>CM063313.1:46580174-47789879 GCA_032173965.1 Sitta carolinensis
AACACACACACACCACACACACACACACACACACACACACACACACTTTCTAAGGAGCACTGCATGTACTGTCTGAAATAAATAATTTGGAACAGGACATGAATTCGGAGATTTATGGGTGTAAAATTTAAGCAGTTGCCTGAGATGGTCTTTAAGACTCAGTGGAAAAAAAAGTAGGAGATTAACCTTTGTTCCACATTTTTATTCTTCAGGCTATAGGTGAAGTGAGCTGCATCCCAGCTGTTGGGACCACTACCCCAGATGTCATATTTGACTCCTCAGCATCTCAGGTCTAATACATAGATACTAATTAGAAATTCTGCTGCTGTTCAATCTTTAGTTTCTATAGAATGCATCCTTTTAAAAAACTTTTTTATGACTTACACCACATTTTCATCTCTGGTCTCCTATATACACATACTATATATATATCTCCTCATCTTAAATTACTGCTCCTAAATTCTAGTTTGTTGTCCAGACACTTGATCCTATTTTTCCTTGCTAAGTGATATAATATCATATCAAATCAAACTTAAGTTTTTTACCATTTTTGATACCCACTTTCCAAATTATTTCCTGTTCAAAAATTCATCCTGCTTCTCATACTTCATTTATTTTGATAATGTTCCAAAGAGCCTGATAGTACCAGAAAAAAATACACAGTTTCCTACATAAAGTACCTTAGACATGCCTTTTGGGCACCCTATGCTGCTGAAATTTAAGTGTTTTTTTGAGAATTACTTCTACAATGATGTGTTCTTTAGTAAGCTCTGCAGATGTGTAAACATGCAGTTCACTTGCATTTCATTTCACCTCTCCTTGACCTATTTGTTTATACTTAGCTGACGAATGCCTCTGAGAACGATCCTGTACCTTGTATGGCTGTGAAATGGGTAGCCAGTGGGCAGCTCAGCAAGGGACACTGCTGCTAACAATACCTTGCCCTAGCTGTGCTAGAATAGCTATGATCTGTAAGCATTCTTCATTTGAAGGTAACTCACACATTGTTAAGTAGGATATTCCATGGATGACATTTGCTGAGAAAATACAATGTCATTTGCAATGTTGCTAGGTACTGCTTCCAGAAGCTCAGTTTGAGCTTTTATTCTTTCCTTTCTCACCTCACCCATATTCCTCACAAAGGTGGGCACAGAGCCCGAGTGATCTTAAGAACAGCAATGTTTAGCATATTGATCCACTGTACTGACTTAAATGCCATTACAGAGCTGAATGTTGCACACAGGCCAGGTTGTACAGACTTCTTTTAGATTAAATTTGAGTTTTAGAAGGATTACCATGTTTATTGATCTATTTGAGCTCAGAATTTTGGTCAAATTTTCTTTGATCTTGGTATTGTTAAAACATAGAGCTCAAACACTATTTGATCTTTATGTGACAATATCTATAAAACAAAGTAATTCCATTACGGCACTCCATAATTATTAATCATGTCACCTTTTCAGTAATAGAGCAATTCAAGCTTAATTTAAAAGTATGTCTTAGGAGTTCAAGGGAAACAGCAAAGCAAGATATTAGGCTTCTGGCTTCATTGCGTGAAGAGTGTCATTTAAATTTTCAAAGTCAAGTCTTTGCATTAGCTAGGGAGAACTTGGCTCTGCTCAAAGGAACAGATTTCTGTCAATGTCAAGCACAATCCTAAAGAGTAAAAACAGTGACCACAGAAGGCTGCATTGAACCTCTGGGTTAGAAACAAACAGAGCAAAGATTAAAATTTTCTGAGCTTTTTATTGGTTCTCACCATCGCAGACACCTAAGTCATGACTTCACATTGCTGTGTACTCCTTCAATGGAATAGAAAAGTATGAGATAAAAGAAATGGACATCCAAATATATTTTAAATTGAACTGGTGTGTCTGTAGAGAAATCAAGGTATCTATTTTTTAGTATAAATCTTGGAAAATCTCTGCTGCACAAGTCACAGTCAGACTGCATGTTGACTGCTGAAAGATTTTGCCAATTCCATAATTCCTCATGTCCTAATTTTGAAGTTCAAAGTACAGTTTAGGTGAGAGTGTTACAGCTTTGACTCTAGGAGGAGAGCAGAAAATACAAAATTGTCAGTAAATTTTAAACAGGAAGATATAAGTTTTTGTACACTCATCTATGACATGGTCATTTGTGAAAAGTACTGAGAGGATAAAGTTCTTCTCTCCAGAGGGCACTGGGAACACAGTGTACCTGTCTCAGCCTACCCATATAGCCTCAGCAACCCCTATTTGAATGACTGCTTCAATTAGGAAAGCAGATGGTCATTTCTTCATGGTTTACTTCCTATTGGTGTTAGTGCTAAATGAGGCAGGTTTTAACCATAGCTTTGTGATAGAGAAATGGAAATACTAAACATTATTGCCAAACATATCTTCTTGTAAAAGTAATACTGCTACTCAAAGTTAGTTGCTTCTGTTGTTTAAAAAATAAAAGGTTATACTATATGCTTTTGAAGTAGCTAGTTACTCACAGAGTACTTGCAGCTAATTCTTGGAAGGCTGGCTAGTCATACACTGCTGGCTTTAGTCCTTGTTTCCAGCCTCTACATCACATGAAAGACAACTAAAAATACATTAAATACTTCTCCATACAAGCAAGTTAAAAAAAATGCTGCAATAATGCTAGGTGCTGAAAGTAAAAGTGGTTTGTGCAAAGTTATGAAGAGAAGCAAAGGAAATAAAAAAAGATTACAATCTTTCTGCTAAAGTGTGGCCTGTGATACAGCAAGAGAAAACATTGACAAGGTTTTCAGAATTTCAGCATGTTTTGGATATACCAAAATTGTATCAGATATTCAAGATCAGTCACAGATCTAACCAATATTGTTTGTTACTGTTTCACCTATGTTTATCCACCTGTCAAAACCCATATGCCCAGGAAATAATGCAATGACAGTTATTTTGAGTGTCCATAATAACAAAAAAAAAAAAATTATAACAGACTAACAGCAAGAGATGCTTTCCCAGACACTAAATGGTTTATGTGGAAATTAATAGGCTAAAGGTACTACTGTGTAAGGCTGGAGGGTGTACTTTACTGGAAACACAAATAAAATGTGCAAACACAAATTTATGAAATATGTAAACTGTAAGGTTGGAGCTGGCTGCATTTTCTGAAGTTACTTGCCTGCCTACTGACACAGTAAGTTTATACAGATTTGAATTATCTCACACATTTCATATTTCTGATTTTTATTTATACTGTAGGCTCACTGTGATTAGCAGTTTAGGGCTGGGTTTTTTTTTTCTTATAGCCTTATTGTTCCCTCAACTGGGACATCTGCACACTTCTGATAAGAGTAATTCTTATTAAGAACTCATCTTGCAAAACGTAAGGATGCTGGGAGGCACTAGTATTGAGGATTACTCACCTTAGACCAGTCTCCCATTCTCCAGACATAGCATTTGGAATAGTCCTCACAGTCCTCTGCCTCTTTGGGTCTTGTGGACAAAACACATTTCTTGCGTGGATTGGTGCACCTTACGGTCCGATGCCGTACTCCCTTACCACACTTTACAGAGCACTGTTGGAAAAAATTGTTTTTCAGATTTCTACAAAAATCACTTACCCCGTTTCATCCCCTTCTATGTGACTTCTGCCAGGCCAGCATAAATATTTCACAGCGCCAGTGATCTCCTAACTTCCAACTTTCAACTGCATCAACACTAGATTTATTAAAAAATAAAAACTGAACAAAAATTCCTTATGGGACAGAATGATAATTGATGTATTTTTTAGCTAAAATTAGATAAAAACTTACTTCTTAAGGAAAAAATAGGCTTTTGAATAAGGAAATATCTGAAAAGTTATGATTAAATTAATGAAAATATTATACTAAAATTTTTATATAAAAATTAAAAATCTTTCTTCTTCTAATGAAGGGAAATACAATGAAAGAAAATCAACATAACATTCATAGGAATAAGATATGAAGCAACTTCAGAAAAGGTCTGTTAGTCCCCAAAAGCCTTTTATGGAAGAAGGAAAAAAATGTAGAATGGAAAAGTAAATATTTCAAAGCCATGCAAGTATCCAGACTGAACTTGAAAATTCAAAGTCACTATATTGACAGCATGTGAAAGATCTTTTCAAGTTGCTCAGAAGGTCCTAATTTTATGGGTATTTTCTACCATTCCCACTTACACATGCCATTTCCTTCTCAAAACATTATCACTGCTTTTGATCATCACACTACTTGCAGTTCAAAACTCTCCTCTGCAAAGCTGATTATAACCTCAGGAAGCAGTAATGGCTAGCTCCCTACATAATAGTCGTAGTAGGAATGGCCATGGGAAATACATTGTTCTTCAAAAAAATATTTATTGCTTCCAACAAAAACATGTTAACTCATTTCTCATCTCTGAAGTAAAAAAACCTGATTAAATAATCCATGTATTTCTTTTCCTCACCTTTGTAAATGGATGTCTTTCTTCTCACAACCAGCCCTCTCACCATAAAACTGTGTATGTAAATACCAGAAACTGTTGGTATTTACATCTCCTATCTCTACCTTAGCATCTGCTTTTTATCTTTGAAAACATTCCCTATTTGTTAGCTCTTTCTTGTTTAGGGATCAAGGAATTCTGCTGACTAGAGCAATTCAAACAAACTGATTCCACATTCAGAAGCTGCTATCTGTATTTTGATCATGGACGGATCCATAGCACAGCTTCTAGTATGGGAGGCAATCAGAATTGCCTTTACTCTTTCAATGAAGGAAGAAGTTCCAAATAACCTTTTCATCTTGTCCAGAGGGCAGTAAGAACAATACTCTTCTTCCTCCATGGTCAGTTAGTTTTAGAAGAAATCAAAAATTAAGAAAGCCAAATGGACTAACACATTTAAAGAACTTAAATTAATAAAGCTTTTTGGAAATAATTACATTTTACAGCAATTCTTCATGACACAACATATGTGAAATTGTGCTATTTACAAGCCCATTTACCTATTGCTGTTGCTTTGGAAAAAGAGCAGAGAGAAAATAGGAAGGGAATAAAATGTCTTTATTTGCCAGAGGCTTCCCCAAAGCCTCTCTGAAGCAGGACAGCATCATCCATCTGCTGATCAACATCCCTTGGTATAAAATTACACCCCAGATGTTCCCACTCTGAACTCAAGGTCTTATGGCTGGTAAGTGGTGTCTTAATTCTATTTGCCCCTAGTTACCCACTGGTATAGACAGGACATACTTGATTATAAGTACTTGAGAACTGGCCAGAAGAGACATGTTGCATTTAACTAGATAAAATGCAGTTCTGCACAGCTGGTTTTCCTAGCCCCTGAACCCTTTGCCAAAACATTGCAATAGGACCATGAAAATCATTAGGCTGAGCTTTGACACTTGATGCTGAAAAACCTTATTTCCAAAAAATACTAAGGCACAAATAACGACTATGGAGTATTTGTGAAAATAAAGGCAGCACCTCGGACCAGACTCCTGCCTCCCACACTGTCATGCAGTCCTGGCCTTCACAGCGCTGTGCAGAAGCAGGCTTTGGTCCCAGACAATCCCTCTCCCTAGCTCTGATCAAGGTCCCATTTCTGAGCTGCTGTGTGCAGGCTACTTGTCTGTTCTGGGTTCCTTTTCCACATGTCCTTGAACACGGTGTCCATTCTGTCATCATCCATCTGCAAAGAAACACAGGCAATGTAGTAATATGAAATCAGGAAGGGAAAAACACCACCACATCTTATTCTCTTGCTCACCAGTGTATGCACCCAAGACACACTCGTGCATTTTCAGCCTCCTTTTTCTGTCATTTTGCTAATAGAGTATTTACTGATGTACCATAAAAATTCCATTGTACATATAAATTCCTTCCCCAGTCCACTACCCCTATATTTTCAAAGTACTTTCCTCTAATTATAATCCCAATTAGAAAATTTCAAAAATATATGTACATTTTAAAGATGACTGATCCCTGATCAGTCTGCCTGTTATTCTCTGTATGTCTGCCTATGTCGAGTGTATGCCAAGCATATAAACTCCAGCATTCCTTGAAAATACTCTGTTGCAAGAAAGAATCACACAAGTGTGAAAGACTGCCCCGGAAAAAGCACAAAAAGCCACAATTCTTCATGTTCTTCAGAGAAAGGCCTAACAGGGTGCATGGTTGAAATCACTACAGCAAGAAAGGCTGATGGAGCTTGGCAGAGCCTACATACCTAGAGAGCAATTGTTCTAGAACATAATTTTCCCCAGATGTTCTGTAGATCCAGATTATGGCCACATGCCCTTAAAAATGGAACAATTCTGCCCTGATGCAGTACACAAGTGTTTTCAAGGAGACTTAGTTTGCAAGGAGAGTTTTTAGGACATTGAGATTTAAGAAATTTGTTTCAACCTTCTGTCTAGCATTTGTAGGAAGAAAACAAAACATTTAACTAAGTGTTTTTTGTTATCTGTCCAGAAATATTCTTTATAAATCATGACCTGTCAAGCTAATGAAACACTTCAACATATTTCTTCATATGCCAATAGCAAAAAAGTACTTATGCAAGAGTATGCTTTAGTAACATTTCTGTGGAAAGCTAATAATATTTTGTAATGATCACTTACAGTGTATCAAAAATCAGATCATTAAAATCTTTCTACATTTCTCAGCATCTCTGAATATCAGTTAGCAAAGATTTTAAAATTGTCACTTAATAAGCTGGAAAAACCACAGACTGTTGAAAATATATGGTAGACAATGCCTCAGAAAAAGATCTGATTATTCCATTTCTATCCATTAAGTGAATAGTGATGTTAATAAAATAAATTAAAATAATAATAATAAAAAATAATTAAATAAAAAATAAAATAAAATAAAATAAAATAAAATAAAATAAAATAAAATAAAATAAAATAAAATAAAATAAATAAAATAAAATAATAAAAATAAAATAAAATAAATAAAATAAAATAAAATAAAATAAAATAAAATAAAATAAAATAAAATAAAATAAAATAATAAATAAAATTAAATAAAATTAAATAATTAATCTTCTCAAACATTCATATAATGAAGTACAAATAATCCCACCAAAGGATAATGCCCTAGTTTGGAAAAGACCAAATGTCAGTGGTTTTGTCTTACTTAAAATGTATCATACTTTGCATTTTATCAATTTCAGCACTACAACCTTTTCAAGAAAGCTATGTGTTCTAGTTCACTTTACATACTTTCTTCAACAGTATTTGCATTTAATTTATTTTTCATTATTTCATTTAAAATTGCCATCTACCTGTCCTCCAGAAGACTGCAGCAGACTGATCCCAGTGCTTACTCCTGGGGATGCTAGCCAGCTCTTGCAGGCTGCTCTCCTCCCCTTGAAAGGTGTGGACTTGCTCTAACTTGCTTTAAACAAGTACATGCAAATACATCAAGCAATTCTTGACAGCCTCCTCAAGTCATTAATTCTTAGCTGCCAAGTGGCACCAATCTGAAATGGGCCACTGTGCTGGCCTGGTCAGCCAGTGCGAGGAGAGGCTGCCAGTTCAGCTGCAGGGGCACCGGCGGGCGGTGAGTGGCCCTTGGTGGTCACGGGCTGCACGTGGAGCTGCTGCCTCCTGCAATGTTCGACCATCAGAGTCTAGTTCAGCCTATTTATGGATCCACACAAAAGAACTTTCCTCTCATGGAGGAAAGAGAGGAGTGAGGGGCAGGCTCACCACACTTCAAGTTGCATAAATGTAGAAAGAGTGATTAACAGGGGTTTATTTATTTATTTACTATTTAGGGGACCCAGAGTTTAACAAGAGCTTTAAAGAAGCAAAGCCTTGTTTAAACATAAAAAACTAAACACATCATTAATAAAGACCATTGGATTAATTCCCGTATATGTCTTTATATAAACGGCATTTAAATTTCAGTTTTGTAGCACAGATAATCCTCTGAGAATACTTCCTGAGGAAAGGAATTAACTGCCTTATTGAATAAGAACTGATTTAGGCCTGGTGCTTAAGGACTCTCTTTCCTTAAAACTCAGGAGGAACCATTTCCAGCATTTCTGTTTTCCCTACGTTTTGCATTATAAAGTTTTGGATGAATGTATTTACTGCCCATTCATTGCCAGAGACAGTCTACTGTAAAGTTTTTATATGTAGATATTATAGATTAATTTGACCA
This sequence comes from Sitta carolinensis, assembly GCA_032173965.1. Lineage (NCBI taxonomy): Eukaryota > Metazoa > Chordata > Aves > Passeriformes > Sittidae > Sitta > Sitta carolinensis. Next base: position 46,588,295 of record CM063313.1, read on the forward strand.
AATCACTATTACCTTGTCTGGCAGGGCTGTTCATTGCACTTGCGGATCTGTGGTTCAGGTTTTGTCAAATATTTGCACTTCTTGTTGTCCACAAGACTGATATTCTTGTTCATAATCTTTGTGCAAGAGACTGTTGTCTTTCTTTCACCTAGTAAAAAAAGAAGCAGGTTTGTGAGGAAACCAAGAATATGAAAATTGTTAAGGACATAGATACAGCTATTTCATATACAGTTTGGCTAAAAGAACTGCAAAACCAGTGTAAGAAATTCAATGCTAGCAGGAGCCTGAAAGAAATCCTGCAGTTTGTAGGGAACATTGTGCACACCACCATCAAAAGTTTCTTTTGCTTTTCTCCTGCAACTAGTTGTAGGCCAAACCCTTACTCTAACTGTAATAATTTTCTTTCTCAACCACTGAAATCCAGCACTGAGCAAAGCTTGCAGAAAATTACAAAGAGAAGTATGGTTGCTAATTACCACAAAAAATGAGGAAAGATATGACAAATTGTGTCTGGCACTCGGATAAAGGGAATCAGCACATGCATCCTTCATGGGAAACTGCACTACTTCCCATGAACCAAAGAGGCCAGATGACCTGATCTGCAGGAACAGAAAATGATTTAGGAAGCTGGGTACTGCTGCTGAGATCCAGTGCATGCTCTGCACAGAATTCTTGTTCTGATGGACGGCCTGGAGCCTGGTGTCTCTTGAACATGGAAGCATTAGAAATTAGAATTTAATGTAATACCAACCAGAAGTAGTAACTTGCAATTAGACTGGACCCTAAATTTTAGAAAACTACCAATCCTTAAATTCAGGATTTCAGTTAGAAGAAAACAGACTCATAACCATTTGTTCTTATAGTTACTTTTACTTTAGTTTTACTCTGTCTGGATGTTTCCTGGCAAGGGGGCTGCGTGCATGAGCAGGGCAGGCTTAAGCAGGAACATTCACCAGAGGTCAAATATGAGCCTGTGGATGGAGCAGTTAAGTTATAAACGCACATTTATCCATGACCACCACTGACATTTTACACAGCACTTGTGTACATGACAGCACATGTGACTAATCTATCATATCACAGCATTTTAAATGTTTGACAATTCTTTCTGCACTTATATATACATCTATGTAATCATATTCTCTCCCACCAAAGAAAGCTTTTCTGCAACACAGGAGGTCGCAGACCAGTTACTTATATAAACATACACAAAACCACATGGCTTCATAAATACTTTTATCCTGACAAACATCCTGACAAAATGCTTTGAGTATTTAAGCAAAACTATTGACAATTGTTATATTATTTATTCAGATTAATCAAAATACTGATGTTAAATTTTAATAACAAATAGTTAGGGTAAAAGCTGCAGTATTCTAATTTCATTATTGCTTGATATTTAAGCCAGAAATTTAAAGAGAAGTGAAAATAGTTTTGTCTAAAGAAAAGAAAAATCAGTAGTATTTCAGAATATTTACCTTCTAGGGAACTTTGTAATAACTCAGTTATTTTAGACAGTAACATAAAATGAAGGCAACAGAAAAAAATTATAAACATTAGAGTAAAACATTTAAATATTTCTTTAAGCATTAATGTAGAATAAATTGCTGACGTACTGCATTTTAAGATTTCTGCAGATGACAGAAATATTTAGAAATATTTGGGGCAAAAATGATGGATTGTAATAGCATTAAAATTATGCTAAAAATACATCACAAACTGTAAAAAGTGTGAATTCAAAAGTAAAAAGGGATGAACTATTAAGAATCAGAGGATGCTACTAGCACCATGAACAAAATACCTTCTAGGGAAGAAGCTTTCTTACCAAACTACAAAAAAACAGGTTTATGGAAATTACAGCAATCTTTCATGACACCAGGATTGTTCACACAGTCAGGGGAGCTAGAACACTGTGTTGTCTATGCTTATGTTATGAGAAAGAAAACCATTTCCAGGCTTTCCTATTCAATCACAAGGTGCATGGCAGTTTTCAATACTGTTGATCAGAGCAACCATGACTGTCAAGATTGTCAGCATGAAAGAAGATATCAAAAATCAATACAGTGTTCATGGGATGACTAACTGCACATGGTATGAACAGATCACTGTACACTGCATTTCTTAAAAAAAACCAAACCCCTCTCTGAAGTGTTCTTTATGAGTAACAATAATTTTAAATAACATCTTAGAGAAAACAGTTTGAAAGACTTTTGTTACATCAATACTGTTAATATTTCAATATTTGTTTTCAGAATCATATTTTGTTCTTCCAAAATCACATTTTTTTATGGTTAATAAACATAGGAAAAATATCACATCAGCATACTAATATCTGCTGTTGTAATATGTGTTCCATATGTTTCTGGATCATCCTCAACTCATGTTACTAACTGGATTTATTTGATCTGAGACTGAGTTTCAGCTTTTCTGTGGTTTGAAATGTCTCTTACAGATCATTTATCTTCAGTAGTTCCAAATACAGAGTGGAATGCGCTTTCTATTCTTGTTCTAGCTCTTGCACTTGTATTTCTTCTTGGAAACTGTGTCCTGAATTTGCTTGTTAGTCGAGATTTTGTTCCTCTGTTACCCTCTTTTGCTACTTTTTACATTTAAGTTTGAATCTCTTCCTAGAACTGTCACAGTATTTTTAATGCAATCAGAAAGCATGAGACTGACCTATGTCTATGTTGCATGGAAATACACAAGCCACAATAAGGATATTAGTATTAAATATACAACACTGACCACCAGAATTGTAATTATATATAAACACACAGTGTTTATATGCATAGATATATATTGCATATATACATTTGCACTGTGTATACACATAAATATTGTATACACATATTAATTTTTGATGTGTGTGTGTGTATGTGCGGGTCTGTACATTTTTCTTTTATTTTACCTCCTCCACATACAGCATCACAGTCTTCCCAGGTAGAATGTGTCCACATGAAAAGTGGCTCTGGTACTTTAGAGCTCTGATTTTCAGGGAGAGGATCCAGTGGGATTGTGTATTCATAGTGTAAACCATAGCTCTGGTCATGAAAGAGCAGCACCTGCAAGACACAAAGAAGATAAACCTTCCTACATACACAGATGCTACAAAAGACAAGCTCCAAACTGCAATTAGACAATCTTGAAAAGCACAACAGAATGACTTGATACTCTACTGCCTTTCAGCCCTCCTAATGGATTTGCTAGAAGAAATTAATTAATCTAAATCAAGCCAATGGGAAAAAATATTTTGCTTTATTAAGAAAATTCCTTTCATTTAAAGGATTTGAATTGTGAAGTACTCCCCCATCATTTCTCCCTCTTTCTTTATGGTCCTAAACTGCAATGCATCAAAACTCAGCTTTTCATGGAGAACTTGGTGACTGCAATTCTGAAATGGTGATGCTGTGCTATAGTCAGCCAGGACTAAAACACCTGCAATTAATTTGAATCTCTCTCCTTACCTGGTACATCAGCTTTTTATGACATTTGTAGGAATGCTGAGACCTTCAGTCCTGCCCCAGCAACATAAAGATTGCTCTTGGATTTAAATGAATTTTTTTTACAAGCAGGCTGACAGACCTCTCTCTCCTCACCCTCTCCTTCCTACTTTCATAGATATATATGTGAAAAAAGCAGGTACATCTTACATAGATCTCATTCTCTTGAGGAGTCTGGAAAAATATTAGTTACTACACTATATCATAGGAATGAAGTAAAAAAACCAAATTGCCATACCAGTAAATGTAAAGGTGATGTTGTGGGACCTTTGGCTGATATTTTCTCCCAGAGACCTCTCCGAACATAATGGACTGTGGTCCCAGCAATATTGAATGTTCCAGAATGCTCTATCTTCCAATCACTATTGATTGACTGTTTTCCAGCATCCCTAAGAGCTGCAAAATACATGAAAAAAGCCCACTGTAAAAGGTGCCTGTTCAGTAGCAATTTTCTTCTCCTCTCACTCCTGTTTAGATAATAACTTTTTTAAAAAGTAGGTGAAATTCACATAATTCTCATTGCAAAGATATTTATGGATCCTACTATACACAAACTTCAGTTTGTATGTGCTTCAGAAACTCCTTCTGGAGGGAATGCCTGGCAAAATCGTGTGTATTTAACATTACTTGAAAGTAATATCAGCATTTTAATGCCTGAGAAGACTGACAGGCTATAGTATAATTCATAATTCGAACAATGAATTACTTTAAGGCAAAGGGAACTATCCTCTGTTCCCAGGTGAATAATAATCCATAATCTATATGGATTTCTCTAATCAGTAAAAAGCAAGGGAAACACAATTTTCACAAGAGACTCCTTAAGATTTGTGGAACTAGGCTAAAACTTTAAAAAAAAATTCTAGTGCAGAATTCTTTCCTCTCTAATAACTACAGTTGCCTTTTCTTCACCTTAGAATGTGATAAGACTTTATTCACCTTCACCATGTAATTGCACGCTTCTAACAAATAGGAAAAGCTTGATCTTTTTGGGCTGAATAATTTCTCATGCTGACCTAATTTACATTTAAAAATACGATCAAGCCAGGTAAGATACATTCCATACACTGAGAACAAAGGATTTTACATTAGTTTTCTATAGTAAATGGAATAGATTATTCTGTTAATGATCCGTTATTTTATTTTGTTCCAGTCAGTTCTGAATAATCATGTAAAATAGACTTGAAAACACCTTCTGTACAAGTTTTACACATTTGTCTTTATTGTAATTGCATGTTTGGCATCAGATTGTTGTAAGACAACCTCCACATGTTCCAAAGCTTCCCTTTGTAAAGTTGTAAGTTAATGTGAGTCACTCCTGTACTCATGTCCTCTCCTATTCATATTTATACTGTTATGTTTTGTTTCTATGGGAAACAATGGCAGCAGGCCTATGGACTGGCAGGGATCCAACTGAGTAAGACACCACTCATGTGTACCACTATAGCACTGTGTAATAGGAGTTAAGACTATAAAATCCATTAACACTGTATAACAGTCTTGTACTAAAAAAGAACCAGTGATTCTACAAGATTTTAAAAACGGTATTTTTAGCTTATGCATTCAATTGTTAATGGTAATTAAGTTCTATTTAGTGCTCAAACCGTTGGGGTTAACCCTCTACTTGGTGGAGAAATTAAAAAAGTATACTTGAACATGCCAAGGTCCATCCGGGTCATGCTGCTCAGATGGAGCAGCATCCCCTCCCCAGAGAGCAGCAGAAATCATTCTGTCTGGTCTTTAAAATGAACGCATGTGCCATAGCATGCAGACATGTGCAGGAAACTGGAATCCCAGCTCAGAATACAGAAATAGGCCAGATCTTGCATTTTCTGCTTTCCGATTCCTCGCATGAGTCACCAGTCTTAGACAAAGTCAGAACGTATGTCCTCAAGACTTAAATTTGGATTTGGATTCAGGCAGTGCAGCTTCTGTTCTTGACTCCATCACACCCCATTTTGTAAGCAAGTTCTCTAAGTTTTATTCCATACTGCACACATATTTCCATTGTTCTTAACTTCTGACAGAGGTTGCTCTTTACAAAGTAACCCAAAATAGGAAGAACATTCAGAACACAAGATATCCTCTCTTAGATAATTCAAGCAATACACCTACAACTGAAAAGACAACCAAAGAAAACTTAGATTGGGAAAGACTACCACAACTGTAACCACAACCACTATTTCAGTGCTAAACCAAGGGGACTAATTACAACTATATCTCTGTAGAGCATAAAACAGCCATCATAACAATGGCATTTAAGTGATGGTGATGAGTACAATGGTTTTTTTAATTACTGAGCCAAGACTATACACCCTTCCAATTTTAATGAGGTGTAAGAAGCTACACAGCCAAAAAGATACAACAAATCACAATTCAGCTATTGCATCTCCCATTTCTCAGTGGGGAGCCACAGTGCCCTGCCTCTAGTCCTCCACGTGGCAAATCAGTAGCTACTAAAATTATTTTTTTTTTAATATGGGCAAATCACTCTACTGTATTAACTTCATGAACTTTGTTTCCTGTTTTGTTCAAAGTATATTAATATTTACAGAAAAGTATCAAAGTAATGACATTTTGACTGACTCTTTTCTATAGAAAATGTAAAAGATATCTGAAATTCAATTCTAAATGAAAGTACATTCACTTATATTTTTTGTCAAGCAGGAAATGGCTTCACTTCCATTCAGGTTATCAGGTGTCCCTTCAATCCAACTTGAGAACATTAAGACTTGAGATTTAAGTAAGTTTTGAAAACAGCAGGGCTAAGGCTGACTGACTGCTAGTTGCCAGTGTCCTCTTTATTATCCTATCCTCATCGAAAAAAGGTGCAATAGTCCCTTTTCTTCAGCCACTGGGGTCTTCACTGGGCTGCCATGATTTTTCAAATGTACTTGAGAGTGGTTTGATAACTACATTAACAGGTTCCCCCTCAGGACTGTGGAATGCATCTCATCAGGGCCCATATATCTGTGTACATTCAGGTTCCTTGGGTGGTCTTAAACCTGACCTATGATGGGCAGAACTTCATTCCACCATTCCCTGCTGTGATGTTGAGGTACTTGAAAGATATGGAAAAAGTGTTTACCACTGAAGCTGAGGCTAAAACTGTGAAGCATTGCTGCCTTCTCCATGCCCATTGTCATTTTTACTGCCTTATTTTTCAGTGTGTTGTGGATGTGTATATTTTCTTTACTATTCCCTTTCTGACTAAAAACCTGTAGGAACCCTTATTAATCTCCCCATTCCTTGCCAAAATGAGCACTACCTGTGCTCTAGTTTTTCTGAATGTATCCCCACATATATGAGCAGCAACCCTACATACTTCCCAGGATATAAGTCCCTGGTTTCACTGCCTGTGAGTTCCCTTCTAACACTTTAGTTTGACCAGGAGGTTCTTACTCACCCATGCCACTCTCCTGCCTTCCTTGGCTGATTTCTTATATGTTGGAATAATCAAGATCTTTTGCAATCTAGGAAAAATAATTACCCTTAATTCCTACTAAAACTATTATCCTAAATCTTTAAAGAGCTGCCAGCTCTGTTTTTCTCCTGTATACCCAAGAGCAGTTTTCCAGTTGGTACAATCTATGAAGTCCTTAGACAACTGAAAGTTCACTCTCATAAAGTCCTGGCTTTAGTCTTCACCTGGCCCATATCCCTAAAAAATATGATTTCCAATAGGGCATGATCATTGAGGTCTAGGCTGCCACCATCTCTGAGTAGTTCATCTATGTTGGGAAGCAACCAACAAGGTCCAGGAACACTATTACTCTGGTCTATAATTTCAATTAAGAAATTACCCTCAATACACTCCAAGAATCTCCTGAACTGTTTACAGCTTGCTGTGCTGTTTTTCCAGCAGATATTAGGTTACTTAAGTTTCTGAGCCAGATCACAGACTGCAAGTGTGATGATTGCTGTAGCTGAAATAAGAGTGCTTCATCAACAGACTCCACATGGTTAGGCAGCCTGTTGTAAACTCCAACAAAGAAGTTTCCTTTGTTGGCCTGGCCTATAATTTCTACCCATAGGGTCTCAACCATTTCCTGTGGGCCTCTGTACAGGAAAAGAAAATATGTTTAGTCTCAGAGGACTCTGATCTCTACTTTGCTCTGAGGGGTGGGGGGGAGATAGGACCAAGTTCTCAACTGGCTTCCCTTGAAATTACACTTGCTGCAAAGATTGCACTGATTTGGTTCTAGGTATTTTTAAATTATTAACATTGTCAGATATGAAGGGTTCAAAATTTTCAGACACCATTTTCTTTCCCACACACTTATGTCTCAAAGTGTGGCCCAACATGCTTTGTTTTTAACTAGGAAGCATTTCATAAAAGAGGTCACATGGAACACAACATACCTACAGGCTGGATGCCTATAAGAGCATTGGCAACTACAATGTCATACTGTGTTACATGTAAATCTGAAGGGTCTATACCTCTGAGTTAGCCTGATCACACATCTGAGAATAATGACAAAGCAAATCCCACTTGTTTAGTTCAGCTGAAAATGGACAGTTTTTCTCATTTCTGATCAGCATGAAAGAATTTCAGGGTTAGTACTGTAAGTAATTTCTATAGGTGTATTCCACTAATCCATCACATCAATTCATTAAAAAGCCTGAACCTGTCATGCCATTATTCAAGTGTCTCATGAATGAGCTCTCTTAATTTAAAAGCCTAGGGCATCTAAGACAGAAATATTTTAATTTTCCTTTTTCTATACTATATTAAGAATGTTTTTTAAAAACTTGGAACATTTGCCAAATATAAATGAAAATTTAGCAACAGAAAAGCTATTATCTTATACCATAGGAATCTAGATAATGCTTGAAACAACTTTTTATAGCTATCCTTATAATATTTTTTTTAAGTATCTGACAGTGAACCAACCAAGTGTCAAAAATGGTTATAAACAGTGCCACTGCTAGTTCAGTCCTTAAAATTAAACAACAAAATTATATCTAAAAATAATCATTTTTAGTTCAAAAATTAGTAAGTTTATGCTTTAGGAAATATTCTTTACTTAAATAAACACTCCCCACCCACTACATTGCTTTCCCACTCCTGAATACTTTATTGATAATAGAAGAATCACAAACTCTTGTGCTATTTCTAGTGTAATTTCAGCAGGGAGGAACACCTAGTCTGGCTGTAACACTGTTCCTGCTCCTCCAGAGGTGAAAAGAGACAGGACAGTTGTCAATGGGTCAATTAATTCAGTAAACAAAGTTGCAAGTTTTACCTTGTCTTTTCCTCTGAAACCATGCCAGAGCTTCTGTTTCTGTGCTGTATGTTGACATACTTCCCATATAAAGAAGACATCTATTCTGAATACTTGCTTCAACAGAACAATTATCCAATGATGCTGCTAGTGTGGGCTAGCCAGTAGTTATACTAATCAATTTAGCAAAATCACTGCAGTTGCCAGATCACAATGATTCTGCTTCCTGGCTATCAAGTAAATCCAGAGAAGCATTGTATTTTGACTCCTTCTGTATTTGACCTGTGCTGTACAACAATGATCAGATCCTCCTTCAGTTAGAATTGCCTTCTAGGCAACAGCTACTAGTGTATGTTGGAACACTCTTGTTTACACTTTTTCTCCAATTACAGAATTATTAGTTGTATAGTGAGCTATATTATCTCCAAACCTTATCCTTAAACATGTTTATGACAATTAGTAAAACAGAAATAGTGTGACGCGTATTGATTAAATTCAAGTAAAGAACCAAGTATGGTGCAACATAAAATTAGCATAAGAACTGTAAGATAGAAAACCAATCAGAAACATGACAGAGTTTAATCTGTTATACATTTCACATTTTTGACCCTGAAGAAACTTGTTTCTAAGATTAAAGACTTCAGCTCTCACCCCAAAACTTTTATTATGCTATGCCTATTCAAAAACTATTCCTTTGCAATTCAGATTCTGATGCTTTCAAAATAACCTATAAATGAAGAAAGTTTAAAATACCATGTACTAGTGAAAAAAAAAAGGTGCATCAACACAGGTTTTAATTAAAGATATGTCAATGGGCTTGTTACTGGGTCTCCACAATGGCTTACCCCAAAAAAGAAAGGTGTAGGGCTCAACGAAAGTTATTGCACAGAAATACTTGCTGATTCTCCTTCAGACATAAACCAGTAACATTAATGAAAACAAAATTAAAGTAACAAGGAGCTAGGAGATAAGGAGCAACTTTCACAAATGAACATCATGACTGATACTGTATCATGGGCATAAAAACAATTTCATTGTTTTTGCCTTTTGTGGGGTAAGAGTTAAATCAGTTTACTACTCATGAAGAAGGAATAAATTTCCCTAAATGCAATGCTAGCATTTATTTATTTATTTATTTTTGCATTATTCAAAAAATAGAAAATAATATTATTTCTATTCTCAGCATATGTAAATAGACAAACTTCAGTTATTAACACTCTTCCATATCCATGGTTGTGGTTCATTGGAGAACAATTAAATATTCCAGATCTCTAAACCTCCTGGGAAGGTGCAGGCCTCAAGGAAAACCAGCAGTCACCCACTGACAACCTAAACTGTCATAATGAAGATTCACCATCTTCAACATTCTCTCAATTGAAGTACTAAGGATACTCAAACACTTTTTAAAATGCAAATATTACTTATGAACACAACTAAGAACAATGACAAAACCAGGGAATTTTTCATATCATTGTCCTATTTCTCATACTATGTCTCTCTCAATTTAAATTTAAGCACTGCAGAAAACAATACCAATTATATTTCACATATTCACTTAATCCCCATAACAATAATGGTAACAAAGTGTACTCTCCTACACAACTTCTTTAGACCTCATGAAAAGGAAAATGAGGTTTAGATCTATTTTTTTTAATCAATGAAGGACAATTTCACTTAAATGGAAAAACTAGAAATAAAAAATCACTGTGATTGTCTATTAGAAGATTCAGACAATTCAAAACAGTGCAAGGAAATACTTTTCTGCTTTTCCAGTCTAATTTATAAGTTCCGTTTGACTTTGTTGGTGAACTGCTACATGTTGCCCAGTGTATGTCTTCTTGTTGTCTGAGCACAAATTACTTTGTTTGAGCATAAAATACTTTTCAGTAGTTTTAATCTGCTTTCTGTATGAAAAATTGAAAATGTGCAAGTATGCACAGACATTTTTTAATCTATAAATATATAGATTATATATATAAATAAATTTATATAAATATATAAATATTTTTATATCTATTTATAATCTAAATATGGTGTTTGAAATACTCTCTATAACAAACAAGACAAAAGTACAAAAGAAGACCTATATGAAAAATGGTTCTGTATTAATTTTTCAGTTCCTTAGACAAGTTCTTCATAGATCCATTTTTCTACTTAGAGCTTTGTTCAATGACAAAAGCATGTTTAACTAACACTTTTCAGTGCTGAGTAAAATAGGTTATTAACACTAAAACATATATATTTACCTAAATAACTGTGAGCTGGTTTTTCTTCCACAACTTTGATTCTCCTTGCTCCTGCAGGTATCACCAAAGCTTCCACATAACCTAAACAGGAGGCCAGATGTCCCAAGTTAAATAGAAAAACAGAAAAGCATAAAAAAGTACATCTTCAATGTTTTCTCATTTCTTCTCTATTTTCCTTTTTAAATGTATCAAATTATAATTTATATAGCAATATTTCAAAGATTCTTGCAAAACTAAAGAAAAGCTATGGAACTGTGCATTATATATAATATTACAGAATTACAGAATTAAAAGTAAAATATAACAAGAACTAGTGAGGATTGATATTGGGCTGGAGCAAGTGAAGCTACTTCTGGCTAAGTATTTCAGTGTCAACATGACCACCAGTTGAAAAGAATTCCAACTTCACTCAGCATGTAAAGACAAATGGTATGGCACTAAAATCTAAGCATCCTCCCACTGCTTGGCTTTTAGTTTGTTTTATGTATTTTTTACTTCATCTCCTTCTTCCTGATTTAACATATTCAAACACTGTTGTGAAAGGCTTTGGTTCTGAAATCTACTTATTAATTACTTTCTTCAAATTGAGATTGTCTCTTTATGGTGTAGGATGAAGAGCGGATTATGCTTTAAGTAAAATGTGGTGAAAAGGCAATGCAGGTGGAAGCCACTGTGCAGGCAGGAATGTAATTAATAAATAAACACATATTTTAGATTATCCAGGTAAATTTAACAAAAGGAAAAATATATCCATCTTTTATTTTGTGTAGCTATGTGATATCCTACAACAAAATACTTAGAATTTAAAACACTTTTTCAATAATCCTGAAACATGAAAATTAAAGCAGCTTCTTTCATTTCTGTAAGAGTTAATAACACTTTCTACATATGGCTTTTAGTTTCTTGAGAAGGAAAGGCATTAGGATGGTAATGCCACAATATTAAGGATTGACTCAGCACCCCAAAAAAACTTGAAAGTGTGTGGATATTCACATTAGTAAAAGAAGAGAGTTGACATAATGTGATTTTATTATCAGGAAACCTCTTTGCTGTTTTTTATATTTTGCAGTACTCCATACTCACCTGGTGTTTAGGATCCTTGCTTTGCCTTACATCCTGCTTGAGAGGACCAGACATAAACATTTGAAGACTATGCCTAACTTTTCCCTCTTGCCTAAAGTACTATACTTCAGTCTAAAATCCACTGAAGTCCTATCCAAAGATATGTTGTCTGCTTCTAATTACAGTATTTTTTATGTGATTTACTTACCACCTCTAAATTCTGCACATTTTCTACTCAAGAAACCGAAAGTGTAATGGTAAACGAATGGTGATCGTTTGTTAAATGCTGTTTCAAAGAAAAGACTTGTATACTTAGTGCAAGATGCACATTCTTAGGATTTCAATTCTCTACTCTGTCAACATCATAGTGCTGGAGCCAGTAAGTTATTCCCATTCACAGAACAGATCACAGCAGCATTTGGATATCTCATCTTCATTGTGCATTAGAAAACCTATTGGCTTGTTATTATATGCTATTATTAGTATAAAACAATGAGTAATGAAGAGGTATTAGACTTCATGCATTTGGCTTTATGAATTTTCACTGCCTGACTTAGTTTAGTATCATTATTCTAGATAAAAAAAATCATAATTTGGATATTTATTTTGAAGAACACTAAATGAATCTAAACACTACAAGAATTTACAATACTCCATTTGCTAAAAATATAAACCTAATTTCTCATATCCCTAAAAATCAGTCTCTCCTATGAGATAGAGTGTATCTTAATGTAAGATATTTCCTTAATTTTGCAATTGAAATTATGTGCAATAATTTTGCAATGACTTTTAAAATACTTATGCATTCTTATCCTCAATGTCTTATCATCCTTAAAAAGCTAGATCTAAACATCTTTGGAGCATCTGAATAACAAGAAGCAAGAAATATAGCTTGTTTAATTTCCCAATGCCCCAAGTAATTTAAAAAACACTGTTTCCTTAGTATTTGAAATAAACAAACAGACATTACCTGCTCCTCTGGTATGGTTAAAATCACCTTTAATAACTTTGCATGACTTTCCATTACCATTGCATACGCCACAATGATCTTCACGAGCCAGAGATCCTAATATTCCATCACAGCCGAATTTCTGTGGGAGTAGAAAATAAAAGCTATTGAGACAAAGGCCACATTTTCCATGAAGCTGCTTTTAGTATCAGGTACCCCACCCTTCTGCAAGTTGCCTAGCCAGCATGACCCAGTCCTGCTGGGAATGAGGGCTGCACTATCTCATGGCAGAGATCCGCCCCACAGGCAACTCCTCTGTGACTTTATATAGACTGCTGCATTCATTATTCCTATGTGGTTGGCCATCTCTACCAGCTGCTTTCCAAGAGAAACACAACTTCATTCCCATCTCCTGGTGTGACCTGTGGCACATCAGACCTTCTGTGCAAACACACACCCCACAGGCCTTCACACTAAGTGCCTCTCCTGCTTTCTACTCAAATATGGATGGTCCTTTGTTATGCCCACAACAGTAAAGAGCCATTAATGTCAGCCTAAGGACTTATTCTGAATAGGGCATAAACAGGTCTAAATTATATCTGTGTTTTGCTAATAAGCATCCAGTTTAAAACAAATTAAATGTCACGAAATGTGACTGTTAGACACACTTCTATGAATTAATATTAAGGGTAGCTTGACAACAACAATAAAGTTAATATATGTGGGGCCTGATGTGAAATGGAAACCTTTTAAAGTCTTAACATATATGTGTGCTTGGTGTGTGCCTGTATATCCAGGTTCAATACAAGTAACTCGTACCTGACATCTACCATCTGCACAGATATCTAGCCCATGCTGGCCACAAGAAGTCCCGTCCATCACCTTTTCTGTTAGAAGAACAGGCTGATCCTTTCCAGCCGGTGAACAGAATAAAGCACATGGCTTTTCTGTAGCAGCAATGGATGGAAAAACGCTCATTATTGGAAAAAGGGAACTTAAGAAATACAAAATTAGTCATCATCATCATCATCACTTCCGTTAAAACTGATACTTGCTTATATGTAGCATGCATCTACATTAACAGAATTTGTTATCTTAGACACAGAGAAAACAAAAAAGAACTTGATCCATTTCTTAGCTGTTTGAAAAACTTGAGTTTTTTCCTTACTACAGCATGCCATTGCTACAAACTTTGCCTATATAGTACTCATGTCATGCTTGTTGCTGCAATTAAGAATATACACATTACAGCTGTTGGAATATTTTGATTGTAATCTATACTTTCATTCTCCAATATTTTTGGCAGATCATACATATTGGTTAAAAAAGAAACTTAACACATTCTAGACTTCCTAACTATGCAAGTCAAGGAGGAAAAAATGACACACCCTGGGAAGAAAAATACATGAATTTATGAAGTTAACATTAAAAAAAAAAACAAGCCAAAAAACCTCAAAACCCAACAACAACAAAACAAAACCCCTGGAAACATTATTCCTATAATTTTTAAAAAGTTCAAGCAATTTTCTACTAAATTTCTAAAACATTCTGTAAATACTTTCTAATTATGAAAGAGAATTAAAATGTAGTAATATCTTATGTATCCATGTATTCCTAATGGCCACATTTAGAAACAATGAAGTTTTGTTTCACCACTGTGAAAGTAATAGTTAATAAAAGAAATGAAGTCTCTTCTCAGTGGTCAACTGAGTACAAAATGACAGGATTTTTTCATATCTTTGTTCTCAAATGTACTGACTCAGAACTTCTTCCTAAATCTGTTGCAGATTTTTAAAAGGATAAATGTCTTTCCTGAACCTGAAACTGATTTCACTTGGACAGAATCTATGCCACTCTGACTTCATACTGGCTTCTAGATTCCTGGAGTGCATTTTTATTAGTAAATTAAACAGTTCCAGGAAACATTCAGGGGCACTGGAACTCTACTGTCTATACAGCTGAACTGTTAAACAGTCTACGCCACATTTTTTTGCATGTGCTAACTAGCACCAGCTCAGTCTAGACTGGAAATTGCCATCTGCAAAGGACCGTTTTCAAAAAAGTAGTTTTAGCATGCAAAGGAATAGAGAAGTACAGACAGAGGAGTTTTGTGCCAGCTGACTTACACAACAGAGAATGGTCTAGGCACATTTAAATTGCTAAAATTGACAGAGCCTCAGGGTATCACTAGAAGACCGGTACAAACAGACGTGATCTCTTCCGCCAACATGTGAAGCTAGTCAGACACAAGCCATCTCTAGCTAAAAAGCTGCCTGAGTTTGTGTCCTCTGCATTCCAGCTATACTCCTTAAATAGTAACCTCCAAGTTCCCTGGGGAATTTATGAATGTATCAGCAATTTTTGAAGGAATACATGACTGATGACCTAAACACTATTTTAAAGACACTGAACTCAAAGAGACACCAACTAAACAATGCCAGACAACTTCAACAGACTACAGGAGATGTCATACAGCAGCCATTTTGGACATGGTGCACAGTTGGTGTCCACTAAGAGAACAAACAATTAAGGATTTGAGAATAATGTATACTGGGTTACTGGCATTCTCTGGCTGGTCCACTTTTGTTTCTCCTGAGGGACACTTCAATATAACAGTATCACTTAGAATAAAGTTAGATCTGTACTCATTAACATGGCCCTGGAGAGTGTCAAGATTTTTTCATTTGAATGAAATCATATTATTCAAAGCCAGACTACAACATTTAGATCTTTAGTTTATAAATCGCTTGTTTCTGTGCTAAAACAAAATTTAGTAAAACAAACCAAAACTAATGGACTTGATAAGCACCTATGTAATAGTTGGAGAGAGTTCTTTTTACAATGAAATGTGATAACATACAAGACTAATGAAAATAGTATCAAAAGTTTTCCCTTTGTCACCTTGAGAGAAGGCTTAGAAGAAAAGAAAAACACCTTCTTGACTTAGGCATATATTATAATATGTTGATAGCAAAACAGTCTTGTATGTTTTCTAATGTTTTCTGATAAACTGTTTCAAGAATAAAAACAATTTACTTCAATGAACACCTTAAAATTTGGTAACACACACCTACAGTACTCCTATGTCATTCCAGGGTTTTCTTTATTACAGTTTGCTATGATTTTGTGAAGTTCTCAAGTCAACAGTTTTCATAACTGATGTGTTTTTGTTGTGCTCTCTTCTTTGTTTGTTTTTAATTTAAATAAATCGAAACATAAAAATTTAAAGAAAAGTCAGTGGGGTGGAAATTACTATTCACTTTTCTAGAAAGACAGAATTTGTTTTCCAGTCATTGATGTTTTACACCAACATTACTGTTGCAGATAACGTGTCTGATTGTACTATACTCCCACTTGAGCGTTTTCCTAATTATATGGTATGTAAACAAGTTTATTGTATGGAAGCATGCATACAGTATGCCAGGACTTTGCCTACAATAGGTATTAGGATTTATAGAAATCTTACCAAAGCTTATGGCATACATTATCTACACATTATCTACATTATCTGCTGCCAAATTAAACACTGATATGTGAAATACTCACAATGTTAAGCTAGAAGTTCTCTCCTTCCACAAGAATAAAGATTCACAACATCTACATTGTCTGTTTGGATTTGTAGGTAAAAAAATAAAACTGATATATGCATGTTTAATGATGGAGCATTACTCTAGAAAGCTGTAATTCTGAGTCACTTCATACTACAATTCTGATTAAAAAAGAAAAAGCTGACTGGATTTTCATTCGAATGTAGTTATTACTTGTTAAGAAGGAAAAATTCAATAGGAAGAAAAGAAAAAATATTCTAGAGCATACAAAAATACCACTAGATCTTGTCTATGAAATAAAAAAAAACTCACCAAAAATACTGGGCTTGAGGTTTGTTTGTTTGCTTTAGTTTTAACTATATCTTTCTTAATTACAAACAGCAGCAACAAGCTGTAAACCATATAAGCAGATTATAAGAACAAGGGAGATGGTTTATACTTACCATCATCAATGACAGCTTGCCACTGTTGCACGTGCTTCTGATACGAAGATCTGACACTGAAAGCTTGGCACTGCCAGTCCCTAAAGGCTGGCACACCAGCAGGACAAGAAGGATTTTCACATACTCTATACTGCATTGTGGGACCATGACACTCTCCTTCAAGGCCTGAACTAGAAAAGATGTCATAAATACAACCCTTTACTGTTGGCAATATTCTGTCAAACTTACAGTATCATTTACTTATGCTAGACACAAATTAAAAATAGCAGGGTTTCTTTGTTGACACTTAGTATTCAGAAATCACCCATGAAAAATTGAAGTCACAGAACAAAACAAGTTTGCTTCCTCTTTGCACTGGTTATGTATAAGGTGTGATGGCTGCTAAGCCATAATTTAAATCTAAACCCCAAGAAAGCATTAGGACAAGTAGTTCAGTCAGGAGAACCTCAGGAGCAGTTTCAATAGAGTTGAGAGGATTTTTCTCTATCTGGGCTGAGCCAAAGGGGCTACTGAAAAGAAGCAACACCTGCAGATTTGCTACCTCTCCTTTTTCTGTAAGAGTGGTGTTACGGGGTTCAGACAAATGTTTTGTTTCTTTTTGTTCACTCCAGTTGTGCTTGCAGGTCCTAATGAAAAAATGCAAAAGAAGCGAGAACTGCAGGAACTGGAGCTAATTATTTGGAACCTTGCCTGGAAAAATGAACTAGTGAGTATGAAATTAAGACATCCATAAATTCTACAAATAGCTTTAAGGTATACAGCTGAAAGTGCTGTTTAGATAGCATGAATTATGAAAGAATTCTGCATATCAAAATTTCTGTTGAACACCTATGCTTTTTTATAGCCATATCCAACTTTTCCTCAAAATTCTTTATGTAAAATTTTATTTTTAACCCCCCTGTCTATTTTACCCCAAAAATTGCTATATAGTCTTCTATAAATCTTCATTTCTCTCTTTTTATTTTTTAAACTATTGACTCAGCTCTTATCCACTCTGGTTTAGTTTTCCCTCTACTTGCCTTTATTACTCTACTAAGTTCCCACTCCTACACCTACATTAACTTTTTCACTTGGTGTATAAATGACCCACAAAAATCAAACCAGTACTGAGTAATTAAAAGGAAAACACCTTTTAGCTGGTCACTGAGATATAGTGAAACAAATTTCATTCAAGTCAAAAGAAAAAAACCCTTTATCTCCAAAGGCAGCTTTTCATTTTCACAAGATAGAGAATCTAAATTCTATTTCCAGATAGTCTATCTAAAAAACTGGTAGAAAGATCTATGTAAAACTTTCAGTTCCTTGGTTCTCCAGATGAGTTGCAGAAGTCAATCTTCTCTAGTTAAAAAATGTAACGATTAGAATTACACACTGAGTCTGCAAGTCAGAAATTGTGAATTTAAATTTCTGTTGCTTCTTCAGGTGAAGCTTAAGAAGAAAGTTTTATTCTTCTATTATCTAGTCTCTTGACAATATAAAAAAGATGAAAAATAGTGTTACCATGTAATAAAATACCTGAAATACCTATTCCTCTAACTGTTTTTCGGTATTCATAAATTATTAATTGCTTAGGTAAAAGCCAACTATATCTTCATGGGTTCTTGTACTCATGGAAATTTTGTTCAGAAGTTCTGATGAACAGCAACAGAAACCTGAACTCGTTTTTACCCAGGGCATTTGCGCTGTCGACTGCTGATTCCAGTGTTGCAAGTACGGCTACAAGTGCTCCATGCGCTCCACTCGCCCTCCACGTGCTCCGTGAAAGAGGTCCGATTGATACAATCTCCAGCCTTACACCACTAGGTGAAAATTCAGCTCTTAGGTAAATAAATCAAGGCATATGCAAAACAATTGGCTTCCCCACACAGGAAGTACAACATAAACATTTGGTTCAATACATAGTTTTCATATCAGTCAGGTGTATTTTTGCCTAGTGCTCTCCGAAGCTTTTCTTATCTGTCCTAGTAAATGCAACAGCCAGAGACCTTTCTCTGATTCAGTGGCCAAGAAGCAGGTTCAATTCTTGCCCGCAATCTCAAAAGCAAATTCATTTCCAATGAAGGAAACTTCCTATAAATGGTATCCATACTATGCTGTCTCCCTTCATTTTAGATTGGGCACTGCCTAAGAAAGCATTTTAGGGTCCAGCCTGAACCTATTGCAGAGATCATTGTCCAGCTGAACTATATAGGTGATCACAGAATAGTGTCCAGGACTGTTCTCAGGACTTGCTTGCTTCAGCATGACAGTTCCCACTAGCAGGAACTTCATTGTCCCTCATTATCCAGTGACAATTTCAATAGAAAGATATATTACAACAAATAGAGAAAATGAAATTTTATTTATCCCTTGTATTCAAAGATAAAGTGGAAGCTTCAAAAAGCTGGTGTGGAGAAAGTACAGAGAATTTCTGTCATTTATTAAAATAGCAATAATAAAGACAGTTTCCAATGGTCTTGAATGCATATATCACTTCCCAAGAAAACTGAAATTTTTCACTCAAAAACTGTCCAATCACTGTTGTTCTGCTGTGTAACCTATGTCCATATCTTGTACAAATCATCATAAACTCTGCAGAAATTAGCGCTTTATCAAATTATACCAACTCAATGGCTGTCCCAAGTATTAGGAAGTAGAGGTATTTTCCAGCCTTAACAATCTCATGATTCAATGATTCAGCAATTAGAAAGCAGACAATGATCACTTAATGCCATTAACATCAATAATTTAACTAATTTTTTTTTACATTCTGAACTGTTGGTGAATCACTGCTATCAATGGGTAACAGACTTCTCAAACAAGCCTTGTATTTATAGCAAAACAAAAGGTGTCACTAATGCAGTTGATAAAGACTTCTGTTTCTTTTAGAACACACTTCTGTAACTTTTAGTGTCTGTGCTAAATCCTTATCTGGTAACTTTCTCACATACAGTTTGAAACCAGTCTTTAATGATCAACTCATCTTAATCTTCTCTCTTAAATCATCACATTACAATGAAGGCATAATTATTCCACTTTAAAACTCATATTTTAAAAACCATCAGTATATTAGATCCATCTCTATATTAGATTACAACCAGAAACTATAAATTTTGTAATGCTCTTGGACGTTTCAAACCAAAAATACATTTAAAGTTATTGCTTCGGATAAAACACAGATTTTTCTATTGAGATAGTACCTGCCCTCTGCGCAGCCTAAGGGATGTTTATAAATTCTTGACTCATACTCCAACCAAGTAGGACAAGCTATGCAAATTACATTTCCATCGCTTCCTAAGATCCTAATAGGAGCACAAGACAACAGTGCTTCCTCTCCATAATTCCAAAAAAAAAAAAAAAAAAAATCCCAAAGCCAGTGATTTGTGTAACCTAAACCTCATCTTGGACAGATAATAAAGCAAACAAGAATAATACTTTCTTATCCCCTGCAATGTTATAGTGGTATCTGCTTAGTTTTTTACTCCTATACATAAATAAGGTATCTCTGTAGCCTTGCTCAATGAGCTGTTTTAATTACAATCAGTAATAATCATCATAAGAGGTTCTGTTTCTTATTCCATTGCAAGGGCAGGCCAGTTTCAATGTAAAAATGTGATAACAAACATGACACATGTCTTTATTTTCCAGATATTGGCTTCACACAGCATCAAGTACAAACTTTATCAGAATTAAAATATTGAAGTAGTTGTCATTATTTTAGAAATATGCACATAAATATAACCTGATTTTTCTTTAGCACGTAAAATTATCTGAAAATTTTATATTAATTATTTGATTTGATTTTAGGAGAATGATGAGCGTCCTGGTGAATGTAATATGACTCAAAGAGTAAATCACTCCTGTGGGAAACAGCTGTCAGAAAAATATCTTTAAAATCCATATGTATGCTCTTTCTCTGTTTTCTGTTTGAGGTTGCTTATATTCATCTATATACAGATATATACAAAGATTACAAATAATTTTAATTGGAAATCTCTTGAAGGACAATTTATGTAAGTCTGACTTAGGTGATCATTTAAGTTGTCTTTGATGGCATGCTTTTAATAGGATTTGTCACTCTTTTACATGCAGTGACACTATAAATATTTCTTGATAAAACTTATCCTGAAAATTTTAACATCTGCATTGATTCCTTTGAAGAGACTATTTCTAAATCTTAAATCATAGCTGAGAACTCCAAATCTTTGAAAGCTTAAGTTTCTATTTACATTTGGAAGAACAACAATTGTGTTCTAGTCATAAATAGAATAAAAAAGGAGAAAGAATTTGAAATAAAACAATGTAAATATTAAAACATCTGTCTCTTTGGCTAACATTTTTTTAATTCCCTGGTTTTAGGAAAATGTTCTTTTTCTGTATCTATATATATAAAATATATCATATACAATACATTCAACTGTACATAGTTTATTTTTATGATAATTGAGGTAAGAAGGAGTTTTAAAGAAGAAAGGAGACCTATTCAATTTCCTTAAATGTTAGATGTTCAGTATAATTGATATCGCTTTTCCACCAGAGGCATACCTTTCCAGTGTCACAGTCTGTTCCATCCATTGGTGGATCCAGTTTAGTTTTGCATTCTTTCTCACTTTCCACCTTACACCACAACCCAGTGCAAATGACATGCTGAAAAGTGAACAAAGAGTAAGCACGAAATCTATCTGATGCAAAATTACATTTTGCATGTAGTCCACTGATGTAAATTTACTAGTCTGATGGTACAGAAATACATTTAAAGACACATTAAACATGCAAAAAACCCCAAGTGGGCAGAGTCTGCTCAGACTTTTACTAATTGTGCTTCTTTAGGACTTCCAGATCCTTCTTGTTTGTGCTACCCCAATGACTGCTGCTGTCATGCTCTTCAGTGATTCATAATTCATCTAGAATTCATTTATTACTCTAGAAAAAAAAATTCCAAAAGTCATCAAGCCTGATCTCCACAAAGAAGACACAAAGTTACCTGACAAATGAAATATTTTTGCTGGAAAGAAAAGAAGGGAGATGACAGCAGTGCAAGTCAGTAATAATTTTAGAAAAGGAAAGAAAAGCACTCTGAAGTATCAGAACAAAAGAGTTATTACTTTACTCAAAAGAAAGACCAGCCTTGCAGGAAGCTGTTCACATTTCCTGAATTTCCCTGGCAGCTTTCCCTATTTTCTCTAAAAATCTCTCCTTCTCCCATGGTTTTCAGTCAGGACTGCATTCTCCTAGCTACCTGTTCCCCTTTTACAATAAACCACGTGGAAGTGAAGAGTGCTCATGTGGGGCTGAACCGTGGCCTGAGTTCTGCATACTGCATATGCACAGTGATGCCCACAATGTATACTATTGGAATGTCCAATATGATCACACCATAACAGTATACTGCCCTAAGAGGGGCAAGAAGGATCAGGAGAGGTGGAGGCATTGCAAGAAGGATAAAAGATAAAGAACAGCTAGGTTTTTTAAACCAGGGCTGACAGAAGACCTGTTTTTTCTGAGCGAAATGATTTGTTATATTGGTACACCCAGCTAGAGTCTCTGTGCCTTTTTACACTACGCATGAAAAACGTGTCATAAATTGTAACGCTACCTTGAAAAATGACTAAAAGCAGATGAAACACATTCAACAAAAGATTGTGTCTGAACCACGGAAAAGGGCAGTTCCACTCAGAGTCTTACATGTGAAAATATCTGTAACACCAGTTATCAAAAAAAGAAAAAAAGAAAGAATTTTAGCAGTCTGAAGCATTGTACAGAAACAAGAGACGGGATGGTAGGAGTCAGACTCATTCCTGATTCATCCTGTAATAGTTTTTTTGCTGAAGCTGAGCTAACAATGCAACAACCAGCTTATGCATGTCTCAAAAAAAAAAAAAACACTACAGAAGTTCTATCCTGTTCTTGGGTAATTTTAGCAAGCGTTTTTCAAGAAACAAACTCTAATTTCTGTTTTTGTTCTTGTTTTTTTAAACAATAGTAGATGAGATAGAGCATCAGATATTCATGGACAAAGTGTTTCCAAACCAGGCAAAAAATGAGAGACATACTGTTGGAACCACTCCACAAAAATATATGTTAATTTAATAGTACTAATCAAATTTTTTTCATATCTTTAAATCCTCATTTATGAATGAATAAATGGTGGAAAAGCCATCCAGATTTATCCAAGTTTTCCAAAAATACTGGCAAATTTTCTCTTGTGGTATCACATTTTTAAGTATATTATCCTTATTTTTTTTCCCTAAACACTAAGTGATTGTACACTTAATTTCACTTGTGTATGATTGCAGAATAGCTTACAACAAACAGTTATTTACAAATCTAGAAAAAATTCTTCTGAATATAGAGAGGCACTAGGTCAGATTTACAGGTTTTTGGGCATTTTGGGTACCTGAACTCAGAGATGTACTTGAACCGTGTAAACTAAATCAAGAAAATCAAATTAACACCCTTTGCTTGCTAATGTGCATTTTATACATCTACATGTTTCTACAAATACTTGTATATCACCTCCCTACAAACCATGATCTAACTGTCCAGCAGAAGAAACTACTTTGGGCTTTAAATGAACTGTTTTCTAAAAACACTCACTGCACCACCTGCTAAAATAAGCACTCAGTATTAGCAGACTTTAACATTCCCCAAAAACAAGAAATAGGAGTTATGCAAATACTAAAATTGGTGTTATACTTGTAAGACTTTTTTTCTGGGTTTTTCATTTCAGTCAAATCACAAATAGACTCTTTCCTTACTGTTCAGACTGTATTTCTGTTGCAGAGGTATGAGATATGGAGATTACTGTCAGCATCTAAGTTTTGACATTTAAGGATTTCTGTATAAGGCCAGGGAAAGACCATAACACACAATATAGGTTTTTTGTTAGCAACCAGAAATGAAGCAGATGTGACTTAATTTGAAAGCAAACAGACATCTGGAGGTCAGTGTCAATTTTACAGTCACTCCAAAATCAGTGCACGGACTTCTACACCAGCTGGGATTTTACTCCTCTGAAAAGAAACTTTCTTCAGTCAAAATAAGGATAGCTAAGCTAACATTCACAAAGGTTTACAAGTTAACTATGACAAGTATAGTTCAACAGCCATCACAGCTTTCTAGATGAGCCAAGGGAAGAAAGAGAAGTTGAAGACTAAAAACTTCTAACTGTGAGATTAAAAAATTATAACTGTGACTATTCACAATCTGTAAAATATTTCTTCGCATGTACACTGGAAAACAAATTATTGCCAAGCACACAAAGAACTTTTTATTGAAAGAATGTGTTAGTCATGAGATTTTAACAGCAAAAGCTTGTAAAATGAAATATGGAAGTCACTCCAGCTTTGGAGTTTTGTTGGGTTTTTCTGTCTATTTCTGTCTATTTAATTAAAATAGTGAGGCAGGTCTATGTGAATCAGAAGGATACATTTCCAATCATGCAAGCATATGGAAAGAAAGTTCAGTTGAGAGGAATTACCAGGGACAAAAAGGGAATTTTAGAACAGTATTTGTGCAAAGTCAAGATTGTTTAAAATGTGATCGTTGAGATGAGGACAGATATTTCACCAGGACTATAATATTTCCATTACTTTTGTTCTTTTCATTGTGATCTCTCCCTGAAAGGCCTTAAAAATCACCATGAAATATAACCAGTCTTCTACTTTGCAAAGATCACAGCTGTGTTATGACAAGAACCGTTTTAGTGGAACTGACCAGATAGCACTCACATCCTGGACTTTAATCTTAAAAGCCAGTATTTAATAATTCAACAATTGCAATAAATTGTCAAGTTTTACAATCCCGTTTAATCATCAAGAACTATTTCTAGGCCATGCTGTCACTATCTCTTATGTGAAACAATGTCAGGATCTAATTGATTCTTGCTTGAGACATCATAGGCATAAAAGCAAACTTGGCTCCCTTACAAAGTAAGAATGGAGACACAGAAATCTTGAACCTGGAGATCCACTCATGTTTTTCTAGGGCCTAAAAATTTTGCCTAGGATATGAAAAAAAGTCTTTGAAATAAAGATGAAAAGGAAAATATAAAGTCACCATTTATGAAAGGGGAGTGGGAGGGCCTCACTTAGGAAAACACAGGAGTAGGTCCTCAGTGGTTCCTTCAGTTCTTTGCTTCATTCATTAAATTAAATAATAAAGAGGAATTCCTGATAGCAAAGGAATATCATCTGTATCAGTAGTATTTCTCAGAGATTGTCATGTAATGTGACTGTAAAGTGCAGTCCTCGGCAATAACAATTGTAGAAAATTACATCTCAGCAAAAATGCACTATTGATAGTACCACTGATATTTGTAGAATTAAGATTATTTTTCATCATTACTCAATTGTTTTCTTAGTTGAATAGCTGCTATATATGAAACATAGTTGCTTAATGTAGAAGACTCTATGAAACTCTGTTCATTAAATAATCTTCCAGTTTCAAGAAACATAAGATTGTGACATAGTTCATAATTTGTCTTTTACACAGTTTTACTGAAGTGCATGAACTGTTCAGCAAGTAGAACACGTCCAAAGAATCCTGGGCAATAAATTTTTGGATTTACTGACATTTAAATGAACCTTTGAGGAGTGTGTTTCTCTCATTTCCTGGCTTGCAGACAACAACTATAACCGTAATAAACTTCCAGTTACTGGCAGAGTAGAACAGACTATACAGAGATTAAAGGAAGCAGTCTGGGTATCACAGAATATTCAGTGATTACCTATGCATAATAAAACGATTAAATAATTGTAATAAATTAATATAGTAACTGATGAGATAGTGCATTCAAGTTAGAAAGGTCTTCTAAATATGATTTCTCCAACAGCAGCCACAATACTTCAACAATCAACACAGAGAAATTTGAATTTATTCATATTAAGAAAAATTCAATTATTTACAAGGAAAGATTTAACATCTTTGTCACTTGTATCTAACATATTTTTATTTCTGAAGAAGATAATAAGATTAGCTACTGAGTAACAGTGCTTCACAGTCCGATGATGTTGGTGTTGCATAGTCCATGTTAGAACTCCTAAAAGATTTCTGGATAGATTGATTGGTTTGGTTCTACCCTAATTCCAATGTTAACTTATTTTTTTCCTTTCTTTTCATACATAGGAAAAAAACATATAAAAGAAGAACAACTTTCTTATCCTCTGGGCTGTACTATTATCCACGGCTCACAGAAATGTTATTTCCATTACTTAAAAATTCTGTATCTAATTGGACTAGCAATAAACTTCTCTAGCAGAAAAGATAAATTTTAGACACACAGCAGGGAATAAAATAGATTTGAATATAGTACCCAAGCTTGCTGTAAGTAGCTCTTCACATCTAGAAACTGAGGATCAAGTTTCTGGGAGTTTCTTTTGTTGGGAGGAAGTTAGGACTGTAAATTTTGTTTCCAGATAAAATAACACAGAAGAAAACCAAAAAGGTGACTTTATCAAGGTCAGGAAGGAAGTTTTGGAAAAAAATCTCTTTTACATCACTGCTCTCACCATGTTTTCTCAATTTTGTCTTTAGTGTCATTTATTCATTTCTAATACATAAAAGGTTCTTAAAATTTCATTACAGTAATTTCTTGGTTCAATATTTCATCATACAATTTCCAGTTTAGTGCTACCAGTTTTGCAGAGGCTTTTGGAAAAAACTGCAGAAGGTTCTTCACATGGCTCTTTTCTCAGAAACTGTTATTTGGCTCCTTTTTTATAACTAACTATGTTAAGACCATAAGGTCATCAAGTAACACATTTAGTTTTATGAAAAAACTAAAATTAAGTTGCTGTTTGTTAGGAAAAAAGAATAGTTGAAACAACCATAGGCCTTTTGTATTACCTTGCACCATTACTATATTCTTTCTTCACAGCAAACCAATATTATACTTGGATTTAAATTACAATGGTATATTAATAGTATATTAATACTAATATTTAATATTACAACAAAATTGTAAGAGACTTCTGTTGATTTTACTGTAAAAAAATATTATCAAGCAGTGATCCTGTAGGTAGGAAAAAGCAGACATTTATTTAGTTGAAAACAAGTGATTTAGCTGAAAGGTGTCCTCTTACATGCAGAATGTCAGAAGAGAGTAACACGATTGAAGATGACTAGAAACGAACAATTTATTACCTAAAACCTAAGTAATCTCTGTGCAAACAGTTGAACACTATCTCGGTAATATTCACTTTAATTTAATTTAATTTAATTTAATTTAATTTAATTTAATTTAATTTCTTAATATGTCTAAAATAATAATGTAAACCAAAGAAACCTCAGAGTTAGGGTCTCAAAAGAAGAATACTCACTACATCTGTGAAAAAAACAGAGTAAGGCATAGGACAACTTGACTATCTGAATTTAAATATATGAATAAGAACAAAACACAAAGGTTATATAAATGGGATTTATCTAGACAAAAGAAAAGCATATAAAGGTACTATGCAACATATATATTGACATTTGTCTCTTTCTTCAATTACTTTTGAGAATCTTTAATCATTAAAGAAGACCTACAAGAAATACTAAACATGCTACCATTTTCTTGTTCAAAATATGCTTCTAGAGAATGAAAACCAGAAATTATGTCACTCAATTCAAAGCAATGTACTGAAAAGCAAGAAACAGGCTGAAATTCATAAAAAGAGCACTTGGACATAATGAAGAATATTTGTAGAATAGTGACATTGAGATTTATTGCTCATATCCACAGTGAAAATGTTTTCAATAAGACAGCTAAACCAAAATCCATTAAACTATGGCTTTTTCCCCTTTTCTCTTCAACTATACCACTCTCAGCATGCCTTAGTCATATGTACTGAAGTGTTTCCTTTGAGAATCTTTTAGATAAAGATTAGCTTAAGTGAAAGTCTCTGAAAAAATAGTACTATGTCCAAACTGAAAACAGGAATAGAACAGAAGAACTAAAGGAGAAAGGAATCGTTTTCCAATTCATTACTCCTAACCTTTTCAGGTTATCTGCCCACTGATTCTGATGAAATTTTATTTCACAGTTCCTCTAGTCCCTGCTCTAACAATTTATACTCCATGCTCTTTATATATTTGTATATTGTCTTGGTTAGTGTCCTAAGGGCATCTAATATGTTTAGTCTCTCCTGTTGATGTTAAAAAAAGATTGACTTTTCTCTGTAAAAATCATTCTTTATCTGCTTTTTCAATCAAATGTCTACTAGTATTAGCTCACAAAATATGAAGACCTGTTCAGTTTTGCTAACCTGTCTTTTTAAGGCGAATATATAGTGACACTGCTTCACACTGGCATGAAGCAGGGTCAGCAAACTGACTCAGATACTGAAACTCCTCATGTCACGGCACTGTACAGACTGCCCGGGGTCAGAGGTGCCTCCTGCAAGGTACAGAGAGCCCCATTAACACCACTATTACTACTCCTAGCTTGCACAGATACAGTATAATCTTCTGAAGATCAGAAACGGATGTTCAGTACCCTAACCATAATAAAATGGTACCTAAATAATAAATTGCAACTACTCCACTTGCTGGAATAAGGTGTCTTAACATTATGACATCTTCCGTTTCTAAAGTACAAGAGAAATATCAATAAAACACATTTCAGGATATTCAGAGACTTAAAGCAAGACTTACAAGACAAACCAATGATTATGTCCAATATTACATTTTGGAAAGCAAGTGCAAAATTATTCCTTTGAAGATACTATATTCTGTTTCTATCAAACACATTTGCAAAAGCTACTCTCACACAAAAATTAGATGGTAGGTGCATTTTCTGAAGTACAGACACAGCCTTACCTGCATTTCTTGGCAAAAGGAAGCAGTTGGTCCAAAAAGAATCTGACACTGCTCATCTGCAGTGTATGTCATTCCTGGGAGCTTAGAGGGAATAATCACAGAATTGAGGCTCTGAGGATTTGTCTGTACCAGACAGTTGCTGGCCTTTGACCTGGTAATATGCAGAGATTCATACGCTGAGAAATCCGAGGGTCTGATTGCCACACCAATTTAAACTTGTGTACAACATTCACAATACGTGGACAATTACAATTTTCTTACTAATCAGCATTGGGCTGCTGCTCATGTTTAAACTGATATGGCCTGCTTGTTACAAGTTGATGTGTTCTGTTATTGTACGTTTGCAGAAAGACAATATAATTGATCAGCATTTCAGAAAAGTGATGGACAATATTGCAGCGTAAAACTTAATTAATGGATTTTGGTGGCCAAACATTTCAGTACTCAGCATATTAATAGATAGTAAACATAGTGACATATATAAAACGTCTATATAAGTATATAAAAGTATGATATACATTAAGACATTTAAAATATAAAAATCCATGTAATTGCTGAAAACAGATTTTAATAAATCTAATATTAGATTGCGATGATTTAAAATATTTTGATGGATTTTGAAAAACAAATATCCCACAGGAGTAAAAAAAATTGAAACCTTATTATTTCAGTATATTAATTGCATCTATTTCTAATTGACATACAATAAGCATTGTCTTCTTGAATTTTATACCTGAGAAATCTTTCCAGATCTTCCCTGCTGCACTGAGACCATGAAACATCCCCAAGATTCTGCCCTTTAATCCATTCTCCAGACATGATATGGACACCATCTGCACAGGACGGGTGGTCATTGTCGTGGTTTATCCCCATGCTGAATTTTGAAGTTATTAAAAATAAAACAGAGTGAAACAAAATAACAGGTTGTTTTCAGAGTTCTTGTAAGTTAAAACTCTTGCAAAGGGCTGTAAATAGCTCATACATATTACAAGTAGGAAACCTCTTT
This sequence comes from Sitta carolinensis, assembly GCA_032173965.1. Lineage (NCBI taxonomy): Eukaryota > Metazoa > Chordata > Aves > Passeriformes > Sittidae > Sitta > Sitta carolinensis. The sequence goes on from CM063313.1 coordinate 46,618,049, forward strand.
TGATTATTTTTCCCATGGTGTCTTTCACAGAAGTGCACAGAACCATGTGTAGAGGAGAAATTCTATAAATAAAGATGGAAGTGGAGCTGCATTTATTTGATGAGAAATATTGCTTTCTAATCAGTTTGGTACATATTTTGGACAACTTTCTGAATTTTCAGAACTGCATAATTATTGCAAGTTTAATGAATACTATTTCTCTTGTAAATACCAACGTACTCGTATTTTTCAAGACTAGTGAATATTTTGGCAGGGATTCTATCTTCATTCTATATAGAACTGATTGGTTGAAATTTCAAAGACTAGCAAAATGATCATTAGTTTAATGTGTAATAATTGTCTCTAAAGAAAATACACCTAAATGTGTTTTCAATTTTGTGTTAGAAATAACACTGATGAAGAAATTGAATTGACTTTGATTATAAAGACTTAGCATCCTTATGCATCTCCTGAATTCTCCTTCAATGCACTGCAATGAGAAATTCCACTGAATATCTGCTTGAAGCTGCTGTTTTAACTAAAGACTCACTGTCACTCTCATTCATAATTAGCAAACAGAGAGGAAGAAGAAACACTTAAATGAAAATTAAGATTTTCAGAAATAGCTAAGTGGATCATACTTGACTGATATTACAAGAAATAAATACATTGAACTGTTTTTGGAGATTTACAAAGGGGTATAAGACTACTCTCCAGAGTATTGGATTTAAAGTAGTAATGGAATTTTGCAACATTACTCTGCCTTGCAGAAAAGCAAAACTTCAGGTTTAATAAAACTCTATGCCTTATTCTTTCACTTACAGACTGCAAAAACAAAGTTTGCTGTGTCTGTACAAAAACTGGAGTAGACCATGATGTATTTCACCACCCCAGAGTGGCAAATGGCAAAAACGGACTGTCTCCCAATACTTTTTTCCCTGCTCTATCCTAAAATCCATTCATGACCAGACCAAATTATACATAAATTTGCCATTTGCTTTACCTTGTGTTTATTAATGAAATTAATGAAAACATCATGTAGGGCTTTACCTTGCCTAAAGAAATGCTCTGTTTCTTACACTAATGTGTTCAACCCACAGTCTGGAGCACTGGAACAGTGGCTGCTGCATATATTGGATAATTTTGCTATCCGTAAACCATGTAATTGAGGCAAACAAATGTGTCTGACTCTCATCTTAGCCTCTGTTTTTTCCTGACCTGCCTGCACAAAACAACTACAGTGAAGTGCCTCTGCACTTGCCTTATATTCTTCTTGCATGCCTCACATGCAGAATTTGAGATGTCTCTATCTCCAGAGTTATTTACACCCATAGGAACTCATGAGGAAGACACAGGAAATCTAATGATATTTAATCTAGTGGACCACATAAGAAAAAATTTTCGTCATAGCTATTTGAGTTATATGCTTCCTTAGTGCAAAACCAGTTATTTAAAAATACTCATTGTTACTGTGACACAGATAGGAACACACAGCAACACACACAACAGGTGTTCAGGCAGAGAAGAAGAAAGAAGTCTCTAGTTTATTGTTGACCTCGTATATCTAAGTTTCTGGACAGTGATCAGAGATTGGACAGAGAAGTTACCACCTCTCCATCTTCACTGGTCACTTGAGAAGTCCATCAGGTGATATCTTTTACAAAGGAATGCAAACATGATTCTTGTTTATCTTACAATTCATGAGAACTGACTCCACTATACTAAAACAAATCAGAAGGCTTATTTTCAAAAACAACAACTCATTTGTCAGTATCATATACACTGTAGAGTTAAACTAAAACATTTACAACACAAAATCTTGACAAAATTTACTATACAATCGTAGGCTCCCATTAATGCACAGTGCAATTAACACATTTATATTTTATTTAAAGTATTTTAGAATGAAAATTACAAAACCTCCGTAATTTCTAATTATGATTATTTCCCTTCACTCTGAAGAGCATTCTTAAAGCTAGACTGCCACAAAATATTCTGTAAAGTCAGACAGAGAAGTATGTGCTGAGCTGAACAACAGTCTTGAATGTTTTAAAGAACAATCACACCACCCATCATTGCATATAATATATATATATATATATATATATATTATAATATATATTTGAAAAAGGGTATGCCCTTTTTCCAACCTATTACCATAGAAACATTTTGTAAAGTTCATTAGCACAAGAATTCTGAGGAAAATGTTGTATTTTAGAGCATGAAATAGATAAAACTGTTGTATTTATAACTATGTATATCAGCTGTATTAAGCACTAATAAAAAAACCTAATTCTAATAATCTTCCAATACTTTAGCTGCCCATACCTTTTTAACACTTCTATCCTGCTTTGACATTCACCTGTAGTTCAAAATATCTGTACTAATCCAATGGAATTCATTCCTCAATTCTCTCCCACCTCCTAATTAAATACACTTAAAAAGTCCAGAAAACAGTAAATGCAAGTATTGAATCCTTCACCATACCTAATGTCATACCTAATAGGCATTCAAAAATGCCTGTTAAAAATGCAAATACAGGTTGTATGTCAACATCAATTAATTAAATTGCAAGAAAATATCTGAGAAGTAAACAAAATAAGCAACAGAACCTGCTGTTAAACATTCTCAGGAATGTTTTCTTCAGTGAGTACTTTTGACCTCTGTAGCATGGTAATGGCTGCATAATTTTATCTGGCCTGGTATCAATTACAAACCACATAAAAGTCAATGTGCAGCAGAACTGACATCTGATTTCATTCCTCACATCACATTAGGTGTGTGGTGAAAGAAAAAAGCAGAACAGTCATTGCTACCTTCTTATTCAACACGAGAATAAGTAGCATAAGCACGTATACCTACTTCTCCATTAACAAGGATATAACATTATTCTTGCAGTGGTGGTCATGATATTTTCTAGCCCGCCCTTACTGTACATGAAAGACATAACTACATCCTTTCACTGATACAAAGGTACCACAGAAGCTGTGTCTGTGTAAAGTACTCTTCTGTCTCTTGCTGTAGAATGAAAGTATTATGATAGCACTCAGCACAGTGCCCCCTCTCCTCTCTCCCACTGCTGTGATCATTCAACCTCACACAAGGGTAAAGCCACACCATGCACTTGTAGGAGGCAGACAAAGGAGTTTGGGATTAAAGGATAACTTTGCAATAACCTGAAAAAACACAATTAACAAAGAAGAGAGTGCAGTACTTTAACAAGAATTACTTCACGTCTGTATATAGAAATAAATTATAATTTTAAGAAAAGAAGTGTTATTCAGTGTTACATAAAAATGCTCCTCCCATTCTGGTTAAAGGCCATATACAGCAGATAAAATATGCAACTACAAAGTATCCTATAGAATGCCTTCCTTAAATAAAATATTAGCAACATTTAAATTCTCACTATGCAATTAAACTGTATTTTAATAATCTCAGTTTTACAAAACTTTGACAAACAGACTTGGTCCAATAAACTCCATTAATAGTGTAAGACAAGTCCACTGAAAAAAAAAAATTATATAAAAACCCCTCTAAAATTTGTTTAAAGGATTTTTTATGTTTTTAGTGATACCATGTCTAAAGTTGGAATAATTTTTGTTAAATCTTTAATATGCAAGTAGAAATAATACAAAGAAACATAATTAAATTCTCTGTATTTGTAATTAATAACTCAGGCCACTGAAAGTAGAAGAAAAATATTAGTTCAACATTTCAGTTAAAAAGCAATTATTTTACAATTAACTACTGCTGCAATTATATGTGTAGAACGAGAATCAAAGAAAACAGCCCCTCTCCTTTCATTTTAGGAAACAGCTTATATTCTTTCATCAAAATGCATTCCACTGTCAACATACTGAACAAGTACCAACTACTACAATTTAACCTTATTATAGTGAAGTGTTACAAAATCAAAGCTCTTTAAGACTCAAAAGAGGATCCTCAGTCATTATTCTATATTTAAATAAGCTAAATAAGGTTATGCACACACCTTCTGGAAATAATTAAGTCTGCATTGCTATTTTATATTTCTTCTCCGTGTAGGACATCAAAATTCTTTGACATGTGCTACTTTCATGACAACATAAATTTGCTCAGTGACCTCACATGCTTCCAGGTAAAAGCTTTTTAATATTTATTTGATTTGTGTTTTGCAAATGGCAGATGATGGCTGTCACTGTCCTTTCACACTTAAAATGCATGTAGTGCAGCTGAACAAGAATGATGCTATTAAACCAGAAACAGGCAAAGAAGGGACAAAGATTAAATAGTATCAAAAACTCAATATAGGAGCAATTAATTAGGCTTGTTCAGATACAAGTGGAGAATTACTTTAGGCTTATCTGCAAACAAAACCTGAGAAAATAAAAAAAAAAAACTAAAGAGAACAACTACTGCTCAGATTTTCAGTCACTAATAGTGAGACAGATTAAGAAAAGTGCAAGAGAAAGTGCTGGGTCAAGGAACCAGCACTAGTATGTTCAGTATAATAAATAGATTTCCAAATACTAAAGGATCTATTTATTCCAAGTCATATATATAACAAAGGAATGATGAGTGTGAACGGCAGATCAAGTGGAATACACAAGTATGAGCTCAGGACAGACTGAAAATTACTAGAAAACTTTCCCTTGTGAAGGAGAAAGTAAACCTCTGAATGTAATTGCCAGTTTCTATCTGTGATGTGTACTTGATCAGGTTCCTTTTGATTTGTTAAAAATTCATATTAATATAATATACTACACAATATCTGTAAATTTACTGCTATTGTCCTATATATTTTTACATGTTGTGAAATAAATCACTAACATAATAAATTTCATTACCATAAAAATAAAAATTACTTTAAAAAGTATTATTAGTAACAAAGTGTTATCTTCCATATTCTTTCCACTGCTATCTTTTTTTCATCATTTTGTACAATAGTATGCTGGAATGATTGAAACTTTTAAAACTATGGACCCAGAAATTACAAGGTTTAAAAGCTTATATGGAATTTTATAGTACAATGATTTTCACACCAATTTGTCTGATCTGAAACTCTGCAATATGATGAGGATATTTGGTAAGTGAAAATAACACCTGCTATGTGACTATCACAGACAGAGAGACAGAAGCTACAGTACTTTCTTAGTACTTTTGCTGCACCTTTTTAAACAAAATATTTTATCACACTGTTATCTTTATAGATATATAAATATATAAAAAGGCCAGACCAATATCAGGATTTTAAAAGCTGTTATATGTTGGCTTGCTCTTTTTTTTAAAAATCCAGTTAGTGAAATATTAAGTGTTGTGTGATATTTTACATGTCCTTTAAAAGATATGAGGGCTTTACAGATCATTGAATAAATGGGATAAGACACATTACAACTTGTAAATTATTTAGCTGAAAGTGAAAGGCAATTGACCAGCTACAGAAAAATTATGATGGTAAAAGGTAAAACACGATTTCTTTTGGAAAGAATTTATCTTCAAAGGAAAATCTCAAGCTTCTTGTTAAAAATTAGATGATCAGAAAAAGTAAAAATAAATAACTTAATGCATTATTTCCCTTTTGTGAATCATTACGCATTCTTCATGATGCTGGAAGTTCAGATTACATTTTTGGTCTTAAAACAACTGGGTAAAGTACAACAACTGGGATATTACAAATATATTACAAATATATAAAGTATAACAACTGGGATAGTACAGGGATATTACCATATGCTGGATGCTGCTGTCCAGCTGACTATGCAGCTTTTGCTGAGCAACTGCTTTCTTCTCTCTAACTCAAATACTTCTACCACCATGCTTCATGGTGCTGGATCTAGACAAACTACTGAGCCATGATTCTTTGACTGAAGAATATAAATAATTCAAAGCTTTGCTGGGACAGATGTATTTAGCATCATAACATGAAAATATACATTGACCCTTCCTGAAGTTTTTTAACAGAGATTATATAATACAGGAAAAGTATTGGCTTCTGGCAAATATGACACCCATACCACATCCTTGAGCTTTCATAAACTCAGTGAAGAGCTACAAAAAGTAGTTTTTGTATTAATAAAATGTATTGAAATTGTTACAATGTTTTGCCAATTTTTTCACAGATGTTTTAAATGTATCAGCCTATCAATTAAGCCTTTGCATCCTGTAGGATGTTTTTGAGTTACTAACTGTTTAGTTTACAAATGTTATGCTAAGGTGATAAGGCTAACAGAAATCCATCCCAGAAAGTATAGCCTGGCAGAAACACAATCCTCAATACCTTGCAAGATAAAGAGCTGACTAATCTAAATTTCATGTAAAAATTCCTATCTTTTAAAGTTACAAAATGCTGATGCATTTTCTTCCCTGTCTCAGTGCTTCATTTCCTGTCTCAGTGCTTCATTTCTTCCTGAGCTGTTTTTTCAGCTGTCTTGCTACCAGCAAAAGGCTGGTGATGCTTTTTTTCTGCTTGGCATTGCAGTGATGTGTTGTGATGCACAAAGATCTTTTCATGATTAGAACTGGACCAAAAGAGCATTTTTTAAAATGGTTTTTAATACCAGAAACATTTTCCGTACGAATAAACATAAATGCAAAGTATTTAAAAGACTTAATTATTTTCTGTCATCTGTAATCTTAAGTGTATTTTGTAGTACAATTTTCAGGCCACCGAAGTTTGGAATGATACACCTATGTGCCCAGGAAGATCCTAAGCTGATTTAAGTTAGCATAAGTATATGACTGTAGAACAAAGATGTTTACTTCGATATGGACGCACATGAAAAACAGTGTCAATTTTTAAAAACTTACCCACCAAAGCATGAAAAACAAATGTAAGGTAATCTCAAGGTAATCTCAATTGCATGGTTGAGCATCTAATATATATACTTTGAACTTCATTAAAGTAGTTAAACAAAAAAGGAAAGGAAAGAAAAGAAAATTCTTTCAAGACCACTAAGTGCACTGTCAGGTTAACTGCAACAGTTTCGAACAGTTACCTTATAGATACTTTTCCTGCCCTATGAGGAAAAAAAGACAGTGATGAAACTACTAGGAGATTTCGTATAAATCACAATTGAAATAAAGAACATGTAATGCTGAAATGCAATATGAAACTAAAGCCTCCTATTAATTTTTATCAAATAAGCATCAAGGGAAAAGAAAAGCATGTTCCCTTCCTTAAGAGTAATTAAAAAAAATAGTAGTGTCTTATTTAAAAAGTACTATACTTCATAGATAAATTTCCCTGTAAAGTTTCCATTTTTTTTAACAAAGAGGATAGAAAATGTCACAGATAGTAAAACAATACAAAAAAACATGAAAGAGAACCACAGAATCACAGAACTGTTTGGGCTGGAAGGGACATTAAAGATCATCTAGTCCAAACCCACTGCCATGGACAGGGAACTTCCACTAGACCAGGTTGTGCTCAGAATTCCACCCAGTCTGGTCTTGGTCAACTCAACTCTGGGAGTGCACAACATCTCTGTTCAGTGCCTCCCTACCCTCACAGTTAAAAGTTTCTTCCTAATATCTAATCCAAACCTACTCTCATTCAGTTTACAGCCATTCCCCCTTGTTCTGTCATTATGTGACCTTATAAAAGGCCCCTCTCCAGCTCTATTGCAGGTGTCCTTTAGGTATTGAAAGATGCCATAAGCTCCTCCCAGAGCCTTCTCTTCTCCAGGCATGTCCATGTTTTATATAGCTATGCACAAAGAGCAGGAATTATAATAATTTCTGTGTAAATGTGTAATGTCACAAATATGGGTAACAGGAAAGATGATTGCCTATTATCTTTGTGCATGTATCTTTAAAACCACTACAAAGCTCAATTTTTCAAACAGTAGCTGTACTTTCCTAACTGTTTTACTCAAAGTTAGGCTCTTGTCTCTACACTTAGTTGACTTTGACTTGAACAGAAAACTCAGCCAAAACAGCCAAAGCTCAACATCTCTGAGAGTACCTACAGACAGATTAATATCCATATCTATATATCTTGGACTGAGACACCCAGCTTTAGACCATTAGCCAAATAGGACAGAAAAATTAAAGAAAGAAACCATCAGAGGGAAATGAGTGACTCTGCAACAGGAATAAAGCCACAATTACAAGAATTTCCCTTGCACCTTCTATCTGATACCCTAATAGCCCATGGGGTTCTATGGAAGAGAAAATGAAGTAGGATTATTTAGGGACAGGTTACCAGCACAGCCTCCACTAACACTGGGACCCCTGATAACCTGAGTGAGAATGCTGGGAAGCAGGAAGCTCTGAAAGAAAGGGACCCCAGAGTGATATTATGGCCGCTACTGAATAAAGCTTAATTATAAATGGAATTACCCTAATATGTCATCTTAATACATTCTTGTTTTCTGAATTATTCTTAAAAAACACCCAAAACCCAACAAACTCATCCTGCTTTCCAGAATGTAAAAAAAATATCATCAAATAATTATTCAAGTGAGAGCAGTACAATGTGCTGTAAGGCTAGAAGGTAACTAATGCACATAAGAGAAAGGTCCTATGGAAACAGGTAATTTCAGCAGTATGTTTCAGATCATGGCTTGTTCATCTGAATTCTGTTTTCAGGAATGAAAAGTCTTTTCAGGTAATACAGATACCAACAATTACAGTCCTAATATTGATATGGTTCAAAGGCAAACTGGACTTGCCATGAGTTAGTAGGAATTACAAACTCTGTCTTTGTAATCTGTCCCAGAAAATAGTAGGCACATGGAAGGAGAGGAACTCTTTCACCATTCATAAGAAAGGTTGCTGTCACCGACCAAATACACAAAGTGTTTTCTTCCTCTATTTTTTTTCCTAATGAATCCCCCAGTCCCTCTCCTGATGAAGGTAACCTTTGAGAAGTTTCTGATAACAGGTAAGAGTCTCAAAATTCTTATTTGGCTTACTCCACAGATAGGAATTCAGGAAAGAGAAAAACAACGCACTAACCTGTTAAACCTCTCTACCCTTTTTTCTTAAGATAGGAAAGTCATTAAAATGTGAAAAGTGGGTGGTCTATCTGCATATCCACTCAGTTATGAAGTAAGGTTTCATACTTCGGTAAGGCAGTCGAACAATGAGGGATAGAAAAAAATTCTAAACAAATACTTTGACAAAACAAAACACCCAAGACCAAAAGTAACATGCCAAATGCTTTAATTTACTGATCCTCAATAAAATTAACCTTACTGTTCACAGTTTCATCAGCAGAGGTGACCACTACATCTTCTGAAATTTTCATTATATGACTTTCAAATTATAAGGAGGTTTTCTACCAAATCTAATTAATATTTTTTCTTTCCATGTGCTAATCTTGTTCCTCCTTAAAAACAAGTTCAGTTGTATAATTCTACTTTAACCTTAGAAATATCAAGACATCTCTCTTTTTTCAGTTACTTTAATTATATTCCTTACTCCACATTACTAACACATTCACATAGATTGGTAGACACCTTGCTTTTATAACTCTTATGGATTTTATTGTGTCCTGTGAACATACTTTGGACAGTGATAAGAAAAACATGGGGAATAACTGACTTTCCATTAGCATTTCTTTATCTTCAGTTTAAAGTTCTTATCAAGCTCCACAGGATTTCATACAACTTTTTAATATATTCACAAAGAATATATGCTTTTTGCTTATAAACTACTAAATAAGTGATTCAGAAATTCCGCAGACTCCCTGTTAAGCACTACAAAATATGTGGTAAAATATCCTGAATTTTAGTAACAGTTACTTCTCATATTACAAACAATGCTTGTCAGAAAGAGAATGCAGATGTGTATAAAATTAATTCTGAAAAATTCCACCAGTCTCTCTTTTAGGTGACTAAGACAATTACTAAACTACTTTTAGAACATTTGATAACTGTTAATTAGTATATTTTTGAGATGCAGAAATTTACATCCATTCTTTATTTCTCCATCCTTCAAAAGGAATCATAGCCCATAGAGAGCCATCATTCAAGTAAAATCACATATAGCCTGTTAACCACAATACCAGCAATTCTCACTCTTCTCTGTTCTTCACACAGAGATGTCTTTTAATTAACTGTTGTTTTCACTTTGTAATGTGACCTCATTATGTAATTACCTAATTGCTTAGTACATCTATTTTAATAAATAGGAAATGTTTAATAAAATCAAATCCATTACTGTGATACAATTTTTAATGACTGATTACACAGCCAAAGCTCAAAAATCAACTGTTGACTTACATTAATTCTCAAGTCATTAAAATATCATCTGTATTCATATACACAAGGCTAGAATAAAGACATTTCATATTGCAAAGTAAGGTTTAGTCAGCCATTGTATTTCATTGAGAATATTTCTCTTTTAATTGGAAAAACTAAAAAAAAAAAGCAAAACAACACAATACTCAATAAACATCCATGTATCACAACATATTCAATATAAAGGTTTCTTCTCCCAGGCAACTGGCAACAGGACAAGAGGACATGGCCTCAAGCTGTGCCAGGTGAGATTCAGGCTGGATATCAGGAAAAAATTCTTCAATGAAAGGAACACATCAGAAACTTATTATATTCATCAATACAATGACAACTGGTAATGTCTTTGTTTGTATATGTTCTCAAAAAATGAAATTCAACAGCGACTATATTGCATAAGTTTTGAGTCTATTTGTATCATTTATGGGCAAGAATAATATTTGTTGTACAGAAGGGACAAAATGTTTTTTTACTTTATCCTTCAAGAAGCAAAGTGTTTGAGAAAGTTTTTGGTTCTATGCTGCTGAACTAGGCTCTTCACAAGAGCAACTAGAATGGTTAAAGATATTACACACAAAAAAAACAAGGTAGTAGACAAATGACCTCAAGATTCAAAAGAGTTAGTGAAAATTTTCTAGAAAAGTTGTTGTGTTGAAAGAACTATTTATGACTGGTCTGTAATGATGAGCATTTAATCTCTGCTTCTAAGGCAGTTAACGAGCAAGACAAATATCTGTAAGAGATACTCTAGATATATTTGAATCTGCTCAAGTCCTTTCCAACAGGATCTACATTCAAAAGCTTGTCTTCAAACATTTTTATATTGTCTCTTCACAAAGGTTCAACTACTTCTAGCGTGTTTTTTGCAATTGTCAGGGCCTGACTGGCAAACAGAGGCATTCATGCGGAAAAAAAAGTCTCTAAAATGTCACCTTACACTCCTTGGTGCAAGACCCAAGACTCTATTTCAGATTGTGACAGCTAAGGATTGTGACTCCATCATGAAGCAGGGATCTATGCCTCTAAGCCTCTGCATCGTTTGCACTGGGGATGCTCCTTTCTTTTTTGTTTTTTTTTGTTTGTTTGTTTGTTTTTTGGGTTTTTTTTTTTTTTTTTGGGTTGGCTGCTCATATACCTCCAGCTACCTATACTTTAATTTTTGTGGCAGTCCTTCTGTACACTATGTGGTTTGTTACAAGCCTTCATTAGTTTGTATTTCTTGAAAAAATGTCTGGTTCAATCAACATCTTGTCTTTTACACTGACACAAGATTTGATTTATTCTTTATTTCCACTTTTTAAAAATATCTGTTACATTAACCACAGAGAATTGTGAGATGTCTCTAAGGACAACCAAATGTCATTATTACTGTGAGAATATGATGCCTGGGCTACCATCATGATTTGTTTTTCCAAGTTTGTTTGAATTAGTATGAAAGGATCTGAAATTTCATATGTAGCCTTTTAACTTTTCTTTTCCCCAGGATTTATATAGCAGCTACATAAGTTTTATGTTCCTGCAAGAAGATCATGCAATTTCCTTTCTCTTTCACAGTCCAACAACAATGCAAAGCCATGAAGATATTCCAAGTTCACAAACAAATTTAACACAGGTTATAGAGCCTGATCTGTGCTGCAGTCACAGAAGAACTGCTAGCAGCAACAGTGAGCTTCTCTGTCTACCTTGTTTCATGTACTGCTTGACATCTAGAAGACCTTAAGAAGTCAAAGATGGGTTTGATTGTCTGCTGCAAGAAAAAAACTTTACCACTACGTACCCACATAAATTTTTTAAGACCAGTAACCCACATTCACAAATTTGCTATTGCACAACCAACACACCACCCATAACTTTGCAAGAATTTTACACATCACCCTTTTGCAGGGAGCATAAATGCTGTATTTCTTGTTGATTGAGGTGTCGCTTTTCTCAAATACAGTAATTTTGCAACAAGGGCTTCTATTCTCTAAAAGTACTTCTATTGCATTGGGCATAAAGCAGTACTTATATCTTTTATTATCATACCTGTCTTATACAGTTTTCTAATTTACCAGTGAACTTGTCTGCAGATCATATTCAGTGATTGTTTCTTTCCCCTTATTCTTGGTTTATTGAAATAGGAATAAGTTTACTGAAAATAATTCTTCCTCTACCCATTCCCTCTTCCAATACCAGCAAACACTAGAGCAAAAAATAGAAATAAAATTATATCTAGCTACAAAACACAAATAAGTATTTTTTTAGGTCTTTCCTTCATTGCAACTATCATACAAGCAGGCTGGTTTATATTAACCAGAAGTTTTTTTCCTACAGTTATGAAAATACAAAAAAAAAAAAAAAAAAGAAAAACCAGAAAAGATCAATTTCATGCAAAAACTTACACTTGTGTCAGTCTTTAAATAATTGGTCTGTATTTGCTTATTTTGCATCCAGAAAATAAAAATCAATACAAATATTTTAATTTCCAGTTTTTCTTGCAATTAACTTCATGTTTTATCATTAGATGCTAGGATGTCCATGCTCAGAAGGCTTGGACCAAATTTAAAGCAAGTCGCTTTTGATTCAGTTTTTGTTCTAAGATATATCTAACCACACATTTAGCAAAACATCCCTCTCTGCTGTCATTCTGAAACTGACATTATAATACAAATACACAAATACCTGGTAGAGATACTGCAGAAAAAATGACAGAGTAATACATATCTCCCTTTTATTTCAGTTAAAAGTAAGAAATTTTCTGTTTCTTTTTCTTTACAAGTAGTGAAACCAAAAATGAAGTTAAAAGCTTATTAACAGATTTTATTATTGTAAAATAGATTTTTTCACTTTGGGTTAAAATATTTGACACTGAATGAGTAAAAACATTCGATTGTGAAGGACAGATATTTTCACCTTCATTTCTGCCATCCTTTTCTCCTTCTAAGATGAAAAAAAACATTAATGTTGGAATGACCAATTACTTTTTTACACTTTAATTGTATCTATCCTGAGAAAGCCAAATTAAATAAGGACTCTTCCAACTTATGATCTCATTAAAATGGTTTTTGGCAAAAATTTTAAGAGTTGGATCTGTTACACAATACCACAGTCAGCAAAGAAAAAACGTCTTGGGGCACCTGTTTTTCCCTAGACCATGTCAGTCTTTCTGATTAATCTATTTATTTTGTAACTATAAAGATCTTTGTATTACTTCAAGTTGTAAACATTTTCTTAAGCTACATAACATATATAAACACATATTATTATTATTATTGCTATTATTTTTGTTGTTGCTATTATTACTGTTATTATTAATAGAAACACTGTTTTCTGAATTTTTCAATTAATTTAAATCCCCTCCTTACAGAAAGAAAAGAAAAACTGAAGTACACAATCAAATTAGTCAAATAGTAATAGTATTACATGCAAATACCAGGCTTTAATATCCACATACTTACTTGTGACCCATTTCATGGGCAATTGTAAAAGCCAGATTCAGACCATTGTCCTCTGCAATTATACATTTTCGTTTTTCACTGCACATTCCACTCAGATATGCTATACCTAGGAAACACAACCACCACATTCAATTATTTTCTGTTATTACTAACTTTATATATTACAGCATAATCAGACCCAAACAAGACTGAAATCTTGTTGTGGTATACCCTTCTAAGTCTATAAACAGATATCTGTCAAAGGTTTACTTACTCAATTTGCAACCAGTGGTAATATTACCTCAAAGTAATGATTACTTGGACTGCAATGTAGATTCTTTAAAAGCATTGCTTGGTTCCTTAACAAGATGTGATAGAACACATGTATGAATGTCAGTACTGCTGTAAAGAAAAGTAAATGTCCACAACAATAGGTCACAAGCTTGAACAGGTATTTCCTCTGACACACTTAGAAGAACAGAGTGCAAAGCAGAGAGTTGTGCCTCTACATTTATCACTACTAAGTATTCATAAAGCGTTCAGCATGTTAGTGGTTTTAAAAATATTTAGAAGAGTCAGATGTCCCAGCAGAGTTCATAGGAGACTGCAGCCTGTCAAACATATTTATTGCACAGGCTATAATGCCTTTAGTACATAATACCTTAGTTTTCAGAAAACCCAATGAAGCCTTAATGGTAGGGTTTTTTGTTCAAGTTCAGCTTCTTAAAAGTAGAGTGTCTGTAACTATAAAAGCTTATAATGGTAAATTTTTCAGACCACAAACACATTTAGCAGGGACAATTGTCCTCGCTCATGGCTTGAAAATTTTGAGTAAGCAATCAAAACACTGTTTCAAGTGTTTGGCATTTTTCCCAGGAAATTCCTTTCAATGGAATGGTGCCCTCCGGTTCAGCATGTTTGCTGGATATTTGCATGTAAAGGTCAAGTTTGAAACGTTTGACAGTATTTAAAATTTAGTCATAATTATCATTCCAAGTTAATAGATAAGTCATTCTTCTTATAGTCCAAGTATCTGTCAGTCTGTGAGCACAATGCTTCGTCCACAAGTAGCAGTAACCCCATCACTGTTCTCCAGCTTTTGAGTGTTGCCCTCAAAAGAACCGGCTGAAAGCTTTTGGACACAGAACTTTTGACAAAAAATGTTGTCCAGAACTGAACAAAACAATGACAAATTAAATTTGAATACGACAGAGTATTTGAACTTTTACTATTTGTTTCCAAAATAGAAAAGAGCCATCTGGGTTACAAAACAAAAAGTAAAATCTGGTCAATTAAAAAGAAAACGTAACCCTTCAAATGAGACTTCATGCTAAATGTAGGTATCACTTACACTAACTTGAATAAAAATCAGAGAAAAAATGCTCTGAAATGTAACATTTTATTTCGAAAATGTTATACTGCAATGGCTGAATTAAAAACAAGAATATTTCTAAAATCATTTTGTGCCTTGTAGTTCCACAGTTTTATGCATCTTCTTTTAAGGTTTGATGACCAAACTGAAAAATATAGAAAGACTTAATACTGGATCTCGAAGTAGTACAGCTGGTAACAATACTAGAAGAAGTGAACATCAGGGTCCTGACTTCAGCCATCTTTAGTGAACTTAAAAATTGGTCGAACAAAATAGAAAAATCACTCTTGCCATAGACAAACCCCAGTACTGCATTTTAAAGTGCTGGGAGTGATCCTTTATTTTAATGCAAAACATTCAGAAATACTTTCCTTGCTGTGCTGGTTTTGGCTGTGATAGATTTAAATGCCCTCACAGTATCTGGTAAGGAACTAAGTTTTGGGTTTGTGTGAAAGCAGTGAGGGTAGCACAGAGAGGCACTATTGGTAGCTGAGCCTCTCATCCTCCTTGCACCACCTCACAACCAAGAGAGCTGGGGCTGGCAAGACACTGGCAGAGGGCACAGCCAGCACAGATGACCCCAGCTGAGCAGGATATTCCACACCCTGTAGTGCAGTGCTCAGCAAAAACACTGGGGAGGAGGCTGCCAGGGGGCTGATGTTCAGGGACTGGCCAGGCTTTGCTTGGTTGGTGGTGAGCAATTGTTTTCAGCAGCATCATTTCTCTTGCTTGGCTTTTACTAATCTGTTATTTTCTTTTTCTTTATTACTACTATCATTATTACTGTTATTTTTATTTCAATTGGGAAACCATTTTTATCTGAACCCATTGCTTTTCTCACTCTTATCCTTGCAATTCTCTCCTCCCATTTCGCTGTGTGTGGAAAAAGCAGGCAGCAGTGTGGCATTTAGTTCCATTTGGGGCTCAGTCTTGACAGTGTTGATGGCCCTGCTCAGTTGGCTAAAACTTACTTGACGGGATCTATAGAGAGTTCCCAAACCTCCCTCTTCCTGATGTTGCACAGTACTAAGAGAAAACTGTATGATAACCTCTAGCTTTCTCAAGGGAAAAGGAGTCCCCTAACCTTCTTCAGACCTCTAAAATGTCAGGTTTTCCATACAATAACGTGAGTACTACCAGTTGCTATCCACTATTATGATTGTCCCCCTGTTTACTCCCAAAGATTTATGAATGTTTCAAGTTTCATACCAATTCTGCAAAAGAGACAGTCAGCATTATTAGGAATTTTCAATAATACTCACATATTGATCATATAATACTCATATAATACTCAAATAAGGCTCATATATATCCTCACATATCATCAAAAATGCTTTCATACTTGGAATTCTTTGAAGAAAATTGATTACGTTTGAACTTTATAAATTTGGCAGACAAAACATAAGATTTAACTTTCATTGTGATTAAATTCGATTGCTGATTCTAGAATTGTCCAAAAGCATCAAAAGCAATTAATGCTTTATGACTTCTCCCCTATTAACCAAATTGAACCTCATATGTGCAGGCCACACAACAGCAACTACTAGGTGCAAGTCAGCCAACTACTAGCTGTGAACTAGTCTCATTTCTTGTCTTTGATTATGAATTTCATGTGTAATGAAAAAGAAACTGACTTCAATAGGCAGCTGCTCTTACTGAGTTGTCTGTTGCGTAAGAGACAGAATTTCTTCTTTAAATATGTCAGTGTTTACTGCAGCTTCCTGTAGTTTATTAACACAGCTGGAATTGCTCCAAGGTTTAATCCACATTAAAAAATACTCAAAAACAAACACCAAGGAAAAAAACAGCCCCAAAACAAACAAAAAAAATAATCAATGAACAATTACTCCCTTGCTATGATTAAGATATTGCTAGTGAACCCCACAGCCTCAACACATTGTTTCAAATTAAAATTAGTTTCAAATTAGTATCTGAAAAGTATTGGCTGGAAATGAGAAACTCCATCTCAATAACAATCTAAAGAAGGCTACAATTATTTATCTATAAAAAGCTATATTTTGAAACAAAAACAAAACAAAACAAAAAAAAAGTTTGATTGAATACATGTCAAATGTAATATATTCAAATTACATCCCTCTGTGGATAACTTTTTCTCAAGTTAATGCAGAAGAAAATACATTCCACATCAATTAAAAGAGTAAAGCTGTAGTCTTGTGCCTGAGAACCACATAAGGGACTACATTTTCTTATCAAAGACGTAAATATCCAAATGAAATAAATGCTGCTTTGAAAAAGTGGAACTTTACCCCAGCAGTATTTTATTACTCCTGCTATTAGTTCTACCCATAGACATGGGCATTTCATTTTACAAACTATGACAAATTTTCTGGTTTGTTAATGAACATCATCACCAACCTACTTATTCTTTCAAATTATGTGCACATCTACACCCTTTCTGTTGAAAAGTGCTAGTTCAGCTGACAGGGATGTTACACAACACCTCACCAGTTAAAGTGTCTGGACTAGTCTGTTAGCTTTATTTACTCATTTATGGCCAGCTGCCCATAACACAAATCCACTATCTATGTTAAAAAGGCTATTGTCAGCATTGCCCCCTGGAACAAAAAACTCCACAGTAAAAAAAACCCAAAGAGAACCACAGTGAGAGACATGCAGTCAAACTTAAACATTGGTCTTCCTTACAGTGACCATAAAACATGTAGGTGTGACTGTAATACTGCATTTTAAAAGGCTAGAAAATGGTTCTTTTCCTTTTACAGCGAGCACTGTGAAAACAGAGTTAATATTCTGGAAGCCTAATCAGCCAAATTACTTACTTATCCCAGTGAAATATCTTTTCCTCTGAACTTCCTTGGTTTCACAACACATTAATTTTTTTTTGTCTTGGTATTAGCTATGTGTTTATTCAGAACTTCCAATAGCACGATCTTCATTTGAATTATCAGTGGTGCACAAAACTCACAAGACACTACAATAGTAACATAATTTAAAGACCAAGTACATCTGGTTTTTGATTCACAAATAAATATTTTACAGCAAAAAGGATTTTAAAAAATATTTAAAATAAACTGACAAATCAATGGGCTTGTCAGCATAAAAAACATTATTTAACTGCACTCGATTAGTAATGTAACAAATGATCTTTTTAGCAGATTATGCTTTTCTTAAAAAGCAGGAGAAAAAAGTTTTCCATCAAGCTGACACTTCAAAGTCTAATTAGCACAAGCTGTTCTGAAGAGAGACACAGATGACTTCCAGGAAAAACAAGTTTCGTCATTTGTCTGTGAATCAGCAGCTCTCTTAATCACGGCAGTAATCAAAACAAGAAAGTTAACAATCAGAAATCTCAAATACAAAATGCAAAGCCCAGGAATATTTATTTTTCTCTTTTAAAGAGAGAGATATAACTGAGGACAAATATACCTATACGTGTGTGTGTGTCGTATTATCACAAACACATATCACTGCACAACTTCAGAAAAAATAAACCAAATCACCTTCTGTTGCATTATTCATGAATGTAACTTAAATTTTATTTGTGTCTTTTGCTATTTTATGATTTATGTACATCATAGAAAATCACTAACTACAGAACATCAGCAACTACACTAATTTATGTGTACTAATAAGTATGTGATTTTATGTTACAAAATAGACTATTAAGCTTGCTCTTACATGTTGAAACAAACTGCTGCATTGTAATCCTTAGAGCAAGGGAAAAGATTAAAAATGGAGAGTGTCTATGTATGCCATAATTGTAAAAATAAATTTTGAATACGTGTTTATACAGTTTTAGGTTCTCAGTTCTTGCAACATCTGAAGAGTCCACAGGCCTCTAAGATGCTATTACAGGGATGGGATGGCAAAAGTGCTGAAAAATATTAATTTTCTTCTAAAATTCAGCCCCTTGGGAAATATTTCTTTAAGATGAATACACAGAGGAGACAAAAAGTAAATTTTCCTCACTGCCAATTCCTGGCCTTTGCTGACAAGGGATGTAGGAATGCCCTGAGCTAAAGGCTGGCTGCAATGGTACTGTCAACTTCAACAGTCAGCAAAGTACTTATTCTCTGAATTTGAGTATTCCTTCTTACCTGCATCAACCTGGGTCCATAACATGTTGTGGCAAATAACTCCAGAGCGTAGCTGCCTACAACAGTACATATTTCTCTTTTTATGAAGATTGCAGAGGGGATATTCTAACTCAAATACAAATCTCTATTCATCTACTCAAAGTCATTTATGCCCTCCTAGACCTGTGCCAGCAATTGCAATGATCAGCTGAGAAGATCTAGTCAATTTAGCAACCCCTCTGGCAGAGGCCATTTACATGTATTTGACATCTTATGTCCCACTGCATACATTACTTATACTTGCTCTACCTATAGTCTTTCAGACAAAAGTGGTTATAGTCAAAAGGACTATTGTACCATGGATTAATAGAAGACCAACATAATGATTTTTCTGTGGTTTTCTGTTCTCTCCTAGTCAGTCCTAACATGCAGTTTACTCAGCTGCTCATGAGGACCAATGGGATCCTGGGCACATTGGGAAGAGCATTGTCAGCAGGCTCAGTGAGGTGATCCTGCCCCTCCACTCAGCTCTAGTGAAGTGACAGAGTGCCATGTGCAGTTCTGGGCCCCAAGAAAGACAAGGAGCTACTGCAGAGGGGCCAGTGGGGGACACAGAGGTGATTTGTAATCTGGAGCATCTCTCTTATGAAGACAGGAGCTGGAGCCTGTTTAGTCCAGAAAAAAGACTGAGAGGGGATCTATAGTGAATATTAATATCTCAAAGGCAGGTGCCAAGAGGATGATGCCAGACTCTTTTCCATGGTGTCCAGTGACAGGACAAGGTCATAACCAAACACATTCCACCTCAACATAAGGAAAAACTTCTTTACATTGAGGATGTCAGAGCACTGGAACAGGCTGCCCAGGGAGATCATGGAATGTCCCTCTCTGGAAACATGCAAACCCACCTGGACATGTTTCTTTTCACCTGCTCTAGGTGAACCTGCTTTTGCAGGGAGATTGGACTGGATGATCTCCAGAAGTCCCTTGCAACCCTAACAATTCTGGGATTTTTGGAGAACTGGCCCTTACCATTCTCTGATCTCTTTCCTCAGTGGGAGCAAAGCCCACAACTTCACACATTCCGGCTAAAGACCAGTATTTTTCTTAATATGCATTGCTTTGTCTATACTTTCATCTTCTCTTCCACTTCCTTTTCAGTATCTTGGTATCTGTGAACAATTCTTTTTGTCAGTTTTATACTGAATTATCCAGAATGCTTCAAACCATAGGAAAGCATATGCAGGCTACCACTATTTCAGTTTATGAAGCAAGGCAGCTCTGAACTCAAGGACACTGTCTTCTCATGTAAAAGCTGACAAATAATTCCCATGTCTTCCTTTTTAACTTACAAGACAACAACACAAAAAAAATCATAAAAATGTAAAGGAAAATATTTAATGCCATAACACACTGTAACATGGTCACTGAGTACAGACAGTATACTTCTAAAATCTTTTAACTGCCCCCATTTTTTTTAAGGGCAACATCACTAAGTGGAAAACTTGTCCATAAAAATATGCATGAACAGGAAAAGAAAACCATATAGTATTAAATGAAAAGCAGAAAGTCATAAATTTGAGAAAGTCACAACTTCCTTTTCTCCTCATTTAACCTTCTTTCTGTAATTTAGAAAGAGGAAAAAAAACACAGCTTGAATAGCTTGTATATAACTAGTGTTGAAGAGGTTCTAAATGATTCTACTCAGAAGAAAATGTGAAAAATTGGATATGAAGTTTTATGCAATAAAAATTTTCTTTGCTTCATATTTTCTCATACTAAGAACATAAAAGAAAAACCAAATGTAACCTTTCTAAGAAGTAACTCAATCTTCTAAGAAATTGAAATAGTTTACTTTAACTTCCTCATGGCATAATTTTCATGAGCAACTTTTCTAGATGTTTGTTTTACATGGCACAGAAAATTAATAAGAATCTTTATCTAAATTTATAAATTAAACACATTGGACAGAGGTAGAAATGTCTATTTTTAGTACTTACACAATAAAGACTTTTGGACCTTAAATTACCTGGGTAAATTATAAGAGTGCCTTATGAAACCTCCATGGAACTGATGTATACAATCAAATATGAAGACACCTCACCTATTTGGCAACAAAACTGAATGAGGCTCACATAGCAAAGGGAAAGTTTGTTACTTAAAGAGCCATTAACAGGTTTCAAGCTTAACATGAGAACAGTTCTTACCAAATACATGCATAAATAAGTTAATCTTGAGGATATGCTTTTCACTGTTGCATTAGACAGACATGACAGATACACATCTTACTTTGAATGACTATCACCTGCCCCAGATCATGAGTTTGGGCCTGCTTCCTACCATAAAACTATTTATGTACAAAAAAAAAAAGCCTTTGTTACTCTGCAAAAATGGTGAGATGATGACAGTGACCACTGCGTTACACCACAGGAAATAATTTTAACAATTCAAACTTGCTTTCTGTTCTACAACTTGTTCTACAATTACATTTTCTTTACAGGTGGCAATGTGACAATGTTCTTTGGCAGACTTTCAGGCTTTCCCACACAGAACCTAAGGAAAGACTGCTATAAATGGATAATCACAATGACAGGGAAATACATACACTAAAACATACACTTCCCTTTTACTTCTTTACCTTTGTGACTGCATGCACCACTACTCCAAACTGACACAAACACTTGTCTAGTGCTACAAGGTGCACATGGTATGAAGGCTGTATCTTATTCATTTAACTGTCTCTGCATTTCTGTGCACATACATATATTCACTTTTTCTTCTCTTTTGATTTTTATTTCAATTTTCATTCTCCTTTTAAAAACTTGCTTTCCTTAAATAAACCTGTTTATTAAAAAATTACCTGTTGATTTCTAGTCAGTAAACCTGTAAAAGACGTGTGGCGGACAAGGGTGATGTACTTAGGAAGCTGGGAAAAGAATGTAGGGAATGACTGACCACAGCTGCTGCAAAGAAAACTGAACTCAAGAGGGACTGGAGACCCATATAAATGGGTTTTAGATAAATGCCTGTATCTGTTCAGTGGGTTAACTGCTTTTAGAAATGTTTATCCCTGAGTTTATCAAAAGAGAGTGATAGGCTTCTTCTGTTAGCCAGCCCAGCAAGGGGTAAATGCATATGTAGTTCACCCAAAAAGAGAGTACAAAAACTGAGTGACTGCCAAAATGAACTTTGAACAGAGCAATGGGCTTGAGCAGGCTTTAACACACATATTTCCTCCCAGCACCGGGGGATGCTCAGCATCATGACAGTGAGCATATGCGGGCCAATAGCGAGAATGAGATTTGTACTGTGATCCCATGATATACTGCAATGGCTACACAATGGCTTTCACTGATTTCAGTACATTGCTATATCATTCTGCTAAATCAAAATCCCACATAACATCAAATGTCTTCAGGAAAGTACATTTTGGTTTAAACATTAAACCCTCCTCATGTGGAATACCTAATAGAACGTGGTCATAGAATTCGGAACCTCGTGCATTTCACTGCTTCCCACAGAGGGTATTCTTCTAAAGGTAGAAGAAAAAGTAATATTGTTCTATACAGCATCCATACACAATTAGCCTTTTCTAAAACATATTCTCTTCCTTGTTTTCAGTTTGAGTAAAGTTCTGTTCAGTTGCTGGAAATTAATCTCATGTCAGGTCATGTAGTAGCTCTTGAAACTATCAGGAAGCAAGTGGGATCACTGTGAACATCTGGAATATGTAAGTGGCTATCTGTTTTTAACAGTGCCACACAAAAGCTTGACAAAGGAGTTTTTTAAGAGACAAATTATTACTCAGACCATTTAAAAATAAATGCCCCATTGTAAAAACAGAAAACATGAGAAAAGTATTATGAGACCTGCATTTTTTTTCTTCTAGAACTATTTATTTTTTAGAAATAAAACATGGGGATAAATCTTCCATGTTTAAACTGCCTGATTAGTGTTGGATAACTTACATCTGCTCTTTGTCCATTCAAAAATCTGTAAGAAACAAAAAGCACAGATTTACTAGGACAAGTATTAAAAAGAGTTGAATTTAACAAAAAGAGAGAACAAGTTTATTTTCTAGCCCAGTATAACTGTGCAAAATGTTTTGGAGACTTGTAAACTGAAGCTTCTCATAGAGTGTGACTTTGAAAGGGAAGGCAGGAACAACAGCTTCCAGTCTGAATTTAAAGGGAGATACCTTTGTGAAAAAGGCAAGTGAAATTTTAGTTTGCCAAGGATATCACAGTATAAGAAATCACAGTATGAATACCTGCTACCATTAAGAAAGAGAAACTGACCTAATTTGATGAAGACAACTCTTTCTAATAATTTATTACAGCTTTGCTCTCAGATGCTTTCTTGCTGCTGCCAGTTGTTTAAATTATTTTTTTAAAATTTAATCACTATTTAAGTATACTTTTTTAATAAAAATTACATATGGAAAGGTTTAGTTAATTTAAAAAAAATTAAATGTCTGGAAGAAATTAAAACACCCCAACATTTTTTTTCGAAGTATTTTTTAAAAAAAGTCTTATTTATCATTAGATGTAATGAGCCCTGTCTTAGGAAATAGGAAGCACAGTGCACAGAAACAGCATGTTGATGAAAATGCTGATGTAAGTGTAGGGTTTTGACTTCCAGGGAACTGTGCAGGAGCTTTAACTGTTATCTTAGTTTTTAAGATCAATTCTGAGGCAGCCTTTATTTTCCAAATGGAAATTTGGCATCACTTCTGTAACCTTAAAAAAATTGTGCTGGCCTGAAAACTTGAGTGCATGTGTCATTTCAAGATTTAATGTCCTCCGTTATTTTTAAATAGAAAAACCAAAAAAAGTAGAAAATAATTATTGCACTCCTATTGTAATGCAAATATTGTATGTTTACAATTCTCTCTTGTCTCTGATCCTGTCTCTGAAAAAAAAATTACTCTCCTCATAAAAATAGTGATGACTAAATGTAGTCCTGGAACACAAGACGGTACAATTAGTTTTCAAAATTGCTTCCACTGCTGTGTAGTGTGAGTTCATTTTAATGACATATTTTGGAATACTATGAGCCTACAACTCTATACACTTGGATCAAAATCTATTAGCATCACAGAGTAAAATATATACTGGAATTAATTAAGAATTATGTTACTCCATCCAACTAGTGAAAATATTCACCCAGGTGCTTATCTCTCTTCTTGCCTTCCTGACATCTGGGTTTCAGTTCTCACATTCATAAATTGTGCAGCTGTTAAAGTTGCCCCCATGTTCCATACAACAACACACATTGCAACACCTTTGAATTCACCTCCTGTCTCATTCCATCAAATCATTTTTTTTTCCTGAATATGTTTCCCAGGCTTGTGTAACATCAATTCCCCTTACCAGTTTGATCTAATCATAATATATCACTGATGCTTTTCCTGGAGCTGATTCTCCTGTAACTTAGTTTCTGGTGCCTTCTTCATGGAAGATGGCTGGTACCATCCCCTATACAAAAAACCAGTGAGAAATCACTCACATAATTTTCAACCTTTAATACATTATTTAGACCTATTTTTGTTCCTGCAGTTAACTATGAGGAAAACAAGACTGTCATGCTTTCTTTTGCAACTTATTTTATTATACCAATGTTATGGAAATGACCTCTTTTACAGAAACATAAAATTGTTCTGTGACACACAGGGCTTCAGCATATTAAAACATTTCCTCATTTTCTGCAACCTGAATGATTCCTGTAAAACATTTCTCATGTTTTTATGATTTTTTTAAAAAAATTATATATTTAAAAGTGATATGAAAGCGATTATTTTACTGTTGCTGAGATCACACTTTAAGAAAATATCCAGGATTTTTTTTCTCATTTTTAATGGGTGCTCTCTCTTTTATGTGAGACAAGGGGCAACTAGTGGGATTGAAAGAGGTATTAGTCTGGTTTTTCTTTGATTTTTAGCATACTGTGCTACTCTATGGCCAAAGTTTTTCCAGTTTGTGCTATTTAAGATTTTTGTGTGAAACTGTACTTCGTTTCACTGAGAAGGAGATGTACTGTAAGGAAGTGAATGATCTTGGGGCTGTTTATAGCAGAAACTACATCTTCTAGGAAAAGTCAATTGAACAGCCAATTGTTCTTTTATACAGAAAACAAGAACCAGATATCAATGCATAGCTTACCTAGGATATTTTAATAAATAAGAAAAAAGGAAAAGTTATCTTGAGAATAGCCATACCTCTTTACAGCTAAAATTACTATTGTTATTTGCAGATATCCATCCTGTATTTTGTCTACATTGGTATAACTGAAGCTGTGTTGTTTCATGTGGTATTACCACATGTGATGGAAGCAAGTATGCTGACCCAGAAAGAGTCAGTGTTAACTGATAAATGGCACAATTTGATGAGTTTCTTCAAGTCGATGTTTCAATGTCCTTGCAAACTGTTTTCAGTTCATAAGTTCCTCGAGTTTGTTAGGACGATTATCATGAAGCTTGAGTTCAATGAAGGCAAGCTGAATAGACTGAGAGTATCAGGTCTTTCTTATTCCAGGGTATCCATAAACCAAAATAACCTTTGCAAAGTCTGCAAAACGCAAGGTAATTGAGAACTAGAATGCAGTGTTAGCCCCTGCTTGAGCAATCAGACTAAAGGAAGACTTATTTGATGCTTTATTCAGTGGAGGATACTATGATCCTGAGAACATAAAAACTTCAGTATCGACTCAAAACAAACTCTAAAAAATCCCTTGTTACCACTAAAACGTCACAAAAGGGAGCTATGAAATGGATTCTGACTGAAAGTCTTCCCAAAGACATTTAAATGAAGAGTAAGACTTGGTCTTATTCCTCTGTTCTATCATGCTGACATTTGTGGAACACTTTTCCTTGTGTTTTGACAAGTTAGATGCACTGGAACAGGTTTGCAGTTCTCTCCACAAATATGGAACTCTTTTTGTCTCCTCCTCAGTTAAAGCACTCATGTATCACTGGCTTCTAATCCCACTATTCAAAAAAATGTGGGTTTTTACAATCTAATTCCATTATACTGCTTTTCACACCAACTATTATATAGATACAGGACACAGAAACTGATGCATTAGTCACAAGTACCTGTCTCTCTGAAAACATTGTTCTGAAAACATTTCCACTAAAAAACACCAGGATTTTCCAGCACACAACACTACATAGATTTGACTACTCATGCATAACTTTAGAAATGTTTCTTTTGACGGCATAAAGATACTGTACACAAGCACATCTATGAAGAGATGAACAAAAGACTAGTATTAGCAAAATGAATGGCTAGCTAGAAAACAGGTATTTTTCAGCCATATATTTTGAATGCCTTTAATTTGTAATGTGTGGGAACATATTTTTTATTATTTTTCAAATTTATTTGTATGTATGATACATTAAGTGAAGAACATTTTTTTATTCAAACTAATCCAGAGTATATCCCGGTGTTATAGTGTATAGAGTAACTTATTATTGATGCATGATTATTTACAGCTCCAACCCACATGATTTTATATTTTTCATATTAAAAAAAAAAAAGTAAAAGATGAGTAGTGAAGTTGTAAAATTCAGGAGACAATGAAATATATTTTTAAGTGCTCACAGCTGTTTGGACCTGACTCAGTTTTTCAAAAATTTCAATGAATAGTGGCACAAAACATAATTCATTGTTTAATGCACTGAGTGCATCACTAAATCACTGATGCTTTTTATCTTTTTCAATCTGATTAGCAAAAATGGTAAATTTTCTCCGGGTGAAAAGACTCACTAATCTTAAGTAAGCCATAACCACTTCTGTTCTTCATCTCACTGCCTTGCCACATCCTTGGCATGAGCATCTCTTGTGTACCATGGCTGTATCACTCTGAGGCTTCACTCATTTTTCACTTCTGCATCTGGTATGCTTAAGTGAAGGATCTCCACATGAAGTTAGAAAGCACACATTATTCACAAGACAAACACAAATTACTGTGATAATATACTTGCAATTTCCTTCTCTTTTCTTTAACACATAGTAAATATGCACTGTATAACATATGAGATTCTTCTGTCCTTACTCTGGAGTGCCTTTTTCTGATGGACACAGGAATTTTATCTACGCACGAAATTCTGAACTGAAGTTCCAGTTTGAAACATAAATATTTTAAATGCTATTCAGTGTAATGTTAAAATTCTTCCATACAGTATGTCTCTCTGTATTTCAAATTCCTTTGAAAGATGATTTTAAATACCACTGATAAGTCGAAACTAAACACAGAAAACAAAATTAAATCAAAGATATACCTAGAGATGAACCAGCATAATCTGTAGTAAATTACAAAGTTTTACTGCACTTTCACAGAAAGAATATGAAACTGCAAGGGCCTGTGGACGGTACTGAGTCATATTACACCACCCCTTACTCAAGTCAAGAACCAAAATCAGAGCTTTATCTTGCAGCTGAATCCACTGGGATTTAAACATATGTTAAAAGCAACGATCGCATGTTAACTAAATAAGAAAGGGTGCAACTAAATCTGAACTGGAATGTGCAACATGAGTTAAACATAGGTCTAACCTAATAGCTATTATTTCAATATATGAAAAAATCAAGCTAACCTCAGAGCTCTTTCAGACACCATCTGAAAAAGTTTATTTCTTTAGTAACTGAGGAATGACTGCACCTTTAATACTATCTTAACTATAGAACATTTTTTTTTATTTAGAACTATTACACAAATAAACAGCTATTATACAAATAAATAGTATCAAAAACAACCATACACACCAACACTACCAAGAAATATACAAAATTATCCTGCACATCTAATGAGCAACGTTTCAGCCTCAAAAATTCCTTGAACTAGAACATCCAGAGGCTAATGGAAGTTCAATATAGAATGTCACAAATCTTCTCAGCACTTACATAAATTTTACCGCAAACATCTGAAACTACATGTAGACATGAAAATTAACCTTCCCATCCTCCTAAATTTACTCAAAGGCCTTACTGCTTCCTAAGACAGACACATACTTGGAAAGAAAGCAGTAAGTGACCTCAGTAGTATGATTGGAAAAACAAAACAGAAAATACCTTTTTTCCATTACTTTCAGATACCTAAATACATTGGCTAACTACTTCAAAGAAAATAACATGAAATAAAAAAAACAAGGCAGTTGCCTGCATCAAGTCCTGGATCAGTTGTTTAATGAAGAAAAGACTTGGTTTTTAAGTATGGTAAGGGTCGCTAACTAAAAGCTCAGTGGTTATGAAATTGCCATCAAAAGTCCCTTCAGTCACATTCATTCTCTGTGAACCCTACTACTGTTGATATTAATTAAGCTTTAAACACTTTAAATAAAGCACTGGAAAATGAAACAATCTGATGTGTTGTAATCCAGTTATTGTCTCTGAGTTACAACATCATTTGAAAACAAAGGTTTGCATATCTTCATGTGACAACTTATCTGTCTTGTCTCACTTCAGTTTTGTCATTTATTCCAACTCAGTAAAACAAGAGGCAAGGTAAGATAGGACTGCATCCTTAAAGTTTTGCTGGAAACATGGAGCTTAATAATTTTTACCAGAGAATTTAATATAGGAAGAACAAAATTGTAGTAGCAATGCTTGGATTTGATGACGGAACACATGTAGTGTCATCGTCATTCTGCATTCCTGAGAAACAGCACCAAGCATGTATAATTCATTTGACATTTTTATGACATATGAGGTAAGCTAAATTCTGTTTACTTATTTTGCTTCGGCTTTTCACATTTATTAGAATTCACAATTAATTAGGATCTGTTTTGCAGTACTTATAAACATGTAACTCACTGACAAAACCAAATTTTATTCTGTAGTCTATAGAAGTCAAAATTTTCCAATTTTTTTTTAAAAATCTTGTCTATTAAAGTTATTTGTATATCAAGATACACTGGACTATCATATGGATACCACTTCCTAGGGAACTTTTACATTTCTACAGAAGAAAATCAATGTCCAGAAGTCACACATTAATAACAGAGCTACTGAGGCATTTGCAGCTACTGACTACTTATCTGAGCTACAGTGCTTTTTCTTGCAGAAGAAATGAAAGTCCAGGAATTAAAATTAGGCGAGATCTCTTTGGCTAGCTTTTCTACATAAGCATTTAAAAGATGGTCCTGCTCTCACTGTATGATGTGTTCCTCTCCATGTATGTCTGTGAATTATTTTTGTCATGATTTTGCTGAAAAAGAAAATGTTGTATGAATGGAAAATCGTATGTATTGTAAAGGTTATGTGAATTACTTAGATTAGGTTAGACATTGGAAAACTCCACAGGAAAACTTCTGTATATTAAATGGTGAGCCCAGTTCTCCGAATGTCAGACATCTTACTGAAGAAAAAAAAAATCTTTCATTTACACAGGATACATTTTAGAGCATCTCTTGTTCACTGGGACAAATAACTCACAGAGCAAAACTCAGAGCTTAAAATGGTTTTACTGTTCTTGCAAATTTTGTCTAGCATCAAGCGGGGAGATATGTCAGAGAACACTTAAGACCTAGGAAATTTTACAGACTATAGTTATGCTTTAGCTGGGAGAAACTTGCTGTAATTGTTTCTCATCATCCAATCTGTTATTCAGCTGCTGTCCTCCTAGTCTGAATTGCCTATGGCACCAAGAAGAGTAACATTAACAACAAAACCAAGCAAATTATTTACACTAGTGATGAATATCTGAAAAAAAAGGCTGATGTACATCTCTATGCTCAGGTAACTTCAGTCAACAGAATATTAAAATGGTATATACTCAAACAGTATTCAGTTACTTAAAACTAACACTTTTCACCAATATTCAACTAGACTGTGGGCAATGCTGAAATGCTAAAAAACCTAGATGTAGCAAAAATGTTAACAGACTCATTTTTCTAACCTTAACTGATTTCATCCTCTTAGCATGCTTCCTGCACTTCTATCTGAAAAACTGACTGTACTCTGCTATGTACAGAGCAGAACCTACACATAGGTTTTATATTCCATCCTACATGGTAGTAGGCCCAAGCCCTAGTTTCAGCTTTACCTGTCTTTTGGAAACACCTGTTTCCAAAAATGCATTTCAACTTTAGGACATACCGTAAATGACAAGCTCTGGGATTTCTGGATTCCTGTTTGCCTTGACTGATCAGAAACCTTCCTATGCCCCGCAAGTAACAACACCTGAATGACCCAAAATGTTGATTTGGAACTGCTGCAAGTCATTTCTTCAATAATTGTGACTCAACAAAAGAGAAGAAACAAGCAAAACACAAAGACTAACAAACACAAACCCTACCAGCATAGTCTATGTGTCAAGGGCTCCTGTTCTGCAGCCCACAGGTGCTGTGATGTGTTTGTTTCAACTTCCTAGTTTCTATATTTGTTTTTTTATTTACAGTTCAATTGTTAATGGTTCATTCAACGTACCCCCATGTTTCTCCCAAGTTAGTCTATCCCTACTGTTGTACCCACCCCTGACGTTTCCTTAAATGCCAAACCCCGCCCTATGTTCCAGCTCCTTCCCTGTCAGTCAGTGTTTCCCTGCCCAGCTCCTTCCCATCCGTCACAGTGGTCCCATCCCCTGTTCCAGACCCTTCCTTGTCCATCCTCCCTCCAGCCTATCCCTGCACGGTTCCTCCCCTTGGGGTGTCACCCAAACCTCGATGCCCCATTGGCCCCTGTGACCCCAGTCCTCCCTCATTAGTTCAGGATATTTTCAATCCCACCTTGTACTCCTCCCCTCTCCCTACCTTACTGGTTGTAAGTTTGTGTCCACCCCTGGGATCTCCCCCTATAAAACCCCCTGCACACCCCAGGTCTGTGTCCCTTCATCCCTGACCCTCTCGGAGGAAATAAACTTTTGGGAATCACACGAAGGATCCCTCTCTGGTTTCTGCTCTAATCCTTGATGCCTTTCCCACCTTGGTGCTACAGAGAGCAGGCTTGCTGCCAGGGGATCTAGTAGCCGCTGCCTTATCTCTACCTGGGTCTATTCCAGACGAGGAGAGACCACTCTGGGCACAGTCTGAGACCAGGGCTGGCTGGGGAACCTCTCGAGCACTGTGTCACACAGGTACTTGAACTAGGTTGAACTAGCAGCATCGAGCGCCCATGGGAGTCCAGGACGCAGCTCGGCACAAGGAGGTTCACTGCAATTCTCAAGAAACTGTCTGAATAAGACAAGGAATGCCAGGTGAATGGATTCAGATGAGGAAGCACAGGGAAACAGACTTCTTCAGTTTACTTCTGCTGTGCTGCTGCCTGTGTTCTGTGCAATTTCTTTGGCTATTTGTTCATTAGTAACTGGCCCTAAGCATTCAGCTTCAGTATTTCCAGCATTAACCCTTACTGGACATGGTTAGTCTGCCCAATTCCCTATTTTTAGCATATATCTTAATGTATAGGGCTGGTCTAAACCTCTGTCCCCAGGGTAAAGTTTGGAGGAAAACTCCAAGTTCTTTGTATTAACAATCAATAGCTCTCATATTAGAAAAGCAAAGCATATTTGGTATTTTTCTAAGTTGGATGGAAAATATGTTCTTTCACTTCATTTTGGTTTGTGGTCTTTATTGTGTAGATGGTTTGTATGATTCTTTATTGGTTATGATTTGTATCCATGCCATTGATGCATGCCTCTGCAACAGTACAAAGCCCTTAATTTTCTGCTTTTTTTTTTTTTTTTTTTTTTTTTTTTTTTTTTTTTTTGCATCTGCAACACTAGGTAATATCAAATTTAGAAATTTTTAACATACTGTATTTATGCCCATAAACAATCTGACAAGCTCTTAGAGGAATTCTGCTTAGAGATTGCATTTTATTGGAAAATGCTTTTTAGCAAACAGTTTAGATAGAATCACAAGTCTTAAAACTGTTGTTTTAACTGAAAATGTGATCTAAAAATACATGCCCAAGACCAGAGGAAGTCACTACCTGAGTTACAGCAGACTAACAGGGCTCCAAACTGAGCCAACACAAGACAAGCATCATTTTAGAATCTTTCCATGCCTGTAACACTGCACTCGAAGAACTCTATAGTACAGTGTTTCCACAGAATACATTAGCTAGCAAAAACAACAAATCTAATCCAAAAGAAGTATGCCTCAGAGAGTCATAATCTTGACTGCTGAAGTGGAAATGTAGACAAGAGGAAGGGAAATTAAAATGTGCATACACTTGCTTCAAGAAATAGCCTTTCTGTGTTTACTTGTAAGTCTGCTTCTTCAGAAAATATCTGTTGATTTCAGTGAGAAAATATCTGTTCATTTCCATCTCTTAGAGGTTTGTGAAGTATCCCAATAACAATTTTCCCTATGAACCATTGTTCATCTCAGTTACTTCAATATGATAATACTAGAAGAGTCACATACAAGAACAGCATGTGCAATCTCCAGTTTACATTTTGTTCTGATTGAATTGCAATGGACTTACTTCTCTGAAAACTGGCAATTGAATTACTTCTTATATTTTTAAGAAAACCACTGGGATGCCTACACTCATAATTTTACCTGTCATCAGCCCAAGAAAAAGACAACATTCTAAATCACCACAAATTCAAAAGGTAGCTTACTCTGCCTAATTTAACAGAACTTGTTTGGAGTAGAAACATGAACCCAGAGCCCAGTGGTCTTCTGGGGGAAAAGAACCTTGGACAATTACATGTCTAAACCAATATTTTCATTAGCTAAATTAAATTTGATTTGTATAAAAACATCTTCATATTTTTCCACCCTCAGAGAAATCCTCTCTTGTAATCATAGGATGTCCCTGATGATCATACTTGAAAAACAAGGTCTGAAACCTCTCTTTAAGCTACAGACAAACTGTGAGAATCAAGGGAGCAGCATGGTATCACCTCTGTGGAGGAATAAGGGACAAAAAGCATACACATAAGAGGAACAAGAGGGGAAAAAAGAATACAGAATGCTGCAGCCAACCAACCAAGCAACCTGAGGAAGCTCAAGAACACTTGGATCTGGTCAATTTTCAGCCTAAAACAATTGCTTTGTGGTTTTCCACCCAGAATGAATTTGACAGCAGCTGCAACAATTGGCAATGCTGAGATCAGAATAGCTTTGCAGAAATAATTGACCTGGGCTGACTGATAGCACATGAGAGCCTAATTTCTTACAGAAACATGGGATTAGATAAGGAAGGCAATTAATCTGAGTTACTCTGGATTTACATTATAAAGTATCAGATCCTCAACTCCCTGGCTACAGCAGAGATTTCCAAACATTTCTAGCAATAGGGAAATACTTAATATTGAAAGGCATAAAACAAATACATTCTTCTTCCTAAATTTCAAGACACTTTGGGGAAATCAAATAAAATTCTTGAAATAATTCTTCTCTTTCTGTCTACTTTGCAAAACTATAAAATATGAAGTATTAATGAGTTTTGGAATCACAGTATGGCTGTACAGGACCTTAAAAATCCTCTAGTTCCAACCCCCCACCATGAGCAGGGATACCTTTCACTAGATCAAGTTGTTCAGCAGCCCATCCAGCTTGGCCTTGAACTCCCACAACTTCTCTGGGCAACCAGTTCCAGTGCTTCACTACTCTCTGAAAGAATTTCTTACCTATATCTAATCTACACCTGTCCTCTTTCAGTTTAAAACCATTTCCCCTTTGTCCTGCCACTTTTTTATGCCTGCATAAAAAACACTTCTTCCTCCTTTTTTTTATGACCTCTTCAGGTACTGGAAGGCTACAATGAGGTCTCCCCAAAGCCTTCCCTTCTTCACGATGCTTGGTCTCCAAAACAGATAGATTTTTTTTCCCTAAGAATGTAATATTTTGACAGTCAGTGCAAATCATGATTTTATCACTATAGAAAAAAAAAATCTTGTGTTTTTCCACCTTAAATGTTTTTTTTTTTTTTTTTTTTCTGAAGGACTAATTAAAAGATTATCACCATACATTTTGTTCAAAATCATCAAAGAAATATATTTCAGTATATTTCTAGGGAGGTTTGTCATATGGTTTTGATTTTGAGTAATCATTTCTTTCTGGTTAACAGAGTTCTTGGTTAATTATATCTTTAAACCATTAAGTCTTCATATAAATCACTGTTATTTTAAGAGACAATGAAAAAAGTACTTTTTGAAGAGTGCATAAGTTCCATACTTTCTGTAGAACAAGACTGGAAGCACAGAAAATTGTGTTATTTGCCATAAATGCATGAAAACTTTGTCTATATAACAGAACACTGGCACTTTCTCTATCTGGCTTATGAGGATATTCATGTCCAGTCTGAAAACTGTGGATCCTTACATGTAATGACTAAACAATAAATCCAGTATTTGTCTGCTGAGTATCCATCACTCCAAAAACTATACAACATGACAACCCTTTCCAATAATGTCCTATTACATGCTCCCTTCTCATAACTTTCATTTCTGGATTGCCTAGAGTGCTACTAAGATCACCTTGACTGCCTCACACTCCTGTACCGTTATATTACTATTCCAGAGAGAATTGCTTTATTCCTCTCTTTATGATAGACTCTGTACTATGCATTCTTCTAGATTTTTTGAGAGAGGGCAAGGTGAGGTAAGGTCTGGATAGTGGGGAATTGTATTGTACATTAGCACATCTCATTTACAGTCTTTGGCAAGTTCTGTAATGTACAGCATGTGATACATCCCTGGAATGTACTGTCTCTTTTTGCCTATGAACTTGTTGTATGAATATAGGAAGTTTGAATTGTCCTTCATTTCCCTTCAACAAACTTTTATTCATGATCTAATCTAAAGTCTTGCTTTCGGTTTACCTAGGGGGAAGAAAAGTCAGAGTAAAGATACCAAAATGAAACCATGCACTTTCATCAATTTGGCATTATAGACCTGTTAGCCTAAAAGTAATTGACGTAATATATCCGTTACAGTAAGATGACTTAAAAATTCTCTTCAAGAAAAATGTGCAAAGTTTTTCAACACTTTTCCTTAAATGAGTTCCAGAATGCCAGCGGACGAAATCCTCAGAAAATTGTCTTCTAAACAGTAAGCATAGACCCACAGTACTATAAATATTAATGGAAGAAATGCTACCCTGCATTTATGGAAAGGCACTATATTCATCTGGGAAATAATGCTTGAAATTTGTAAATTAAATGATGAAACAGGGAAAACAATGACCTTTGCTTTTGCTGCACAACTGTACCAATATGGAAAGAACTATACATACAAACTGCAGTTAAGTTCCTGAAGAAATCTCCAAACAACAACACAGAGAATGGGAAAGTCCACAACCGCCAATCCACAGTGTGTCAGATCATTCAGTCAAGGTCTCTACTTCATTTTTCTTATCACAATATTAAGACTGCAAATTCTTTACTTCCTGTGCTCTTAACAATCAATAGACTGCCACATTTTCAAGCTTCATCCCAGCTTGTTCACCACAGAACTGTTAATTACTGATAATTGAGTCAGTTTAATCTTATTCAATTTAAAATTCTATGGACAAATTCAGAGATAAATAGTTCTCCTACTACCTCTAAGCTTCAGCCAGAGAAAACTTCATTCAGGGGAAATCCTTGAATACATTCACTTCAATTCTGAAATTCAGGAAGCAACCTATCCTGATTTAGATACCCTGGAAGAACTCCAGATTTAAATTTCAGTTTAGAGCAACATAAAATGATGAAGACTTCTTGTTCACATTGCTTCCTCTTTCAGCTGGAAGTAAATATTTTTGCACTAGTAAGTAAAAAATAAATGTCTCTAAACAAGAAACAACCATACAGAATTTGCCTAAGACCAATATACCAATTAGTAAAAGAACATTACGAACTCTTAATCATTTACTGCTCTGAAACACATTATGTTCTTATTTATAAGTGTTTTTTATTGATACTCATCACACAGACACCTCACATATACTTGGAATATAGCAGTAAAAGAAAAAAGATTAGCAAGTAGTGAAGTAATACAGTTTGCATACAAATTCTCTTCAAACCTTTGCAACAGAAATGAAACAGGAAAAAAAAATCTACTACTTTTCTACCTAGGAGGGAGCATAAGTACCACAATAGCACATTATTATCATCCTAATCTTACGGGAAAAAATTAGGTTCTGAATACTTGTATTCATATATAGAACTGTTAAAGGGTTCTATTAGCAAATTGAAATTCGAGGTTAAGAACATGCCATGACATCCTTCAATTAAGGTCATGGTGTGTTTTCACCCAGAATTACAATTAAACAGAATAACTGCTACTTTTTGTTATGTTTTTCCAAAGAGAGTGTGAAGTAATAAACTTTTATAGGAACACTCAATGCAGCCTGCACTTACTTTAACTGAAGATGTCAGAAGATGCCTTTCACAATAGCTCACTCACATCCTGTATTCTTTTGAAGAAGTTCAAAAGCTTCTTATACACATAGCTCATAAACACTCTATTATGCATTAGATTCTTAGGGACACTTCTTTTATATATCATAAACATATTCACACTAACGATAAATCCATTGGATAAAAACAGAATCATAAACATATTTTCTTAGCGTCATATTAAAAATTAAAAATAGTAAAACCATTTTCTATTAGTCATTGAGACGAAAAAGAAAAGTTTTAAAGTTTGCTCTATGAAAGACATGGAAATATTGTACTAAAACACAGTATTTTGCTTGAAGCATACACCAATCTAACAGAATTGTTAGCATTTAAGATGTATTTTGAATTTTAGCTAGTTAATGTTTTCCATCACTGATTTGTTGTCATCTTTTAGCTTCACATTTCTATTTACATAAAACAAATTTTATTATGTAGTTTATACACAGTCTCATGTTTATTTACTTACCAACAGTATCACATGGTTCATCCTTATGTACACAGAAATCCTTCCTAGAATTGGGGTGAAAGAAAAAATGTTAAGCAAGTCAAGCTGTTAGATGTTAACAACTGTGTAACCTACTTAGAAACATTTTTTATGGCTCAAAGAATAAATACAGAACACCATTATCTCAACAAAGAACAAGGGGAAGCAAAGGCTGGGATTACACAGAGCACTTAAACTCCAGTTTATTTTCAGACCAGATTAAAGAGTAGTCAGGTGATAAAACATGTACCATATATTCAAATTGCATTTCACCTAATTTCTATGTTCTTTTGGATTTTGTGAGTTTCTTTGCTCCTTTTTTTGTAAGTAAGTTGAAAAGTAACAAGTCTAAAGCTAGTCTTCCTATCATTTGAAATGAAGATATTTCCAGTGTTTTACATGAGGTTAAAAAAAACCACTTAGACCAGTAATAGACTGTTTTTATTCTAGCAAGTCAATGGTTAAAATCACTAATAGAAATATTACAAGAAGCATTTCTGCTAGGGCATCCCCTTATAGCAGCGGAAGACTTATAAAAATTAACTACCCTATCTCCAACACATATTTTAGTCCAGTTATAAGTCTATAAATAAGACTGCTCTATTACATAAAGGAGAATAAATTTTTCAACTGTGTCTTAAACATCTGCTTGGGATTCATTTTGACTTCACACATATTTTACTTCTTCTCAGAGACACACAATAAGTTAATAAAAGAGCAAAGAGAGAACTGCTTTTTACTGGAGTGTTTATAAGTAATGTTAATTTGTTATTTTAAGTTAAAAAAGGGCTGCTGAGGTATGCATGAATTGGGAGGGAACCAATGGGGAAAGAAACAACAAAAGAACCTCAGGTACAGCAACACCACAAATAAAGAAGTTCTGGTTTTCTGCTGTGCTGCAGAGTAAGGGTCTTCGTTTTTAGGGAGAGATCATATGAATCAGAGAAATTTAGTTATATTCTGTCTGTGAAGGTATACAGATAGACACCCAGATTAATAATGATAAAGATATACATACAGAGAAACA
This sequence comes from Sitta carolinensis, assembly GCA_032173965.1. Taxonomy (NCBI): domain Eukaryota; kingdom Metazoa; phylum Chordata; class Aves; order Passeriformes; family Sittidae; genus Sitta; species Sitta carolinensis. The sequence goes on from CM063313.1 coordinate 46,655,941, forward strand.
CCCATTTTCAAGGAACAAAAAAAAAGGAGTTGTTTGGTGCTTGAAATGAAAGATACTGACACTTATTTCTTTACAAAGTGTAACTACTCCAAGAGCTGTTTGTTTGTTTCCCACAGACTATTTCTGCATAGAGATTTGGACCCAAAAGCAATTTCTAGAAGTTGGAAAATTTATGACAGTTGTTAAGGGCCACACAGATAGATGCATGGGGTTATATAGCTTTTAATTAACCACTGCCAGATAATTCCATAGAAGAGAAGAGAAAAAAAATGGCAGTGCTATAAATTGATAAAGTTGTGAGTAAACTGATTAGGACAGTCTGGGAATACACTCAAAAGAGCCCTGGAAATTGAGAAAAAGGTGGTGAAGCAGAAACTATAATCAGACACAGAAGAAAGTTATTTTATTTTTTCAAACCTGCAAGAAATTGCATTAATGTACTCGGTTGTAACACAATTCTTTGTTTTGTGCTATGTGACACGAGGGACTTATTGTCTTGTTAAGCAACATGACAGAATGATTAGAAATATGGGACTTGAGGTGAAGCAAGAGTACATGCGTAAAGACAATCTAAGGACATTGACTGCTTTCCACACTCACCCACCCAACCACCATAAAAATTAATTGATGCAATAATAAGTAAAATATAAAATAAAAAATTAAAAAAAAAAAAGAGAGAGAGAGAGAGAGAGAGAGAGAGAGAGAGAGAGAGAGAGAGAGAGAGAGAGAGAGAGAGAGAGAGAGAGAGAAAAGAAATAGCTCATACCTTCAACTGCAAAAGAATACTATGTTACATTTTAAAACTGCCAATATCCAAGAGGTTTCTGCTCATGTAAGCTTTCTTATATACTTACTGAGCTGTTTTTCTTTGTTTTCACTTCTTGGCTGAATCTGACTATGATTATGTTGTGCATTCAGGGTTTCATTATGGGACTTGAGGGAAATGGTACTGCTATGATTTGGCAAGAGGGAAATATGGTAAACCATTCTTAGTTCCCGACTTACATTGAAAGAATTTAATACCTCCTTTAATTTCCAGGAATAAGAATGCATTTCATACAACTGAAATGAGGCTCCTTAGTAAAGATTTACAGTTCTAGCTAAACCTACCAGTGACTCTCACAAAAATAAAGCACACTACTAAGTCCTCAGACAGATTATGTGCCTTTGTCCTTCTCATCCTTTCTGTCAGCAAAAGAGAGACAAGATATTAAAATTATTGTTACAGTATATAGAAGCTTTAGTGGTAGCAGTTGGTAACAGGGTCTGTCAATGAAAGCAAGAAATGTTTAAAGCCCACCCACTCTGAGCAGCACTCAGCTCATAATGTCCATTACTCTAAATGGTTACTTTGCGTATGCATGGAAGGGAAAACAGGTTCTTACTCCAGTGAAGGAAAGGAGGAGTTTTCACACTACTTACGCTTGAATTCTGCACTTGACTGAATTGGCTAACCCCAGAAAAGGGTACTAAGCAAGGATAGATAACCACTAATGCATTGTTTCAGAACATTTTGTTTGGTTAGTAGATTTTAGTTTATGAAATATAACAATATGAAAGACCTTCACAGCACACAAAACCTACTTAATTTCTAAATATAAAGTATCTCTGTCCATTGTCTTTGTTAAAATAAATCCTGATGTGTAGGTGGGATATACAACAGAAGACAAAAAGAACAGTAAAGGAAGACTAAATTACAATCCAGACTTACTTTTTGTGAATAATTGCCAGCAATTTGTCATTTTAGATAAATTTAATACTTGTTTTTGGCAAGTCAAAATAGTCTAAAGATCTACCTTTTACTCAGGCTGGTATAGCATTTCCTTCCATATGTTAGAATGGAGAAAACAAGAAAAAGGACAGGTAACAGATTTTACCAGTCTACCAGATCTTCATTCTGGCTTCACTCTACCTCAATTTCTCCAATGTTTGCAATTTTGAAACAATGTAGCTTGAATAACAGCAGCAGTTAGACTGCTTGAAACTGCAGTCTAGCTTCTACTATTACTGATTCCAGGGCTTACAACATTTTTGAGGCTTATTGCTCAAGTAGTAAGTTTCAGCAAATCTTAAGATTTTTATAAGGAATAGTTGCAATTAATGGCATTCATGGAAAGTGACATTATCATCAAATTGCAAATGCCTTTACTTGCATTGTGCAAAGTGAATAACTACAACACTGAAGATGTTCTTGTCTCTTCACACAACAGGACATTTTGAAATAATTCTCATATATAAACCAAGTACATATGCACTAATTAATAAATGCACTTTTAGTGACGATTATTAAATTTAATATTATTTTGGTGTTAATGAACCACAAGAAAAATTACTTGCTATTTATTTAGGAATTTAAATAAATGGACAATGGTACTAGTGTAAATGGTATTTTGGAAACTGTTTATTATACTGAGGGTAAATCTCAAAGGCACCAGTATGTACTGGTCAGTGTATTTTAGGAAAAACAGGAAATAATATATTTAATTATTTCAAATGGTCAACACATCACTTAGGCATTGTAAAGCTGAACTGAGATTTAAAAGGGTGATATAAATAGTCCTTATAAAGCTCACATTTTACAGTCAGACTGAAAAACAACAAATGTGTTAAGCTAACTAACAGCTGAATTGAATGTATCATTAACATATCGAAACAGATACAAAATAGTTAGGAATCCAAGGAAGGTGCTTTTGAGTGGAGCCAAACAGAACCTAGACTCAGCATTAGCATTAAACAACAATGCAGAAGAAAATACAAATGCATTCCTTGTAATGTTTAAAAATTAAATGAGTTCTGATAGCCACACATAGGAATCAAGACAGATCAAATTTTAAAGATAACTCATCTGAGTAAATTTTCATCTAGTGTAGCCAAAAGTGCAATCCTAACTTGAAAAACAAGTATTTGGAAACAGGCAGTAGGAGGAAGCAGCATCCTTGGATACTGCAAGATACAGGAAAATATAAAAAAATTACACTACTACCTCTGTTCATTCAATATTGTGTCCAGTTTTGGTGCTTATGATTGAAAAAGTAATTTTGAAAAGTGGAAAAGGTCTGAAAAGAAGTGAGAGAACAACTACATAGAATAACCTCTATAAATTACTCTGAGACAAAGAAGAGTTATGATGTGAGCCTACAGCTATTTTCATAGGGAGGAGTTTTCCAACAGTATTTAGCAGCAAAAGGTACAAAGAGATCCGTCATTGAAAGCTGAAGTAAGAAAAATTAGAAATTAATCCAACTGTCCATTTGGAAAGTAAATAACTGTGCCAGTAATCTACTGCTGAACAGTTAATCTTCCTTTTTTTCAAATTTCTGTCCAAGACTTGCCTACCTTTCTTAATCAACAGGAAAATTAAAATGTAAAAGTAACTGTCTAAATTTTATGTTTAGGTCTTGCACTAGATACTCAGAGATTTTTAATTCAGTTTAAGTCCATGCATTCATATGGACAGATCTATACTAGTGAATGGAACACACACATCCTAATTATTAGAACTTGAAAGAGTAAGTGGACAGCAACAGGTAAATTCATGAAAATTTTTCCCACACCCATTATTACAAGCATTATCACTTCACAGACACAAATACCTTAAACTTTAAAATGAAAAAACAAAAACAGCATACAATGACTTAAAACTAGTGTCATTTTTTAAAGTACACATGGCAAAAAAAACAGTACTTCAATTTTACAGGGGATTCTGGCTTTAAAAAAAAGAAAGGACAGAATTTTTTATATTAATATTTAAATCCTATTACTAAATAATTAACAGAAAGGCCATGTGAGATTCTCATGAACTTCAGATTCTGGTAGTATCAAATAAATCAAATTATTGAGAAAGCTGATAAACTGAGTACAAAATTATCAAAAGAGTTGACAGTATTGAAGTTACAGTGATGAAAACAAAATTAAAAATAATCTCATCTCTCACCATACATTTGCAAGAATTCACTTTTCCAAAGCTGAAATTCAGTAGGAGTTTAAGGACAGCAGTAGTAGCTTAATAATCCAATCTCTATCTCAATACATCTCAGCAATTTTTATTATCAAACACTCCAGGCTTTTGGGATAATCCTGTAATATCAGTTTCATTCATGCAGGGATCTTTCACAGTCTTCTTACTCTGACTTTCTTGAGGATTTATTTTTGGTTCAGAAAGGTAATAAAAAGGTAAGTCAGAAAAATAACTGCATTTCTTCTGTGCATTGGAAGGTCATAGCAACACTTAAAAAAATCTTGTCCAAGCTTTGGTGAGATTTCTGGATGGCTGAAACTGTTGGAAGTGAAGCAATATTTATGAAATCTAAGTGCTGTTTTGTGCCATTAGGTAATATTATAGAAAAAGACACTTTCTTACAGTGAAAATCCCCAACAGCACTGTTTCAATTATGCATCTTCCAGGGCGAGGAGATCTGATACTGACAATCAGTATGAATAAATAGCCAATGCACACTATCAACATGGAGTGTTACTACCTGATGAATATTAGGAGAATCAGAGGTCTACTTTCTGTCATAAGAACAAGTGAAAATATCAGTTCTGAGAAAGAGAACAAAAAACTTGGTCTTTTTCTATATTATTTTTTTCGTACTTGTTCTACAAACCACTGTGACACAACAGATTGACTGATGCACTGGAAAAGCTGTAAAGTGCATAATTTTTAAGTGAAGGTAGATTCTGCCTCATCCATGTAACCACACATTTATACACTTTAAAGCTTTCATTACCTAATTTGCAATAGAGGCTATGTCGGATCATAAGCACCATCACAGAACAACTGGAAATTTCACAGGCCTTTTCCTGCCTTATTTTCAGTTACCTCATCCAGGTCAAGCAACCTGTGCAAACAGAAACTGGTATGTCATCTTAGGGGCCACCCACATCAGGGTTTGTCTATGCACACTCAGACCTAGTAACTTAAAAGGCAAGGAGGATGTTCATGCAACATGCTTCATTTTTTCCTTAGAGAAAAGTCTTGATACTGGCTATTTCTAACTGTGTTATTTTAACTGTGACTGATAAAACAGGTAGTTTTATCAAGACTGTTCTCAAAACAATTTTTGTCTTAATTATCACATTCTCTTTATATCCAACCCCCCTAGTAACCTTTTCTAAGTACAATACAAACTCTTTCTGCCCTTCTTCTACTTCATGGCACCATATTTTAAACAGGATATTATTTCATCAAATAAGTCAATTAATAGGGAACTTAAACAAAAACTGGCATCATGAAATAGGGCCAAAGTAGATTGAAATGAATTGGTAGCAGATATGCATCATTACAGTCTATCTGGGCACCAGAGAAAGACGTGGGGAGAAGTTGGTTTTGCTTTCCTCTTTACAAAACAAATGCAAAAATAAGTTTTGAAAAGAAAAAAAAAGTGCCTTCTTCCTGAAAAGACTGTGATGGCTCTTTGGCTGCTGTATTACAGTCTCTATAACATTCACATTACACTCTTTGTACTTAGGCATTACAAATTAGGTCTGCAGAACACTCAATACTTCATTTCTAACTCTTTTGATTGCTACACAAAACTGGCATGTGAAAGCACAGGAAAGCTTTTACAAAGAACTCTTGTTGTTCTATTATCACGTGAGACAAAAGAGGAGATGTGGCAACTTTAGGAGGGCTTCCACAGAATGTGTTGGATACCCAAAACTTTACACATTTACTCAAAAACCACCAAGCAGTTGGTGTTCATCTGTATAAACAAAATCATTTCTCTCAATAAAGCAGACCGGCTGTCCAAACCTCTTTGGAAGCTATGACAAAGGACCATGTTCCATGATTGCAAAACAGAATGAGACTCTGAATTAATAAAACACACGTGCAGAGTCACACATGATGCTAGCTATACCATAAACCTGATGATGTGTATAGGTAGCCTGGATTAGCAAAACATCCCCAGCCAGAAAATTGTTCTACTATGACTTATTAGCAGCTAAACATCTCTCAGGTGGAAGGCAGTACAGTCCAAAGAATCATACCACTGAAAAATAAAAACGTCAGAATAAGAGATCTTTTATTTCTGGTTCCAGCACTAACTTACTATCTGATACCTAACCAATCACTTCCGTCTACTTCAAATTCCTTAAAGCTGAGCAGAGATTTAACAAAAAAAAAATTTAAACTGACAGGTAAAAAATTGTAAACAACCCTGGAGCGAGTCCAGACAAAAGGCACTGTCCTGGTTTAGGGCAAATTCGTGAGGAAATTTAAAAAAAGGCTCGCTCTAAGAAGCAGATTCGAGCGGCCCCTCCCCCAACTGGTTGGGGAAAAGACCTCCCCGGAGAAAAGCAGGAAAAACTGTTTATCTAACAATTAAAGTATTCACAAGCATTAAAATAAATAAATAAATAAATAAATAAATAAATAAATAAATAAATAAATAAATAAATAAGATAAAATAAAATAAAATAATGAACACCGCCAAACAACGAAACCCTCCGCCGCGCCGAGGAAGGGGCGAGCCCCGTTAGTCCCGTCGCGGGGGCGCTCAGCCCGCCCGGTGTCCCCCACTCGGAAAACACCGCCCCCGGCGCTCCCCCGGGCCTCCGGTCCAGAGCAGGTTCGAACAGTTCCAAGAAAAAGAAAAACCACAGTCCAGGGAACCTCATCGCCTCAGCTAGCCAAGAACTAACTAAAGCAAAGGAGAGCTCCCTCCCGCCGTCCCCGCCGCACACAACACTGTCCAGGAGCAGGAATAGGGAGAGTGCAGCCCCCTCAAAAAACCGCGCGCCTCTTTTTCCCCCTGGCTTCGCTCCCGGAGCCAGTCCCAAAGGTGCAGAACCCAGCATCCAGCACAAACAGAACAGAGCACTGGAGACACAAACATCACAAAGTCACCCCAGGACAGACACGAGGGCTGTGCCTGTCAATGAGGCAGGAGGGCTGCCTGACTGAGGCAGGCAACAGTCCGAGGGCTGGAGCACCTCTCCTATGAAGACAAAGGCAGTTTGGGTTGGTCAGCCTGCAGAAGAGAGGAGCTCTTATTACACCTTTCAGTACCTAAAGTGGGCCTGCAAGAAGACTGGAGGGGAATGTTTTACAGGAGTATGTAGTGACAGGACAAAGTGACAGGACAAAGGGGAATGGCATTAAACTAAAATTGGCTAGGTTAATATTAGATACAGGGAAGAAATTCTTTATTGAGACATTGACCCAGGTTACCCAGAGAAGCTGTGAATGCCCCATTCCTGGAAATTCTAAAGGCCAGGTTTGATGGGGCTTTGACCATTCTGCTCTAATACAGAGTATCCCCCCTGCCCATGTGGTAGGGGATTTGGAACTAGATGATCTTTAAGATCCATTCCAACCCAAACAATTCTATGATTCTATGAAATCAGAATATCATTATTAAAAAGCAGTAAAGCATCTTAACATATGATCAGACTTCTGCCAAGCTTTTTTAACCATTTAGAATCACAGAATTCCAGAATTGTTAGGGTTGGAAAGGACTTCTGGAGATCATCCAGTCCAATCCTCCTGTCAAGGCAGGGTCACCCAGAGCAGGTGTCACAGGAACATGTCCAGATGGGGTATAAATGTCTCCAGAGAAAGAGACTCCATGACCTCCCTGGGCAGCCTGTTCCAGTGCTATGACAACCTCAATATAATAAGTTATTCCTCATGTTGTGGTGGAATTTCTTGTGTTTCGGTTTATGGCCATTGGCCCTTGTCTGGTTGTTGACACCATCATATCAGGCATGTCAATGTCTGTCACCAACCTCTTGGCACCTGCCTTTGAGATACTTATATTCACTAATGAGATCCTCTCTGGACTAAACAGGCCTAGCTCCTGCAGTGTCTTCTCCTAAGAGAGATGCTCCAGATCCCAAATCATCTCTGTGGCCTGTACAGGACCCTCTGCAGTAGCTCCCTGTCTTTCTTATACTGAGGAACCCAGAACTGAACACAATACCACAGATGTGGACAAAAAGAGGGGCAGGATCACCTTCCTCAACCTGTTGACCACATTCTTCCCAATGCACCCCAGGATCTCATTTGTCTTCCTGGCCACAAGGGTACATTACCCGCCCATGGTCAACTTGTCATCCACCAAGACCTCCAGAAATGCTGCATTAAATCCAAAAAGCTGTGTGGCCAAAAGCACTGACCGTTGAAGACATTTCCAGACCACTGACTCTCGTTAACTGAACTAATGCTTCACTTGCATCAGTCCAGAAGGCCTCTGCCTCTTCCCATAAAGGCTCAATTAAGCTGAAGATGAATCAATGACAGGAAAGAGGTGTCACATGCTTTATTTATTTTATAAATATTTAATAATATTTATTTATAAATAATTTTATATTTCTTACTACTCATGACTCATTATAACACATTAGATACTGCTCGTTACCCTTGAATAGTCATAAGGAACATCTAGATGTAAGGAAGTCTACTCCCTTATAGCCATCCTGATTAACCCAATGCCATGTATGATACTCAGGCATCCTTTTAAACCAGGATTACTCTTTCCTACTGCTTTGCTTCTTTTTCCCCCCCGGCTTTCTTTCTAGACCTTCCCCCCGACCTTGCCCCAGCCCCACAACATATTCACTACTATTAAAATCAGTTTGGAGTCTTAATCCATAAAATTTACTTCTAGTCTGTCACTCCAAGTATGTTTCCTGATGAGCTAATGAAAAATTGCTGCAGAGAACATTATTTCTTGGGTCTTCCACCAGACTCAAAAGAAGCATGTGAGAAGAACTACTGCTTACCTAATGTATAAATGTGCAACAAAGAATAATCTGTCCCCTCAAAGCCCTAACAATCCATAAACTGATATACACATAAAATAGAGGAGGGTGACACAGAGTAAGAAGTGTGGCCTTTTCTAAGAAAAAATAAGGGATTGAAAAGCAAAAGTAGCAACAAAGATCTTGCCACAGTCTGGACTTCTAAATCTCCTGCTTCCTCTAAGTGATTGGCTCTCCGAAGCAGAAAAATTTAGGGAAGTGTTTTTCTTCTTAAAAAGTTTGAAATACACTAAAGATACTGGAGCAACCAGAATGAAATTAATTTAAACAAAAAATTAATTATTTTTATATAGGTTCCTAGTGAGAGTGCTCTGAATAAATGGCAAAAGACTGCATGTACGTGCAAAGAATACACAAGGATTTAGGATACCATATCACTGACCAGCATGGGACTGCACAGAGGTACTCTGCTACAGCAAGTCACAGGAATTTTGTTTGGAAGGGAGCTCTGAAGGTTATCCAGTCCAAGCTCCACCTCAAAAATGGCACTAAGTCCAACCTTAGGCTGGTTGAATCATAAAAGGAACTCTGTCCTTCCCTCTTGGATCATGCCTGTATGCTGGCTGAACATCAATAAGCATCCTCACTGTGAACTACTTACAGACAAAACCATGACAGTACCTGCTTGGAAGGAAAGAGGCGAACTGGAGGCCAGTTTCCTTCTCAATGTGTGAAATGCCTGACACTTAAGAGTTACAAGAAACTGCAGAACTGGAATCATACCCTTGTGGCTGCAAGGCACATACTGAAGATGTATGTGATGCACCTTCAACACACAGTGAATTGTACCAGGTCTAGGTCAGTAAGAACTCATTTAGGCACACAGAAATGTGCCTAATGCTGATCTAGCTCTGAATGGTTTAAATACACTTTTCTATTTTGACTGAAAGTATCTACAAGTTTGGAGTACTACCTCTTTTAAATGAAGACACATGGGTGAAGGATTCCAGCCTTTGCTATACAGATAAGGCCTTAGCTATATAGCCAAAGAGTTTCAGAAAAAACAGGTTTTTCAGAAACCTCTTCATCATTTCAAATGTTTACCATCTGGGTAATACTGCTTTCTGCATCGCCTTTACTAACACTTTACCACTACATTTGAGATCCAGATGCCTCAAAATGCTCCCTTCCTCACAGCAAACTAAATTCTTACTATGTTGGCCATCTACTTTGATCTGTGTTCACACTGGACTTCTACCTATCTTTTAATGCTCATCTTTCACTACTTTACCTCGTGATCAATATGGCTGCATCAACTGAAGTCATGTCTTCTCCCCAGCTTGTTGACATTTCTAAGTGTATATCATTCTTCTTGCCAAATTCTTCATGCTGCCATTTACAAAAGCTTTCCAGCATTTTTTCACCATGGTGTCCAATATACATATCTGCCTGGAAATAAAAAGCAATTAATGGTATTAAGATTAGGATTTTGTAAACAGAATTTGGAACATTTTTTGACTGAGCTAGCAAAAATATTCTGGGTTTTATGGCATAATATTTCCATGGCAGAACAACTCAAACTTCAGGTGCAGAGACTACCTTCTCACCATGTTAATGATACAAATGAAGACAGTCCATTGAGAGTGTACATGCATCTGTTCACCCAAACTTTAGTCTTATTTATTTGCTGATTTCTCATTATCCATGATGAGGAAAAGTATAATGATGTTAAGATTCAGAATTTGAACATGAAATAAGTCCAACTGCTGAGAAGAACTAGTGAAATAAATACTTATTCACTGAAAAGTTACAATATTTTACATTAGAACTATTGGTAAGGGAATCCCATTTCCTTATGAACTAAGTGCTGTATCAGCTTTTGTTTATCTAGGGATTAATTAGACAACAAAGGACATCAATTTTCCTTCTACAATCCAATAGACTTAAAGATTATTTTCTATTGAGATATGTGAATGCACAAAAAGCAGAACAGAAGCAGATTTTGCTAAGATCTACCTGATTTCTACATGGAAGCTTTGATTGACTTTTAATTGCAAGCACAGGAAAGTCCCAATACATTCAGCACATTAATTAGGAGAAGATTAATCTTTACTGGGGCTACTCATGATTAAAAAAATCATTTAGTGATTTAGTGCAAATCACTAAATAATATACGAAAGTTAACAAATAAATTATTATAGCCATTAAAGTTCATGAATATTGCAAGCTTTTGTGGAGCAACAAGTTAAGTAGCATTACCCTCTAAAGGCTAAGACAAATACCTACTGGAGTCTCATGAAGAAGGACAAGTTTAGTCACCCGAAGATTTACTTGTAATCCTAGACTCTTGTGTTGGAAAAGATTAAAAACCTAAGAGAGAAAAGAAAACAACAAATAAAAATATGAACTTGTATTTCACATACACTAAAAATAACAGAACCCCAAAGAACCTCAAAAGCTCTCATATTTTATTGTGGCTACTTTTATTTTCTATAATCTGAACAGAACATTAAGATAATGTATTGTGTTGGTCTTCTGAAGTGCAAACAGAGCTTAGGCAATATTCATGCTGGGAACATAAAAAAATACCTTTTCCTCTCAAAGTGGCCATGACCACTTTATAAACTGTAGCTTGTTTCTCCAAATATTTACACACACATTTAATATCGGTCACATGAAAATTTCTATTCATGTGAAAATTTCTATTCATGTGAAAATTTCTATTTCAGTTAAATCCATGACATTGGCTCAAGTGGTCTGAGCCAACATCTAACTCTAATTCTTCCAATCGTTCAGAATAGTTAAATCTTATATTGATTTTTCAGCTTATGCTCCCCTTCTTTAGAACAATCATTCCTCGTATATGACAGATGCTATTTTTCACTGCTTCATGCACCAAATGACTGCACTACAGCTCCAGATAGGACTGGAAGGGAAAGTAACTGTCCAAGTTTATTACTCTTTCTTTTTTTTTCCACCACCACTGATCACACAATCCTTTTCTATAACAGTGTCATGTCTTCATAACAAGTACCGGTCACCAGAAACTATCCAATATCCCAACCTTTCCAACAACACCATGAGCTTCTAACCAAAAAGTCATCTCTCACTTCCAAGTTTTCCCTAAGATGTATGACCAGACAGTACAGACATGCCTGCAGCTCCATTGTTTTTTTGCTGCAAAACATATGGACTAGGTCTTGATAGCTTGCTGATGGTTGTGTTCTGACTGTGCCTCACAGGTTCAGTCAGAATCAGTAGAAGGAGCAATGAGATCAGCCTGCGGTGCATGCATTGTTGGCAAAACATCAAAATTAGTTTTAAATTTCCTACCATGTTTAAGATGGTTAGAATAAATCTTCTGGCAGCATCTGTTCCATGATACAAAACCATAGCTGGATCTGCCACCACAACAGTTTCTATGTTGTACTCCTGAGGTAACTTGTAAGAGTATCGCTTTCCTCTTCCACTTTCTGACACTTTTTGAGTCTTGGATTTTCTTTTATCTGTAAACCAAAATAGTGTTTGAGAAAGTCATACTTCAAAATACCTCTGCAGTGCTTTTTAGGATTTGTTACCTTAGTTATGTTATAACTCTCAATATATGGAAAGTAATAACTATGGACTTTAATATATGATGCTTATTTGCCACTGCCAATGCTAAGGCTCGTATTGAATACTATGTATAAATATTAGCTCATACCAAGAAAACAGAAATTTTATCCATATTTTCAAATAAAGTAAGAGAGATTATTTGCATCCTTTCAACTAACATATTTATAAAAAGAATATGTGTCTTTTACTTTCGTTTGTGGGAGAAAACTCAACTCATGTTAGGTCTGAAGAAAAAACAGTCTCACTGACATTACAGAATTTTTGTCTGTCCATCTTCAGAAATCACAGAGAAAATATCTTGATGTAATTATATCTTAGCACACAAGACAACCAACACAGATTTGCCACAAGATCATGTATTTCGTAAATACATGCAAGAATTCTGTAATTTGCTAAAAGGAAAGAATATTTCAGATGAACGACAAAAAATGACATATGTTTGTTAAAAACAAAAAAGTGCCTTCATGACTTCAAAATCAGTGCTCCTGTCATAACAAGCAGCTGAAGCAAATTAACAAAACCAAACCCTGGAAACAGGCCTCCAAATCTACAAAAAGCTACAAATTGAAAACATGTTATGTTTATGGTAAGGTTGAAGTTATTAATGGCATTAATTTTCAGTTTCCCTTCCAAAAACCCAACAAAATCCTCATTACAATTACAATACATAGGAAACCACCCCTGCCCAATTACACAGAAACTGTTCAAGACAGAGGATGCTGAGATTTACATACAGCAGTTAGAAATGCCATTATAAATAAACTAATTTAAAACATAATACAAAATTAAACTCCTTGTTGTAATAGCCAAATTTTGTTAGATCCTCTTGAGAGGATATAAAACTTCTGGGACTGATCTCATTGAAACCAGGTGAAGTTTTTTCCAGCATCCACAATGGAATATAAGGCTCTCTGTTTACCTAAAAATGTGATGTTTGAGATGACTATTATGTTATGGAAACAATCAAATATTCAGAAATTTTGAGGAAATGTTTTGCAATTACCAATCTTATCCCCGATAGTAAAGTTCCAGCAGTGTATTTTATAATACACAACCACGCTCCAAAAAATTAGTCACTCTTCAGGACAGTGCTAAAAATGAACTCACAAAGTCAATTAATTCACAAATTAAATTTCAAATATAAAATACCAGTGGAGGAGGGGTCTGTGATTTAAATATATGTGTAATATAGATTTTATGTAGATACATGTTTTTCAATGTAACATGTATAAATTATGCACACTTAAAAAAATGCTGTCTATCCTTCTTCGTATCATTCATAAAAGATTATGTATGTGAATGATTTAGTCCATCCCACTGCATCTGAAAAGGTTTTACTTATCCCTCTACAACTGGTAACAGTGTAAGACTGATGAACACATTTATTAAAAGAAAAAAATATGTATTCTCCAGAAATAAATGTTTGGTGTTTAATGACCTAGAAGTAGAAACAGCTTATAAATTCAGGCTATCTAAAATTAAAGCTCTTATTTTGATCCTTCAGACGCTTAGCCTTATAACTTCTGCTACACTCTAGCCTTACTCATATTTGCTAACTGTGGATCTACAGCCTAGTTTATAAAACGTGATGTGTGTTTTCATTGCTCTTTTGAGGGTAATTTCTAATGAAACCTCAGTGTTAGTGTTTGTGGCAAAAAAACACCTCCTATAAGCTATACAACTGTGGATTACCATACAAACATCTAATGCTGCAAGGGTAAGCTACAGGTCTAAGTTTAAAAAGTAAACTCGTGTAGGTTAAAAAACATCTATGACCCACCTGGTCAATCTGTCTTCCTCCTACTCACACTGAAGCTTCTAGAAACAGTTTATTCACTGTTCATTTCTTTGTAAAAGACAGCAGCTAGTGATTGAAAACTTTAAATTTAATCTTAGCATGTACAGAGAATTCTCTTAACACATCTCTCTACAAGTTATAGTTTTCAATGCATTTCTATTCAGAACTGATAGATAGTCCACAATAAAATACATAATTGTGCTAAGCACTGAGAACACTGTCATCCCATAAGCTGTTGAAAACAGTCTTTTGGGATTGTAGTGGATAAGAAGACTGCACAGCTCTGTAGACAGGCTGTCTGCCCATCATTTGCCTTAGCTATGTCTCCCATTAACAATCCAATGGACAATCTGTTCTTGGCCAGCCAACCTTTTCCAAATTGCTGGCAGAAATCCCCATCATGAGATCTCATTTATCTGAAAATTGTAGCTGTTTGCTAAGAACTTCAAAGAAATGGAATCAGTAATTTTGATACTACTGGTATTCAAATAACTGCCACAACTGCTGGCAGATAATAAGCAAAACAGGCTTCAGGCAAAAACTCTTGTTTACATACTCATAAATAATTAAAAATTACAAAAAACTGGTCATTATTGAAGGCAAAGTATGTAAGAGATAACAACTGCTGCAAAAAACCCCAGCTATATCAATAATGCATGTGCTAACTAGATAAAAGACAGACTAAAGATGCATAAATTCAGCTTAGAAATTCAATTACATTGCCAAAATAAAAAATAAATTCTACAGGAGGGTTTTGTGTAATAAGACTTCTGTTTGTGCAACTACAGAAAAATAAGAAGATTCCACATCCATATATTACTTAAACTCAGTTGACTGAAAGGACAGCTAGGAATACTGCATTACTTCAGCAAGAAGGCTAAAAGTATTGCAGCAAGTACATTTGACATAAAATAGTCAATTAAGAGAAAACAAGCAGAAATATTAACAAAACAATAAAAAAATTAGAGACATTAAAATCCGACTACTATAATCACAGGTTACATAAAGTATCTCAGCCAACATTAAGAAGAGGCTGTGACTACAGGACTCCTGGACACCTTCAAGTCCTCAGGCACAGAAGCATTTCCTGATTATATGCACACACATCCCAGGCTATAGAGGAATCACCATCACTCCGCAGGGTCCAACAAATTTATATGGAAATTGCAGTATTCTGCCTACATAGGGAATATTCAAGAGCTCAAGAGACCATGCTATATACCTCCTATATACTATAATTTGAATAGGGATTTAAATACTTTCCGACAGAGTAGCTACTTCTTTCTGATCCAAGGAGTAGAAATGAGTATCTCAAGTAGCACCAGTCTCCATCTTATGCAATATCATAGATCCATGACCAAGACTGGTTGCATATTTTATTTCATGACTATCGCAGAGAAACAGGCTGTAGAGCAAGAATCAATACAGCTCTGTCACCTGATGCCCCAGCCTATATCCCATAAAGTAAAACTTTTGCTTTTGATTCAGTGAAACTTAGCTGGCTTTTTCCTGTAATATTACGCCATTCTAAGAAGGAAAGCACACTTGTATCTCAGGACAGTATATTGTTTATTGGCAGAACTAAGAAGACTTCCAATCTCATTAATTCAGTGGGGATTTGAAATTCACATTTTCCATATCCTGGGTAAGAGATTTCTTTATTCCCAACATGCTCTATGCCTTGACCATGAGTTCAGTTCACTGTACAAACAACTTCTGTTTGGAATAAGTGCTCCAGAGCAGGTAGAAGAAAAAAAACTTAGCTTCCCACATGGACCCTTGCTCTGATTACAACTGCTCCTCTCACATTTTTTCTGTAACACACTTCTGCACTGGTCTCTTTTAAAGATTTCATGGGCCATGTGCTAAAGGAAGGTGTGGAGTGTAAGGTCTCTATGTGCGACTGGCTCATGTACATAAATAAATCAAACACGCTATCAACAAAAGGATATGCATGCACACTGTGAACAATCAAGAAAGCATCTGTTTCTGTCAGTATGATTCTCTCCCTCGCCTAATTAATAAGAAAACCACCCCATTCACAAAAACAAGTTCTTTGTTCTCTCCAAACAAGTTTGGCTGTGTAGCAACTTTCAATCCAGCCGTCAATGGTAACGGACAACAAACAATACCTTCTTTGATTGCCTCTGCTAGTTCTCCATGAAAAGCTATTATTCCCAATAGTGATCCTTCAACACCTCCAGCACAGACAGTCATTCATTCTGATAATTACAATTCATCACTGACAATACACATTTGCTTGATAGGTAACCAGCCTTTGAGATCAATTTGGATCAAAACCAGTTACAGAAATACCTGTCTCCAGTCTGACAAACAAGCACTGTGGAAGCGAGATATGGTTGTAAGACAGGACCATATTGCTGAGAAGTTGCTGTGTTACCAAGGTTGCAGTTGCTCCAGGTAACAAAGTTACACCTCTGCCAAAGGCAGCTGAGGCTATCTCAGAGCCCCACATACTCACTTGCTTTATTTTTGTTTAATTGATCTACTTAGCTTATCATTTGACTTAGAATTCTGAAATACTTATGTAAAGGCTTATTTTTCATGCTTCTATTCACCTTTAAGGCTGTACCATGCGTGTATGCATGCAGGTGTGTAGCATTTGTCTGTAGCATGAATACTTTAGTAATATTAACTAAATAAATTTCACACAAACAAATTGCTTTCGGCATAGACAGCACTTTTAACCTTATAACTTACTGCAGTCTCTCTTAGGAAAATAACCTGTAGCAGTGGAGTGAGGGACTGGTCTTGCTAGAGCAACAGCATTGGTTAGAAAGTGCAGTTATTTATACTCCCTGGCAATAACATTGTGTGAGAAGATGCTACTCAGTTATGCACAGTTTGAACTATTTTGAAATTTTAAAGCTGGTGGTAGATATAATGAAACTTCCTTCAAACAGGTATTTGATTCTCTGTTGACAGATTATTTATAAGGAATAAGAGTGTAAGACTATTACAAAAGAATAAACTGACTTTCACATTTTAGAGCATAAGAGAAAGTGAAAGGGTATTTGATAATGAGTATCACAGGAGGATAAAGTCCTTACAGACACGTTTGCATCTTTATTCGTTTTCATACTGATCACAGTTTGCTACTTTGTCAGTTACTCCTCCCCCCTTTTTGCCGTGCATACACCATGCATACTTTTCATTTTTCTTTCTCATTCCCATACACATGCAGGCATGCATATTCTAACCCACTTTTCTCTAATAGGGAGGAATAACCAGCTTTACTTAATGTGAACAACTTTTGATAATACAGAAAATCTATCTTTCAAATAAGCAGTGTCAATGTAATACAATGCCTAGAATAGTAATGTAGAGCCAGCTAGAGGAAGTTACCTGTGATTTATTTCATCCCACTGCAAAAAGAGCCTTTCTTTGCTAATTTATCTTTGATTCCAAACTCTGGATGGACGTCTAACTACAGAAACAATACTTCCAGAATGGAAAAAAAAATCCCTTCAGAAAACCTGTCACATTTATTCTGTAACTGTATAAAGTGGACAGAGCAGTATAAACATTTGTTCAGGAAGGATCAGACAGCCTTGGAAAAGTTTAGGCTGAAAATGATCTCCAGAGGGCAGCTAATCCTACCTCCTGCTCAAGTCAGGCCAAATGTCAGAGTATGATCAGCTCTCTTAGAGCCATTTCTAGACAGGCTTTATAAATACCTGAGGATGTGAACTCAACAGCCTCTCCAAGCAACCTCTTCCAGCTCTAAGCGTTCTTGTAGAGATTTTATTTTCCTTATGAAAATTGAAATTTCCTTTTTCAATTACAACTGTTACAACTGTTGTCAGTCACAGCATACCTCTAAGGAATGTCTGGCTTCATCTTCTCTCTGCAGACCCTTAGGCACCAGACAATTGCAGCTGCATCCTTCCTTTATCTCTCCTTACCTGCTTGAAATACCTTAGTTCGTTCTGCCTCATCCAAAATGTCATATAATCCACTCTTCTAACCATTTCAGTACACTTCTGCCATTTTCTTTTCATTTGTCAGGCCCTCAGTAACACATGAAAAACAAGCCTAAAAATCTGCACTCATTTTGGTTTATTTCCTAGGAGAAAAATAATTTCTCACAACATTAGAAACACCCTCAGCTCATGCTGAGGTCAAAGGACTGAGATGACCTCCATCCTTTGAAGAATGACAACTGATGATGGAGCAGTAAAAACAAAACACCGTATTTCAAAAAGGTAATTTTTCCCTTCTCCACTGGAAACTATGAAGCCATCACCATGTGCCAATCTCCGGTTGAAACCCTTCTATTTCAACAACTTGTTCTACCTGCCATTGAGGACAATACATTAGGATTGTATCATATACATCTTTTAAGTGTATGAACAAGAACACAGAACAAAAACACTTATAAAACCCACTTAAATTCAAGTAAATTTGAAATTCAAGACAAAAAAATCCAGGAAGAACTCTATAACTTCTTTTAAAAACAGAAAATTTAAGTACAAGCATTGCACATAGTGAATGATTAAGCAGCTCTGATGACAGAGAGGGGCAACACATAGGTTTTAATAATTAAGTTGAAATAAAATATTGCCCTAAAGACTTCTTTTTTTAAATACAAACGCAAATTAAGAAGCAGCATCTATTCCTAATGGACAGTTCCCAACAAGTGAGACTGAACCCATAGCATGACACCTCAGAGCCCCCACAGGGTACTGCTACAAAAATAATCAGTTATGCTTCTGTCAAGGTTCTTTTGACAGAAAGTTCTTTCCTTAAAATATATTTGCTACTTTACAACTTTTCAGTACAATTTTTATATTACCTGTAACGACACCACAGTAATGATTCTGAGAAGGTGGCTTTTCAGAAATTTTCTCCTCTATGGCCCTTTTTCGTCTGTACACTCTGTGTGCATGTCCTGTCACAGCCAAAGTGCGATTAAGTGGCTCAATAAATATGAAGTCCTCATTAATCTGTATAAACCCCATCTGCAAAGGAAAATGAAAGAAACATATAAGGTAAGAATTCATTAAGTTGTGCACAGTCCTGCAGGCAAAAAGAACCCCACAACACTCCACGTAAGAAAACACACTATTTTAGTAACCTTATGAGCAAAGTGAGTACCTTTGTATTTTACAAGTTTTCTATTTAAATGAACTAGAACAAATTTCATTTATTTCAGCTAAATCTGAGTGGGTGGGTGGCTACATGCCAGTAGCATATGCACAGTAAAAGATATGGAAAGTTAAAAGTTTACTTTGGGAGACCCAGAGGGTCTTTTATATATGTATGACATGTACAGAAAAGTCTATACATTGGTTTTATTATTGTCACATTTTTAGATAACTATATTTAATGAAATAACAGGAGCAATGTAAGGCATATGAATACAACCTGAACAAATGTGAGGATGGAAAAGAAATCTTGTGGCACTCTTTTTACTCTTTTTCAAACTAAACCCAAAACTATTTAAAAAAGGCAGAAATCACTCCTTCTTTTCCAGCAGTTACACCAGAAAAATATTTGAATACAGCCATTTAGTTGGTTAACTCTTCCCCTGTCCCAACATATTTATACACACAAACACACGTGAAAAGTTAACACACCAGATGCACATCTAACATTACAAGAGCATAGCCAAATCTAAAAAAAAAAAATTATAAAACATACTTGTATAAATACCACACAAATAAAACAATAAAACTCAGCTCAAACTGTTAATCTGCCAATACACACAAGTTCCTATCAAGAGTAAAGCTGGAGGCAGCAAGATTTTGTGGGGAATTTTTCCCCGCATCATCAAGACTGACAGTTAATTTCCTCATTCTCTAAACTTAGAAATCTACTATTCTGTTTTGCCACAGAAACAAAGCAATATGATATATCTGTCAAAGAGAAGCAGAAAGCTCTTCTGTAGGTTTCTATGTAGCACCAATGGAGGGAAATAGAAATTTTTTTTTTTTCTTCTGGAATCATGTAGGTGCCATTACCACACTGGATGCATAACAGATGAAAAAACCATCCAGAAACATTCTGACCCAAGGAAGAAAATAAAACCAAAATTTTTGAGTGATACAAAACACAATTTCATTTAAACACAATACTTTAAAAAGAAAAAAATCCAACAATCTTTCTGCACAATCACATGAAATAAATGTGAAGGCACACATTTAATTTTTCAATCAGTTACAATGGCTAAGGAATGCTGAACAGATGTCACAAGGTCTTCATTACCATTGCACACAAACACAAAAGTATCTGGGGTTTTGGCTGTTCCTTTTCCTTTTTGCTACTTTTAGGTTCAGTTCAGGAACTTTAAATGTCACATACTAGAAGATTAACTAGCTATGTATTGCTAAGTACTTTCTGTACACCTACAAGATGACACTTCTTGAAAAGTATATGTTTAAAAATGCTACATTTACATAACAACTTGTCTTATATAAACTACAAATTATGTGAGATTAATTTTTATTTAAAATCATAGTTTTCAAATACTAGTAAAATGCTTAAATTACTTTTCATTTGATTTTTATGACTAATGCTGAATTTTACTCTGGCATAGATTATTTTACTTTTTTAAATATTTAGCATATGAAAGATATGATAAACTGAATACATAACAGGAATAGCAGCTTGTTAGGTGGTGCTGCAAGAATCCCATGGTCCACCAACAAAAAAGCAAGGCCTTAGTCCCTCCTGAACAGACTCAATCATAGAACGTTCATCACATTTCTTCCATCTCCATTCTCCGTGCTGCAATATGAAACTATGGCTTTAAGATGATGCTCTTCAGATTGCCACCATTCAATAGATATTCTGAAAAGTTGTGCTAGGACAGACATTTCATGTTCTCTTTCAGCTCCTTGCATAAACTGAAGTTTAATTCATTGGTAGAGAAATCCAAAATTTACTGCCTGTTTCCTGAGTCAGAAGTTAAAAAACTGAGCAGTGATATAAAGTTATATATATGTAAATGGGTAATTCTCAGAAAAATCTAGATAACCAAATAATCTCTCATGCCATTTTGATTGTTTCTGGGAAAAAAGGAATACAAAAAAAAAGACATTTTTTCTCCAGCTTTTAGATAATTTCACAGGTAGAAAATGGTAGGTGAAACTGTAGCTTTGTCAACCATCCTGCATGGCTTTTAAATCCTTCCAAACTCCTATACTCCCAGTCTGGTTTAATACACACTGAACTTTGAACTTTTAAGAAAATAATAATAATTCTCTCTCTCTCTCTCTCTCTCTCTCTCTCTCTCTCTCTCTCTCTCTCTCTCTCTTTCTCTCTGTATATATATATATATATATATATATATATATATATATATATATATATATATGAACTTCTAAGAAAATAATTCTCTATAGGATGCTGATCTCATGTTTAAGACAATGGCTACTTTTTTCAAAACAACCTGATGCTGCACAAATATGCAGGAAAATATGTTGTTACTCCTCAGCACTCACTATGCTACTCACTATTAAACAGGTATTCACAACACTAAGCCATACATAGACTGGATTTGATGATCTCAAAAGTCTTTTCCAATTTAATTGATTCTATGATATACACAAAATGTAACTGCAAACAAAATACATAAAATTTATCAATTCTAAATGCTCTAGTTTTTTAAGTGTCTTTTTTAGTAAAAGCACAAATGTGCTTCCTAAATTCATGGTCATGTTTTAAAGTCAGATATTTGATCATTGATATTAGCAGTCAAACTCATGAACCAGACAGGAGTCCCTCCAAGTGCCAGAGCTCTCTGTGCAATGCAACAAGCTGGTCATCAGGTTCAAGTGACCACTTCTTCTCCATGCCAACTACTCTCTGTTCTTCTTGTTACAAATGCCAGCTGGCTGTAGACTCTTGGAACTTACACTGCCACAAAGTTCCCTGGTTCAGTTTGTACCACTATTTTCAGAAATGGAAGTACAGTCTCAACTAGTGCATACTTGACCTTTGACCATCAGAATAATTTAATAGAACCATCAAACCAATTGTAAAATGCTGAAGTTATGTGTCCCATTCCCCTTTCTCTTCCCTTGCCCAGGAAGATCTTGGCCACTTTCTGGTAGAGTAATCTGTGGCTTAAAAGATCAAAAACACCTGAATTTAAGAAACATCTGTGACAAAGGAAAGCACACCCCAACATATGAAAAACTGAAAGACTGTGTACTCTATGAAAAAAATTAAAGCCAGCAGAAAAGACCACTGGCTACCAGTCATCTGGAATTCTCCAATACTGTTTGTAGCACCCAGTAATAACACAGCCCATGCATATTTTTCAGAATAAAGGACACTGTCTTGAGGAAAGAACCAGCTCAGAGAACAAATGGCTGGTTCTTCTAGCAACTTACCTAGCACAATGGAATCTCATCTCTCTCTCAAAGTCATAAAAAATCATTTAATCTTCTTATTCTAGCCAGAAAATCAAACGTATTAAAATATATTCATACATCATTCATGAGTTATAGCTTTCCTTATAAATTTCACTTGACTATTGAAACAAACTCAGCTAAACGTAACATGCTAAGTCAAACCAATTTTCTCTTTACATCATATGCAGCATGTGTTATTTCATTATTTTCATCACACAACTTTATCACTGCTTAGGTCCTGTAGTATTGGAAAAATAATGAATAACACAATGTAGAATATACAGTGCAAATAGCTCTGTATTTTAATGTCTTAGCTCCACACTTCAAGTACAGCCCCTATGCATTTGAGATTTGTAAAATAGAGATTTTCTTACACTTACTTTTATAACAAAAATCCTTTGTCAGACTTCACTTCTTTTCACATTTCCTTGCTGCAACTGTTAAATAAAAGTTTCAATAGAACTGCTGCTCTATTATTTTACTAGCCTTATTTAAATGTTTCATATTTTTATCTGTTAACATTTGGAAATCTTTCCAATATTACAACTTTATTGATCCATGGCCATTATTTTAGATCCATCTGATCCAGAGTCTACATTGCTTTCCTTCTGGGCCAGCTCTCCAGGCCAGCTTTCCAAGGTCCCTTAATACTCACTCCAAAGTTTTTATAAAAAGGTAATCTTAGTGTATTGCAGTTTCTACTACATGATGACAAATACACCAGCCTTTGACTGTTGCTCGATGAAAGTCTTTACTATAACTTTGAGATTAACTCAGCTGTTTAGAGACAGGTGCTGTTAGCATCAAGGTTTGTGGGTTCAATCCCTGTACGGATCACTCACTTAAGAGTTGGACTTGATCCTTGTGGGTCCTTTCCAACTCGGAATATTCTGATTAGGTAATTATCCTTGTAACCACAAATTAATTCCTCTCTCTGAACACCAGCAAACAGAACTGCAAGCCACATTTCAGCTATCATTTCACTGCAAATTTGTGAAATGAGAATAAAGTCTCTATATTTTCACTTAACATCCTCCACCAATTGTATAAGTTTAATGGCTCATAATGATCCTGTGATCAGCAAATACACAAATCTTTTTTTTCCTCCTGTCATTGTTAGCTAATTCACTAGTCTATAAGGCAAATCTTTAAGTGTATTAAAACAGTAAGTCACAAATAGAAGCAACCTACCTCTGGCCTTTGGTCTGTTTAATTCTTCTGTGCCTCCCAGCTCTGAATGTGCCACTAAAGGAGAATCAAGTCCCCAGAGACTGTTACTGACCTTACCTCCAGCTCATATAAAGCATCTAACTAGGCTTTTCATGACTACATCTTACAGGGACCAACCCTTCCAGCAACAGAGGGGTTTAGTTCCTTTGAAAATACTTCATCATCTAAAACATTGTCTTGCCTCCACGTTAATATGAACAATAGTCACACTGAAAACCAAGAAAAATTTACCATAACTCTTTTCTCTCTCTCACTCTTCCAGTTAAAATCTGTGAGAGTTGGACTGTAGAGCAATCATAGGAAATTACACCAAAGGTACATCTTCCACTGAAACCTGGACAGCTTTACATGGAGAATGAAGCCTTTAGGAAGTGGGAAAGAACAGAACAACAGACAAAAATAAAATAGGATGGCTATAGGTAACACAATTCCTACACTTCACTATTTCCAATTTATTATTTATGGTTATGGTTACACCTGACATTCAGTTTTTATAAAAATATCTACTGTGTCTCAATTTTCTAGCTCTACCCAGTTTTGTCTGTTAGTCTTTGGAGCTACTTACTTTTCCTAAGGCAAAGGCAAGTAACATGATATGGTTGTGAAAATTGTTTCACCTAAGTAATGTGCCCACAAGTTCATTACAACATCATGTATGCTTTCACAGGTTTTTCTTAAAAAAAAAAAAAAAGAAAAAAAAAAGGTAAATTTTAAGAAGTTTACTGAAATTAAACATATGTTGCTGTTTTCACAGATTTATTGCTTCAATAGCACATTGAAAATGGATTCCACTGTACACTCTTATTTTGGCAGCAGTTATCCTGAAGTATAGTTTAGCTGCAGTTTGTTTCAGTCAAATTAGTTGTGTAAAAACACTGCAATGGCCTCAATGTTTTAAAATAAAGAATTCATCTCAAACTCTTTAGAGTCTTTCAATGAGAAGGCACAGAATAGTTTAAGCATACAAAAAAATTTTCAAAATCACTAAGGAACCATAACTTAGAGTTCACAAATCTAAATGAAGATAAATAGACACTGATGTTGAGTGAAACCCTATAGTTCTTATGATGACTCATTTTGGAACAACTATAGAAACCTTATAAACAATTACTACCCTACACAGAGTGTCCCATGAACTGTATTTGTGTGTGCTGTTCTTTCTCTCTGCAGATATAAGACTAATCTTTTCCAGTTTGATGTAACTAAAGTATTTTTAATAACACTTCATTGAAAACTACTTCCATAAGGCAATTCTATTTCCAAACACTTAAAAGTAACAAATATGAAACACAAACTCCTAAAGCTAAATGTACCATTTCTGTTGCATAGACCATTTTTCAAAAAAAATGGATGGCAACCAAACCAACTGCATCTAGCTGCAGATAACTTTTATCACAAGGTGTCACAGGAACATAATACTATTATGCATGATATACACATACATGATATGTAATAACAACCTCCACAGAATTTAAAATTCTGGGGCTCAAACAAGTATGGCCAGATAAAGGATGTCATCTATGAGGCAGATAAAAGCACAGAGAAAAGCAAACGCTAACAAGAATCCCAGTATCTTCACTAAAGCCATAGAATGACAGAAACATGAGTCTCATGGAGAAAACAATAATTCATGCGAACTCATTTTAGTGCCATCAAAAAAAAATATAATATATGCAAAAAGTATATATTTATGAAGAGTTATCCAAAGAAATGTCATGAAATTCATCTCAGATGAATGCCAAGCCTAGCTCCAGCCTCTGGGAGAGATCCACACCTGGCTCTAGTACAGACTTCACATTACATGAATGGCAAGGTCTGCTAAAACGGTCCTGGTGGTCCTCGAGTTCAGTCAGTATACAACATAGAATCATACTCGTCTGTGATGTTTTACTAAGCTGTTTATCAGTTGTCCTGATCTCTAAGTTCTAGACCAATTCTATTACTTAGTTTTACTCTGTGAAATTTTAAAATTTTTTAAACTAACTTAAATTGAAAAACTATTTCATTCATTTGCTACAGGCAAATATACAAGGATTGACTAACACTATTAAGAAAATCAGACTTCATCAGCGGTGCAGCTACTTAATGTTCAGAATATCCATAATTGCACACAAGACACACTCTGTAATCCTTAAGAAAATAAGTACAATACTTTCATCCTTAGATGCCTAAAACAATGCCGTTTCTATGACAACCATGACTATGTCACAAAAGACAACAATATGTAATGTGCCAACCCACCATGTTAAAATGATCTCTTTCTGACCATTTCTCCCCTCACTCAGTATCTTAGAAGGCTGAACTGATCTGTAAAACTAACTAGATATTGGTATTATTCCTCTACCTCATGTAGAATTTTGGTTTGTATTACAGAAAAAGCAGAAGCTACAAGGAAGAGCTAGAAAGCCTTAAAGGCTGACTGTTTAGTTCAGTAATGTAAGGTGAATTACTAAAATCATAGAAGGATTTGGGTTGGGAAGGACCTTAAAGATCATCTCTTTCCAACCCCCCTGCAATAACAATTTCAGCACCTTACCACCATCTGAGCAAAGAATTTAGTTCCAATTTCTAATCAAAACCCTTATTCAGTTTTTAAGGCATTTCCCTTATCCTATCACTCCAAGACCTTGCAAAAAGTCCCTCTCCAACTCTTTTCTACATGTACAATCAGATCAGAAGAGACCTTCTCAATTATAGACTGTTAAAAGAGAAGACAAATTAGGCTCTTGTTCTGATCATGATGATGACTCTCAATCAGCTCTGGGCAATATATGCTTAATAAAGCAAGACACAGTATTCTGTCCTAGTTCTCTAAACAGTAAGATTTAGATCTGATTTCATACTGATTTAGATCAATGGTAGTGTTTTCATAGTATTATAAAGTTATTTTACATAATTAAGATTCCAAACTTATGATGTGCAGAAAAATGCATTATATATAACTTTATGTTACAAAACTAATATATTTAAAAGTAGTAATTAATGCATGGAGCTAGAGCTGCTAAAGAGAAGACAACTAGAAGGCAATGTCTGTGCAAAAATAAAAAATTGCCCACAACTTATTCCTCTTCACCTGCATTAAAAATCACTGTTACTATCTCGGAAATAATTAAAATTATATTAAAAGAACACAGAAAATTTCTATACTCATAGCTCTAAACGATCATCTACAGACAGAAACTTTTTTTTTTTTTTTTAAAGAAAGTTCTTTCAGTGGTCTCTCAGCATCTTGGTTTTCAGGTTTCATATTTTGATCTGTCCTTATGAGGGCTACAGAATTAGTTTTTCATTTTTGTGAGTTCTCATTTTCATGCAGGCATTTGTTCCAAGAAGCTGGAAGTAATAAAAGAGCCATGTCTTCAGTTTGGTTCATTAAAAACACAATGATCAGAGCTGACTGTGGTCCAAGCACAGTTTCCACATCAATAAAAAAAACTAACCACTATTACAAAAGGAAGCATTAACTAACTACCAAGGCTGCTAAACCTAAAGAAAAAACAAAAAAAATATAAAATGCTTGCATGCTATGGACAAAGATCTTTATTTTGCCCCCTGTACAATCCTGTATTAAATATACATTTTATGTGGTTGCATGACTTCAATTCCATTGCTGGTGCATGCACCAACTGACGAATTAATAAAAATGCTTCCTATCTGTTGCCTGAAATGTTCTGAAAAGCCTTATTTTATTTTGCTTCAAGAAGTATGCTGGGGCAATATGTTCAACCATTATAGACAACTAATATAGGCCAATAAAATAAACTACAATCAAAATGAAAAGCAAAATACAATTATATTTGAACAAGTCTGACACAGCCCTTTACTTGCAGAATACAAAGAAGAACAGACATAAAAATCTATTTTTAAAACAGCCATGTAACCTGTAAGTTGAGTCTATCATGTTGTCCTAACTAAGGCATGATGTTAACAATCATTTGGTTTTGTACATCAAGTACATTCTATATAAAATGGAACACAACCACTGACTTACTGTTAAAAAAAATAAAACTCACAAACCCAGCCGTAGCTCCTTTCCAGAATAAACACAAGAGCTTCTATAAAGTGAGCCAAGGATTTAAAAAACTTTATTCCATGAAACCTAAGTTAAAAATTCTTTGCAATGAGCTGGTTTAGTGATATTTCAGATCACTTATTTCACACCAATGTTTGAGAAGTTATTAATACTGTCCAAGAAATACTGTTTGCACAGCTAAACATGACTAGCTAGAGAAAGAGCAACACCTATGGAAACATATCACCTAAGGAAAAAATCCTTGCAATTAAAGACTCAGTGGTCATAAAGATGTTCCTTTAGAACATTTTGGTGTAATATGAGTAACTTCAGCAATTCTTGTGGTAAGACTAAAAACCACTGTTTTGGAGAATGAATCAAAGTGCTGTACCTTTAGCTAATGAAACAGCATTAAATACATTTTTTTAGAGCAAGCCTGGATTTTTTCCCACCAGAATCTGAAATGGTATTTTATGGAGAAAAAACATAATAATACACAAAGGATGAGCACTAAGCATTCTACACCTAGCCCCATGCAGGAGGTTAAACAGGAAATACGAACAACTGTAATCTGCATTAGATAAAACACCTAGACTTGTGCCAAAACCAATACAAGGGATCCAAGTTTAAATTTACATCCACGTAAAACAATTATATAGTGCTTACCAATGAGATACTGTTATTCAAACCCATGTGCTTTCATGGTAGCCACAGAAGAATATGGCACATTTCCAAAACCACCCATGGTTGTCCATAGAGAAATTTAATCTCTGCTAATCCTTACCGAAATATCCATCCACAACTCCATTATCTTGGAGGATTTTTTGTGACAGAGAGGCTGAACTGCTCCTATTATTCCTATTATTAAACATTATTTAATTCAAGGCAACACTCCACGTAACCTAGTTTTGGTCAAATCTGCAATTTGCCAAAATTACTAACTGTGGAAAACAGTAATTCAAGACAGGAAAATAAAATGTATTTATAGGTATAGAACTAAAATTCAACAAATAAAGTTAGTCCTTCTGTAAAATAAAGTTATGCTTAAGATTTTTATATCTCTGTCTAGGAATACATTAATCCAAACCATACAGCTTTAGGAGAAATAAACTAGACTCACAAAACATCGCTTTAAAAAGTTGAAAATATATAGAAGTGATATTCTTCTATTACCCCAAACCGATTTTTTTTTCTAAACTATGCAGGTTTTTTTGTTTTTAGCTTCTAAACCTAGACCCACTTTCCCTTTTTCAGGGAAAAAAATAATTATTTTCCTTTTCTTGCACAAGGACACTATAGGTCTGCTCCCTTAGGAAAGAAGGTACAGTATCTAATTATTTTTCAAGAATTATTATTTAAACTTAAAGAAGAAATATAAATTTGGATGAAGGGTTTCTTCCTTTCCAGTTAGAGAGCTTGATTCTATGTGCATAAGAACAAACAATAAATGGCAGTCAGAATGGAGTTTTGACACTAGTATCTTGAACCAAGTACCAATTACATCTTGACCAAGTCAAGTCTGACTGGTCACTTTTAAACAATGTTGGTTATATGAAATAAGCAAAGGATTTATTACACAGCATGAAACCAAAGAAAAGGAATTATTTCCTTCCATTATTTCCAATGCAAATTATTTAATATGGGAAGCAAAAAAAAAAAAAAAAACCAAACCAAACCAAACCAAACCAAAAAAAACCACACACACACAAAAAAAAAAAAAAAAAACCTAAACCTAAGAGACATCTAAGAAATGTAAGAAATGTGTTGTTATTATTATGCTTCCTTAGATAGGTTACTACAGAAGAAAGAGGTAATCGGATAGAAAAAGGGAAACATGCTAGGACTATCAGCCAGAAATTGGAAAACTAAGCTTTTTACATGCCTAATTGCATCCATTTTAGTCTATAAACACACTTCCACTTTAAATTCACTCATTACCCGCATGTGTTTCTAAATAAATACTTGTGGTAAGGTCCATTGATCCATTGATGTCACAAGGAGACAAAATATATTTATTTGGACACAAAATCACCTAAACAAATTCCTATCTCCTAACTCACAAAAATATTGTCAGTTCTCAAAAGGCTTTCAAAATTGTGCAGATTAGAAGAGTTTCACACAGAGCTTACAATAAAAACACAAATAGATATTTTCATGTTTGACTATTTTTCAAAAAGAAAATTAATAAGACCATAACTAAACATTAAGAGAATTTAAGTCCCTTATGATGTCCCTTTTATCTTCTGTCTCCCAGTTCCAGAAGAAAACCAAAGTACTTCATACATGCCTTGAAGCAGAGTTACATCTGAATTGTCAGGGTTATAATCTAATTACTAGGATAATCAGACAAAACAAAAACAAAAACCCACAAAAAAAACCTCAAAAAAAACCCCAAAAAAACCCAAAAAAACTAAAAAAAAAAAAAAAACCAAAAACAAACAACAGCAACAACAAAAAACAAAACAAACAAGGAAAAAAAAGAAAAAAAATCATTCCAAATTTTAAGCATATCTGAAGCACAGCTTAACATTTTATATGAAAGATGGCATTACTATAATGGCTGTATCCATCACTTGGGCATTTCTCCCACCCAGCAGCCCCTGAAGCCCAGAGGGACATAACAGGACATTTACTTTGTAGTACTGAAGCATAAAAAGTTGTCCCCAGATGAATTAACATCACCTGCAGAAATAACTGTATTTTCCTTAACTTGCTGCTATCTAAATAAGCATGCCCTGACTTGACCCAGTTAAACTTCTGACATCTAATGAGAACATAAGGTAGCACAGCTGAGATCATAAAACAAGCATATGCAATTGTTGGAAGATAATCACACAGAAACTAAATCACTTCACAAGTCAGTTTTGGGCACATTTCTACATTTTTAGATGCAAAACTCATTCAGAAAATAACTCTGACTGAAGTACTGGTAGACCCAAGAAAAACATTCAACAGCACAGGCTTCCAAAAAAATTTTACTTCTATTCACTTACATGCAGATGTATGTATTATTAGCAGCTAATGTTAGGAGATTGATTTCTCAATCTAAATCAACTGTTCTAAAATTAACACTAGAAATATTCTTCATTCTTTCGCTTCCAAATAATACTTACTGTTTATTTATGATGGCATATGAGAAGCAATAAAAAAGACGACTGGATTGTCAAGACAATGACATGTTAACAACAAAAGGTTAACCGAACTGTTAATGCACTGCAGATGCACATCTGATCTTAAAACTAATATAGATGTTTTGGACTATCGGTTTATAATAATTTGACCAACTACCGTCTGGATCTGCTCATGCACAGATGCTCATGCAAATGCTCAGTGCATTTCATGCTATTTCCACTACACTCTTGATTCTGCAGGGAGAAACCAACCAGCCCTCCTGCTATACTCCTGAAGTCACCTGAGAGAAACCAAGCTCCTGAGTAAACCAAGGAAAGACACACAGTCTACAGAAAAACTTCTGCAAATACCTCATTCTACCACAAATCCAAATCACTTTGCCTCAGTCCTTTCGAGGTGTTCACCTCATCACATAGCAAAGACATATGTTGAACACCACACTACTTCTACATGACCACTGCTTTCCAGACTCCTCCTTGAATATTCTCACCTTCCATCAATCCCAGAGCTTGCACACCTAAAGCTTTCTCTTGTGTTTTCCCCTGTTTCCCAGCTCCCCCTATTTTTATTTTATTTAGCATGGAGATCATGGATGCTGCTCTTTTTTCTCCTGTCACAATCCAACATTAACAACTAAAATAACCTCCACTCCTGCAAGAAAACATTTTAAAAAGAAAGACAAAGAGCAGTCCTTTTAACATAATTTTACAAGGGTTGCAACACTGAGAACATTTGGTTCTTTTAAAAATCCTGGTTCCTTTGTTAACAAAGAAACAATTGGCAGATACATGAGATATATAAGCCAGACATAAATGTTCTGAAGAAAATGTTGGTTTCACTAACGTTAGCAGTTGTAGCTGGAAGACAGTGCTCTGCCTTTTCTTTTTTAAAGGAGTTAACATCAAGTTAGGAGGCCAAAATGTCACTAATTTACTATTTTAATTAATTGAATTAAACTGATTTTCTGATTTACCATCTCACTTCTCTATCTTGAAAAATAATCTTGATAATTTTACACATTAATTACAATAGGTAGAGATCTCAGGTGATGCACAGCAATCTTGCAATTTTTTTTATTTTTTTTTTAAATAAAGCCACTCTGGAGATAGTGTATACTTGTTTCTAATTATCACTCAGAAATATATTGCAAAGGAAGTATTTGTAGTGAAACTAAGCACTTTAGGAAGAAAGCAGACTATTATAAGTAGGATTGGAATCACAAATCAAACCTGTCACAGGATAGAGCACCTGCATGATTGTAGGATAGTTCTTAGAAGAAGAAAGGAATTACTACCACGTGGTCTGAGGCATTGTGGCTCAAAATCTCACATTTCATGTGACAGTGTTTAATATTAAAGGAAACAGAGACCATTACATTCAAGGGTAGTCTTGGCCTAAGTTAAACCTGATTTACTAAATCTTTCAGCTTTACATTTAACAATACTGTTCCTATGTTTAGGAAACTTATCCTTCTTATTAATTAGGAAGAGTTCTCAGATATAAAAACCAAAAATCTAACCAAAAGATGTTACATCTAGAAAGATGAAGAGGAATAGCAACAGACTGCAGCATCAGAACCCAAGATAGGGAAATAAAAACAAAGAGGGTTTAGTCCTTATTTTTAAGCAGATCTTTGTTAGTTTATGACAGTAATGACATAGTTAGTTTATGACTTAATGACAGTAATAAACTTTTAAAGGGACGCCATCTCCAGTACTACTTTCCTTTATAATAGAAAGAAAAGAAAAAGGAACCAAAGAAGTGTCGGAAGGAAGTGTCAGAGGGAGGGAGGGAGGAAGCAAGGAAGTGTCAGAAGGAAGGAAGTGTCGGAAGTGTCGGAAGTGTCAGAAGGAAGGAAGGAAGGAAGGCAGGAAGGCAGGAAGGCAGGCAGGCAGGAAGGAAGGAAGGAAGCCCACCCCACAACCTAGATTTAATAGTTCTGTTTTTAATTAACTCCCTCTTCAGCAAGTTTGTTAATAGCATTAATAGTGTTTTGCTTGTACATATATGCTAGTTATTCCAGCTGGCTTCAGTCACTTCCTCCATTTTAATTTTCTTAGTCTTCTCTACTGTGTGCTGAGCTCTGCTTCATTAGATTTTCATGGTGATATGTTAATAAAGAAATTTAAATATAACAGAGAGATTACAAACACAACAGCTATGCTTTAGCTGGAGGCAAAAATGTGGCAGATGTGCCTCTAAGCATGCCACAGTAACCTCATGTAAACAACTTGTTTTGTCCTATTGGAAACCAGACTTCCTACAGGGCTGGCTGCCCTCCTATTTCCCACCTTCCACTGCCACATAAATCCAGGAGGAACAACACAGATGAGTTTCAACACAGAAACTGAAATATTTCATTCGTCCAGGAGCACTACAACATCTCATTGGTTCCCCAGCCTTATGCAGAGAAATAGAACTCATTTTTTGTCCAATGCTTTATTTTCCCAGGGATGCCTGTTTTCTTTTCTGAGGAAAATAGACTCAAAAACGCTTTCATAACAGAGCGAAGCTGCTCTTAGTTCTAACATTTCCGCTCATGCCCTACCTCACTCACTAATTTATACTGATCACAAATTTTATATTGCCCATTTAAACATGTTTAAAACACAAATAAGGCACACTTTAAAGTCAACAAAGCAAATCTTGTTGAACCTGTGAATTCCCAGTATGGGATACTCACAGAGTACCCTCATTCATACATCTATTTCTGTCCCTCTCAGTAAAGTTTCCTTTCTCTCTAACAAACTTGTAATGAAACAGTAGGCAGACTGGTTCTATTTGTTCTCCCTTCATTTGAGGATCCCAGTAAGCTGGGTGAATAGGAGAGAGTGTGTACTTAATTTTATGGGCAGCCTGTAAGGATAATCCTATTCAATTTTATAATCTCCTTCTGCAATGTCAAACTTTAGCATCTATGTATCATATGGACCATAAAGACTGCTAATATTCTCTTTTCTTTACCCTTTTATGAAAAATTGTTGGTAATCTCTGTTTTCTAATGCTTACCACCAGCATAAAAGAATCTGTAATTGTCTCACATTTCTTTTGGAAAGCATCTGGTGTGGAAGTTACTCAATACGGATGTGTAACTGCAAGGGTCACTGAGGTGGGGAGGAAGGGGCACTACATTTGGTTGACAAAAGGCTGAGTATTTAACCCACTTCAGATTGCACGTTGGTACTGTACTGTATGATTTGGGGTGTGTAATGGGGGAGTTGCGTTTGAGCCTGATCGAAGCAAGAAGTCTATTTAAGTCGGGGAGCCTTACAGCAAGAGCTCACATACTATAATAGCACAGCATCCCAGGGCAATGCATGAGGCCCAAATGTACAAGTTGTTCTGACCATCTGCTCCCAGAGGCAGACAAAAGCAAGGATACTCACAAAAGCAAGATTTTAGCTTGCATGTCCACTGCACAGCAGACTCATTACTCACACCACATGCAAACAGCCTATTCATCCTCAATCCATCAGATCCTATGCCAGGAACGGAGTTCCAGCAGGTTAAGTATTGCACTGCCACTGAAAGCTGTGCAACCAAAAGGTAGAAGCTCAGTACAGCTCCCCAAAACTGTCTGAGCTGTCCAAAAATTCAAGTATACTTGCCATATTAGGCACTACTCTCATCGCAAGAATCACAAGGAAGTGTAACTGAAAGTTACATTAGTAACTAAAAGTAACTAAAGTTAAAATTCACTGGGATTTCCTGTAGAGTTGCTTCAGGTTTTTTTCAAATCTTACTGAAACACTATACAACCCTTCCATTAGCCAGTAAAGGAATGTATGTTTTTTACATCCTTATTTACTTGTTTTATTGTAAAACTAGGACATTACAATCAGAAGCTTTTATTGAAATACAGTTCTCTAATAATACTTGGTACATTTTTTCATGGCACAGAACAACTATCAGCCATTCTTTTGTTGATGCTGGCAGCATTGCTTTGGCTATTTAGGTGAAGTACATGTCTATAAACTATAGATCAGACATTTAAATACCTCCTTGTTACTGGCAGTGAGGCCTAATAAAATCACCACACGCTTCTGTAGAGAGTGCTCTTCCCTGGACTGGAGATATGCTGAGACTTGTTCCAACTCAAGTCACTGTGAAAATACACATTTACTTTTAATTGCAAACAGTATTTTACACAGATTCATGAAAACTATAACTATGTTATTGCCTGATTCACTTTCTTAAGATCCACTGAAAATCAGATGAATTTCAAAGCTTCCCTTCAGTAAATTAACCCAAATGTCAATGTTGTCTTCTTAGGCAGAGCTCCAGAGATGTTCTGTTAGACAATCTGCAAGAAGCTACATTGTTTGGTCCATTCTGTCTACACTTGCTCCTGTTTGCACTTCCTGGAAGTCTAAACATACCCCACTGCTTTAGAAATAAAGCCATTCATATCTTTTATTGGCCTAAACAGAAATAGGTGTTCTCTGTTTACTGCAAACTGCTTCAGTTAAAAGAAGAAACACTGGGGAAATCTCTGCCTGTCAGTACAAAGCCATAGAGTATTACCTAAGGAATTCATTACTGAGAAAAAATTGTAGTAATACCTCTCTTTTTTAAATTAAATTAGAAGGGGATAAAGCACAGATTTGCCATGTTTACAGCACTCTGTGGGAAAAGCAGTGAGACTGCTTCAACTTTCATTCAGCAGTAGATAAAGAACCAACAGTCTGATTTCTTCATTCTAAGTCCACAGTAAATTTCTCTTTCAGCATGCTATAAAAAATTACCATATATATAGAGAGTAATATATATATTAAATTACCATATATATATATATTATATATATGGTAATATATATAAAATTGCCATATATATATAGTAATACAAAAATAAAATTACCATATATATATATATACATATATATATATATCTCCAGCCACAAATAAAACTGTTCAATAGCCTTTGACACAAATATTTTCTTATTTCAAATAAATATTTTCTGACAAATATTATGTCAGAACACAAGCAAAGAGAAGAAATAATCATTTAAATAACTAATGGTCTAGCTCTACAATTCATCACTTTCAGAACAGTCTCACTGGTATCATGAGGTCTGTTTACATCCTGGTATTTGGGTAACCATGAACAAGAAGTAGGCAGTCAGCATACAGATGGGAGAATCCTTGGAAACCTCTCCTCATTCATTTTCCCAGAGCACCAGTGCAGAATCCCAAAACGTACTTAGAATAAATCCCACTGAGTTTCAAAGATATGTAAGCATCCACAAGTGTTTTACCAAGGAGTTGGAAAGGACTGTCACCACTGATCATGAATGTGAGCTCTGATATTCCACCAAGGTCACCATGATGAAGTCTCTAGATAGTCAATGCATATCTCCAATCTTTAGATTCATTAGAAGATAACCACTGACTTATGTTTCGTTTGTCAACATTAAGTGGATGAATGAAGACACTATTGACTGCTTGTAGTCAAAATTTGGTTAGTAATTATCTACGAGTACAGCTTTCATTTCACTTCTCACTTGTATTTTGGCATGACTTTCATGATATTTTAGGAGCCCCATTATTATTATTCCTCTATACAGGTTCTTGATGAGCAGCTTAATTAAAAACACACTACTGAAGCTCTCAAGAACTGTGAAATAATATGGGGAAGCTTTAATCTTGTCCTGTATTTTAGATGTTTTACACAAATGCAACCAGTGAAATATTCAAAAAGCATCTAAATTTCAGCTTCAGAGAGATAAGGTCCCTAACATCGGCAGCAATATTCTTTTTCTCTGTACAGAAGTTGATTATTACACAGACATTTTTTTTCCTTATTTCCTAAATATCACTGGCATGTCAGGTCTCTGTGCCTTGAGAAACTGGAACCAACACCAGCATTCTTTGTGGATGGTACAACAATTTCAGCTAAGGTGTCTCTTTAATTTATTGAAGATGCAGTCCCTTTTGACAAAATTAGTCCTACAGCAAAAGACATATATCTGTACTACCAGGTATGGCCTTTCCCTACATATGATGGCCAAACCACTACACTCCTTCACCCTTTCTCCTGCATGGCATAACCACTGTGGTCTGCCGGACTACACCTAATTTCTTTGGTCAGCAAAAAGACTCACAGGCTATTTCTGAAGAGAAGAATGGCATAATCTAAGATGTGTATTAGCCCACATTTGGCTTTCCGAAGTGTATGCAGCTCACTAAACCTAACCCAAGGTCTGCAAGGCTTTGAAATGAGAGTATATCTAAGACACTCATCTTTTCTCTGAAATGTCTTTATATTTAAAATTTTAAAAAATAATTCTAATTCCAGTAACTACAATAAAGTATTTGTGGGGACAAATTTCAATGTTATTTTACATATTAAAAAAGAAAATGTAGTTTGAAATATGGCTTGGCTATATTTGCAGGGTCAGACCTAAATGAAACAGGATGGAATATTCAACGCATGTTAGGATGTTTTTTCAATACTCTTGGAAACTCAGCAACTTACATATGTCATAGAGCCCAAGCAATGACTGAATAAAGAATGACAAATAGCTTCGGATTTGTTATGACAACTTTGACATAATAGCACTGTGCGATTTTTTTTAACTATGCCTGACACAGCAACACTCTCAGGAAGAACAGCTGCTTAACTATTTCGCCACAAACAAGACAGTGCAGTTGAGGATTGTGACAACATCAATGACAGTTGCCAATTTTATTTGAGATACACAGATTACTTTATGTTTCAGCTGCAGTTTTCTGTATGGGGAATATGACCTGGGCACATCAATGTTTAAATGGTCAAAAGCTTTGAAGTAAGCTGTAATAAAGACTTTACTCCTAGTAAAGTCTAACAGAATCAAAAATACTAATGAGGCTTTTAAGAAAGTGATCTATCCAAAAAGTGAATTTCAATTTATATAACAAATCAGAGCTGCTTACAGACATGCAATGATGTACATGGCTTTTGAGTAGACATAATAAAAAGGTGATAATTACTTCCACCAATTTCTTTACAAAGTTTTCTACCCTAATTTTACCCAAACACAATGTAGAAGGAAGTAAAACTCTCAAAATAAGAAGGAGCACAAAAGTCAAGTGCTTTTCATGAACACAAAGATCTTTTACCCAATTGTTTTCAAACCACCATCAATTGACTTTCAATATTTCTCTCCACAATTAATTTTACAACTATGGTTTGGAAAATCTGGAAAAAAAATCAATAATCAGATGCCAACTACTTAAGAGTTGTGTGAAACTTGGTGGTTTCACTTTGCAGGAGTGCAGGAAAATATTTCATTTGGTGTCAATCCACCATTTTCACCTTGTGTTGATTTTTGAGTAAGTTCAAACAGGCAAATGAGTAAGCAGTCAAAATTTCCACATTTTACCTGGTTTCACTTCATGGCTATACAAATAAAAAGGCGTATCTTCATGAATGGAACAAGTTAGATGTTCAAATTCAAAAAGAAATACAAGAAAATATCTATCATGTGGTTATGGTGATTTACACCCAAACCCCAGGATCATGAAGGATATTAACCCTCTCTAGCACTATTGCTCTTTGTATTCTAAATTCTTTAAAGTGCTGCAAGAATATGCATCTATAATGCTATATAAAGGCCCCAATGAGAATAACAGCAGCAATAATTGGGATATTTTTTAGATCCTGCCAGCATTCTAATACCATCACAGGTAAACTTTTTTTTCTTTCTACACTTTCCATTCACCTGCAAGTACCTTGGGACTGCAACTCTTTGGATCATTGCTGCTGTTGTCAGTGTACCCAAGTCTGCTCTTTATGTGGCAAAAATCATGATTGATGCAACAGAAATAATAGCAGGGTGAGCTTGTTTTAAATAAAAGAATTATGCCACAGAAGTAATAACAGTTGGAAAGGTCTGAATGTATTAAGATTTCTGCTGGGAACATACTTTTTGCATTCTTCAGTGGAGGAGTTAAAAGGAAAAGTCACAAAATTCAAGTAACTACTAGGTACCACATGTCAGAAGCTGTGAGGTAAAGAAAAAAGGCCAAAGAGATGAACACAAAGAAATAATGAAAAGGAGAAAGGCGACACTGGTAAAATACTGGTAGAAACAGGAAAGACAGAAAAGTTTGAAAACTGAGATGCAGAAGGAAGATAACACAAATGAGGGAAATAACTTTATAATACAGGATGAGAATGAAGAACAAATGGATTACAAATGGCCTGCAGGAGAGATGGTGAGACAGAGAAAAGAAAGGAGAAGGAGTGTGGAGGTATCTAATTATAAAACTCATTTAAATCAAGATAAAATTACAGCTGGATATGAGAAGTTTAAGAAAGGATAGTATAAGAAGGTGGAAATCCACAACCAGAAAGGTATGTTTCTGGAAACAGGATAAATAATATCACCATTGTATAGGCTAAAGGCAGAATTAGGATTTGAGAAATGTTAAGAGTAGGAATAGGAAAATTGTTAAAAAGCAAGGTTAGTTACAGAGGTAGGACCCAAGATGCTATGAAAGACAGAAGACCTTAGGAAAGGAATTGGAATGAAAAGCAATAGATGAAGCAGAGCCTTGGATGGAGACCTGGGTGCTAGCCCAGGTGCATGCAAGCTCATCTTACCAGTCCACCACAGGTACTGAAGGAGGCAAAGGAGCCTGGGTAGCGGAGGACAGCACCACTGTAGTAACAAGCTCTCTCAGGTTGCAATTGTGCAGAACTGGGTGGACTTTTGCCCTCACCCCCAAGTCGCTCTTCCACAGCAAAGCCAGGAGCCAGGAAGCGGCTGTCCCTCTTGAGCAGCAGGTAGAGCTCCCGAGCAAAAGCCGGGATCCTCAGCAGCACTTCATCTCCATCCTCTGCTGGACGTGGTGGGGGGGGGGATGGTGGTGTTGACAACTGAGAGGCAGCACCAGACCCCTGGGGCAGGGGGACCAGTGGTAAAACTCCTGTGACTCATACTCATCCTCAGTGTCTTCTTCCTCCGCTGCCTCCCCTACAGCCTGCACCTGCCCGTCCACCGAGGAGGAGACTGATCGCACCTCTCGGGAACTGCCAGCCACTGGGTTAGGTGTGACTGGGGCACTGAAAGTGCTGCTCCGGTTCCCACTACTGGGGTCAACGTTGCAACCCCCACCACCACCACTGCCACCCGTTGGCTCCTGCTGGCCCGGGCTCCACAGTGCAGGGAAGACAATCTCCCACTCCTCAGTCTCTTCTGAAGCATGGAGACCTGTGGGAAATTCGGCAGATGCTTTAAATGAGTGGAGCACTGAGCAGCATCCAGTGCCTGCTAAAAACCTACACTTTGCCCACCGCAAGATGGTCATTCTGACAGCTAGACCAAAAGCATGCCACACAAAATACAGTGGGGCTCATTTGTCTCTTCCATCTTACGAACAGCAGGGGGGCCAGCTGCTAGATGGGTCTGTGCCTGTTGATGTGACTGAACACACCAAGGTCCTTCAGAACACTGAGAGAAAGCCGGACCCCAGAAGAAGGTGTTTGTACCAGAAGCTGGGGATGTTCTTTCTTTTGATCATCACCTCCATGCAAAGTTGCATTAAACCTTTCATCATTTAGACAAAGCAACAACATTTTCATATAGCTTAAAAAAACCCAACTTTTCTGGGGAACACCTGAACGAACTTGAAAATTTAAACCTTCTTTTCAGCATGCTGTGCAAGACCCATTATGCCCCCCAAAGTTCGGTCAAATACACACACACATTCACCCACACCCACACCCCATACCTGCACATACAAGTGGCAGTTGCATGCACATGTACCATGATCATTCTTATAATGAAACAGAATTAGAATCACTAATTACTGATGTCCACATATCCCACACAATCTACATCACAATACAACCAAAGTCCAGCATGCCAGCATTATATTTACAAAGATCTGAGTACACACACCCTCCACTAGCCTGAGGCAGGAAACAGTTTTATTTACACATTCATCTCACACTCTAGGAACAGCACAGCCGGGAGAGATGACAGGGCTGCGTGTGGAAATCAGGAATCTTACAGAGGAACGCTGCGCGGTGGACCCTCACAGCCGAGGCGCGCATTATCTGATCACCCATCGGTTACGGGGGGCGGGCGCCGTTAACAATGGCCAGGTACCGCACCGGCAGCCGGAGGGGCGCGGAGGCCCCCCGGCCTCGACCCGTCCCGCGAAAGGCGCGCACTTACCTGCGCCGAGCCCGCTTGACAGCACGCACAGCTGGTAGAACACGCAGCAGACTCGGCTCAGGCGCATCCTCCCTCCCAGCGCCATCGGCTCCGCGCCCGCCGGACGCCGGCTGGCAAGACACGCAGGGCCGTGCCGAGTCGTGCCGGGCCGAGTGGGGAGTGCCGCGGGGCGCAGCCACCTGGCTGCCTGCGGAGAAACTGCGGGAGAGCGCGAGTAGCGCGTCCCGGCGGGGCGGGCGGGCGGGCGGGCGGCACCGGCGGCGCGGGATGTGCAGCGCACGGCGACCGGGCGTGTGTGTCTGTGTGTGCGTGTGTGTGCGTGTGTGTATATCTCTGTCTGTGCCTGTCTCTGTGTGCGTATCTCGGTGTGCGTGTGGGCGCGGGCAGGCAGGAGCGCGGCCCGTGCGCGCACACAGCGCCCGGCGGCGGGCGGGCAGCTGCGCCCCGGCGGCAGCGACCGCGCTGCCCCCGCCCGCCGCTCGCCCCCACGGGGCGGGACGCGCCGGGCCCCGTCCCGTCCGGCCCCGCCCCGCACCGCCCGGGCGGGCACCCGCCGCGGCCCCCCTTCCTTCGCCCCGCCGCGGCCCCCCTTCCTTCGCCCCGCCGCGGCCCCCCTTCCTTCGCCCCGCCGCGGCCCCCCTTCCTTCGCCCCGCCGCAACCCCGCCGCCGGGCCGCGGGCAGGCGCCCGGGCGGGTCCAGGAGCAGCCGAGCCCCGGTCGCGGTCCCGGGAGACGGCGCTTCGCACCCCGCCCGCCCCTCCCGTCCGTGAGGGGCGCGCACCGCGTGCGCCCAGGCGGCAGGAAGGGCTCCCCTCATCCCCGTCGCCAGCAAGGCGCTCAGCGGAGCCTTTGCCTAAATTCAGGGAGCAGCAGTCACTGACCGCTTTAGCCTAGTTTTGTGTAACTTGATTCTAAACTCCTTTTGCCCCCGCCACGCAACTCTCCATGGAAACCCATCACTTTCCACCCCGGCCCTTGTCAGCAGAGGAATAAGTAAATGAGGAGCTGAGAAGACAGCCTAAGCTGCACATCTAGCATCAGCATGAACTGCAAAAGTAACAGGTAAACACGTCCCTCTAAAAGTCGGATTTTGTAATAACTTCTGCTGATTTACCTACTGTTGTTGGTGTCAAAGGTGACTGCTGTGCCTTAGGGGAAAGCAGAGCTATCCAGTGCGATCAGGAAA
This sequence comes from Sitta carolinensis, assembly GCA_032173965.1. NCBI lineage: Eukaryota > Metazoa > Chordata > Aves > Passeriformes > Sittidae > Sitta > Sitta carolinensis. The sequence goes on from CM063313.1 coordinate 46,698,163, forward strand.
GCCGTCTGTACCGTTAAGGGGAAGTTAAGAAGTTGCAAGAATTCTTTCTACAAGTAAGCTGTGTAAAATGAAAAGCAAAACATACAAACAAATAGAAATCACGTGTTACAGCTCCAAATAAAAAACACGTTTGGACTCCACAGAAGCCAAATGCAGCTGGCTTTTGGTCTCTGCCCTGCTCAATAGCTGCTTGAAACGTTTGCTGCATGGGTAGGTATCCTCAGCTGAGTCCAAATAGTATTTTTTATTAGTTGTTTCATTTTATAGGAGAAAAAGATTATCATGTACTGGGTGTTTTTGTTTTTGTTTTGTTTTGTTTTTTTGTTTTTTTTTTTTTTTTTTTGCATTTGAGCCAACTAACCCTAAGCAAAATCAGAGGGACTTAGTGAAAACAAGATGAATTGATTAGGAAGAGGGGAGCTTTTCAAGGCTTCAAACTGGTATTTGCCTGATAATTAGGTGACCTTAAAATGCATTTCAAGGAAAGCTTTGTTTTCCAAATAAATAACAACATATGTACTAATTTACAAGGGAATTAGTCAATAGGCCAAATCCTGCAACCTTTTCAAAGCCACAATTCTCCTTATAACTGATCAGGAATTGCTGCAAAATGTGGTTTATAAGCTCCTGTGAAAGCATTAGATACAAACTCTGATTTTTTGTTATAATAAATCAGAATATACAGGCAAGATGCAAAAATACACAGAGAGGACCTTAACTCTGCATACAGTTACATCACAAAACACATAAATGGATAATAAGTGGGAATAAGGTAAAAAGATATGGCATGTAAATATATTTACTTTATAACTGAACTGCTGTAACTATTTCCAATCTCCTGAAGTTGTCCAGACTTTGGACAAAATTCTGCTTCTCTTATTCACATGTATAATCTTACTAAAAAGGCAAGAACACTGTTTTTGACAGTAAGGTAAGGAGAATTTGGCCTTTTCAATACAAACTGCAAAGGAAAAAGACATTTTAAAAAATGCCAATTGAGAAAGACTTTAATATGTTTAAATTTATCACCAACCAAAGAAAACAGAACATTTCTAATAATTTTCCACATATGAATACAAAGCAAGCTAAAATCAACATGGAGCTGCAACAAATTTCTTTGGCTAATTTTGTGGTTTGTTTTTATCATTTCAATAGTTAAAGTAAAAATATAGGGGGAAGTTCTCTATGTTTAAGTTTGGGGAAAGTGCGCTATAAAATAGAGCCCCTACTGGTGTTCATTAATTTTAACAAAGAGTCTGGTCATAGGTTAATGCTGGTAGATGATGTTGTAGCCCACCACATGCTAACTGTTGACACTGTGGGACACACAGGGGAAGCCTATTTCTAAGAGGATAAGAATTAAAGGAACAAAACAATTCTTTCGTACCGCAATTAGTTTGCAGAGAGTTTGTATCTTTGTGTACTCTACAAAAGACTATTTTCTTAATCACAAAGCTATTCCAACCCTGCAAAATAGTTTTTACTTTACTGAAGATAAGGTACAGGAGGTATTATTAACTATGCCTTTGTAAAATTGGAAAAAATAGCATCTTCAAACTTGATACAAAGCAAAATGAAAAGAAACATTGTTTGCCCCAGTAAATTCTTAAAACAGCATTACCTATCTGAGAGGTCAAAGGCTTTTGGCGTTTCAAGGGATTTGCGCAGAATCACAAATGTAAAGCATGTGTTAATTTGTAAAATATAACAATGATTCAGACCATCTGACTGACACAAGAAAAAAATCCAACAGAAAATGAAGTAAGGAATATGTCCTTGTCAGTCCTCTCTGACTGGAATAAATCAGCCTAATTTTGTTGAAATCAATATAAATTAGGCAATTTCCTTTTGTTTAGTCCTCCCTAAAGTAACATTTACAAAACCGTGCTGTCACTTCCTTAAAAGGTTCTCCCAGGCCCCACCACAGGCTGACTTTTCATTTCTTCAGTATGTCAAGATCATTCATGATAACTGGTAACAAAACAATGGACATTTCAAGCTACCTTTTCAAGACATCAGTATGATTCTTCAACTTCCACACCCCTCACCCCATGGCTTTATTTAAATCTGTGCTGCAGTTGCTCTCTTACCGTACATAAGCAAGGGCCAAAAACCTGCTTCTCCCAGAAACTCATTCCATTCACTACTTATTAGAAGTGATTTATTTCTGAAGATTAAGGTAAGTATGGACAGATCATTCTATTGAATTCAAAATATCAGCTTCTAGCAATATAAACACCACCATCAGTCAGAAACTTTCCTTGGTTTGTTATTTCTCCTTACTTAATCATTTAACTGTAAAAGCTTATACAAGTTTACACATACAAAAATGTTTAAAGATTATCTCAGCTTTGCATTATATACTTTCCTCCCATAATTGTTACCAAAAGACCACAAACCTTTAATACTCTTCACAAGGATATAGTTATTAATTATTTTTTGCATGTGCTTTATATATAACTTTTGATGATACCACTGATTTTTTAAAAATCTTTAAGTATATTTGCTTCAGATTTTTGCAACTTAAGAAATTATTCTGGATGAATGGAGAAAATCAATTCTGCTTTGAGTGGTGCTAACTACATTAAGGCCATATATCATATGTCCGCTGAGATTAGAAACAGAAACTCACATCTTCCTGTTTCTAGGGTGCTTTGCAAATGTTATCTCAGTCTAAATAAACTTGTTTCAAAGAAAATTGAACAAAATATCTTCTGATGTGCGAGATACATGTGAACCAATGCTGCGAATTTTCTCCGCCTAAGCATTAATAAAAGGAAGCTTTTTCCCTTTTAGAAAATGTTTTATCCTTCATCTCTTAAACTGAACAGTGTCCCATTAGATCACAAACTCTGAACATTTAGTCTGTCATTCTATACTATAGTTTACATGCTCAACATGCAGGGTTTATTTAAAAGGTATGTATAATAAGACCACTTCAAACAACCCTTTTGCAGCTCTTACTACAGAGCAAATCTTACAGTTACATCTGAACGCAGCAGTGCAATCAGATGACCTGCTGAGTAAGATATGTGTCAAACTGTTGTGAGCTTAATACTTCTACTGGTTTAAAGTGCATCAACTTTAAAAGGCAAAGTTAAGCCCATAGCAGCTCAGTGTCATTATGCCACACCACTACTTCTTAGGATTCAGTTGAATTTAGTAAATTCAATTGAATTTGTTAAATTCAGCAAAATTAACTCCCAAGTTGTTTCCTTGTGAGTTACTTCTCAAAGTCATATTGATCAATTTGTGGGTAGTATTAGTCAAAAATATGCTGTCAACACACTGTTTACCACATTTATTTAGAATTCTTGGCCAAGTCACCACTTAAGTAGAATAGGCTTTCACAGTTCTTTTATTATATCCTTTTAATTTAGTGATTCCTTTTTCAGAAAAATAAAAAGATGCTTGGTAATTGTTTACATTTTGACAGAAAGCTCAGCCTGTAAATGTAGTAAAGAACCCTACTGAAGCTGAAACTACTTTAAAGACAGCAAGGCACTCTGTGCGAACCTGATTTCCACAAAACTTCCCAAGCCAAAATTTTCCCTCTAAGTGGAGCTTCCTCAGATTTATTAACCAAACCGTCTAACAAGCAATATGTCACCAGACCAATTATGGGGAACAGGCTACTTCGGACTGATAAACAAATATATTTAAGATGTTCCCATTTTTGGAACATCTTAAAAGGGCAAGGCTACAAATCTGAAACATGCAAGTCTTCTCTTGGAGGAAAAAAAAAAAATTATTTCCAAGAATCACAGAATCATTTAGGTTGAAAAAGACCTCTGAAATCATCAAGTCAAACCTTTGCCATTGGAGAGTATAGAAAACATGCTATAGCAGAAGCTGCTTGCAGAGAATAATTCACATTGTTGATTAACATTGTGGTTCTTCTTGACAATTATATTTTAAAATAATACAATAATCCTCTTTTAGAACACATCTTCAAAATAAAAATTGTTTAGAACTGTAGTGTAATTTATAAATGTATATGAGCACATGGAATCATTAATTACTGAAAAAAAAGTAATCATGGAAAATGTCCTTAAAAAGAGCTTAATGGACACAAATTTTCAGAGTGGAAGTCTTTCCCCAAAATAAAGATAATGAAACTTAACTCCTCTTCTAAACTGTAAGTATAGGTCAGAAAAGCAAAGAAATTTTTCATCACCAAAAATGGTGGAAATGTTTCTTGTAGGAAAATTATCTTATTTGTAGCATTGGTACCCAAAAAAACCCCACACTCTTCTAATTCACATCAGAAACAAAATCACACATTCCCTTACATTTAAAGGAGGTGGGGAGAGCAGGCAAAAATACAAACCTTATAAGAAAACAAAATTTTTGGTAGGAACTGCAAACATCTGGGACAGAGTACAAAACGGAGCTTTTATGATAAAGCCAGAATTACTGGCAACTACATTAGTTTATTAGTGATGTTAGATAGATTTCTGCTATGTCTAAATTAGTGAGTTTAAAATATTCAGTAAACCAGTTATCCCACCCATCTAGTCAGCCAGTCTGTTTCAGAAATTATTCAAGTTTTATGCAGAAAAAATGGACCAATCATGTCAAGTGAGTCAAAAATACTTTCCATTGCTTCCATACACATTTTGGATGCTAAGTGGTGTTACCATCATAATCTATTTACAGCATTTTTTCTTCTGAAAAAAAAAATCAACCCCATACTTTTTCAGTCAAGGAATCAGTATAACTCTTCATTATTTTTTCAAGCCTATAAACTTGAAAAAAGAATGAAGAATATAGGACTGGGGATGATAATATTAAAGGCAATCCAGGCAAATATGGTATGACATGAAATATGGCTACAAGAAATGTTTAAAAACTGTGGAAGTTCGAGAGTTTCAGACACTTAAACTGCAGTTTATCAGTATAGATGCATTATCATTTCTATTATGTAACAATGTTATGCTGATAACTCACACTGAGAAAAAGAAGACAACAGGGCGGAAAATGGATCCAAGATCAGGAAAAGCAAGTGTAGAGGTGACTGAAAACTCATTGAGAAAACTAAGTCAAGTAAAACAAGAGAAGATACAGAGAAGATCATGGGATTCCACTTCAAAAGCTGTAAATAAATCAAAGGAAGCAGCAAGGTCATTTCCTTGCTATTTTGTAAGGTGAGGCATACAAATAGCCTTGCTTTCTGAAACACATCTTTCTATGTAGGTTTAAAGAAAGCATTCAATAACAGAGCTAAACAAAGACAATCGCTGATTTCTAGATATCAGCCTTCAGCTTCTTAACTATCTGCAAGCACTGAAGATGTCATAAAACCTTAGAAATGAAGTTAACCAGTCTCCCAGTCATTATTCATTTAGATGACAGTGTGAATATCCTATTTGGACTTTCCTTTGCCACAGGAGAGAAAGACTTCATTATGGCTACCAGATAAAAAGCAAACTTCGTAGAAATTATTTATTTTCTCCTATCTAAAGGATTTATTCATAAGAACTGCTGTGTGGTAGCCTGCAGAACAGGCTCCCTTGCTCTTTTAGCTTCTGTAACTGGGAAACCCATTAAGACCACATGAGTTGTCAAAGCATACGGTGTGTTACATTCCATATGAGTACTGTCCACAGGCACTCTCTTTGAAGGCAGGCCAATGGCAAACAGTGGCACCAGGAGACCAGCTAAAATATAGAGAAATCAAGGTGACAGCACATAAAACACAAGTTGTGCAAGACCTCTGTTAAACAGGCAAAAAGCCAAGAACACATGGCTAAAGGGTTTCCAAGCTACTCTCTAGAAGTCTTTTGCTCAAACAGAGGTGAAAAAAAAAATACTGGCATCATATGAGATGTTCTAAGTTTTGCTTAATAATTCTTAATCTCTGCTTCACTCTCCCATTAAACTGAGACAGATAATAATAAAAGTGCAAAAATTGGTGTATTTAAGGCAGTACAAACAAACAAATTGACAAGCCACACACTGGTGATCGTCTGGTCCCTGGCCAAAACCAGGAAGTGTCAGTCAACAGAGAGCTCAAAGATCTCCATTGTGGAAGAGACATCAGTTTCTGTTTCCAGAGCTCCCTGAAGATTAAATGTGCTATATATCATTACTATCTGAAAAGTTCAGTTATCCAGTAAAATGCTATGAATTATCAGACAACTTTAGGATTACTTATAAATACTTTTTCTGAACCAGCTGATGTAAATCTGGTCCATGATTGCTCCTGAATTTTCTCCCAGTGTAAAAGCTTGTAATACAAGAATTTTACCTCCATGCCTACATAGCCATGTAAGCATAATTCATGTCTGATATGAAGGAAAGAGGTTTCCCTGCATTCAAAGTAAATACTACTGTATGACATCTGAAACTGATACTATATCACTGAAAAACTAAGGAGGAATGGTTATCCTGCCAAAAAAGACTAGCAGTTGTTCTGATAATAAGAAATACATGAAATTGTTTTCCTATGTAGAAATATTTCTGATAGAAAATGAAAGTAATTGTTTATTGCTCATCGATTTATGTTGTACATAACCCTACTTTCAAAGGTCCTACTATCATAGCCTTCTTACAGTTTTAATTTACTTACATAACTGAAAGATACAAAAGCCTATTTTCATGTTAATTTTTGGTGAAAAAAAACATAGACACAAACTAGTGATCTGTTGAAACCTACACAAGTTGAGTTTAAAGTTACATCTATAATTCTGTGATCTTTCACTTCCAAGCTGATGTCCTGATAACAGAACCTATTATTTTAATACTTATTCTAGGTAAGATTATATCAACCCAAGATATTATAAATTCAGTAGTTTCATAGACAAAAAAGATCATCTGCACTTTTCCCGTCCCATCTCTTACCTTAATTTTAATGTGAAGGAAAGGAGAGGAGGAGGCTCTCGAAGCATATTATTAGGGATGGCTGATTTAACAAGATCCCTGTCAGTGTGACACTTTTTCAGAGAAAATAAAACTAGCTTAATCTTTTCACGAAGCTTTTGTACAAATTTTTCATAAATTCAGAAGATGGGCTTAAAGGGGAAACAGCATATTTTAAACAAAGCCTATCTGGCCCGTGCTGCCAAAAAATATACTTTAACACATAGCAGTTACCCGGAAAAGGTAAATACTTGCAGAATACAGATCAGAGAATGTTGTTTTTTTGCTTCAGGAAATCTGTGTTTGGTATTTGCACATTGGTGCCAAAGCAGCACCTCCTGTTTCATTCTAAATGTAGCAGGATTTCTTTGTACTTTACTTATCCCCTCATTCATCAGTCTACACATATTAGAAGAAAGTCTTCCTTTGATCTTTGGAAATAAAGGCATCTCTTCTGGAAAACTATTTCAAATGCAAAAAGGGGCCAAGAAAATAATTTTTACAAAGCAGTGAAGAAACCTGGATGTGGGCGGAGAGATGGAGACTTTAAAATAAAATCTGCAAGGTGCCAAATTCAAAGAGTGGGGTCCCTTGCCTGGTTAAATAGCTATCTGCTTTGTAACAAGGTGTTCTAGAACAGAAATCCTCTTACTAATTCAGGCGGGAGCTGTGGGGCAAAAACTTACACAGGTAGGACTCTTCCCATTTAATCAAAATCTTAAATTCGGCTTTAAATCATTGGTTGCTCAGAGGAAAACTGAGCATTCAGATTTAGCTTAATTCTGACAAGGAAAATAAATATAGTTGTTTATACTGCATTTACCCCATGATAGCTCTAGCTTGTGTTTACAAGCCCTATAAAAGCATCATTGTTATTGCCTATTTTCCACTTGATCTTTATAAGAAGGTAGATAAGTTTTGATTCCTTCGTGACTTGAGGTCGTGAGGGTTAGAATGCCTTAAAGAATATATGTAGTTTCACAAGATAGGAGGACAATATAGTTTATATTCTCTTGTAATATGACTTTCAGAGAACAAAAGCTTTGAAAAAGGCATACTATTTTAAGGCATTTAGGACTTTATGTCAAACTTCTGCATGTTCTTTTCTAAAGAAAAGTTTCTCTTTAGAGAAATTATTATCACTTCCTACTTTTAAATGATTAAAATTCCTAACATCAATCACTAGGTCGCATTGTTTAAATTCCTAATGTCCATCAGTAGTTTGTCTAATTTAAGAATAATAATTGCTGTCACTGTTTCTAGACAAATAGATATGCCCATCATAGAAGATCAGCAGTAGATAATAAAGTTCTAGGTGTCTTGGGGATTGACCTTGAAAAAAATTTAATAGCTCAGTGGAGACAGTCATATATTAAAGAGATTGCTCATTTTCTGTTCCTCAAAGCTTCAGGGTGACATCATCTTGACATCTTTTATTATCCTGTTAATTTTTGCTTGATTTTTTTCCTATGTCTTCAAAAGACTATTTCATTAGATATTAATTTATTTGATTAAGAAAAATAAGTAAAGCCGGAAGCAAATGGTGATTGTAACAAAATATGCTGCATCATATAAAATATAATTTAATCAATAAAAATAATAAATGGCATATGTGTAATAAAGATAAGTAAAACCCCCTTTAAGAAAGCAAAAGCTATCTGTTAAGGACTGTTGCAGTCAAGTTTCCCATTGAAATAAATGCATTTTCAATTTAGTAAAAAGTGAAAGTTAAATTAAATCTATTTTATGTAAATATAACTTTCATAGAAATACTTAACTCAGTTATCTTTAGTTGAGACACCTTCCCAATTTATCAGTTACAAAATTCTTATGAAGCATTTCCAATTTAATATACAGTGAAAAGGAATGATTTCTCTTTTTTGGTGGTAACATAGTTGTCTCTTTTAAGCACACTTGACATTTTCATAGAAAAGTACAATTGCATTTCTAAGTTCTTCTCAGGTATCTTTTCAAGATAAGAGTGTTCTTTCTTAACCCTTATGTCTGGAATGAAAATTATATTCCTGCATTGTATAAATCTCTTTGTATATCATTGTAAATCTTTTTTTGATCTTCAGAATATCTAGCCTTAACTTCTGAAAAAATATCTGTGTGAAGCAATGTGCTATAAGAAAACAGGGGGAAAAGCAGTCATAGAACCACTTCAGAGGACAAGCTGGATAAAATGACTGAGAATAACTGAACTCTGCTAGAGGGAGCTCTGCAGCTACATATTTACTCAAGTGAACTTTAAAAGAATTTGCAGTCTACCTACCGTTGTAGACAAAGTTAATCAAAACTTGGAGTTAGCAGCTTAAACAGTAGTAATAACTAGAGCAGACAGAGTCTGTAGATTGTGGCATATGATCCACAGTAACCAGATTTCAACATGCCAAGCAGCTAACCTCAGGATCAGCCAAAGCCAGCTTAACAGGATGTGGTATCATATAAGATGACGACTTAACAACCTCTTAGTAAAACAAAGAGGGAAAAAAAAAAACAAACAAAAAAACCCCCACCAAACCACAAACAAAAACAAACCCCCAACAAATCAAGGAGATGCGAGGATGCCAGTTTCTGATATTACTATGGGGCCAACCTATCCCTTGCAGATGAGACAGGGAACTTAGATGCTAAGAGCATAATTGCCCAGCAATTTCTTTGTTTCTAGCCTGTTATCTGAAGCACCCAGCTTGAGCTTCAACAACTCAGCTTGTTAATAAAAACAACTTTCAGCTTATTAATTCAGTGGAAACCTGGTGTTGAACCTTGCTATGGTGGCTGGCATTTGTAATTCCCATACTACTACACAGAATTATGATAAGTTAACTTGAACTTGAAGTACCATCATATGTTGCATGTTGTCCTGGGCACAACATCTAGGTTGTTAATGATCTGTAAAGCATTAGGTTTTGCTTTCAAAATTATTTTTTAAATCAAATTTGAGTCTGCTCTTACCATTTGCATCTTGAAATGGTAGTTTTGTTATGGATTCAAGGATGCAGATAATGTTTCATAAAAATATACAAACTTTCTTTTGTATTTTCAAACTTAATTGTAAATAGCATGCTTTTGCACAAGAAATGCAGTGAACGGCCTGATACTGTGTTAGGCGAAACATTCATTGCATTTAGAGTAGAACCAGACAAAGCATAGGAGCTCTAAAAAAGTTATAACTTTTACCCATGTGCTTTAAGCTGGTCAAGATTTCAACTCCGTTTCTCATTTAGGCCCATAAATTAGAGTCAAATTGTCTCGGTGCATTTCTTCTATTCATTCCTTGGGAAGTCTACTTCTTATCTACAGTTTTATTTTCTGCCTCCGTACAGCTGTACTGCCGCAACCTCTCAGCGTCTGCTTTGCATTAACAGGCACCGGCTTTGCTAGCAGTCAAGGCAACACTAAATTCTCTGGTGTGGAGCAGCCTCACTTCAAAATCTGTGTGAGGCAAGAAAATGTTCTGAAACTTTACCATGCTAAATGTTCTAGTCCCTAAACTGTGCTGCTAACAGAGCTAGTTAAGGCTTGTTTCAGAGGACTGTATGCTACACTCCAGTGCTATGCACAAAGGTAACCCCTAAATAAATGAAAGTATAAACTAAAAATGTGTCTTAAGACATCTTCTTTCTCAAAATGGAGAGAAAAAAATGAAGGTTGCTTGTTAGTGCTTTTGCTTTTATTTTATCTCATTACTGCCTACTGTCTGAATCTCCCTACCATATACATATTACAGAGCAGAAGATAGAGCTAAGTGTTAAAAATCACAGGAAAAACACTGACTGTTACAATATATTAGTGACAGGCTTCAGCTTCCTACACTGTACTTATGAATAAACTTTACTGTAAAACTTAATTGAATACAACATATCAAATGGTTCCAGGAAGAGCTTATTCTGATGAATAAGAGAACATATAAGCAGTTAAAGGTAAATGAAGGGACAGCATGATCAAATTTTTCCCCCTTAAAAATGGGAAAATACAGACATTCTAATTTAGAAATTATTAAAATAGAGTATTTTTGCAAAGAATTTGTTGTTAAAAATATCACAGAAAAAGATCAAAATAACCAGCTGAAACAATGGCCTCTTGAGTCTAAGCATCTTAACAGATGGTTTCTATTAAACTTCTATTGCTTCTTCAAGAAAAACGGCTTTAATGTCTACTACAGTTTTATTATTATTATATTATTTTTTTTTTTTGAGAACATCCCTACAGTATTTAGGCATATAATATAAGGGCAAAACTATGCCAAAAATCTGACAGAAGCATTTCTTACAGTCTTAATGTCTATGATTTTTTTTTCTGCTGCTGATTTAGGTCACATTTTCATTTACTTTCTACTACTGTTAGGCTTGATGAACGATTTTGTTCAACAGCAGGCTCTTTCACCACAGTTTGGTTTCTTTTCAGTGTTTTCTCATGCTTTTCTTCAACAGCACATTCAAAGGAAAATTGTTTTAAAATATTTTGTTTCCTTGGATTTTAAAAAGCACAAGTATTTAGGATGTACAATAAGGCATCCAGCAACTCTTATGGAAACTTGTTGACGTAGAGTTTGGTCCTGATCCCAGACAAGAAAACTCTCATGACTTTAAATCCTTTGTAAGCATAAGAAATAACTATGTAATGTACTTATCTTGTATTATTTCATAGGAAATGTGTTCCAAAATGACTAAGTGATGTAAGTCAGTATTGGTACATTGTATTCCAAGACAACATACTATTTCTAAATCTAGAATAAATACTATACAAAAGCAAATATACATAGAAATATGGTAGATTTTAATATATTCAAAAGACCAGTGAAAACAAGGGAGTAAGGAGAAGAAATGTGGCACACAGAGCAGTCTTTGATTTCCCTTATTTTGCTGCTGCAGTCAAAATAAGAACCATAACTAGGGCTGGCTTCCTAATATCTCTGAGTGATTCTAGGTATTAGCTGAAATTAACTGTATATAAACGTTATATTTGAGAATGGTCTCTGGCTCTGTATGATTTTCCACAATTTTCAGATTCAGCATTAAAAAACATTATGATGAATCTCCTCAGCAGATTCTGTAGTCATAAGCTAGAGTGATGGCTATCCACATGGGCCTTTTGTTGACCTGTAACATTCTTCCAAATGGCCTTCAATTTCAGTTGCTCACAGAAATGGTAGGTACTGTTTTAGTAAATCTCTCTCTGTTTAATAGGCAAAAAATAAAAAGAAAGAATTTCTAAAAAGATGAGACCATAAACTAAAATTTCTAAATAAAAGGTATAATAGTCCCACAGAGAGCACAAAATTTAGTACCAAAAATTATTCATCAGTTTATCTAATGATCTCACCTTATCTAGTCTAACCATAGGCAAGTATAACAATCTCACCACATATCAACCTGCAAAAATATCCCCATTACTACTAGTATTAACTTTTTTGGGAATAGTTAATGACACTCATGTGAAAGGAACTCAAACTGAATTTCATTGTCATCTATTATTCTGGTTTTCCCAGCCTCAGGATTATGCAATTGAGAATAGAAAATAAATGTGCCAACAGACTGCAGACATATTTTCATGAGCCACAGTCTGGAGGAAAGTGAAATGTTCTCTGGAGGGGTCAGGTTCTCAGGATCTCTAGGGCTGGTTATAAAACTCTCCATCATCACCATCCTTTAGTTCTCTTACACATTTACATTTTCCTCTGCGTCCTTCTAATTTTCTGTGTCTTCCCCTCACAGTAAGAGGAAGTGGGATTTGTCTCAGCCATGGCTTATAGTTAGGCTACTGAGCAGTTTCATTTCTCCTTTGCACTTCTACATAGAAACTACTCAGAAACTACTCTCCATTGCAGTGTCCATCACTAAAGGGATGCATTTAAGTAAGTAATGTAAGCATTTAAGGCAGAATTCAGTATTGCTGTCCTTTAATCTCTTTGGTTCATGGTAGAACTACAGACTCCAAAACACATGGACACATTATGGGTGTGTACAAACAGCAAAAATAAATTGTGTAGTTTCTGTGTGAAAATCTAGGAACAGATACAGACTTACAGCTGTATATGAAAGTAAAAGTGCTGGAGGAGATGACAGTCAGAAATATTTCACTGTTTTTATGGTATGTATGTCTGAATTGATTGAATAGGAACATGGCATTGAATGATAACAGAGTAAGATCACAATTACTCACTCTCCAAAACACAGACAAGTACAACAGTCTGGAGGAAAGAAATACAAAATACAAGAGAAAACAATTAAATTTTGTGCTATGAATAGGCTGCATACAAGAGAGAGCTAAAAGCCCCACAATATGACATCAAAACTACTAATTAGAGTCACTCAGCTCCACATGGGAGTTTTTAAAAAATATGGAGAGAGAATGCATAATATTAAGCATAAAAACAAAATAGCTGAAGGGTATCCTAAAAAAATTATGGAAAATCAATGTATCAGAAAACACAACAGAGTATTTGTTCTTTTGGGGACAATGCAACTTATGGAATTTATGGAAGATGTTAAGTCTAATGGAATTTTTAAAGATTAAACCACAGCAAAAACATGAAGGCAAACCCAAAATCAAAACTAATTTAAGAGTCTGAAAGTCATATAACTAAAATAGAAAATTAGATTGTTAGCAATAGCTGGAAATAAAATAGCAGGTAGAATGAAAACTGTTTCTAGCCCTCTAACAATAAAGATTACTCCTATTTAGCCATGCAGATGGTAGACTTTTTCATTAGCTTCAATAGCTGTGGAGCTGTGGGATTGAGCACTGATTTTCACTATTCAAAAGCCCAGGCAGTTCATGGGACAAAAATTAAGAAAATGGTACTGAATGAAAGAGGGAAAAAAATTTGATTAAACAAACAAAAACTGAGGAGTTCTGAAACTGCAACTCTGAACAAGAGGTTTTGTGCCCACATTGCAGTTCCAAACTTTTATGTACTTGGATATCTAGGAAGACTACTTGTGTCTTCTGAGCTATTTATTTATTTATTTGCTTTTTTATATACACTAGGTCAACTGTAGTCATACTTGGTCTAGTTCTTTCCATGGCAGGGGGTTGAAAATGGATGATTGTAAGGCCTCTTCCAACCCATACCACCATACCATTCTGTGGTTCTATGATTATGATTTTATGAAACAGATTTTAGATGTTATCTCAGTGACCAATTAATTGCATTTCTGTCTTGGAAAACCTTCTGTATCCCTTCACATGCAGGTATCATTCTTTCTATTCACTACTATCACCTGGAAGCTAATATTGCATTATATTTCTCCTCAGTTTTCTGAAATTAAAAGCTTAGTTTTACAATAGCAAGTGACAAAAATGGGTTGCACGTAGATCAGCCATTTTCATATACCAATGTACACCTGGATTCTGACACCTGATGGTATCTTTATAAAACTGATTCATGTAGGAAAAAGTTGGATTTGAAGTTATTTTATCTTGGAGATTTATAATCTTGATTTTCCATATCGAAGTTGTTTTGCATCATACAGTGGTTTTACTTTCTGTTTGGTAACAATGAAAGGTCATGTTTTTCAACTTCAGGCGACAAGAAGGTGTGTTTAGAAAGATTCAGTTTTCATGTCATCAACATACTGAATCTGTAGTAAGCCTAAGTGCTTGTTCATAGTCTGAGAAGAGGCATACCAAAGAATTTGGTTTTTTTCTCAGTACAAACAGAGGTTTCCAGCTCTGAAGCCCCAGGACCAATCTAGAGGCATGGCTTAATTGCACAGAAAGATATTTGCCTGAATTGCCATTTTTTCCCTTCAATTATACAACTTTTTGAATTTGTGCCATGGAAGTTAGAGTGAATTCTATGTCCAGTTTTGTTCTGGACATATATTTGAAGCTTGTTTTAGATCAGGTTCAACAAAAACAAGGAGACAAGGAACAATTTAAAATCCACTGAGAACATGAGTATTTTCCCCCAGGCACACCCCCAAATACAATATTCTGGTAGGTCTTAGTAAGTGATTGTGAAAAGCATCTGGACAAGACAGACACACAAAGGAAAACAGGATCTAACTATTCACTCCAGAAGAAGAAATAGGATCTTTCCCTTTGAGTATGTGGGGAAATTCTTCTACCTGGACATTATGCAAAGTGAATATGGGAACAGGAAGAAAAACAAAGAAACAGTCATTAAGGTAAAAAAAAAAGAGAGAAATTGTAGAAATAGCTAAGACAAGAAGACCTAATAGTACAAGAGTCAAATAAATGAAAGTTGAGTAGAACACATTGGAACAACAGAATTTTTTACAAAACCAGGTGTGTACAATTGGGAAATATACTTAGTGAGAGACCTGCTCATGCAGCAGTAGGTTTGCATGCAGGTAGTCCTGTATATTCCCTAGGGAAAGGAATGGAAAGTCCTTTAGTCCTTTACTTGAAGCATTTTCAGAAGACTGGGCCCTTTGGTTTCATTATAGCATAACAAAACCAGGGTATTGATCATTGTAACCAGAATACAAGGCATGTCAGGGATCAGAGGGAAGGAAATATGTCAATCTTCATTAGTTTTGCCAGGATTATCCTAATAATGATTTCAGTTTAGCACAATCGAATTGGAGACCCTATTGTGAAAAAGATACATTTCTTAAGGATTCCACATATACTGATAAGTATCATCACAAAAGACTGCAATATCCCCATCTGGGATCTTAAACTGTGGGGAACCTTTTTTTTTTAAAGGACTTTGGTTCCCATTTATCATGAATAAGCAGTCAATTCTAACTGGAATGCTGAAGATATTCTTACCTACCATGGTAGCTGTCTTCAGAGAATAGCTGTCTTTGAGTTACATGGGACCCAAAGAAATTAGGGAGTTAAAAGTTCAAAACCAAAATAACAAAATTAAAACAGAAACAGAATCTTTGTATTACATAGAGAAATTAAATGACAGCTGAAAATTATGGACATTACTTTCTGAGAACTTTTCCTAAAATCCATGTAATCCTCTCAATTGAAAGCTCTGGGTCAGAATCTGCAGTTACAACTCCCTCATAGAGTAGAAGGTAGGACAAAGCCATTAGCTCTTCTGATGACTTTTGCAAGGCTAATTCTGCTTATTTTTCTTCCCCACAAACTTGTTTGCAGACATGCCCTTACCAAAAGAGAGAAGCTATCTTTCCATACTTAGTAAATTACATACAAAACTGAGTAGTAGATACAGACACCACTATTTTATTGCCATCAGACTGTCTTGAAAACAGGAGTACAAGACCCAGCAGATTGTTCTTAGTCTATAAATAATTTAAATAAATTAATCCAAGTTACTTTTTTGTTTTTTGCATGTTAGACTATGATCATAATCCCTTTTGTTTAATTAGTATCAATGACTAAAGTTTGCATTCTATTCAATTTACTTCAAGGGAGCAAGCAGTCATTGACATGGCATAGTATTTTGCCACAAAGCATAAAACATGAGAAAAAAAGCTTATGTATTTTTTTTTGTTCTGAGTATATATTGTCATAGAAAGAATGTTTGATAGCAAGTTGGTAAACAAAAACTTTGTCAGTGAATTGAAAACAAATGAAGTTATATTTTGCTTTGTCCCTGAAATCTCATTGATCAAAAGCAACTTGTGTGTTTAGCTAGCTTATCAGTACCCCAAGTGCTTCTAGAGTCTCACCAAGGGATACTGCTGACCAAAACTCAAGACAAAAAAACATTTCTCCTTTCTGAAGCCAGCTTTTAGTTTGCAAGCCAAAAGTCAATTCTAAGTTTAGTGTGTTTATCCAAGTATAACAAAAACCCCTCATCACAAAACACTCAACCAGCCCCAAGAGTAGACAATTACTTGGAACTAGTCACTGAATGAGATGTTACAGATGTCATGGAAAAGAAAACTAGTATAATTTTTCTTGAGAAGTCATGGCACTGGACAGTCTTTACCAGCATCTTTGTCACTGATGCTTATCTTGTGCAATACTTCAGGACATTGCTATGCTAAGTCTTGGGAAGGATTATTAGGTAGTATTTCACCTACAACTGTGATAACAGTGCTTTACCAGTCTCTTAATAGGCAGCAAAACAATTTTTTTTTTCTGAGCTATTTATAGGCAGTCTGGATCAGGAAGTGGTACAGAAAATAATGAGGAAATCCTTAATCATTATGTATTTTGGTGATTTCTAGTTGGAGTTTATGTATAATATGGCTTGTGTATACTACACTGTTGTTATCTCCAGCCCTGAATGAAAATCAAGATCCAGAGAAAGACATGATGAAAAGCATGCCTTAACTATTACCTTCATTGGTGCTTATAGAAAGCATGAAATTTTGAAGCTGTTCAGAGTGCTCTAGGAGTGCTCTAGGTGCTACAATTTCCCAGGGCAGTTGGTTTATTCACATTTGATCTGTTCAAGTAGAATTATTTTACTCAGCTGAATGAAATTATTTAGGTATTTCATTTAAAATAAAATTTGGGTATTTATTTAAGTAGGAGATGGAAAAGTTCTAAAATAAATATGTCCCGTAACCTACTGGAGTGAGGAAAGTCCATCTGTAATTTCATTTCACTGAGATTCCACCCATGCTATATGCCATGCATGGAGCTGAATTGCACCATAAATCAACAGCAGAGTGCTATAAACATCATCAGAAATATCTGAGGATACCTCATGGGTAATAATTTAGGTAAGGTCTGTAATTCACTAGTGAGGTTAGTGCACTCTAGTGTAACCACTAGTAAGCAAGTGATGTCTGTGTCTGATATTAAAGTGAACATTAATGGTCATAACTGTACCAGAAAATATATGTAGTGGTTTAGGTTTGCCAATTTGAGATTTCCGGACTAATGCACCTAATATTCAATAAGATAGAGTGTGTGCAGAGAGGAATCAGATTTAATAGATGCTGTTGGGCCTAGTAGTTTGAGTTTGGCATCAGAGATGCTGGAAAAGCCACAGCAGCAACAGCTGCTGAAAAGGTGGCAGAGATTGTAATGTAACCTATGTTCAATGAATCCTGATGCAGCCTGATAAGTAGGAGAATGTGACCAAGCTGGACATTAATGACTTCAAATTTAATTTTGTTTTTGTAAGAGTACAACTGAGGCACTTCTGCCATGTCTGTGCAAAAATTATGTCTGTGCTTGTTTTGGCTGGGGTAATGTTAATTTTCTTCATGGTGTCTGGTATGGAGCTTGTTTTGGATTTGCATTGAACACAGGGCTGATAATACAGAGATGTTATTGTTATTGCTGAGCAAGGCTTACACAGAGCCAAGGCCTTTTCTGCTTTTCATAGGGCTATGATAGCAAGACATTGGGTGTAGTCTGGTTTCAGGCCTGAAGTTCTGGCTTTCTAAAGTTCTGGTTTTCTGATGTTTTGGTTTTCTGAAATTCTTTCCCAGGGAAAGTGGGAAGAACAAAATGAAATTTTTTTGTAACAATACCTATTTCATACATTCCTTCTGGGAGGAGGGATCTCTCTTGATGTCCTCCTGGTTTGACCAATGTGAGTGAAGGGTTTGTCTTTCTCTCATCAATCACACTGGTCTGTGGAAAATTGTATATAAGGGAGAACAATCCCTAATAAACTTGACTTTACACAGCCTTTGAGAAAAATCACAAAAGGAGTCTGTGTCTTGTGTTATCCCACAGCAACAATTGTGGGTGCATGAGAGGTTGGAATGGGACACAGCCAGGACATGTGACCCCAACTGACCAAAGGGATCTTCCTGACCACGTGGAATCATGCTCTGTTTATAAAACAGGGGGGAAGAAGGAGAAAGCAGGGGAACGTTTGGAATGATGGTGTTTGCCTTTCTAAGTAACTTTCATGTGATGGGGCCCTGCTCTCCTGGGGAAGGCTGAACACCTGCCTGCCCTTGGGAAGGGCAGGGAAATTCCTTATTTTGCTTTGCTTGTGAGCACAGCATTTGCTTTCCCCATTAAACTGTTTATCTTAACCCAAGGGCTTTCTTCCTTTTACCCTTCAAATTCTCTCCCTGATACAGCTTGTGGGGGAGTAAGTGGCTGTGAGGGGCTTGCTTGCTGGATGGGGATAAACTGACAATGTCACAGTGCAATAATCACAGGACCTACAGAATACCTGCAGAATGTACAACCTCTTCTTGGATTTTGTTGTCAAGCTTACACAAACCAAATTAAATTACACAAGAAATTAATTCTTCATTTGTGTGGAGAAGGTGAGAATTTCTTACCATACTATAAACATTGATTAGACTTTCATATAAATAATTCACTCATGGATTGTAAAAGTACTTTAGACTTCAAGAGAAATTGCCTGTGAGTTCTGTCTGCACATTTGGAGCCTCAGAATTTCACAGACAAATGTTGATGCATCTGTTGTTTTTATTTAGTTTGATTTTTTTAAAGTTGGAAACCATCCCAAAATGGGTCATCACCTATATTAATTTACACTTCTACCACTATGTCTTAGGAATTATTTTTAATTAAAACTGCAAGTGTGAGAAAAATTATGGACAGACTCGACTGTCTGGGGATGGGATAGAGTTCATTTTCTTCATATAGTTTGTTTGGTACTGTTTTAGATTTGTGTTGAAAACATTGTTGATAAAACTCAGATGCTTTAGTTATTGCTGGACAGTGCTTATTCAGGGTAAAGGCCTTTTTTGCTCATCATACTGCCCTTCCAGCAAGTATGCTGGGGTACACAAGAGTTTTGAGGGGTACTTAGTTGGTGAAACTGACTCCAACTGATCAAAGGGATCTTCCATACTGCCAACAGGTTAAAACATGACACAGGACCAGGAAAGATGCAAGCACCTGAAGATGTCCCTAAATATGCAATTTTTAGGGATATGCTAGTACAAGTACCCTGTTCAAGATTGCTGTACCTCCAGGAAAAAATATTAGCACTAGGAAAAAAATGTACTTCAAACATGGTAGGTGATTTCTCCTTCATGTTTTTTCTCTACAGTTGATGTAAGTGTTCCTTTTGTGTCCGCTATTGACATCCCTTAAACAACAGCCAATAGCATTCCATTAAAAAAAACAAAACAGCTTATAACATAATGCCAGTTACAAGTCATTTTCACAGTGAGACTTTTTGTAAGAAACATCCAATGCTTGTACTAGGAGAATGGCTGGTCATGAAATTTACACAAACTCATTAATAGTTGTTGAAGTGAAAGAAAGACCCTACTATCTTCAGTAATTGAATTTTAATAACAGTTATTTCAAAGCAGGCACTCAGGTGTAAGATAGCCACAAAACAAAAGACAAGAGATTATAGTGATAGAAAACTGAATGCTGACTTTTCTGTGGCTTTTTTCTTGGGGCAGTAATAGTCATGCTATCTATGAATATTTCATATCCCAAAAAAACCTGATGTTATATCCACTGATCAATTCTAACAATATACAAAAACATTCCCCCCAAAATTGAAGAGCTTACATGGCTTGTTATTTATATCTTGGTATTATTCTTCTACATCAAATAAGAGAATCTCATACATCATACTTTGTATGAACTGTGGACAAACAGAGCATTGTAATTACTGCTTAGCCTACATTTTGACAGTTGAAATTACATTGAAATACATTTTCAATCACTTCTGATATATTTTAAAATTTATTTGAAAATATTATATATAGATTTAGCAGAACAATTACATTTATTTATTCAATTTTACAAATTTATTCAGGAATTCATCCCTAGAGGTCTGAAAATTTTAACTAATTTGCCAACATTTCCAAGCCCACATGTATACATTTTGGATGAAAATTATTTCATTTAAGTTTAACAACTTGATTCTTTCTACATAGTATTCTTCATTATAGACCAATTACTTTAAGATGGTATGGAACAAACAAAATTGATCCCAAATTAAAAATAATTCTAGGACCTTTTTCTATCTATTCTTTTTCCACTTTATATTTTTTTTTTATTGTGAAGTACCTATAATTGAAAGTGGTTCTTTAGAATTCTCTCTAGTGATTCAGCCTGGAGATAAGACCACCAGCCAGATGACAATGCCTTCTGGGAAAACAAAACCAGTAGACATACTGGTATTTTCTTGAACAGTCATCTTTTCAATGTTGATAGCAATTTAAATCAAATAAGAGTCATAACATTTGGCCCAGTATATCTTGCTAGTTTCCTGTATTTATTTTTTAATAGAAACAGAGAGTGAGACTGGTAGCTGGGGATTCACATGTCCTGAATACACTGTACCAGTATAGGATTTTCAGGGAATATTGATGGGTACTTTACACAGTCCAGGAAAGATAATACTCCCTTGTCCAGCCTTGAGGAAAAGGTAAGTATTCAAATAGTAGGGAAAAGATGGAAATAGGGATAATCTAATAGAAAGGTTCATCATGATAACTCAGGCAGTTGTTTTCTAAACCAACACCCTTTTTCAGCTTGGATACAAGCAGTAATGGACATCTTCTAAGTTAACTGTGAGCATCTAAAGCTGTGTGGGCTAAAGTACAGCTTACAAGGTTTGTCAAAGCCAAGGTCAGCAGACGCTCCCAAGAAAAGTAAATGAAGTTTTGAGTTTGGTTCCCAATAGATTTACAAGGTTAGAAAGGGAGTTTTGTACTGCCCTTTTTTTTTTTCCTTAGAAGCTAATGAACTCTTCAAAGACAAAAATATGTTTATTCCCATTGGCAACCAATAAACCAAATGAAATAGATATGTGTATTCCACTGGGATTTATACCATTTGCTCTAGCATTTATATTACTGGCTTGTACAAAGGAAAGAAATAGTAGTTTGAGCTCATAATATGTTGGGCAAAATATCAAGAAGATTAGGAAACATGGTAGAGCAAGGTCTGATGAAAAACATACATTTACTGCAGAGAAATTTTTATGCCAAAATCTAAGAAATCTTACTGCAAAACAGTGTCTGCCTTGTATCATGGTCTTTTACCCCCTCTCCCTCCATAAGATTTTCTTGGGAGGAAACTAGGCCTTAGCAAAAAGGATCTGAATAGTAGATTATTTCAAAAAGATTAGGAGAATTAATGTAGGCATGGAGAAAAAAAAAAAAAAAAAAAGAGAGAAACAGAAAATCTAGACCATTTTTTTATTAGCAAAAATATTAATATTTTCCTGTTCCATAAAGTGATGGCTGCCACAAATACTACAGATGTTGAAACTACAGATGTTGAAGAAGACCATTAAATGCACTTTAAGATGTTTATGATATTTATTATTATGACTTCATTTGAGATTCAGTCTAATATTAATTATGCATTGCAGCTGGTAGTCCACCATTTCTCTAGGGAATAAGGAAAATGCTTCCAATACCTCACATCCATGAAAAACAAGCTACATGTTAGACAAACTGTTCCTTCACACATTTCAAGACTGCAACCTTTCTCTCCACTTCTGAGCAAGGAATTATTACTCAAATCACAGCTGCTCCCTACAAGGATGAGCAGGCCCACATCTGACTCTTTCTGACTAGCCAGAACTATGTTGATTGCACCTCTTTTTTCACATTTGTCACCCCAAGGAGCATGGTGCCAAGAAGGCTGAACAGATGTCAGGACACACCCTTTACTTTAAACCTTTGCTAAGCTGAGCTCAGTACTTCTGTGCTTCAGATCTCACCCTAGCAAGCTCTGCTTCATCCAATGCCCTCTTTTCTTCTCATATACATTTTGGCACATCGGGTAATATTCTGTTTCCTACAGACACAGAAGAAGCATACTAGGGACAGTTAAGTTTGTCAAATCTATATGATTTGAACATTTATTTTAATTCTTATTAGTTCAAATCCTTCTGCTTTGATAGTTGCATTTGGTTATGATTTTTTCACTGACTTGCTTTCTATTTTTGTTGTACCAAAGTGTAGACAAAAGTGCCAGAACTATGTTGATGGCACCCCTTTTTTCACAGTTGGTTACATCTCATAAAAGAGCCACACACAACTGTTAAGAGGGAAGTAAAATGAGACTTCTTAATAAAGAAGTTCCTATTCTGGGAATAGCCATGTGTCAGGAGGGAAAAAATGAGGACATTTCCCCAGTTGTCAGGGAAGATAAACACAGAACCAGAACTATTTGAGTCTAGATATCACAAGAAAGAGCATATCAAACCACTGTTGAAGCACAATGGGATTTTTAAAGTCATATTTTTATGAGGCACAACACTGCTGTTAGTTGCAGGAAAGCTACTAAGGTAAAGAAACCGCATTTACCAGCAGTATATGACGATTATTATGAACACAGCTCTGTTGGTGATTCTGTGCTGATTTAGTAGAGTTTCAGGCTCTGCTAAGCACAAATAATATGACATATTATGTGTAGTTAAGGCAAGTATTCTGTCTGAAAACAGAGTGCTCCATAAAATGTATCAGATACTTTTGATGTATATGTGAAGTCTCAGTAACTTCGATCTATGGATTCCCCCTCAGGTACAGACATTACTTTTGCTGAAGATTTTTAAAGGATCTCTTTGCTTTGATAGGGGTGCTAGTTCTAGTGGTATCACTTCAGATATTCTTGTACAAATTGGCAGGTTTGTATCATCCTTTCTCTTCATTTTTGACAGATTCTAGGATAAAACTTGCTTCAGTTTGTGTCCACCAAATTTTCAGGACTGCATTATAAGCTGTTACTGTTGTTTTTTCCCTGCTAGATATATAGTACCTTTTTCTGAATTGGAAAATACCTCATATACTGTACCATATTGATTATTCTGTTGTTGTTTGTGTTTTTGTACTTTTGCAATTCCTTTTTTTCTCTGGCATCAGTTTTAAATATTACAGGTTCACTGCATCTAGGTTTCTATTAAATATGACAGCTTGGTTCTTGATTGATGCCAAAATATAATTTGATTAAGCAAAGTATAAATAACACCACATGATTTCTCTAAAGTTTTGCTACTGAGGTAATTTTCCTTTTGGACTGGGATGAGTAATTTTATATCTCACCCCAGATTTCAGTACCTGAATTCGCAGTTGTTGGTCTGTGCATTATACATTGCTGCTTTGATAGATATATAACACCTTGAAAAATCGATTTTCAAATCATCTGTTTTCAGGCAAATTTACATTTGGAAAATCAGGTTTCAGGGTTCTTGGAGTTCTGAGCTGTGTAGCCTTATTGTGGGTGTTAACTGTCTTGTTTAAGGTATGATCCCACTTTTCCTCAGTCAATATACCAGTTTTTGCCTGCTTAGCTTTGGGGATTGAAAACTTTCATTCAGACTACTAAACGTTATTATTTTGGGGGACAAGGGGCCGTGGTGTCACTTTATTTAAGGCATATACAAAAAAATATGACAGAGTCTTCTAAATATTTTGCCAAATATTATTTGTTGTTCCAGAGCTCTCTCTCTCTGCTCCTCTTTTCAGTGCCTTACAAAGGTCCAGAACAGGTGAAGAATCAGTCTTCCAAAATTTTATTTGCATTGTATTTTCAAACACTTTTTCCTTTCCTTTAGAAGACAGCCCTAGCTCATTATGTGAATACCAACCTATTACTTTCTGTTCACTTACTAAACACAATTAATTTTTTGGTCCAAAACATCTTTTTAAAATAAAGCCACTGTCTGAAAATTTTAGTTTGTACTGGTACCCATTTATTTGTTAAGAACAGGATGAGGTGTCGCGGTGTCATCGGGATCTCTGCCTCGGCCAGCCCTGGCCCACGGCAGCAGGGGTTCGGCTCGGCAGCAGGACGAACCTTGCCGATCCCGTGGGTCTTGGCTTGTCTGCGGGCAGGGAGCGACGATGGCAGGAACAGAGAGAGGGAGGCTCTGCTTGAGATTCAACCACCACTTCATTTGGCCTGCTGCGGGAACAATCTTAGTCGAGGGTGGCAGCTCAGGCAAAAACCCCTGAGCACCTGAATACAGTAACTTATATAGGAGGGAGGAACCAGGGGTAGGGTCTAACCTGGGACCCAATTAGGGATAAGCAGGGGATGGCTCTCTAACTTAGTGACATGTAGGGGAACAAACCAGGGTACAGTACGGGGGAGGAAACAGGAATCCTGTCCAATCATTTGGCAACCCTGTTGGAACTTTCCAGGCTGGAGGCGAGGCCACAGAGTGACAGACAGGGTCCGGGAGTTACATAACTTAAGATTGACAGACAACAGTAACTGGGATGAACCAAATAGGAAAAGAACATAGGGGGTACATGGAACAAACCATATAACAATATAATAATAACTCCAAAAACTCAAAAACACACTGCCACAATGAGGGGCTCTCCATGGAACCTGATTTTGCGTCCTCCAACGTCTCTGTTCCTGTCACCTTGCCATGAAATGGCTCCACAACAATGATATTATCCTCTAAAGTAAGAAGTCTTCTAACAGTCATAATAATGTCTCTGAGAATAGGATATATTTTCTAAGAATATATATATATATGGAGCGTTGTGTCCAGTTCTGGGCTCCTCTGTACAAGAGAGACATGGAGCTCTGAGAGCAGGCTCAGCAGTGTATAATATAGATGAATAAAGACTGGAACATCTCTTTAATGAGGAAAGGCTGAGGAAGCTGGGCCTTTTCAGGCTTCAGATGAGATGAGTGAGAGGGGACCTCAGCAATGTGTATAAACATCTAAAGGGACAGTGTCAGAGGATGGAGCCAGGCTCTTCTTGGTATAAGCAATAAGACAAGAGGCAATGAGCAGAAACTTATGCACAGAAGTTCCACCTGAATATTGTCCAGTGAGATGGTGTAGTCTCCCTCACTGGAGATATTCAAGAAGCATCTGAATGCAATCCTGTGCTATGTATTCTAGGATGATCCTGCTTGAGCAGGGAGACTGGAGCAGATGATGCCCTGTGGTCCCTCCAAAACTGACCTATTCTGTGATTCTGTGACTCTGTATTATCCATTAATGGTAAGTCCATCTTAAAACATATAATTCTAGCAAGGAAACATTTTTTTGTAATTTTGTGGGGATATCAATTTTTTCCAAAGAGAGAGAAAGAATATTTAAACCTCTTTACAATCTCACTTCTCCCCAGTTTCTAACATTAAGTTTAATGTTAGCTGAAAAGCTATTAAATTGGGATTGTATGAGATGAATTATGAATTATTATGTAGCAGATATCATAATTTCTGTATGAAAACACAGTAACTCATCTTGTTCTTAGCTGGGGCTCTGGATTTTCTTGTATAAATATTCAATTTAGAAATACACTAATGAACTGCCTGAGAAACCTAAACTGTGCTGAAATTGTGACAATGTCTGTGTAGGTTTTAGCTAGAAAGTAATCTTCTTTTGCACTCTAAACCAATGCAAACCATGCCACTTTAGCATGGCATTTTTCCTAAAATAATATACCATGCTTCAGTCCAAGGCTTATTAGCATGGGCTCTGTGATATTTTAATTGCAGTCAAATGGCTCTTGTCTTAGGCTCACAGAAGACCATGTTCATGCCTATTGTAGCATACCATTTCCTAAGGCAATACCTCAGGAAGTAAACATCTTAATTAATAATCCCACTATAACTACTATGTGTATCTTTGCAATTGCAATTGTTGTCTCTGGAGCTCCTGTTACTGCTTCTAAGATTGGCTTCCCTGGGGATCCAAGCTGAAGTGGTTCAATCTGTTTAATTCCACACTGAAAGAGTGTGTATAACATCAATTATGTTATGGTAGGTGGAAAGCCTACAGACAAAGCTCAGCAACTGCTTAAACAGTAATCAATAAATCTTCATTAAGCTAGTGGTTCTTAAGCCTTCCCAAGTCGTATTGTCATCACAGTCATAACTTTCTTTCTATTTTTAGGTCTATAAGAAAATCTTATGCTTCTGTTCATCAATTTTCAATTTTATATATTTTTTCTGTCTTCAGTGTTATTAAAAATAGGTCTTTGTTTTGGTATGTTTGGCTTTACCTTTTCACATCACCTATTTTATCTAGACATTGTGGTAGTCTGTATCAAAAAGGAGGGAAAAAAAGAGCAATTTTCTATATCATGTTTTTTGTATGGAAAAAGACCGTCCTGTTTCCCCATTAGTAATTCTAAAATTGTGAAATGGTATTTATAGATTAAATTCACCCGAGTCCAAAGAATCTTATCTTTTTTTATTCTAATGGACGAGTTTAAATGATGCAAAGTAGATTTACCCAGGTCTCTGCACTGGCATTTGATGGAAATGTACACAGCAATTATGTAAAAAACTCCAGAGAAATTACAAATATCTAATACCTTTTTTTTTCCTTTTTTTGAGATACATTGTTTCCAGTTTTCTGATTTCTAGTTGGAATAACAAAAGAAGTCATGAATAGACAATTACTGACAGTATGCCAAATGTTGATTTGAATATAAGATGCAGTGATCCAGCCATTATGTTGAAAGAGAACACGAAGTTGTTTAATCTGTCAACCTAACTAGAGTTGAAGATTGTCCACCAGATAGATACTTAGGACTTGTATTCTAATTATAAAGTATGTTTCCAGGAATCTATTCCTCCATGCCTCTATCACACTCATCTGTCATTTGTTCAGTCTCAGAAATATTCCAGACGTGACCTTGTCCTTGTTTTCTGTTTATGTTTCTCTCTACTACTCTTCTACTGGCAGCTTTCATATACAACGTGATGTTTTGTACTTCATTGAAAAGTCAGGGTGTTTCATAAGTACAGTTTTCTGGATTGTAGCATCCTTATTACTTCAAATTAGATCTTACAGATCTGTTTTTCAAGCTTAAAAAAAAAAAAAAGAAAAGAATTCTTTCAATTAGCATGGTAAAAGGAAGGATTGTCCTGTATGTCATGGTTTGATGCTGGCACAAAGCCAGTGCCCCCATGAATATATATTGTCTCTGGTGTCTGTTGTGAGAAGTGACCAAAAACAGAGCAAAGCAGGTTCTTAGGAACTTAGGCACTAAAGGAAAAAAAACTTTATTACTTACAATATATAAAGGAGACACACACAGAACGGGATGAAAACTTTGGAACCACTCCTCCTCCCCCCACCCAAATTCTCAACACAATATGGCGAGACAAAACTCAAATTCCCAGTCAAGTTACCACCTCTCAGATAATCAATACTCAGTCCATTACTACCCTTCTGATAATCAGCACTCAGTTCATCAAGGAGAGATAGGAGTCCTTCTTGCACCATATCGTGACCTCTTCTTCCATGTCCAGTGCTCTCACCACTGTGCATGGACCAGAACTGCTTCTAGGGTTTCTCTTTTTAAAGATGCTTTGGTCAGTTCCAAAAAACGACAGTCTCTCAAATCCTGGGACACCAGTCCCCCCCCCCAGTTTCACCCCCTGGGGCCGAGGGGCCTTGAGAACAGAGCTCTTCCTCTCATCTCTGTTCACACTAGTCTTCTACTGTCCACTCTTGGCTCCAAGCCAATGCCTCTCCCCAGATGCAGTCTCTGCGTCACAGAAAAGAAATGAGTCCGTCCATGGATATACAAGAAAAGTCCAGCCAAAGGCCACTCCATCATTCCTCCCACCCAGGATTCTTCTCAGCATCTTCTGACAATCCTTCGCTTGCACGAACTTTCATCACATTTGCCCAGTTCTTTCTATTTCACCTCTATCCTTCTTCCCCTTCAGATTCAGGAGGATCAGCATTTCCACCATCTATGAAAAGGGTTAAAACCTTGGGCTGTGCCTGCCCAGAACTCCCATGACCTGACTTGCCGGGCACCTTCTCACGCCACCCCCTCCTTACTCCTTTGGCGTGCTGCCCGGCTGCCGATATCAAATTTCAAAGTGGCACAGACACAGTCTCTGTCTCTGTCTTCTGTCTCTGTCTCTGTCTCTGTCTGTCTCTATCTCTCTCTCCGGGGGGAAGGAGGCTGCCTGATTCCTCTCAAGGTTCTTGTACTCTCTCCACCCTTCCATCCTGCAGGATCTTCCTCTCCCCTCTCTGCCCAAGGCTCCGTTCTACCTCGCCCAGGCCGCATGGCTTCCCCTGCCCCGCCCAGCCCGCAGCTGGGCAGGGGAGGCCTGAACTCCCTCACGGACCCGAACCAAGAGAGAGTTCTCCTGGGAGCCCTCTGCTTTTAACCCCTTGTGTTCTCAGAGGGGATCCTTGTCCTCAGTGGCCACACCAAGTGCCAATATTCAAACCTGAGCACTCATTGGTCTGACCACTGAATCCCAAAAAACTCACTTCCTTTTCAAACCACCACACTGTAGTGCAATTACTTCCTAAGAAAACAGAGCTTACATACTATAGTTTAGCCTGTGACGGAGATGACAATTTATTTTTTAAAAAATCTATACTTGAGTTTTTGTAATTTTTTTTATGTAGTATCAGAGGAAGCTCCCCAATATACATTTATCTAAAAGTGGGTGCTGGGATAAATTTGAAGCTTCTCTTACAAGGAGCATTATGAGGTGGTTTTGACTGTCATATATTTGTTTTTTCAGACAGAAAGTGCAACATTCCTATAGTCTGTTATTTGTTGTTGTGAACAGAGAAATTGTCTTTACTTGGCTTGGAAGGGACTTAGTCACAAACTCCTCTCTATTGGAAAATCTAATGTGGATTTTCTTTGATTTCTTTATTTAATTTTATTTTTGCCTTCTATAAAGCGTTTCTCACAACATTTATGCCACAGCCTTTTCATCAATTTTCTTTCATATTTTGGCTAAAGATTTTTAAAAATAATTTTTAAAAATAATTTTTAAAATAAAGTATTCTTTTGGCTTAAATCTTTGATTAAGCAGAATGGTTTATAAAATAAAAAACTTCCAAATTCTTCATGTAGCTATAGATTTTATCTTCTTACATATGAGTATTTAATGTATACTTCCTTTTTAATTTAGGGGATTAAAAAGAACAAATATTGTGGACTGTATTGGAGCAACTCATTTAAACAAAAGCTGCACTGAAATCGCATGTCAGTTTAAGTCATCCAGTATAACATGAAAAAGCCTTTTAAGCCATCCAGTATATTAAATGGTAAAAACTACAGAATTACATGGCATTATCTTTTTGTTTTATTCTGCAGTCCTTTATTGGAAAATCATACATGGATTTACACAAAATCAAACAACTTACCTTAAAATAGAGAGATTTAAATGTGAGTTTTGAATTTGCTTTGTCACAGAGGTACCACAAAGACAGGGAATTTCATTTGGCTCAAATGAGACATTAGTGATCTGCTCAAATGATGGTGCAGATGC
This sequence comes from Sitta carolinensis, assembly GCA_032173965.1. Taxonomy (NCBI): domain Eukaryota; kingdom Metazoa; phylum Chordata; class Aves; order Passeriformes; family Sittidae; genus Sitta; species Sitta carolinensis. Next base: position 46,728,085 of record CM063313.1, read on the forward strand.
AGAGAAGGCATCAAGAGGAAAGAGTAAAGTTAGGTGTAGCTGAAAAACAAGTTAATGTAGTGAATTTGAATAATCTATTAACCATTTGAAGTTGATTAGAAGATCAATTTAAGTAGAAAGCTAGGGTAGAATCTAATGTAGTGATATTTACTAGATAGGAAGGACTCTATGACTATGATACTTTAGTCTTGCTGTAGCTGAGATAATAAGGATTTATACAGACTGTGAAGAGGGAATAGCAATAATTCAGATAAGAAGCAATTAATGACTGATTGAGGATTTCAGCAAAAGAAAGGTAGTCATAAGACAAAGCAGACAATGTTCCAGTGGAGGAAAACTTAGAAACAAAAAAAGATAATTAAAAAACAAGGTTAAAAAGTTTTTTGATAGACCAAAATTATTCACAAGGCTTTCTAAATATGAAAACCAGGAAGAATAAAAAGAGACAGGTAGCTTTGGACTACGTCATTTAAGCAAGACAGTTTGAAAAGAGGTCTTTATGGAATATTCAAGTTTCTTCTGTGACAGAGGAACTTTTCTCTGCTTTGACAGTCCTACTTCATAACAAACACTTATGAAGTTTTCCTTAATGAGCAGCATCATGTCAGATTGTTCATGCATAAAAGCTGCAAATGAGAAAATTGTTGCTTCTACACTACAATTCTCTTGGAGAGTTTTTTTTTTTTAAAGGACATAACATTCAGCACTCTCAAGTTGTGATAGACAAGATTATATGATTTGCAGAAACTTTAATATTAAAAAAAAATTAATTTATGACTACTTTACCAATTTTAGATTTTCTTCAGAAAATGCAAGCAAATGTCAGCTTCATACATACCTGTGTAACAATACTAAAGAAGAAATAGCCTTAGTCAGATCAAATTCCATTTACAGAATCACCCAGACTTTGAAATTGTACAAAAATGAGAGAAATTATTTAAAAATGCTGAAAATAACTTTTTCTGATAAATAAATATATTTTATGCAGGCCTAATTAACCCACAGAGCAAAAACAAATCAAAGAAACAAAAAAACCCATCCCAAGTAAATAACAATCAAAACAAAATCAAAAAAGTTTTGAATAATAAGGTAAAGATGAATAGCTAACAACTGACTAGATACACAGCTGATCCCTTGCTTTGATAGGGCTTTGGAGGGAAAATTATTCAGTGGCAGGGAGGTGTCATTAGAAAAACAAGCGGAAAACATGTAACAAAATCTAAATACAGAATGTTAACAAATCAGCAAAACCAAGTGATTTAGAAAAAAAAAATTTAACCCCCCCCAAAAAAAAACATTATCTGAGTAGTTGAAATCCGTAGTTATAGGACTACTTTAAATTTTTTATTTTATTAGACAGATGTCCAAACCTACAATTTGATGTAGGTCAATATTATTGCCAGTCAGTTTGTATGGATTTTTTAAACAAGTACAAGTACTAGTTAATACTCACAGACTGCATACCTTAATTATTCTGTCTGAATTGCATTGGATATGGATGGAATCGTTTCTTGAATAAAATGCTATTTTCAGCATCCTAGTCAATGGGCAAACAGAAAATATATTCAGTGCTGTACATATGTACCTGCGTAGAGTTACATACAGCAGTAAGCAAGAACAGGTCTATAAGACTGTAAGTCCTTTGGGCAAATAACTTCTTTTCCTGTGCATGTTGGCAGTGTATAACCAATAACACCATTAACAATAAAAGAAATGGAGAGGGCAGATTATTGCTTCCCCATGTAGTTTCTTTATTTTTCTCTTCAATCTACCATGTGGTATTTCATTACAATTTTCATGATTATAGGCAGAGAGTAATAAGATTTCTGGACCAGTGTGTCTTTCTAGAAGTGAAGATGCAGAATCTAAAGTTCTGCTGGTGACACCCCATGCAAGCCACACTGTCTTGGCTTTGGGTGAGCTGCTGTTGTAGGGGACAGAGTTTTCTGAAAGTGGCCCTTAAAAGAAGACCCTTGAGCACTCAGAGTTGTATAGCAATGTTTAAAATTCTAACTAATAAATTTTATTTCCTCTCGCTCTTTTCTTTTAATGAAATAATTATGTGGTGAGAAAGAAACAAAATTCGAAATGTTAAGATGGTGGCCAGTTGTAGCTGCTGCTTCTATAATTCCATTCAGTCATTTTTGGCATCATTTTTGAAATGCCAGTATTAACCCTGAATATCAGTTCTTGTATAAAGCACCATGTGGACTCCGACAATATGTGGTTTATCTTTACTTGATATTTCAATTGGCAGTATCATTCAGATGTCATGTTCAATGATGCAGAATTTGTCTTTGACACTAAATCCTAAGCACATACTTCACCTCATATATGAAAACAAGAGAAAAAATCCTGAAGTTATCATATTACATGAAATCCTTTGTTTACTGTCACATGATTGTCCTTCAATCAGGTCAATTAACTGATACTGTTCAGGGGAGATGTATCTCAGAAACTTCACTCAAGGCACGATATCCTACCATACTATGGTGAAAGATACAATGATTACAGTATTTAGTAGCCCTTATGTAGGGATTATGCTAATGGAAGAAACAAATCAAATTAAGACATCCTTATCATTGTACATAAACCAGGCAGACCTTAAAAGAAATATTCATTTATCATCTGATTCAGCATTCAGCTCCAGAATAGTTCTCACTGGGCTGTGAGTAAAGACCACAGTAAGAGGTGCTTTCAGCATCCTCAGCAGTCCCACACCAATCATGGAGTCAGTTCCTCTGACTCTGGCTGCATGTTAAAGAAAGAACTGCATGCTCCCTGTTTGGTACCAACCAATACGATTTCACATGCAAGTGAATTCAGTGAGGCTGTTCAGCACTGGGGTCCTTGTGGAATACAATCCCACATCTGTTTAAAACAACATGGTTTCGATCAAAACACATGATGACAACTGTCCAGGGAGATTTACTTCAACAGGCTGACTGGCTACTTAAAGCAGAAGTTTCCAGTACAAAACGTACTACATTTTAATTCATGAATAAAAACTAGGGGAACAATTTAACAAAAAAACCCAAAAAAACAAAAAAACAAAAAAAAAAACAAAAACAAAAAAAAAATTATGGATGAAGCTCCATCTTCCTTTTCTCTCCTTTCTGCCATCCTTTCAATGTCACTGTCATTAGTCTAGCATATGCTCAGCTGTTTTTAATGCCATGTGATAAACATGAAAACAAGTTTGGGGTCTACCCAGTCCTTCTTGGCTCATGATCATACAAAACCTCCATGAAGGGGGAAAAAATTGCTTCCAAAGATTAGTGTTACCATTTTACAAACACTGAGCAAAACCATGAGCCAGGACCACAGGCCACTGAAAGGCATTGCGAAGTGAAAATCTGGGAGATTGTCTTCTGAGTGATTTTAAGTAAAACACTCATTTTCTCTGACATGGTTGCTGAGCTGAGTTTTGTTTATATAAGATTCTTTGAAATGCTCCCTGCTACCCTCTTTATTTTTTTAATCTTAGTCTAGTTTCAGCTTTGTTCATTAAAAACCCATCAGTGAACTATTATGTTTGAAATCTGACTTAAACAGGCCACTTGGGGGTACTGTGCTGTAAAGCCAAGAGAGCAAGCAACATAAAAAGGCAGACATAATCTCATTCACAGCCTAAATTTGCAGAAGAACACCTGGAATATAAATGTGTCTGGATAGGACCAGGGTTTTTGTGATTAATTGCCAGCTGTTGTCCACAGAAGATAGAACTATGCTGTGAATCCAAGCAGAAGTGTTCCTTGGGGCTTCTACTGCTTTCCTTCTGATGTGCGGGGTGGGAAGGAGCACAGTGAAACTCACAAGAAATAGATCTCTCCAGAGTTAAAAAGAGCCAAATATTGATACACTATTTAATTGTTGCCTTGTCAAGGCTAAACCAAATTAAGGATTTATGCACAGTTGCATCCTGGCTTAATTACCTGTGTTGTCCTGTAGTTTTCTTGTAGAAAGCATACCATGCCTAACCATTAATTCAATTAAGAATCAAGTGCTGTGCATTTAAGCATATAAATGAGGCAAATGTCTATGTCTGCTGAGCTGCAACTTGTGGAATATTGTTAGCAAAAAAAAAAAAAAAAAGAAAAAAAATTTGGATTAAACTTTCACCTAAACACTAACCTAGAAAAATAACAGATAGTAACCAGCAATGTTATAACAGTAACAAAGTTTTATGTGTTGCTTTGATTAATTCAAAGACTACAGAAATAGAAAAATTTCTGGTATTTCACAGATTTGTAGTGCTCTTCATTCAAATGTAGCAATTTTATACTGTGGCAAAATAGATTGCTGATATTTCAGAATTGTCCAGTTTAATTAGACACATTAAAATGAGCTGAAACATTGTATCAAATCATATGCTGAATCATAAACCTCAGAATGTCATTATCATTTCTTGCTGGCCTTTAATATTTTTATTTTTTTAATTTGTTTCTCTGATCATGCAGGTAGAGAAGCTAATGAGTACAGATTTCTAAAGCAGACAGATGATTTAAGAAAATAGGTTCTATTTCTAGTTGTATCTTTCTTATCTAAGAGAGTGGAATATAAGCTACTGAGTAGCAATTTCTTGAAAATGGGAATTTAACTTTGATACTTTTGATTATTATAAACACTGGCTCCAACTATGTAATGTGCTGAGTACTATTCCTCTCAAAATCAAACTCAGACTCCCTTGGGTTAAGGATTTGACACTTGTTCATGTATGTAGCTTCAGCAACTGCCTAATAAAAATCATTCACTCCTTTACCCTGCAGTTTTCTCTAATGTGATGTAAGAACATAAAACTGGAAAGACCCTCTTGGAATATTATGTCTAGACCATTTTTATTGCAAATAATTCTTCTTCTGTCTTGTCCTCCATAAGTATGTAAACTTACAGTTAAAAATAACTTGTTCCTTTTTATCCCTGTAGGAAAATTCCCCCAAAATACTATTCCTTGAATTCTTAGAAGTATAATTTCCAGTCTGTATTTACTCATAAAAATTTTGCACTAGTTTGTTTTTCCTGCTTGTATAAATTCTCCTCATTGGTCTTTCTGGTATGTTCATAAAATGTCAAAAGCTGGGATTTTTAAAGTCGCATTAAATGCGTAAAAATATTTTAGAAACACATTCAGAACTATGTTGACATTCAGAAAGATTTTTAAAGGTCAGCTATTGCAGATTCTGAAGCTGTGAAAACTAGTTTAGAATCTTACTTAATTAGAATCAACATTAGTGTGCAAGTGTAGGCAAAAAAAGATGAGACTTCTCTGCTCAATCAATGAATATTCAGTTAATGAATCGATCATTCATTAACCCCTTTAATTGAAAACATTCAATAGGGTAAGATTTTTTCAACGTTTTTTTAATGAGTAGTCTTCTGTTTAAGAGTTATTGGTAGATTTTGTGATTTGGAGCAAATTTGTCTTCAATGAATTACTTCTTCTTTAACGTGTTGCCTACAAACATATATGTACTCTGGATTCTACTCTATTTTCTCTACACACAGCCAGAATTTATCACACAGTTCCTTTACTGTTTTCATTTCTTCATGAATTTTTACTTTTACTCTCAGATCTTGAATACATTAAAATCTTACTTTTCTCTTTTTTGCTAAATGAGAGTTTTATCCCATATCATCTTAAAAATATAAATTATTTTTATTTCACTCAGTGATTGCTTAGACAAATGGCTTCCAACAGTCTCAAGGGAAAAATCCCATTTCTACAGAACATCTCAGAATGGATTGTCCTTCTTATTTTCTAAATCCTAAGAACACACAAGTAGACAAAATATTGATGTTGTTGTTGGTGCTGTTTTGTTTGGTTGGTGGTTGGTTTGGTCTGGTTTGGTTTGGTTTGGTTTGGTTTGGTTTGGTTTGGTTTTGGTTTTTTACATCCTTTTCACATGAAAGCATTTTTTTCTTCCAAAAAATGAACCCATCTATTCTGTCATTAACAAAGGTTAAGGCTATGCCATGTCAGTTCAATAACCCTCTCAATCTAATTTAGAAGTGTTTCAAGAGTCATAACAATAACTTGTGCATCTCAAAGTCTCACATAGCATGGTGGAAAAGAGACTGAGTTGCTAAGAGCAAATTCATCACTGAAATTTTAAAAACTCTTTGCAAAAAGAAGGCTTATAGCTTAATAATTTCATTGTCATTAATATTTACAAACATTGAAAAAAAAGTCTTACAAATGTACTGCTTATTCAGGTCATGAATCTGAGAGAAAACATGACTTTGTTATGCTTCCTTGGAAATCAATTAACACACTTCAAAAGAAAATAAAAACAACCAGCCATTCCCTTCCGCAAAAATTTGTATATGGTACAATATTTTTTAATATTTGTTTGACTGAAATACTTTGTAAGAAGAGAACAAGAAATGTGTGAAACATCAGGCAACCTATATTGAAATGATTTTCTAGGAGTTTCACAGGGACAGCCAAAGAAAGGGGAGTTTTCAACAGAAATGGTAAGTCTGACTAAAGATGTATAAAATCGATGGGGCAGAAGACTGGGCAGGGTTGACATACTGGTATTTTTGCAAATAATATTTGCAAATTATTGTACTCAGCAGTTTATGATTATGAAAACACACAAATATTTTCGAGCCTTTTTCTGAGCAGGAATAAACCTTGCCTCTCTGCTCTGAGTCACTCTTGTTCTGAAGTGAGACAGCAGAGTGGCCTTGTGTTGTACAGGAGTAATAGCCATAAAGGTATTAGACATAAGTACAGTCTTTCAAGGGAAGCTTGTTATGGCCTCTCCTGTCTCTACAGTCAGCAAAACTGTCTTTCACAGGAAGACAAGAAAAAGCAGACAGATTTATTATTTAGAAATTGAGTCCCATTGAAAGAGGGTGGTTTAGAAAGGGAAAGAGTAGAAGAAGGACTTAAAAGTAGAGCAAGATAGAATTACATGAGTCTTCCAGGGCATTTTTGGTAGGAAAGACAGATATTTAAGAGTTTAAAAGTTAGAGATGGGTAAAATATATGTGAGAAATGGACAAATGCACATGCTTTTATATTTTTTCAACTATCATCATTCTGTGGACATTCTATACATATAATTTATCCATTATTTTTCCAAAAAGCAAGTTGCTATATACAAACATTATAAGCATATGGTCTGTAAATAGAAAGGAAAATATTTTGCTGATTTGACATACTTTCTAAATGAGCAAATCTAACATGCAGGGCCAGAGCTCTGCAATAAACTCTCCATTTGTAGCTAACATAAATTCTTGCTATTAATTCATACCTTGCATTGCGCGCTACTCAACAAAGCAGAATGTTTGCAGGATTGTGCTTAACTAGTATTAGAGATGGTGGAGACCTTTTCTGGCTCAAAAGATCCCTCTTACAACACACATGCCAGCTCTCCTGATGGGTAATTGGGAGCCGAAGTCTGTGCTCTGTCCTGTACTTTTTACAATGTGTTTCCCATTCCTGAGCCAATCACAATGTAACACAGAGTTTGTCTCTCAAACTAATTTTTAGGGCACAGAAAGGAAAGGTATTTGTGCAAATTGTACCGCATAGGTTTGTTATTTTACAGACTGTGTTTTGCAGTTATCTATACAGGAAACAATGCATTTCTGGTAGTCTATACAGAATATAATGTTGATTTTTTTGCACTCGGTATTTTTCAGAGTCAATGTGATGTTCTGAATAGTAAATATACTCTTTCTATAACTTTACAGTAAAGTTGTACAACCTAGTACTGCCTTGTCCTAAGGCAGTTCCCTAGGAACAATTTCTCTAAATATTTCCTGCTACTTTTTCTACTGTATTGCACCAGGAATACAAATAGCAGTAACCAGGGATATGAAACAAACTTTGAAAAATGTTGAGCAGCATAAGCAGCATTTGCATTTTTATTACAATAGACACTTCTCTAATTAACATCACCTGTCCTGGGTTGAGCCCCAACACAATTGAAGCATTCTTAGCTCTAATGGAGAGAATGTGTTTATTCATCTTTTCTTTCTCAGTTCATAGTTCTTTCCTCCTTTAGGTTTTTGGTCAGTTCTCAGGCAGTTTGAAGACTTACATCTATTTACATCTATTCTTTTACTGTTCCTATCTCCATCTATAGTATTTGATTCAAAACAAAGAAGCATCCAACTTCCATACCAGAGAAGCACCAAAAATAGATTCTTCCATTCTTGCAGTCATGTAGAGACTTCTACAGTACTCAAGTAGCCACAGTTTAGCATGCCATTTAAGATAATTTTCTTCACTTATATTCTTCAGAAACCTTCAAAAGTTTCTAAAAACTGATTTAAACATTGAAACAAAGATAAGGAAAATGCATTACAGCCTTCTCCCTCCCTAAAAAGATCTGGTGTCAGATATTTGCACTGCTTGATCATTAGCTAAAGTAAACTGAATCTGGAGTAGATGAATTTTGAATTAATTAGCTGAAGCATATAACTAGGTGTTTATGTAGCATTTGCCACAAAATTTTCACCTATTTTCTTCTTTCTCCTATTCACCTGGTTGCTTGTGTTCATTCTCTTCTGGCGTGGTGGGGACTTACTTCACGCTTGCCTGTGATGCAGAGTCTGTCATTATCAGTATGGCCACCCTCCTGACTTGTTGATTCACTAGCTGATCTGGGAACAGACTTTGTTTTTAACATCAGTCACTGCTGTCAGTGCTTATATAAAATTGCAAATCACTGCACCAAGATGCATAGCAGAGGACTGTGCCACAAATACCAGAGTTTGAGGAAAACGTCAGGTTAAAGAAACTTTTTTTCCGTGGACATCAGTATTTGTTTACAGTTTATCTACCTCAGTAGATAAACTAGTCAACAAGATATTTCAGCTAGGAAAAGAAATTCCAGGATTTTTTGAAAACATTCACTCAGATATGTTGTGCTGTTTCTAGCATCTCACTATGATTCAGAAGGCAATTTCTATCATTCAGAAGGCCTTGTCGTCTTGCTAATTGTAGACAGTGCACCTACAGAAGAGTGTGACAAGGTTTTATAGATGTGGCGTTCCTTACCCATATCAGAACAACCAGCTTGATGTATTATGGTGTATACTTACGTGCTCTTTTCCAGCCACTCCTGTTTCTTGTGCAAACAGAGGAAAATTTACTACTCCATTGCGTTTTGACTGAGTCATTGTGTTACAGCTTTACCACCATTGCAATGTCAGTGGGGACAAGCCCCAGGTAGAGAGCTTCTCCTAGCACAAACAACAGCAAGAATCCAGGATGTCCCTGATACTGAATCTCTTCACCACTACCATAGTTATGCTTGCTAATTGACAACTATTTTAAGTGTACCTGTTGCACTTCAAACAGAGATAAATTCATTTAATTTATTTGCAACGTTATCCCACGGAGAATTGGAGAGGTACATACAAAGTCTTGGTATACTGGGGCAGGGAATCAGAAGCATCATTTGGAGGTTTGGGAAGGAGAAGTGTATACTTTGTTCAACTTTATTTCCCTGAAGAAAGTAGCAATGGATTTGCGTGCCAAATAGTTCCAGAAATTTGCAAACAAAATAAATTCTGACCAAAAAAGTTAGCTCTCCATCTAAATAGTGAAGTTTGAGTGTAAGAAATGTAATGATCTAATTTTCAGAGTAAAACAGCATTTAATTTAAATTACTTGACAGAAGTTTAGTCTGAATATCAGACTAATGCTACTACTGTAAAGTCAAGCCTGTAGTGTAGTGGGAATTACTTCCTTAATTCATATTAATAATTAAATATTATTGAAAGTTTTTACTTACAAAGATGTAGAAGCCATGCCTGAAGGAAAGGGACATGAAACAGCCAGCACAGCATCACCAAGGGCAAGTCCTGCCTGACCAACCCAGTAGCCTTGAATGATGGAATGACTCCATCAGTGGACAAGGGAAGGGCTACAGGTTGTGTCCCTCTACACTGTTCTGGTGACACTGCATCTGCAGTGCTCCATCCAGCACAGGAAGGATGTGGACCTCTTGGTGTGAGTTCAGAGGAGGGACACAGAGCTGATCAGAGGGTTGGAGAACCACTCCTACAAGGAAGGGTTGAGAGAATTTGTTTTTTTCAGCCTGGAAAATTAAAGACTTCAGGTTGTCCCTACTTTTTTTAAATTCCACTTTGAAAAGATGAGAACTGTGAGAAGTAATCTCAAATCTGATAGTAATAAGACTAACAGCAACCACTAGTATTTCCCTTCTTTTAATCTTTTTTGTTTATGATTAAGGTAGTTTAAGTTTCATGTATGACATCTGTTTTCTTTTCTTTACACTTGAAATAACATGATTGAATCTCCACAGACTTGATGTTTACATAGCCCTTTACAATTTCCAAATCTATGTAACATATATGTTATTTGTTTTAGGCATACTATTTTAGTAAAGATTATACAACAGCTATGCTGAATGGGCACAAAGATCCTAGGAAAGCAGCAAGGCTATTAGAGATTATTCTAACTGTCAAACAGTAGAATTTAGCTAGATGACAAATAAGACATTAAACAGAGCACAGTCTTTGCAGAAATCTTGACGTTACTTTGTAATGGAAGGAGGATTACAGACATTAATTTAGTTCAAAGTCTTCTATTGGATGCAGGGTCGGGGAGACACCATAGTCAATGTCTGTGTGGCTTAATAAAATTTAAAAGTTAAAAAAAACAAATTAAAAACCCCAAACACCAATAATTAAAACTTTTTAAAATACCCTGAAAATTTAAAAAAAACACAAAAACCAAAACCAAAACCAAATAGATACACATATGGAACTGGCCATTTGGCTTCTTTTTTGTGGGAAACCAGGAAAGCCTTCTGACTGTCCTGGGAAGATTTATAAGTCACAAGAATTTAGCTAGAATGATAATTAGTATGTCACACGGTGAAAAAGTAGAATTTGTGGATTTTAGATGTGAGATCAGGGGGCAAAGATGGAGGAAATGGCGTGTGTCCCTGGGCTTCTTCTTCTTCCTCTTGTTCTCCATCTTCTGTGGTGGTGTGGCACATTTGGATTGGTTTGGAACAAAAGTACACTGTACAACATAGTGGATAGATATTGGAGAATTGTTATAAATAAAGTACACGTAATTTTCAGTATAAAAGATAGTGCCTTCCCAAGGGGGGACAGACGAAGGGCGGACAGACCAAGGGCAGACAGACCAAAGAGGAGAGCACTGGCCTGCAGAGAAGCTGTGGCAGGCCAGGGAATGAATATGAGATAAGCAAAGAATAAACAAATTCCTGAAAACGAGAAAACAGACAACTTGACCTCTTCTTCAGACGCAGGGCTGGGGGAAAATAGAAAGCCTTCACAGAGACAGAGACAAAGACAAAGACAAGTTAAGTTAGGTGAAAGCCAAGCTCACAGAGCTCTCAGAAACAAAAACGAGAACAGAAAGAAGAAAAAAAAACATATATATTTTAGTAAACCTAACACTTTTTCATGACAGTTTGTCCAGCTCTATTGCCTGAAATATGTATACCAGTATCTTTCTACAATGTGATGCTCTTCATAAGCTAAATACAAACATGCAAACCTCCAAACTCACAGCTTTACACAATTATCTTTAGAAAAGAAGACTGCACGCCATTTGGATCAGAACAACCAAGAAAAAAACAAATGTTAGGAACAACAATACACCAACTACCTAGTGCAATTGAGTGTGAAGTCCAATTTTATTTATTGTATGGTGTCTGTACTGAATTTGTAACCCCCAGTACTTTAATTGTTATGAAACCAGCTGCACTGAGCTCAAAAAAACAAACAAAAAAAGTGATAATTATTAAAAAGCCAGAATGACTTCCATTATATTTTCTGCCCTGAGGAAACATCACTATAAAATTTCATGTCTCAGGAGTCTTCAAGGATGAAAAAGAGTTACCATTTTTCATCTCCTGTTTCTAGATTGACAAGGACTTAAATACAACTCCCAGTGGCTCAAAGGCAAGTATTACTTACTATGAAAAACAAATCATCTAATTCTGCTGCAGAACTTTGTATGTAGAAGCATGCCAATATAGAGAAGCTATTGAATTATAAATAGTGTGAATTATAAATAGTGAATTGAAATATAAATAGTGTGAATTATAATAGTGAATTATAAATCATTCTATTGACAGGAAATAAATTACACAAAAATGGTAAAAAGAAAAAAGAAAAGCATTTTAACTTCTTTGGGAGAAAAACAATTTCCAATTTGTTTTCTTCTGGACTCTGAACTATAAAATGTAGAAAAAAGCTGGAGTTGAACCAATTTTGATTTGTTTACTCTTACAAGCATCCTAAATGAGATTAATTAGGAGGCGGAATGTGGCTGAGGAAGGAAAGACACCCAAATCAATTGGACTTCGCACGTCGTCACATAGACATTATTACAGAAGAACACGGAGTGGTTGAGGCTGGAAGGGATCTGTAGAGATCAACTAGTCCAACACCCCTGCTCAAAGCAGGAATATCTGGAACAAAGTTTTCAAGGCTGTGTCCAGACAAGCTTTGGATATCTTGAAGGGTGGAGATACTCTGAAGCCCTTTAATAGGTGCATATTTATATAACAGACCCCACCTTGGAGCATACAAGCAGAAGGTATCTAGTCTTACATTTATCTCAGCTGAATCAAGAGCCTGTTAGGCTGACATTATGAATTGTCTTTCACCTATATCCTTTTAAGTATAGGAAGCCACATCACATGGATTGCTGTTATTGAATACCTGGTTTCCAGCTGAGCAAACAGCTGATTCTCTTTGACATCTATAATAGCTTTGTAATCTTCACTTAAAAAAAGTCATGTTTTTATGAATATAGTATGAAATTCTTATAATTTTGACTGAAGAGACTCATGCAACTTCCAGACAAATTTCTGAATCCAACACCTATGGATGGCAAGAAACATGCATACTTTTGAGATTGTTTTCTAAAAATAGCAGTAAGCATCCAAAATAAATAGTTGCTCCAAAGAAATCCTACTATATTGCAAGATACTGACAGTTCATGCAGTCCTGCCTTTCCACAGAGTGCAGTGGTCAAAGTATTATTGCTGAACTGTCTGTAGGCATTAGCTAAAGTTCCATTTGGAGGCTTCAAGATTAAAATAATCAAATGAGACGATTAAGTGGAGCTCCCAGTGAGAGTGTCCTCTTGTGAGACTTTTGCTAAAGTCTTGCAGAGCAACCTTCCCCTGCAGATGAACTCAGATAGTCCATGACAGACATAATGAATTCACTGACACTTCAGAGAAAATTTTCCAATTTTGGAAAAGCAAAGACAATAGGAGGTGTGAAATATTTTCTTATAGTCTCCACAGTGAGTATGTGGGTATACCACAGGAAACCCAAGAACTTTAACTGTTCCCCTTTATCTCAACCACCTCGTTCTTGATTGGAGTTAGAAGAATTGTAACATATGCATAGCTATGGACTGCTGGACTGCAAGGGCAAAATGGAAATGTCACATCCATTCAAATGAAGTACATATCACCCAGACAAGGAATGGTTCTTCTGAGTCATATGGAGAAGAAAACAAGATTATGATCTTTATTCACATATGGTTCTCTCTCTTATTTTGCGTAGGCTAGTGCACTGTTGTCAGCAACCTTCCACTCCAAGAAGTGGAAGGGTAATGACTTCTTCCATCCTCTTCCCTGAGTACTTTCAGGTTATAACCTGAACTCTTACTTTTAAATTTAGGTCAGAATAGGGAAAGAAAAACAAAAAATCCAGGAAGACAAGGTTTTTTCCATAAAAAAAAAAAAGTGGCAGTAGAAGTTCACCATATTTACTTTATGCAGAAAATATGTTTTAGAAGGAACTCGTCATCTTCTTTCTAAATTTTATACCTGAATACCTCGTAGTAGTAATATTTTTTTTTTTCTTGACGTTAAATAACGTAATTCGAACTAAGAAAAGAAAGTTGGAAAAATCTGAAACTTCAAATTAGAATCTCTGTACCCTATTAAAAAGAAAAACTGGACTTCAGATCTTTAAAACTCTTTATTCCCATGGTATTATCTACATCTCTGCAAAAGAAGAAACTCTTATGAAGCAAGTGACAGAAGATTACTGCATGGTTAACAGGTGGTGCCAAAGGTCAAGTCATCACAGTTATATAGTCGTTCCAAGCTGTCCTTTTAATTTAACAAAACTTAAAAAGACGGAGAGGATAGGGTGGATGTTAAAGCTCTTAATAATAAGAGAATGTTGTAATATTGATCTCAGTGGAAGAAATTTTCAAGAAGGTTTAAAATAATCATCATCACCACCACCATTATCATCTTGTGTTCTTATTATTTATTAAACAGCATTATGTTTCTGATTTGAGACTTTTTTTAATACTTATTAAAATTTGAATTTCCTATCCTTTAATGATAATTTGTGTTATTAATTTCATGGGACATTGTCATAATTGTGAGGTGGTAATTTTCTTTACCAGTAGTTATAATCATGAATGAAAAGAACTTACATCTGAGAAAGCAAGAAGTGTGTAAACTCCATAATATCTTCAGAGGTAGAAGTTCCCCTCAGTAAAACTTTTTAAATTGGTCTAGCTGGTTTACATTGTGCCAAAGCACACCAAATCACCCCACATTGAGTTAGACCAGAATATTTCAGATATTTCCAAGACAGACTGTTATAGGATAAATAAGTTTCATTGAATGTATACCTACTACTAGATGCCCTACTACTATTAATCTTTGTGACCACTTCCTAAATTCCTCCCCCTCCACCAAACAGTGTCAGGCAGCCTTACTTATTTCAAGGTGCGTGTCTGGTAGTGAAAAACATATATATAAAACCCAAAGCACTGAAATCTGGAGAAAATGAGTTAAGAAAAAAAAATTTTCATGGTGGGAAATCTTCAAATTATATGGAAACTGATGTTTAATACACACGTAACAGACTTACATAGAAGTGTCCAGTTTATCCTTCTCCCAAGCTGGACAAAGAAAAAAATCTCCTCCAACCACATTACTATAATTTTGTTGAAGAGGTCAGAGTTTGTCACACCTGAAGTTTTAAATATGTCTGTCCTTTATCAGACAGAAACCTTGGGAAATCTAGATTTATTCATGTACTGTCATTACTTGGAAAGATTGTGCTCTGAGCATGAAGTTTTGATACAAACCTTTTATATTTTTATACTAAAAAACAGTTACACTCATAGCTCGAAGTTTCATCTTACCTGTAATTAAATATTTAGGAAATAAACCATAAATATAAATCCTATTACAAGGAACACACTGGTAGTTAAGTCTGCTATTATGTGACTGTAGAATCAGGCTCTCAGAGGTCAACTGGGTTTACACCTGTAACTAAACAAACTCTGAAACAAAAATGCCTGTGGAACAAAGTAGTAAAGACTGCAAGAATAGGTAGTGGCAAGATGAACAATAATACAAAACCTAAGAAAATGAGAGACAGTAAATTTCACAGATCCTGTTCTCTCAAGTTCACAAAATATAAATATGGTTCAAATATTAATTTCAAAAACAATTTTGTCTTTAAAAATATATACAAATTACCCAAATGCCTTTTTTATGGGGAAATACTTATAACTTCCAGTAATTAACATTGGTGTTTTGTGTACCAGAATTAATTTAAAATTCATTTTCCCTGGATAGAGGCCCTGAAAACAATGATTTGCCATGGAAATATTGACACAATGCAAAACACAAATAGGAACAGTTCTGCCTCTAGACACGAGTGATTCATACTGCAGTGAATCACTGTTCCACACAGGCAACTTGATTTCCTGGCTCTTTCACTCCTCTCTTTATGTCCTAAAACATTATGCTGGGATGTTGGCCATAATATTAACTTACACAACTACTTTATTAATCAAGACTACCAAATTATCTACAGAGCTACACAAATTGTTCTTCTGTGTCACACAATTAAATAGCAATGCCATGCTTCATCTAAAGCCTCCCATTCTTGTACCTTTGAAGATTAGGTCAGTATGCCATATGGTTAACCTCAAGTTCCCTAAAGGAAAACACTTCTTTATAGTCAACATATCTAAGAAGCTGTAATTACTTGGCCTTAATTCTTTGGAATTATTTCAGCTCTACTCTCTTGTGCTTATTCGTTATTTCTTATGGTTTATTGAGAGCTAGTTGTTTGCTTGATGCTGTGCAGGCATAAAGAAATAGATTGAATAATGCACTTTTTTATTTCTAATGTTCTTTTTTTTTTTTTTTTTTTTTTTTTTTTTTTTTTTTTTAATGCAATTGAGTATTGTCATTTTGAGGCCTCACATAACACTTCTGACTCAAATCTGAACTGGGAATTTTTATACAATTTTCCAGGATGACTGCATCATATTCATGCAGATATACAAAAGATATTTATTTCAAGTAGAGAAATAGTTTATACTCTCATGAGCTAAAAACCATATAATCAAAATACAAAGCATTTAAATTCCATTATACCATGTTGTCCTGTTGTTACAAAGAAAGACAGCTTGTAACTAAACTCCACTTCCAATTCAGAGGCTTTTCAAATTTTTGATTCACATTTTGAGACTATGATAATTTCCTAGCTTGTTATCCAAATCCTTCCTGATTTTAAGCCAAAATTCCACAGAAATAAATGAAGGTGAAATCTTGCCAGATAATTTTTGATGTAAAATGAGTCTTGTAAAATCATTTTGGACTAGCACGATGCTAACCAGGTAGTGCTTTATGTAATCAGACTGAATATCTATTTGTTTGCTGATATATTGCTGTCTTTGGTTCAGGGCTTTCCAGGTGCAACAGCAAGAAGTTAGCATTTCTTCAAACTCATGACTGGGCATCTTTCTGAAAAAGGAAAACCACAAACATATAATGGAAACACAGCCATGCCTCACTAAATAATATGAAGCATGGCAGTCATAGCTGTTCAATTCTTCTTGTTCAGCATTGCAACACTAGGAAAAACCCGTTGAGGAGAGAAGTTGCCACGTGGTGAATTATCTGTTCTGTGAAATTCTGAAATAAATGAATTATACTTTTCCTAGTAGTTAGACCATTCCTTAAGAAAAGAAAGAAAAAAAAAAAAAAAAACAAAACCAAGAAGTATCAGACACAGCCAAATGCATCAGGCAGATGTGGCTGGAGAAGCTACCTGAAGTGCCAGCTGGATTTATACTAGCATTCTTGGAGAGACTGAAGACACGAATGGCTGCTTTGAATTTAATCTATGTTATTTCCTGCCTGCTGGCGTTACTTACAGGACATTTGCTGTCCACTCTGTTATACCCTTCAAATGTTGTTTTTGAGTTTTTTTCCTTCAATTTTACTTCAGTTTTATTAATTTTTAATACACATTTTTTCATTAAATTATATAAAAATATTAAATTTTTGCCTTAATCATTTGGCTCAAATCACTTTGTTCTTAACCAAGGACAGACAGCAATTCATGGTAAAGAGCAAAAGCAAATGGTTAACACATTTGAAATAGATTTTTGGCAATAAAATAAATTTGTGAAATAATTTCTGGCTTTTTTACTGAAACAAAGCTGCTTTCTAGAACTACTAGAAAGTTTCTGTGATACCATTGCCCTTGTGAAGCTTATTTGCAGCTCACATTGTAATTATGTAATATGAGCCCTGCTAGTGACAAACAACATAGTTTATCCAGAACTCTTTTTTAGAAAAGCTGAATCAGTAAACTTGATTAAAATTGGTAGAGTTGACCCTTGATCTTATGGGCCAAATACTGTGCTCCACAATCTAGTAGTGTAGCAACTTGGTGTCATGAGGCCAAAATGTGCTGGACATACCAAGGGCGCAGAATTTAAAGGTTTTTATATGGATTATGTCCATCAGCTTATGAAGATGCAAGGATTAGTGCATTCATATGCAAGTATGCATATCTATATCTATAACTATCTATATCTATCTATCTATCTATCTATATCTATCTATCTATCATCTATATATATATATATATATCAACGTGCACAAACCTGTTCACACACGTTCTGGATGTGCATGTCTGTTTCTGTAGCTTTCAGATTTGAGTGCTTCCTAACAGATATGTTTTGCACATATTTGGATGATGGCAAGTCTTGAACCCTTCGTTTTGTTTCATCACTTAAGTAGTTGTGTGACAAATGAAATTCTAGCGGTTTTTTTATTGTGTTTCTTTGGGGTTTTGGGCTTTTTTCTTAGTATTTATTTTATAGAATGGTTAAAACCCTAGTGCTTTTCAGTTCTGTGGAGCTATGTCCATATTCCTACATGAGTCTGCCCACAACCTGTCAGGTCTCTATCATTTTTTTCTTGACCCATCAGCTCAGCAAGAAGTATCACGCACTGTGGCTTGTGAAAATGCAGCTGTGCCAACTGACCAGCAGCAGTCTGTGATCTTACTGCCTGGCTAGTTGCTGTTTCTTGGCTGCTGGGTGAGCCTAAACAGAACAATTCAACTCTGATGGATCAAACAAACAGCTCTGGAGCCTGAATGAGGCCCCAGGGCAATATTTTGTGCAGGCTGGTTGAAAGAGCTTAATATCTTTGAAAACTCCATGTCTGTCAAATTTTGTTGAAACTGTCCAAGGCACTCCAGGGTACCAGTGAGAGAACACAGACACACAGACAGCATGACTGCCTAAGCCTTGTTTCCTCAGGAAACCAGGCTAAAAATGTGCCTAAAGATATTTTTAATGTCTCGAACTGTTAAGCAGTCCTCAAGATGAAGAAAAGAAATACCTACAATACATATTATTTGAGGGAAAATTTCAGTGTGCAAAATGAGAAGAGTAAAAATCCATTCAGTGTTGTATAAACCAATGATTTTGGAGTGAAAAGGACTGCTTTTGTTTTCCCCAATTTACATTTAAATGAAATCAGCACAAGTAACTACAATAATAGTAAATGGTTTTTCTTTATATATGCTTAAAACTAGTTCATAGCAATAGCATGTCTCTTGTTGAAGAGAGTTAATAGACCAGCTCAGAATGTTGCCCTATATAGATTCTGTGTTGCATGTTGTGGTTTTTTTTTTCTCTTCCAGAAATATTTAGAGATGCCTTCCATTTCCACAAAAATATCTGTATGCACTCACTGCTTTTCTAGTCTGGTATTTTGTGAGTTTTTCACATGACTTTCAGATCGCATCCTGTGTTCCTAATTGAAGAGAAGGCTCATGTATCTTGAAGGTGGAATACAAATTTAAAAGCCTGGATAAACGAATATTCTTTTTATGAGATTGACTATCCAGACATACAGTGTCACGAACCTGTATTGCAAATATGGTCCAGTCCTGAGTACAGAGATGGGGGGCTGGAGCTTTTAGTGCTGTCTATTCGGTACCACACATGTCATTGCTGTGAAAGTAAGCTTTCCATGGGAAAATAAAACAGGCCTGGAAATGGAAAGCTGGTGCTCTCTGCAGGAAAAGGTACTGGGTCTCTGCAGGAAAAAGACACTGGGTCATCCCATCAGGCTTAGCCCCTCTCTGCCACTGGCAGTTCCTTTTCCTGTTCATCTGAATCACAGCTTTTGTGGATTTGTGCTGAGAGATAGCAATGGTGAGCCTGAGATGCTGCTCTGAGAAAAAGAAAAGAGAGAGAATGGCAGTGGTACAGGGCCAAGCTGTGTGGAGCTCAAGCCGCAGCAGAGCCGAGTGGAGTGGTGCCAGTGCTGGAGGCAGCTGGGCAGAGTCGAACCAATGGAGTGGATTCATCCAAGGAGAGCACGTGGGGAAACAGGAATGGTCTAGCTGCCGAGGGGATTGGTTTGTTGCCGCTCTTCATTGTTTTCTTGGACTGAAGGGGTGTGAAGGGGGATGGATGCAGGCATTAAGCCATGAAAACTTTTGTTTATTCAGTGGTGAATATCGTTGGGTGGATAAAACACACTCTGTCTTTTGTACACTCTTTGTTATTACAATTGCTGTGATTATTCTGATTTTCAGTAAATTGTGAATCAAACTTATAATCTCTCCTAGTGCTCCTTCAGTACTGAAGGGGGCAGGGGAAAAAGGGAGCAGCTTAAGTTGGTTTAATTTTAAATAGCACAGCACATGCTACCGAAGTACGACTGATAATGTCAAAAGATGGTGAGAACAGGAAGGTATATACTGAAGATTCTGAGTAGTATCTCCATAACTTTGAAAATATGAATAGTCCTATTAATGTTAATGGCACTTGCTACAAATTTGAAGTTACAGTCGTGCTAAAGAAATAGAACTGAGGCCTATTTCATCAGATTTTCCCGGGAAAATATTCTTAACATAAACTGGTGACTCAATAACTTCTTCTTGAATTGACATATAAGGTTTAGAAATGTATTCAAATCTGCTTTACCACTGGAAAATATTTTATTCACTTTCATTATATATCTACATTTCAGCAGACAGAAATTACTTTTCTTTCTAACAAAGTCATCATTCAGATTAAGATCCAAATGACTCATCTTAATCAACTCAAATAGATCCTGCCCTTTCCACAAGGGCCAGCCTTGAGTGAATCTTGTACCAGGACCTCACAAGCTTTTGAAGATCCCAAATGCAAAAAGGGTGTGAGTGCTAATACAGAGACAGTGTGAGTTTTCTCCATTGCCTGCCTGCCTGAGCTGCTTTGCCATTAGGACATTCCCTGGCCCTGTTTTGTCTGAGACCAGCTTGTTCTTTCCCAAACGTAATTTGGGGGATAGCAAACTCCAAAAACTACTCCAATGGGAAGACTCTAGAGTGACCGTCCTGTTTCATGGGATCTACCTGCAGACAGGAAAAGTTGAGATCTGTGTACTCAACCCAGACTTTGCTACTTGTCTTTGGAGCCAGGATGTGGATCCTTGTCTCTCTTATCCAGATTGGGCCTTAGTGTCTACATTTGGACACTTAATAGTGCATAATAGAAGCCTGCTGTGGACAAGATGATGCAGCAAAAATCAGTATTTCTTTAGAGAGAGACAATTTCAAATATTGCAGGATTTATAGGAGCAGAAAAGAGTGTGCAGAACAGCCTAATAGTTCACCTGGGCCCCAAAAGTGTTTCACTGGTCCACAGACCTCATGGACAGATCACAACAGTGTGCTGCAGGCACTGAATCTGTAAATGCAGGATACAGGGTAAAATCTGGACACCCTATTTTGGAGATGGTAGTTATGCCTTTGGCAGTTTCACAACTCTGCTTGGTAAAAGAGATGGGAGTTCACTCCAATTTGCAAGGAAAACTGTATTACCTTATATGACTAGGAAAGGTGGTAGAAATGGAAATCTTGTCCCATCCCAAGTAGCCTTTAAGGAAATTAATGAATTTTTTTCTTTCCTTTAATATGTTACAGTACTGATATTTCATGGGAAGACTCATTTTCCACAAATTACATAATTTTACTTCAAAATGCATTTACTTAGATATAAGTTCTGTGATATGATTTCTCATACGCATTCATGAGAATGCATAAGCAAAGAGTTGAAATTATTAAATTATTTACTTAGCTGGTCTGTTAGGATATAGAATCACTCATTTCTCTGAGACTCCACTGAGCCTTTGGGTTCACTTGTACTTTTTTGGGTACACTTGAGTTACACTCCAGCTTTCTCCTGTGTATTTCTTATCTATTGCTTTATGTTAGATATCCATAGTCCTATTCCCATGTGATTTTGCCTCTGGATTGCTAGGACACTACATACATAATGCACCATTTCAACAATTCTTTTAGATTGATTCTATACATGAAAAAACCCAGTTTCTCTATTTTAACACATGTGTGCCTATTTTCATATAGCTGAAATCCCAGTTATTTGAAATACACATGTGCAGAAATATGCAATTCTAAGGAATTCAAAAAACATTGGCCAGCAGCCTTCCCTACCATGTCCAATTGAACTTATTTTGTATCTGCAGGTTTGAAAACCATGAGTAAAAACAAAGAATAAAAAATAATAACTATTTTTCAGATGGAATTTATCTATTAACTTTTTACCGTGATTTTTGTCTTGTATAGAGCACTGCTGAAATCTTTGTTTGCATTTGACAACATAAATAGACTACAATTAGTGTGTAAATTCATGTTTAAAAATGTTTAAACTATATAGTAATATCCACAGAATCACCAGAAAAACTGACTTGAAAAAGACCTTTGAGATCATCTAGTCCATCCTATGACCCAACACCACTGTGTCAACCAGTCCATGGCGCTGAGTGCTGCATGCAGTCTTTTCTTAAACATCTCCAAGGACAGTGACTCCACCATCTCCCAGGGGAGCCCATTCCAATGTCTAGTCACTCTCTCTGTAAAGAACTTCTTCCTGAAGTCCCACCTAAACTTCCCCTGGCACAGAAGACTAGTTGGAAAGGCTGTGTCCTCTTGTCCTGTTACCTGGAAGAAGAGATTAACCTCTCCCAGCTACAGCCTCTTCTCAGGCAGTTGAGGAATTGATAAGGTTACCCCTGAGCCTCCTCTTCTCCAGGCTAAACAACCCCAGCTCCTTCAGACACTCCTTATAGGACTTGGGTTCCAGACCCTTCTCTGGCCTTGTCCTTCTCTGGACTTGCTCCAGCATCTCAACATCCTTCCTAAATTGAGGGGCCCAGAACTGGACCTGGAACTTGTGTCAAACTCGTGTCACCATTGCCAAGCATAAAGACATAATCACTGCCCTGCTCCTGCTGGCCATACTATTGCTGCCACAGGCCAGGGTGACACTGGCCTTCTTGGCCACCTGGGCACATTCCTGGCTCATGTTCAGCTGCTGTCAATTAGTACACCCAGGTCCCTTTCTGCCTGGCCAGTCCTCAGTGCCAATGCCCAAAGCCCAATGTTCTGGCCCATGTGCCTGGGGTTGTTTCTGTACTGAGCTCCTGCTGTAGGGAATATACAAAAGGGACACTTTAGTTATTTGAAGGCGGGGCATACTTGCTTGAACTCCCCCAACCTGCCTCAGTATTGCCAGGAAATATTACCCATCTGGAAAGGTGCATAAAGTTTTATATTTCTACGCTTTCAAAGCATTTTTGTTTGTTTGTTTTTTCTGTCTTTGGGCATTAAACCTTCTATTAAGTTGTTGTAGTTTGGAAAAAATGAGTTTTTTTGAACTTCAGTGGTCAAACCAATGAGTGCTCAGGTTTAAAGACTGGCACCTGGTGTGGCCACTGAGGACAAGGATCCGCCTCTGAGAACACAAGGGGTTAAAAGCAGAGGGCTCCCCGGAAAGCTCTCTCTTGGTTCTGGTCCTGAGGACGGAGGGATCTCCCCTGCCCAGCTGCGGGCTGGGCGGGGAGGGGGGAGGGGAAGCCATACGGCCTGGGTGAGGTAGGCTGGAGCCTTGGGCACAGAGGGGGAGAGAAAAATCCTGCAGGATGGAAGGGTGGAGAGAGTACAAGAACTTTGAGAGGCATCAAACAGCCTTCTTTTCCTCCCCCCCCCCCCCCCCCCCCCCCCCCCCCGAGAGAGGGAGAGACTGAGAAACCGTGTCTGTGATCTGTTCACCTTGAAATTTGATATCAACAACTAGACAGCACGCCGAAGGAGTATAGGGGGGGGTGGCGGAGAAGAGTGCCCAGCAGCAAAGATACTGTGAGAGTTCTGGGGAAACAAAACCCAAGATTTTAACCTTTTTCGTAAATGATGGAAACTTTATAAATGCTAATCCTCCTGAATTTGAAGAAGAAAGATAGAAAGAACTAAACAGAAATGATGAAAGTTTATACAAGTAAAAGATTGTCAGAAAATGCTGAAAAGAATCCTAGGTAGGAAGAAATGATAGAGTGGCCTTTGACTAGACTTTTTTTGCATAGCCTGAATAGACTCATTTCTTTTCTATAATATAGAGACTGCATCTGAGGAGAGGCGTTGGCTTGGAGCCAAGAGTGGACAGTAGTGTGAACAGAGATGAGAGGAAGAGCTCTGTTCTCAAGGCCCCTCGGCCCCAGGGGGTAATATTGGGGGGGACTGGTGTCCCAAAATTTGAGAAACTGTCGTCTCCTGGAACTAACCAAAGCATCTTTAAAAAGAGAAACCCTAGAAACAGCTCTAGTCCATGCACAGTAGTGAGAGCACTGGACATGGAAGAAGAGGCCACGATGTGGTGCAAAGAAGACTCCTATCTCTCCTCAATGAACTGAGTACTGATTATCGGAAGAGTGGTAATAAACTAAAGATTAATTATCTAAAAGGTAGTAACGTGATGGAGAATTTTCAGTTTGCTTTGTTGTGTTGAGAACTGGGGGGGGGGTGGGGGGAGGAAGAATGTTTTTTAAAGTTTCCATGTTCTTCTGTATGTGTCTTCTTTGCATATTATAAGTAATAAAGTTATTTTTTTTTCTTTTACTTTCTAAATTAGAAACTGTTTTGCTCTGTTTTTAGTCACATCTCACAGCAGATACCAGAGACAGTATATCGTTATAGGGGCACTAGCCTTGTGCCAACGTCAAACCTATAACATAAGTATAATTTCAAAGAAAATCAAGTACTTTTCTAAAATGTATAGTATCTACAAGTTTTAGTCAAATACAGAATCAACAAATGTTTTTAAATACTTTTTTAAGCCAAGCTTTTTAAAATTGTTTCCTTCTTCATTTAAGTATCAAAATCCAAAAGGCTGTTTGCTGTTTTCTGTTCTGCAGGTTATTGCTTGATTTTTTGTGGTTTGGTTTTGATGTCATCCCTAACGTGCAAAACAAATACGAACAGAAAAGTTTTTCTGCTGCTTTGGTTTTTGTCGTGTCTTCTGTAATAAAAGAAGATAATTGCTCTGAACTTGTTTTGGCAGATAAAAGAGTTGTTTACAATATTTTGTCTCTTGTTTAATTGTCCTGAGAAGACATGGCTATTAGAAACATATTTTTATTTCTATTTGTTTGTTATGACTACCAGTTTAGGGTTTGCCAAGTTATTTACAAAATAACTTTTTTCCTTGACAAAGAAATATTTCTGAAGACTAAATTTCACCTAATTTTCATAGGTATTAGTGATACTGCAATTTACAGTTCCTTTCACAACAAAAGGGGAATTTTTCTTAAGTAAGTTGTGAGATACTAGCAGTAGGAGGCAGGTAACAAGAATTTACATTTGATTTTTAATTCATAGAAATTATTTGATAGCAATAGTTCAGATGGGTAGAATAAAAAGTATTATTAATAGTAATTTCCTGAGGACATTTTCTAAGAGTAGTACTGAGTATTTACTGATACTCTTTGCTGTATTTCAATGATACTGGAAATTATCCAAGTCACAATGAATCTAGTTAAAAGATCTAAGAACTGTTAGTTATAAATCAGCAGTACTATATAATGTACTACACTGAGTCAGAGATGGAAGGCACAGATTTCCTTTGAAATCCCCTGTCGTTATGGGTACAGTGCCTTTGATAGATTTTTTTTCAACATCAGCGTATTAAATTCAAGGAGGGGAGTATATAACCAAAGTTTTTTTCAGATCTTTTAAAAGACTGATTTTAAAATTACAGTTTACATGGATAAATAATTTGAGATTGATTACAAGCATCATGAAAGAAACAGCGAAAATAGAATAGCTTATTGGCTTTTTTTGTCTGTCCAGTTCATGTGATACTATCAACAAGCAAATATAATAATAAGATAGGATTGGTTTTTTTAGCATTACATTTCAGTATCACAACATTTTTAAACGTGCACATACACTATTATGTCACTAAGAGCATTGTTATGGACACAGAGTCAAGCATGAACAGAACTTGGACCTCCAAGAGCACATATACGTCTGACAATGCAATGGGAGACTTCTTGACTGTAAAGCCAATATATGTTATAGAAACACATACACAGTGTGAGATGCTTCATGTCGAAATGGTGTTCCATAAACAGAAGGACAAGTTGATAAGTCCCTTCTCCTTCATAAAGAAAAGTAATCTCAGAACTTATGCAGTTTGTCAGTCTCGAGCTAAAACTGAATAGCTACTACTACTAAAAAAAAAAAAAAAAAAAAAAAAAAAAAAGAAGAAGAAAGAGGGGTACAGAATTGAGTGTTTTTTGGTCTAGTTCATTGCTAATCCTTCACTCATGAGTACAAAACCACACGAGTGAGAAGTTTACCAGAATAAAGACATAAGACAGGGACATAAAAGAGCTAAAATACTATGGAATGCTATTAGCACAAGATTGATAAACATGACTGATCTTCTACACTAAAACTCTTATGTAAACTTGATTAATCATTGTCATGAATGTTAGTATGTATGTACTTTTAAAACAGTAAATTAATTTGTCCAAAAATATAACATTTGTGTATTCTTTGAAGAACAATTTTACTCAAAATACACGTCCTTCAATTCGTTTCAGAGACAGCTGTTACAAAACAATTTAATACAATGTTAAAAAATGTATGCTCAGAATACCAGATGAAATGGTGTTCAACAAAGAAACTGTTTGTTCCCTCCACTGCTTTATTGAAGGAGTAATGAATGATGCATATAAAAATCTGAAAAATGTGGATAATGGAAATATAAGATATGTTTATTGTTAAGAAGGATCTGTAAATGTTAGTCCAAGTTATGTATTGCTATGTGTTTTACATCATTATAGTCACATACTTGGAATAAATGTGGACCTGGAACAAAAATTATGCTTGTCCTCATGCAAACTTTGTGTCTCAAGTAGAAAAATAGTTCATTTCTCTAAAAGAATAGCAATCAGGAAAATATAAGCTAGTTTTCTTAACTGTTAAAGCTGGAAGACAAATAAACTTAAATTGTTTAATGGTTTTTTAAATATGAATTAAGTTTAACAAATTAATTTTTTACTCTCTACTCTTGGAAGGTAAAGAACATTAATATTTTATGTCTATATTCATTCTACTATACAGGATAGCATATCTACATTTTTTATTGTCTAGATTTCCAGTAACAGGGATAATTAGAAAGAGGTATGTCTTGGAAAACCAGCTGCTTTTGATGTACAAACTTTATCTCAAGAAACTTTTTTATTGGC
Source organism: Sitta carolinensis (assembly GCA_032173965.1). NCBI lineage: Eukaryota > Metazoa > Chordata > Aves > Passeriformes > Sittidae > Sitta > Sitta carolinensis. The sequence continues at coordinate 46,754,961 of CM063313.1, forward strand.
TATAAGCCTGTCTTGATGGTTTATGTCATTGTATCCAAATGTTTATTAAAAAAGTAAGTCATTAGGTCAACAAGTTAATTCACTCTCTAGAAGTTAAATTGGGGGCAGAGATTGAGATTTTTAAGAAATTATGAGGAGTGTCTCAGTCAAGTGTTACACTGAAATGTATGTGCTTAATTCCTTGAGGACATATTCCTCATAACAGTTTAAACATAATGGTCATCTTTAAAACTCTTCACAGTTTCAGTTACAACTGAACTCAACAGAATCAAACAACTCAAAATAGAAGAAATGGAAAATGCTGAAAAATGTTATAGTATGTAAGAGTTTGGCCCCAATGGGCTAAATGAACAAAGTTCAAGAAGAGATAGAAGATGATTAATGTTTACACAGGACAAAAGCCTCTTCTTTCCCCTGTGTTGCTATAATTCTGTGAAAATTCTGTCAAGTCAATAGCAAAATTCATCTCAAAACAGTTCATAACAGACTTAAACATACTCCGTGTGAGGTTTTCAAGTAAGTATAAATTTTCATTTCATGCAAAGAACTGATCCTATCAGCTTCTAAGTCCCTCTGGAATAAAACAACCCCTTCTTAATAACTGAATGGGAAATTCACTCTTTTCTCCACTGAAATTATAGGTTACATTCAAATGAGCACCTTCAGCCTACATGTTTTCTTTCATCTGGACAAAACCAAACTATGCTACACCTCAATCCAGTTCTTCCTGATCTTAAGCAAAATAAAAAGGAAAAATGTCAAGCCCTGATATTCCTAAATGTAAGAAGTAAAAAAAAAATTATAGAAGTTCCATCTGCTTCCTAAACAAAACACAAAGTCTCTCTCATTTGCAAGTCACCTCTAAAAATATTAGAGTTTACTTTGCGTATACACACAAGCATTCACAGACTCCTATCAAAGGAATCTGCATAATAAAATCGATTCATTTTGACCTCTTATTTTATCTAGATAAATTCTTCACCACTTTATTATGTCTCCAGTTTTCAGAGGAACTGACATCACACATGGTTATTCCTTCAGACCGGATCTTCTCTGAAAGAAATAAAAACATTTTAGTTTTTTGTGAGTTTCAGTCAGCTACAGTTCAAATCTGCAAGGAAAATAAACAAGTATAAAAAATACAAATGAAGTTGCTTAGTCATGTAATTAATTGATCCTACTGCTTCACTTTATCACTCTAATAAGTCATTAACATAACCCCCAAACCCTCAATTGTGTATGCCAAGAGGGATAGATCTTTAAGGGTCCACAAGAAAATCAGAACACAAAATGGATAAGAATATCTATCTTTAGCACTATGAATAAAGATTCATACATATATATATATATATATATAAAAATATAATACCTCATCAGAAAACATATCTGAAATATATGACTATGTAGAATAGTTTGTTATTTGCAAAGTAGACCTTATTCTGAAAGATGTCCAGCTTGTTTTAAGGAATACAGCCTTTCAAATTATAAGAAAGACTTCTTTTGACCTCTGCAAAGCCCATGGAGAACAAACCTCCAGCTGCCACATAATGAACAAAACAAGATCACAATGATAAACTGTCATTAGCAGCTGCATAGCGTGTATGAAAAACAACTCTTTAATAAAACAAATCCCTTTATTGTTATAAATGACAGAACACATATTTCATGCTGATATGACCTGGTGAAAAAAGTGTTTTATTACCATTTGTTTCAGCCATATGTTCTCATTCACAGTATTGCTTACAGAACTAAAAAATATTTATCTTACAAATTAGAATGCTCATTTCTAGAAGATTCCACAGCTTCACATGATGCTAATGAGAGGAATTTATAACATTAAATATTAAAGTTTCTTTACTAAAACTTTACTCAACTGAACTGAAATATTTTTGAAGTACTATTTATCTAAATTTTTCTGATCACAGTAACACATATCTCACTTTAGAAAATGGGTCATAGAGACAGTAAAAGGACAACACATAAAGAAAGAAAAAAATAAAAAGAAGGAATTGGGTGTATTCTTTCTCTCTCACATGGATTTTTACTGTTTCCATTTTCCCTAGCCTCACAATTAACCAGTGTTTTTGGGAATAACAGTCCTGTTCTGAAGCCTACATGGTCATATAAGAAATGGCAGGTGATTTCTATCCTTTTCTAGGAACTGACCACTCACTTCACAGGGATTTTAGGGATTGTAATTACTAAATTACGGTCAGCTGAAGAGCTGAATGGAAATAGCAAACTTGTTAGCAACTTTTCAATACTTTTGATAGGTGAAGAAGTTCATTGTTCTCTTCCAAAATATTTTTATTATTAGATATAAGGAGAGAAAGAAATTTATCAAGAGGAATTCTGCTGGAAAGAAAAAAAAATAAAAGGGAAACAAAGTAGCCAACAAATGCAACAAAGTTTAAACTAAAAACCCATAAGACAGAAAATTTTCATTCTACTGAACATTCAAGAATCATTCTAGGAGGTCACAAGTAAGACAAGTCCTACAGTAATTTAGCAATCAACATTCAAATTCAACCAATTGTTCTAAAGTTGACAAAACACCTTCATCCCTTCCTTCCCTCTCCCCAGAGAAAGGATAGAGAAACAAAATTAAGCCTTACATTTTCCAGTTTATTGCCACTTCCAAAATTTGATTGGCAAACATCAGGTGCATAGTCTGTAAATCCTAGAGATCAAAGAGCTTCTCCAATCTGATAGAGATTCATAAAGAAACTGTGCTCAAGTTAAAAGAGAGAATAAGAAGAAAGAAAAATAAAAACAACTCTGTCTATTTGAAATAATTCCTTTGAAACTTGAAGTCCAGACTCATACCAATGCATTTCTAAGTTACCAAAAATGGCCTTGATGTTCTAGAGTGTACTCTACATTTTTCTGCAGATTTACTTTCAATATACCCTCTGAAGTTCTGAAGTCCTGCACCTGCAGTAGTGAAAGAATTAGGAGATTGATAGGAAAAACTTCCTCTAAAGCCTGTGATTTTAATGAAAGTATCTGTGGAGTGAAGCACTGTATGAAGTACAGCTATTATGCAAACTCTGAGTTTGAAGGAACTCCAATTGTTTTCCGAGCTATATCAAAGCAATGCTTATGATGATATTAAAAGGATTTATTAGACATTATAAATTAAATTGAATAAAATTGCAGTTGTTAAAATTATCAGCTTTCTCAGTTCATTATAAAAAATGTCATTATGGTGACTTGTTCCCTTAGTCTTAAAATGCTGAACTGATAATATTGTAAATAATCATTTACACCCCTCTCTGATTTGAGTCCTTCATCCTTTCATAGAGTAACCATCAACTAGATTAAATACCCATGTGCAATGTGAACATGTTTTTTTCAGTGCTATATTTAAAATCTAAGATTATGAAAACGTTCATGAAAAAGATTTACAAATATGAACTAAAATTATATTTTACTATCAGATAATGCAGAATTTTGAAGAATTGCTCTTAAATTACTGTTTTCTTATTACACCCTATGGAGTTTCAAACCTTGGAGTGAATTATAAGGTATTGATGAGAAGACATAGATGGGTAGTGGTAAAATGAAGGTTAGAAATTTGTATTCTGTGTTGAAATTTTCATTCAATCACAGGTATTCAGTAGTTAGGATTTTAGGAAACATGAACAAACAAATGCTGCAATGTAAGGGTCATGTGAGCTGGTAGCTCTGCTGTGTTGTCAAGATTTGTTTTTTAATCTGTTACAGATACAGGGCTTTGGTACATGTCTTAAATCCTATCCTGAGGACTGTGGCCACCATGTGAAGTGCCAGGAGCAGCTATCATCACTTTATGCCATGTCAAACCCCCTCCATAGGGCCCTACTCAGAAATAAGCCAGCTGAGAAAGGGCTCAGCAGTACTGAAGAATGAAATAAAAATAAAATTATATCAAAAAAGAAGATCATTGAAAAACCAATAAAAATCATGAACAAACTCAACATCTACAAAGCTCAGCTGTGACACTAGCCCTGTCTTGCATTGGATTAAATTTTAATTACTTTTTAACAATATTTTTTGGAGTGAATTTCTTCTTCAAATAAATATATTACACCATTTTCATGATTTAATACTTATGACTGTTTGCAGACTTGCAGTGCCAGTATGTAAAAGAATGGATAGGAGGAAGAGTGTCTTTTTTTTTTTTAATTACTTAAAGATACTTTAACAGGTGCCAGTTAAAGAGTCAAAAAGCCCTCAGTGTAGTGCCTTATGCCATATACTGCATATGCACCATATGTATCCATCCATTACACAGCAAATAATAACATCATTCAAAAGTTATAAAATCAATGCATGTCATTAAAAATTAGATCCTTACATGCATTACATGTACTTTTTTGCAATGACTGTACCAAACCTTAAAATTAAGCAAGTTTTCAGCAATTATGTAATAATTTATTTTTGCTTAAAATGTAGATGTTATAAACATAAAGATGGACTAGTGGGAAGGAAAGAAGGGAGGAACACAGAAGGGAATTTGAGCAAAATCCCAAAATGCGAAGTACCACCCATTAGGAGGCTGTGACATGCTAAGAGCTTTGTTTTGCAAAAGCAGTACAAACTCTACATCAATAAAACCGTCTGCATGAATACTCACAGCTGGGTGATAAAAAGGGAAGAGAAGAAGAGCTGGAGAGCAGCTTAGCCTTTCTTTGTTTGTTTATGAACCTCCTGCAGCAGCTGGGGGCCATTGATCTGGGATGTTCCGTACAGGTGCGAGATATCAGGCTGCTCTCCGTGCGGGTAGTGCTGCACCCCAAACAGCTGGCTCTGCTATCAAACTCATGAGCTTCATGGACTCCTTTTCTGTGTCTCACTCCCACAGAGCTCAATATATGAGGGATGGAAGATACGATCACAATGCTTGTACAAGGTGATTAATAAATAAATGTATAGTTGTTAAAACACAGCTAGCTTTTCACATGTGATAATCTGAGACTCTTTCACAATATGACAGGCATCACAACATCACTGCCTTTCTTCAGGCTTTTCCAGAAAAGCAGAACAGCTAATCAACTAATTTTTGAAGAATCTTAGCAAGGACAGCACTAAGTAGAACAAAACTAAAAGCTTCACCTAAGAATCTTTGAAAGCACTAAATGTGTTTAAGCAATATTAATTCAAGATTGTTTTATCTACTAAATGAAAAATATCATCACTTCACTTAGTACCATAGAACTTTCTGATAGCCTTACATATGATTTGTCCTCTACCAGAGTGCGTAGACGACCACCACAGGAAGGCACTCAGTATGTTTTTTCACTCAGTACACAATATGTGTACACCTTTACAGATATTTAGGTGTATACTGTCTAACCAGGACAGAAAACTGATTGCACTACACCAATCACAAGACAAGGGCTTTGCCTTTTGGGGTCAGCCATGAGGAATACTGTAAAAAGGAATCAGGAACAGTTAAAAAGAGAGAAAATAGTGTACCACTTCCAGAAGCAGAGGAATATGATCAGTTGGAATATGATGTGTATACATGTACAACTATGCACATTGGACAGGAGGCTCAAATCTATCACTACAAGTCAAGAACCAAAACTCACAAGAAGTTCTCTCCTGTGAAGGGAATTTGAGGTTTTCTGGACTCCCAGTCTGTATCTGTAGTGGCCTAGAAGCCCACTTTCAGGCATCAGGCATCCTTTCTGAAATCTAGCAATGTCATGGCAGTAAATTAGAGTCTTCCACTGCATACTCCTCAGGCAGCACACAGATTTTTAACCAGGGTAAAGTTGTTCATCAGTTATGCCTTATCCTTTTTATCAGTTAAAATAAATGGATTCAGGGTACATGCAGTACTTAGTAAGTTTACAGTTGCAGAGCAGATTTCATCTGTTATGCAAGGAACTTGGATGGCAACTTTAATCAAATGGTACACTCTACTTATGAATGCATTGATGAACATACTTGCCTTTTTCACAACAAGAAAACAGGAGAAGAGGGATGTGAACATACTGTTTTGTAATTCTTCCAGGAATATGAGTGATTTTAAAATCTTTACAGTAAAATTGTTTAAATGACAGCAGGAATAATTAAAAATAAACACTTAAATTCAAATTAAAACAAATAACATGTACAAAAAAAAAAAAAAAAAAAAGATACGATAATCTCCTTGAGATGTTTCCAGAATTTAAGTGGGCACAAGTTGCAAAAGCAGGCTTCATGATTCTACAGTGACATAAGAAGTAAAGGTTGGAAAGAGAACAGTCTTAATCTAATCATAAACAGCTACAGAAACTCTGTGTCCCAGCTGTGATCTCTGGAGAACCATATTAACATAGGGGTGTTGCTAAATGTATGTGTCCCAAATAGTTGAGACCCATGGAGACCAGGTTTAGATAATAAGCAAAAAGGAGGCTAGCCATTGCTGAATAAAAGCAGAAAGTAGCAGAGCTCTACATGTATCTATCCCCATACCACCTATAAAACTTGAAGTGCATCGAACATAACATTTAACTTTGGCTGAACTTGATAAACAACTTGAACAGGGTAAGAAATGCTTTAGTAACCCCTTCTGCTTTCTGTGCTAGCCCATTAATAATTCAAACATACTTAGGCAAGGCATTCTCAGTATATCCTTAACCATTCCAGTGCTAAATACTACATCTCAGCTGCACAACAGTGTTTATGCACAGAAATCCTGCTGGAGTCAGTAATGGACTTCTCTGAGTGTCTAGCTGCCTAGATGCTTTTGTCTATTTTTGGAAAATAATTTCTTTTTAGAATAGATTTTTGAACAAAAGAGGAATCAAGTATAATACAGTGGTAAAATCATGAAAAAGTCACTGTAGTTTGCTTTTTGATTAAGACACATGAATATATATATATAAAGGCTATTTTATCTTAGACTTAACTCTTCACTCATCCATCTACCATTTTGTCTGATCTGTATATTTTATGTTGGGGAAGTTCATTATCTTCTTCTTGAAGAAGAAAGAATGTAAGGCAATAGCTGTGACCTTTACAGTGAATGAGGGGAACATGGAAGGTCACAGAACTGTCTCAGATCTAAGGAGATTTATGCACTGCTGCAGTGCTTTCCCAGGAGATAGCACAAGAGAGGTATGCCTCTAAATTTTCAGTTCAGATTTGTTAATAAATTTCATGCTCATACCACTCTAAATTGGTAAAAATTGCCTAAGGCCATTCACAAAAGTACTGTTAGTGTCTGGGATGAAATAAAAGGCAGTAAATGAAAAGCAGATAGTTGCTCCTAACCCACTTTTTCAAGTATTTCTAACTTTTAGTACTTATGGTTCTTTCTCTTTCTCTGGTGAGGCAGATGAAATTAAGCAGCTTTAAGATAATTTGCTTGGCTTTGTTTAGAAAGTTCTGGAAAAGGAGATAAGGGCAGATAGAAAGTCATTTCATTTGGTGCCAGGCAGCCTCTCTACTAGCTGCAAGCAGGCAACATGTAGCTAAGATTCATGCCCAGACTCTGTTTGTCTGATTAAAGCTGATTAAAGTGAGTGACCTTGATTTTTCCCCAAAGAAAAACGGCAAAGGCAGTCTTATCTGTCTTCCCATTCAGTAAAAGTGGGACTTTTTCCCCCCTAGACCTGAGCTTTCAATGAAGATGTGAAAAATTACTGTAATTTGTAGACACTTCAAAAAATATCCAACAGGTCTATCATGGCAGGAAGTTCAATATGCATTTTTAGTAAACTGAAAAAATGTGAAATTATTTTAAAAATTTATTTTTTAACCTTAGTTGCATCATTCTTTAAAATATTACATGAAGTTTGGTCTCACAAAGTAAGAGTGGCTTCTTTCATATCTGCAGCAGTTCCTGAAATTCAGTGACAAAGTGGCATAATGCTTTAGGTTGGTCATAGATTTTGTTTCATGGTATCACTGAGAAGAAAGGAAAAGAGTTTAGAAAAAAAAATAAGGAACCCATTTTAACCCCATGACTTGAACCTTTATGCCAGATCTCTCATGTCAGATCAAACTCTCTTGCAGCGTTAGAAATGTTTGTCTAAGTGTTTTCTTGCCATTATTTCTCATTGTTGCATACTTCTGCACTTGTGTAAGGAGACCTCAGTGACAGCTGAAACACAAGAAACTCTGAACTACAATAAATGTGTATGTCAAAGTTTTCCAGTGGGAAGAAAAGTGCCAACAAGTGAGGTAAGCTTTAGTGATAAGCTAAAAAACACTTAAAATACAACAATTCTAAGATACAAAAAAATATTATTTTAAGAAAATTATTCTTCTGGGAAAACCATTTTAGATGTTTAAAATACATTAAAAAAATGCTTCTGTTCACAACAGAGGCTACTAGTCATGATTGTTAGAAGTGATTTCTTCAGCATAAACTGAATTTAATGGTTTAATTTGTTTTGATCTAGCTGAAAGACAAGAAAGAAGTTAAATCCTTGAGAGGCACAAATTAGTCTTATGGAATTATTTATTAAACATTGTCAGTTGGTTTTTTTCTCAGAATTCCTTACAGATCACCACAATATTTTTATATTTTTTAATATCTAAAAGAATTTGTCAGCTTTTACCCATGAAAAATGAGTGAAATTATCTGCTCACATTTAAACATTTTAAAGTGAAAGGATGCCCTTCCCTAATATCAAACATTTTTTTCCCCCACTGATTTTATGTGTTATTCGAGATGACGAATTTTTCTTTTTTTCTGAGCTCAGTTATCCATAAGAGAACATGCACTGCAGGATGCAGTGATAGTAGTAGTGTAGAAAAGCTATGTATTACTAATACCTGACACTTGCATTTCTTTCTCAGAAAAATCATTTTAAGGAGGTTAATTTCATAATTAGCAATAATTAATAAATACAAGTGGTGTTCACAGTTGACCCAAGCCACTTTTTTGCAAGTTTCCTTCAATACTCCAAGTTTTTCTTTTACAAAGAAAACCTAGCCAGCTGTAATTACTAAAGCATTCAAGCTTGACTGCAGATTGGACAACTTGTGAGTCGTGGTGATGACAGTAACAGTGAAACAGAAGGCTGAACCAGTGGTTCAAGGACTGGGCAAGTTTGTAGGAAATGCACATTCTGTTCTCTTTCTGCCCCAAACTTCCTCTGTGGTCTTTGGCAAGTCGTTCTAACTCTTTATACAAGTGAGCCCACTTGTAAAACATAATTTAGCCTTTGGAGCACCTACATGCATTGTGATAGCGATGTGGCTTTCACAGGTAACCAAAACAAAAAGAAGTACCTGGACCAAGAGGATTTGTTTTTCAGACCATCTGTAAGGACAAAAGCCACATAATTTTTAGATCCCAATCCCATGATTAGACCCATGGGAATAAAACTCTGAGCTTTTATAGAGTTCTACTGTCATCTTCTTTTGTTATTTATCTTCAAAGTAGCTACCTACAAGCTTGGGACTCCATTTGTGCTCTCCCAGACCGAGAATCAGAATCATCAATGTACTTTTCTTAAAATACAATGTGAATAAACAGCTAAGACATGGACTACATTACTTTAACTGAGCAATTATCTTTTGACAGTGTAACAAAACTATTGCAGAAGGCCCACAAATAAAACTATTAACAACAAGACAGAACCAAAAAATAAAATGCTAGTGATAAAAAGAAGATAGTGGTGAACAACTTCACCTCAGATAGGAGGATGAGGTCAAGTGTAGTGGTGTAAGATGTGCTGTAACACAGTAATAGCAGTGAATTGGGACCCAGATAGTTATTGTCTATGCTCTGGCTCTGGTTAAACCCAAACTCTGCAGCAGCCGTTATCCCCAAAAGAACTTTGTTTCTGAAATGACAGTCACTTTTTGTGTACAGGAAATCTGCATGCAAAGATGGAAAAAATTATGACAAAATAGTAAGTTTTTTTTACTGAATAAAAAGGCATACACACACACACACACACACACACAGAGCCCTGTATTTTATATAGGCATAATTACTGTGTTTGTGTCTTGTTCCAACAGACAGGCCATTTGCTGAAATGAAACACCTAGGGGAAAGATAGCAATTATTTTCATTATTTAGTTTTTGTTATATCTTTTTGCATGCATATCTCAAGCTGGAACCCACAGATCAAATTAAAGAGATACTTAAATTCTTAAATAATGTCTCTTATTTTCACTTACCTTATAATTCAATTTCTTGGCAAAATTATCAGGATGTTAGCAAGAGAAGTTTTTGCTTGAGTACTGTACTTGTGTTTATGGTGAAAATAGCAGCCTTTAGGTGCAGTAAAATAGGATAACAAATAGGATTCCCATCTGCCTAAGCATAACAGGTCTGGTACAGTCAATTCCTTCAACATATTGCATGATTTGTACATTTTACATTGAAATCTCAGTGTTGCTCATTAAATCCTGGGTCTTACAGGAATTACTGGGTTCACAATGTCCTTATACTTGATTTAAAATTCAACTTTCTAGTATCTCATTAACAAATGTATTATAGCCAGTGGGATATAATAATGCCAGAACAGGGTTTCCTTCCACCCAAGTATTAGAAATCAAATGTTATGTTGTATTTACCTCCATTTCCAGTTTCTGTTCTTGTTCTGCACCTGTACAGTTCTTCCTAGATATAAACATGGATTTATGTTGTACAAACATGGTTATGTTGTAGAGTTTACACACAAATACAAGAAACAGCTCAAGAAGTAGAAATACTTCCCTATCAAAAATGTGATCCTGCAGAACTATTGGAAAAAAAAAGAATTAAACAAAACAAAAACACCTGGAAAAATACAGACATCTTTCTTATAAGATCTGAGACAATTTTCCCGATATTTTCTCTTATACTTGCCTAGATTTTAATCAGTATCAGAATAGAGGACTCTGAAATAATATTAACTGTACTGACTTGAAATTATGTTTACTTCTGGAGACCTAAATATTTTTAAATAGTATGTTTGTATCTAGGATAAAAATAGCAGATTTTCTTGAACTAACTTCTAGGTTCACTCTCAAAATTCACTGATCATTCTAATTTTTAGGATTTACGTAAGAGAGGTTACATAGTATGTCAAAATTAATAGTGAAAGAAATCTTTTTTCTTTCATCCTTAAAAAGAATAACTCATGACTCAAAAATGTTTTGCTTTATTATTGAAATATTTATTTTTTTTCACAGTGCACATAATAGCTGTGAAGCCAAACAGCTGGAAGCCAGACCAAATGTATGTTACACTCCCTGAGCTGTTACTACCACCTCTGTTAACAATGTGCACTCTTTTAACTAAATCCTTCTTGTCAAAGTGACATTTCTTTAGTCTTTGACACAATGTGATTAATGATCTGCCACCCAAAGGAAAACAAGCATTGAGGGTTTGAGAGATTGTGGCTAGAGAGGAATTTTTTTAAAAGTATTGATCCAAATTATCTACTTTATAGTTGATCTTTGTTATCATTTTATTAGTGCTAGAAAAGCCTCACAGTAATTTGCACTAATAATACAATAACACAGTATATGTTTAAAATAGTCCTGCAGTGTCCTCAGCAAAATAAACTGTACACAATATTTCCCTCTAATTTTCTAATTACACCATTGTAGGCAGGATGAGGATGAGCATACACATTTCTTCAACTAGTTATATAGTAAGCAACTACTACTAGTTTTAGGTGGAGCAAACATTACCGAATTCCTGTAAAAAACCCAGAGGTTCACATTGAATTTGGATGCCTATCTAGAAAGCAAAAACTTTTAGAAAGTCAGCCAATAGAATGTACCTCTAGAGTCTGTAAGGACTTCTTACTTTTGGATGGGGCAAAAGCTACTGGTCTGGTTTTTTGGAAACTTTAGATGAGCCAAGGGTGCAGGGCTATGAAAAGAGATGTCCAAGACAACCCCTCCCACCTCTAATTTTGAATGCCATGTTCACTTACTGTCAACATTAAGACAATAATATTTCAGTGAGAAAATCTTCTTACTGGGTTACACATTATATTAATATTTATTTATCGATTATCTATTATTTATACACATTATATATTATACACTATACATTATATATATGTTTTATATCTGCCTCTAATATAAACATAACATTTTTAAATGATGATTGCTTATTCCTCTCATCCTTCTGACTCGTCTTCCACAATGCTCTTAAAAATGTAGCAGTAAAAAGGAATAGGACTGGAGATGTTTCCATTTCCTTGATCCTTTTATTTCATTGCAGCTTGGATTATTTGCAGGTTTTATACATGTGGGCTTCAACGTGTGTTGTGATGTGAGTGTGCTACTAAATTTTATAGCCTTGTCAGTCAGTGTCAGCCTTTTTTCTCTAAAAGAGTAATTCCTGACCTACTGACCTAAATCTCCAGCCACAGCATGTTTGCTTGAAAACTGCTAGTCTGGTATGAGCACAGCTCATTAGAAGACTACCATATTCATGCTTTCTTCCTCACTTCATCAGTAACAGAATAACACAGCACAGTTCATTAAACAAATGTGAGGAAAAAGATGAACTGCTTGTATTATGATCTAAGGCTTACACTATTTTACATGGTTCACATCCAGGTAAATTACAAGCTAAATTTTCAATACAGTAAATACAAAAATTGCAGCTGTTTTCATGCTGTCTGGCAGAAGAACACAAATAATGGCCATGGAGAGAAATTTGAACTAGAGAGGGTGCATAATTTCAAATTCCAGATACCAAGATCAAAGTAAAAATATGCTTTAGACAACTTACAGGAGTAGTTTATATTATAATCTGGTATGGATTTTATTTTAAAAAATTAGAAAAAGTTTACTATTTTTAGTACCTAGGGATGCTGTTAATATTATTTATAGATTCAGTGGTAACTGAATCTATAGAAGTGGTTGTATTTCTCTTTTGAATTTTAGTCTTTCTGTGTTTGCAATTCCTTATCTTTGGACGGGGGATTTTGTATCTGCTTAAAGATTTCTGGATAAAAAAGGAGCTAACAGTATTCGTATGTTGAGTTATGATTTTTTTAAAAGTTTAAATTTGTAAGCTTACACATTCTCAGTGCAGTTCAGTTTCAGCATTTTCCTTTGTATTTTCACCTCACTACATGATCAAGGGTGTTGTAGGGAACATCTGTGTATGGGATTGATATGGTTATATTAAAAAAATGCTTAATTCAACATTGACAACTTCACCACATGAGGTCAAGAAGTGCTGACATAATATCCCCACAGGGTTTTTGGAAATAATTAAGGCGAAGACAAGAGAATGGAAACAGTATGTAAGACAGATAGACTGAACAAAAAGAACAAGAGACTATTTTGTAGAAATTATTTCCAGGGTTCAAACAATTACTGCACATCTAACTAAAATCCAATTGTTCTCATCCGTGGTCTTTAGAGCATTTCTGCTTCTCACCAAAAGTTACACAGAATATTTTTGTTTTCTGTTTTATATTTTAAATCAAAAACATATGAATGAGGTTTATGCAACAACATATGGAAGTCATTAACGTTGCTTTCGTTCTCAACTAAGTACTCGGTTCTGTACTCCTTAAGTAAGAAAAACTCTTACTGAAGTCACAGTGAGTTTTTCTTGCATAAAAGGAAAAAAAATTGAGTAATAAATGTAATGATCTGTAGGCTACTAAAATTGCTCAGTGACCCCTGTGTCAGTCCCTTTTAATAATGTATACTTTTTTGCAGGATATAAATTCTCACTATACAGTGAGTGATTGTTTTCTATTCAACTGGGGACCAATTTGATTTCCACAAAATCAAATGCAAAACTCCAACCGACCTCTACAGGAAGAAGGATTAAGACTTTTACATAGTTTCTTTATAAGAAATCTTCTGTCTCAACAGGCTGCCACCTTCTCAGTTAACTGCAGATATGTGTGGGCTGCTGTATCAGTGTCAGTCACACATTTCTTGAAAAAGAGAGTGCAGAAAAGTTTATCTGAATATTACAGGTTGAAAATTGCAAAAATCAGATACACTCTAACCTCTATATATTGTCTAAAGAAAGACCTCTATTAGCCATTTGAAGAGGTGAGTAAACAAAAAAAAAACAAAACAAAAAAAAAAAAAAACCACAAAAAACCAAACAAACAAAAAAACAAAACCCAAAAAAAACCCCAGGTAGTTTGTTTTTCAATTAACAAATGCTTTGCAGTACTGTTGATCTTGATCTCAAATCAAGCTCATGGGAGGCAGTAGCAAAAGAAACCTCTCAGAGAAGTAAATGGAGTAGATTTAGAAGTACTTTTGACTTTGTGAAGTAAAATGTATAGATAAGAAATTTTATTAGTATTCCAAAATAAAGATAGAAATGTTGTTTTGTGAAGTCTCAGAATTCAATTCTGCTCACATTCCCTGTTATTCTGACTTTTTATATTTGTGTATTATTCTTCCATGAATTGTTCACATCGATCATTTCTTCAAGCCTTGTCATTAGAAAATAAAGATGAAAACTGAAGACTGGAAATAGTTTTCAGTAAAAATATATTAAATAGAAATATAAAATGGCCTGACCTTTATGTAATCCCTGAAATGTTGAATAAGTGCATATTTGTATCTGTGATATAACACTATATTTCTGAAAATATATATTCAAAGGACAAATTCATATAGAGTTACATAGTCTCCATAGTACATTAGAGCAAAATCTGTTCTTAGAAACTGGAAAGCAGAATTCAGATAACACTGCAGGACAATGATTACTTGTTCTAATGTTTTTCTTGGAACTGGCTGATTATTCAAATCTCTGTACATTCATTATCAGCTTTCTTGTTCCTCAGAAATTCATTGCAAGATTTGATATAAAGCAAGAGCAACAAATGAAGAGGCAGAAAAATAAAAAGGCGAGGGGGGGAGGGGAGGCGAGGCGAGGCGAGGCGAGGAGAGGAGAGACAGCCCTCTAGGTGTCTTCTTTAATGTGTAACAGGAATTTAATCTGGTGTCATACTGCATATCACTCACACTGTATGTGTCACCAAAAACAAGCTTATAAAAATTATTTCTCTAGGCCTTAATATATAGTCTGGTTGGCAGTGAAAGAAAATAATTGAGGTTGGTGCAAAGTTTTGCTCTATGTGTAAGGCAATGAATCATCACCAAAGTTGAAATGTGTTTTGATTTAATGGAATATGATTTTGTATGTTGCTTCATAATGTGCTGATTTGATTCTTAGTGAAATAGGTGCTAAATGTCAGAATTTCATGGACAATAAAATTTTCTGTATTCATTGGTACAGATGTACTCCACAAATTATAGGAATTCCAATGTGCATTTCCTTTGAAATTTTCTTTTGCTGTATTTCTTGAAGTTGTTTCTCTCACATGTTATTCAGTGCAGTGTTCTTCGATTTGTACTTGTTTTATGAGAATTGGATTTCCTCTAGACAATATTTTGCAGGGTTTGAGAACCATAATGGATTGTCTTCTCTTCTTTGCCCCCTCAAATAACTCTCAACTATAAAAAGGCAAGGCTATCAAAGTCTCCAAATACTTTACTATTCTATAGTTAGATTTTAACTTAATTCTATGCTGTTGTGATTACATATTTACTTAGATGTGGATTATGCAGAACTCACTGGATGGGAAAAGGCCAACTCAAACAATTTTCCAGCAACCTTTCCAAGTTAAATCAAAGGAAATGTTCAGGCAACAAAGAGTTCTTTACTTTAGCAACCAGTGCTTAACTACCTTAGGAACTACTGACTTAGATTCCTGTTTCCTGGTAGGTTTCCCATAGATGTTGGAAAGATGTTTCTGGAAGGTCAGGAGGATAATCATTTATTTGTTTGTATGTGACTCCTATTCTCTTTCTACTTTAATGAAAGGTTTGGTTGGGTTTGGTGTTTTTGTATTTGTGGAGGTTTTGTTTTGTTTTGTTTTGTTTTTTAAAGGACATGACAAATTAGAAATTAAGTTACCAATTAACTTATTAATTGTCAGTAGCATCTAAGCATCTTATCTGCAACTAAAAGTGACAGAAAAAAATCTGTCTTTTCTGACACTGACATTGCAAAACTCATGAGGATAACATTTCTTTTATTTTCATTTTACTAGATGGTGAAAAACAGAAGAGTGTGTCCTGTCTCAATGGATACAACAGGCAAACCTCAGCTGATTCAAGTGTTGCCAGAATTTTACCCATGAGGTTCAATCAGAGGGACAAGGATTGCTCCATATATACACTCCTTGCAACATCTCTTAAGAAAATGTTATTTCTCAAAGTTTACTTTTGCTTTACTGAAGATTTTATAATATATTAGAATATTAAGCCATGTTGAAAGTAAATAGATGGTATCAAAATTATTATTTCTATGCCACTATTTTTTTTACTTCACATTTAAAACCTCTTAATGAAAAGTAGACAAGAATAAACATTGAACGAGAAGGTCCGGAGGTATCAGAGTGGATGTCCTGTTCTAGCATAGGAAAAGAAGCAGACTTGCTTATTGAAGTAGGATGAGGTTTATCACATCATTCATTCTCTTGTACGTCTAAAACTGTTGCAAATGAACCTTATTACCCCATCGTGGAAACAAAATTAAGTCATATGGTCATTATCCAGATGCAACTGAAGAATCCCTACGTGAAAGTCAGAACGCCTCAGGGAGGTGGCCCTCTGCTTCAGTCCGCAACTATTTTTGTATTTATTTACATATAGATATAAAAATATGTGACACACACTCATACATGTATGTATGTACATCTATGCACAAACACATGCTCCCTGAAGTCCTAAGAAACTAAATTGCTCTTTTTAATAATTTGGCACTTTTTCCCACACTTCCAGGACAAAGAACATAATTTGTGTTTTGTTCTCCTAGAGACTAGAGTGCTGAGATTTTCAGTTGCCCACTTAAGAAGAGGATTAAAACAACTTAGTTAATACCCAGAAAGTGTATAACTATCATTGTATCCCATGTTTCATGTCTCTTCCTTCAACATTTTCAATTAACTTATGTCCAATGTCATTCATCAAATTTCTTTTCCCTAGGAAAAGAAAGAATCTCAGTCATAGTGATACTAGCTTGTACTACAAACATGGGGAAAATCCTACTTCTAACAATTAAAGAAAAAGTTTTTATGAGCTTTATAAATTCAAAGTTGTAACAGGTAAAGACAGCATATCATATATACTAGCAAGGACACAAGGTGAATATTTGAAAATGCAACTAGAGAAACTCATTATATATTATGACACATTATGTAGAATTACCATGGACAGGTGTCATGGGAATACATACACACACACATATATATATTATATACACAGAACTACAGATAATTTGTCATGGCTATTGGGATGAATGACACACTCATGAAAGGATAGATTCATCAATAAACAAATGTTTTTCCAGTTCTCACAGGGCAAGCTGAGTTTATTTGTCCAGCTCAACTAGATATGTGTCATTCTGGCACCTTATCCTAAGACAAATCAGATCTATGTGACACCCAGGAGTAAAGAACTGTCAGAAACTTTCTACGATTTTCATTCAATACAAAAATAGGCTTACAACCCTTCTTTAGCATCCTGAATATAAGCATCTGTGCTGCAGCAAAGAACCTACATAGATTATGGCGGACAGTTTATGAGACGTATGCTTTAAATAGCTTTCAATTCTTACTGTAAATTACTGGAATTATTCTGTATGAATTAAATATAATGTAACATTGATGTTGGATGTGTTAAAATTACTGGTTTAGGGACAGCAGTTTCTGAACACATTTTGTCAATGAACCTAATTCACACTCAAGAGTTTCTACTGCTTGTTGAAAGTAATGGAATCAAACATAATATAGCTATTCAGCAAGAGGCAGTTTAATATGTAACTGATAAACATTTTACACCTGATCAGTCCTTCTTGAGAAGTAAAGGCTTAAAATTAGAATATAGTTTAAGCTTAACATTATTTTTTGTCCATAACAGTAACATAAAATATGTTGTCCATCAGGTTTTTTTGTTTGATGAATTTATCAATTCAACATTTTTTTTTATCTAGCCTTTCCCTTTAAGTAATACAAGCTACTATACATATTTCTGAGCCTTGGATCCACTGAAGATTTCCTCTTCTGCATTACAGTGCACCCTTCCTTTCTAACAAGCCTAATCACAGGCCTTATCCAGGAGGCGCTATCTGCCAGTTACCTGCAGAATTGAGCAATAATCTTCCATTAAATCTCTATAAAGGGAGAAAGGCAGATAAACAAGCTGAACAAAAATATTTACACTCTTTTATTTAAATAGGAAGTTAATTAGGAAATGTATGCTCCTTTAATGAACTGAAAGCTGCATACATTATTTCTGGGATTAGCATTCTGAAAGTTAAATTCTTCAACTTTGCTTAACATAAGAACAAAACCATAGTACTATGAAAAGAAAATTCACATTTTACACCAGTTCTAGGTTTGGGCAAGTCAGGAAGAATGTACATTTTACTAAGTCTTGCATAGCAACCATATTTAGTAAAAATTCTCTAAGCTTAAAGAAATCCCCTTTTTCATATGATGTCTAGTATTTAGAGAGTCAAAGACAAAGTTTATTAAATTCTCTCTATTAAACTAAGCCCCAGAAAAGCAAACAGCCCAATTATGAACTGAATTTCCACTTGTCTAAGCCCTGTGTAACATCAACTTATTATTAATTTGGAATTTGTTTGCTTTGTCATAGGAATTCATTCACAGTTTTCTGCCCTACTGAGTGATCCTATTAAAGATAATCCCATTTATTTAATCTCCTTTCTGAACAACTATTTTATCCATAGCTCTCCCTACCATGGTCCTGGAAGTCTTGCCCTGCCTAGCAGGGCTTGCAGTGTAGGTCGGAGATTTCCAGGTGTGCTACTACTAGGAAAAATGAGATTAGCTGTTCTTTCCTCTTTTCCTCTTTTCTTTCCTGAGGGAGCCCATTGATAGGAAATAATTTTCCTGGGCATGGAAAAAAAGAGTATTTTATTTTCATAGACCTGATTACCTTTGCCCTTATTTTGGCATTGTCATGAGAAACAACTAAATCATGAAGTTTTTTTTAAATGAGTCCATTAATTGAAAAGTACAGGATCAATGCTGTACTTGCCACTATAAGAATTATATAGTCAGAGGAAGTATCACCTGCTCTCAAGATCATACCTTGTTAAAGTCTCAGATCCACTTAAATTTGTGAATTTATGTTCAACTGTCTAAAGGTACATCCCAACCTTGTTAAATACTGGCAAAAGAAACCATTAGAATTCCTACAAATTATTCTGTAAAAATCCTACACCCTTGTAATGCAGCAAAGTAAACTTCCAAAATAATTGATGTGTGCTGGCAAGTGCAGCCGGATGCCTCCCCACCACATAAGAGGAAGCCTGTGCTCCTGATGGAGGGAGCCCTTGGTGGGTTATTACAGTACCGAGGCCTGCTGGCTCTCTCTTTTTCTGGGAGCTGTGATCTATGAGCTGTGAAACTTATAGTTTTGTTATTTATTGTGTTTCCCCCAAAGCTTTGTAACATTAATGAGCCATACAACAAAATTCACACATTCTTCATCTAAGACTCTGATCCTTGCAAATAAATCTTTGCTGCATAGTTGGCTTTGTGCCTCCCTGAGCTCTCATGGTACCAATGGGATTCTGCATGGGTCCAGCACAGCAAGTTCACGGACAGGACTAAGCCTGATGCAGCCTCTCTCTAAAATAAGTCTCCTGTGACACAAGAAGTCCATATGCTCAGAAAGATGTCTTGCAAGTGTAACTCTTGGGCCAAAGCCTTTTTTTTTTTAACTAATACTTAGGTTCCTTAGCCTGAAGCAAATATTTGTGAAATGTTTTCTCTGATTATCTTCCAAAATAAAGGCTTTTAGGTAGTATTTTAGTTTGCTTTGGTTTTTTTATGGCTCAAGGTAATGAATTAACATCATTCCTATGTATTTTTACATTCAAGGAACTTTAGGAGCTTGAGACTCTAGAACTTATTTAACTCTAGAATTCTTTTAGCCTAGACTAACCAGAGTCATAATTCTTTCAAAATACCTTCAGATAAAGAATAAATATACAAACACACAAAATAAAATGGAAATAAAACTGCCAGAGACTACAGTTTCAGAGATATCACTATCTATTTATCTGAATTCTCCTATAATTAATAGGCAGTTATTTTTGTATCTATTGTAAAGGCATTGCAAGACTCAGTTTCAGGATACGAATTCAGACAGTCTGATAGGAGGTAGGAACATCACAGAGACTATGTAATTATGAAGAATGCAGAAAATAATATTTTTCATATTATCCAATGGATTGAGCTTTCAAATCTGTCAAAGCAATTGAATAAAGCATGTTAAATACCTAAATACTTTTAGTGTCCTAACTCAATATACCAGCCAAAGCACTTTCAGCAAAAAACAAGAAGCAACAAAGGTGTTACAGGGATTTAACATGTATTTCATAATGAGCAAAGGGTAATAGAAATTGGCCAAAGATATACAGGAATAATTCCTTTGAAATCATTGAAGTTTGTCCCTTTTGCACTGAGATTTACTTTAATTCTAAATTCACAGCTACTTTGACACTGTAACAAGTAGAGCATCAGTATGGTCACTCTGAAATGACACAATAGCTCAAATGATTTTTACTTTGGTATGGGATGCCATTTTTAGAACAGAATAGCTCTTACATGTCCATATTTAATTACAGTAAAACAGATTAAATAATCCATTTATGATTAATTAGAAAATTATATACTGTGTTGTATTTATCATCAAAGTACATTTAGCTGTCACATGGAAGTAATAGGATAGTGCAACACAAATTAAGCATTTTGGCATCTTAATCAACAAATAATTTGTTAACACAAAACCCTATATGACAATATTTTCACCTCTCGAATACCACTAACTCATTATTTTAAAGGAAATTAATTTGTTCTGCCTTTCACTCAAAATTCTAGGCTAATTATACGTAATGATTTTGTTACAAAAAGCTGAATATTTTAAATCCCTGCTGAAATTTACAGGTAAGGAAGAAAAAAAAATTGTTACATCAGTTAGAGGCTAAATTTTTTTCTCAAAACAGGGCTTTTTCATAGAAATCCTTATGACAGGTTTAGAGTTATGTTTACTATCTCCTATAAAGAAAATATCAGAAATTATTTCTTTGGATCCTTTCTTTCAATTTTCCTAAAATTTATTTAGCTTTCCCTACATAAACAACTTCTCTTACCAGATCCAGAAATTGTGATGACATCTCCTGCATTGGCCAGTTTTGAAGTTTTAAAATTAATCACATAAGGAGTTGATCATTGCCTGTAACCTAATTGCATTTTGACAAGATTTTCTGATGGGACCACCCTGATTAATCACCTACTTCTGTTCTCCAGTTCTGCCAGAACCTCTTCCTGGATAAAAGCAAAATTTATAATGATAGAAAAAAATGAAAATAATTGTGAATGCTAGTTTCTGGGTTTTGTCAACAGGTCAAATTTGACCTGAGTGCTTTCTGCACTCATCTGGGGGAAAGACACAGAGCCACAGAAACTTCCAAGGTGTTGCTCTCATCTAAAAAGCAGAAGACTGAAGGATTCTGGAACTCTACAGGGAATTTAAGACCAAAAGTTCACCACCTCTATATAGATATGAAGATCCCATTTCTGTTCTGGGTCAAGTAAAATAAATTAAATTACTCCTTGTATATACAGTCTTATTTTAATCGAGAGTGTTGTCCCAGGCTCATACCTCAAAAGACTGTATGTTTAAGCCTTCAGCTTTGCAACACCTGTACTCAAATGAGCCTATTACTTCAGCACAGTGGTCACTCTGATGTGGCTGAAGGGTTATGTTGCAGTTGTCTTTCCCTCATTTAGACTGTTATATTTCAGTAAAATGAACTCCTCAGGCAGTGCAGAGCAAGCAGTGTGTGGTCTCCAGGGCTGCATTGGAAACTAAATCTCAGTTTTTATCTCAGCACTTTGAAGACTGATACCACTGAATTCCCTTCTAGGTAATTCAAAGACAAGGACTAGTAATCTTATTACCTTTGGGAAACCTTATTTCTGCAAGCAAGGAAGAAACATTATAGGGCAAATTATTCTCAGAGTTTGAGCGTATTTGATTATCTTTATCTATAAATAGACTTTTAAAAATGGATGTTGACATTATATCTGTCTTTTACACTCTGAAGTTGCTTAATGATATTATTTCCATTTTATCTGTCTTTTTCTTAATAGTTATGCATGTTGTCTTCAGTACAAGCCTAATAGAATGTGTCTGTCTGTAACATTGTCTATAACATGTGAGGGCTAATATCCTAGAAAAAGATATTATGCTGCATTCCTGTATTTCAAATCATCTAATTAAAGGAGTAATATTCACCTGACACTTCCCAACAGGACTGATACACAAATAATGCTCAGTGTTTCCTAATTTTTGCAACTGGCATGATACCGAACTTCTCTAAGTTTGATAAAAAGCAACAACTCCAGAGCTAGTGAAAATCAGGGAGGAGTACCCAGCACTTGACATAATATGAACATTTTACAGATAATATTTTTTTTGAAAGGCAACTTTCACTCCTTAATCTTGGAACTACATGTAGAATCTCCACTGACACAAATAAAATTCCATGCTGAAGACAAAGGGAAGAAGTCATCATGGCTATCTTCTCCAAGTAAAGTATGTAATTGTTCCTTTTATTATTGTTTCAGATTTAAGAAAATGTAAGTATACAATACTCTTGATAAAAGACTATCGAAAAAAGGTTTCAATACAGTTATGTTTGGATTTGCATCTGAACCTTCTCCCACCTAGAAAAAGTTTCCGCTACTTTTAATACTGCTTATTCAATTTCATCAAATAGTTTTACAGGTATCAGTATTATAGTCTGAAAAGTAGTTAAAAATTGTGCCATGCATTTTGAAAGACATGAATAATGCAACAAATAATTTCAAGAACCAGGGAACCCTGGTTAACCAATTGTTAATCATGTACTCCACCCAGGCAAAGATACTTTCAACAGAGAAAAGAAGACCATTATTAATTATAATAAGTCCAACAGTTATGCTTTTATGATTAAATAAATCGGTTTACTGAAGTAACCAAAGGTTACTTCAAGTTTATAGCTGAAATGGTCTTGTTTGTTGTCAACATACAGTAGGTGAAGAGTTAATGGGTCACTTTCCAGACTAGAAAAACAAATACCATTAGTATTTTTGAAATCTATCCAAGCTCCAAGTGGTAATGCAGTAGTTGGTATACTGTAACAGCTGGCCTGCTGCTGAACTGAATAAGATACCTGGTCTAGACATTTAGGCACAGATGATAGAATCATAAATTATGCTCTGCTTGTACGTATGTTGCACATTTCATACACTTAAATTGCCTAAGTAGACTTCAGTGAGCAAAAAGGCTAGGACAATTCATATATTTTTTAAGGAAATCAGTTTTTATAGCACTTTCTTTTTCAATTTAATTCTAAAAGTACTTTTTTCATGATATTTTTGAAGGAGTAACTTTTAATCCACAGCAATAAACTTCAGAAGGCAAGATGTTTTTATTTTCTGCTAGCATCCTGTGATCTCTACTAAGTCCAGTTCTTCCTTCTAACAGCACAAAACATCTGATCTTCAGCTGAAGAATTTCTCTAGAATCAGGGAGCCCTAACTACTAATCTGACCTCTCAGCAGAGACAGAGGAGAAAGAGCAACCCAGGATGCTTTGCTTGCAGCAAATTTCATTTGTGCACTATAGGGGATTATAATACTCTTGCAGTTAGTTTGGTGATACCAAATATTTTATCAGATATTCAATATAAACAATAGCTGAGTAACAACTTCTGAGTAGTTGTTGTTCAGGGTATGACCGGGTACCAAAAATGATCTAATGAAAATAGAATTAGAGACAAAACAGTCTATTTAAGAATATCCTATGGCTTGATG
This sequence comes from Sitta carolinensis, assembly GCA_032173965.1. Taxonomy (NCBI): domain Eukaryota; kingdom Metazoa; phylum Chordata; class Aves; order Passeriformes; family Sittidae; genus Sitta; species Sitta carolinensis. Next base: position 46,778,792 of record CM063313.1, read on the forward strand.
ATCAGAACACCATTCCTGAGGACATATGATAAACCTTATTTTCTAAATAAAAAGGAGGAAAACGTGTTGTCCTCCATGTACTTCACTAACCACAGACGGAGCGCTCAGCAGCAGATAGATAAAACCGTGGAGTTACTGGCAGCAGCAGTAGTACCAATTTGGGGACTCTAAATATGATGCTAACGTTTTCTTCCAGCTAGAATTATGATCTAAAGGTAACTCAGCTTCATTATTTTAAGTCAGCTTTTCACATCCAATTGCAAACTAAATCTGGAAAGAAAAAAGAGGACTGAAAAGGAGACAGGTAGAGGTGGTATCCTGTACAGCTTTTTGTCAGGTGAAGAATGAGATCATTGTCATTCACTTTATTTTTGCCAAGTAAATATTTCCCACAACAGGCTTAATAATTGCAAAGGGGATAGGTTTCCTGGGGATGTTGTGGAATGTCCCTCCTTAGAGATACTAAAAAACTGTCAGGATAGCACAGCAACTGATTGTGGCCTCACTGAACTAGGGAGCAGCCTTGATGAGCTGCTGAAGGACCCTTGCTGTATTGGGTGAATTAGGAGGCTTGGATCAGATGACCTCCAGAGAAATGTACACAGCCCTGAGTTTAACATCCATGAGACCAAAGAGAAGAGTGAGTAAACATGAAGCAAGTAAATGAATGCCAACCCTTCAAGTACAACAAGACGAGAACAAGTCAAATTGCAAAAACCAAATCACGCCAAGGCAATCTCTTTTCTTCCTCAATAAAGAAGCCTAATAGCCTCTTGAGCAAAGGAAAGCATGGATCACATATATTATGTTTGTCTAGAAAAGCTTTTAATAAAGTTGCACATGACATTACACACAACTACAGAAGCACGAGTCAGAAGAAAACAGTACTGAGTAGTGCCAAAATGCCAGTCATCGTTACTAGTCATTACACTGTCAATATAACTGTCTTGATCACAGTTTCACATAAGGTTTTTAAAACTTTACTCCACCATTACTCAGATTTGGAGGGGGGAAATTGGGGAAAACCTCTTATATGTTTACTATATATAAAACAAAATGTAAGAGAATATGCTAGAGGACAGTATCTGAAAATAAAGTTATATATTTCAAGTCAAGGTCTGAAAGGTACTACTTAGTTATATGAGTCTATCACCCTTGTAAACTCATAATTTCTTACAGGTAGAAGAGTTTCACATGTGTTTAACTAGAGATACATTTATTTGTATATAATCGTGTGTATGTAGATACATGCACTAATGTATATGAGTGTAAATACATATTTATATGCTTTATTTGTGTATGTGTACTTAAACATCAGCCAAGGCAGGTGAAAAATAGTGTCATGGACAAGACCCCCCAGGAAGGAACAGAAATTATTCCATTCCATGGGATATTTGACCTTTCTGCTGAACAGATAATTACTACCAAGTAAGATTACAAGTTGTTTCCCATTCTAGACTGACTTGAAGCTTAACCATGCTGGAGAAGATCATATGTTGCAAAAATTGATTTACTGTTGGAAACACAAACATACTGGAAACAGTAATGCAAAACAAAATAGAATCCCCCAGCCTTCCACCCAAAAGAAAAAAATAGAAACACTTTTGAACATGCCTGCACTGTTTTCATAGCCATAAATTAAAAATCATTTTTAAAAATAACATACTGAAATATATGAGTTTGTCATTTACATGGACTGATATTTTAAAATAATATTTCCTAATTTTCATTATAATGAAAATCTTGGTCCAGTAACCCTCCCATACCATTGTTTTGCAACAACTACATAGATACTCCCTAGACTTAAGCTCTGACAGGAAAAGAATTCAAACATCAAAACCAAATTAAAAAAAGGGAGTACCAAAGTACCACTAGGCCAAAATATTGTATATATTCCTCAGTTCTTGTTTCTGATTTATACAATTTTGTTTATCAATATTATCCATTGCTTTGGAATTATCAGTTACATTCTTCCATGGAAAAACACGGTAAGCTTACTAAATGGTTACTGCTAATTTGTACTTCATGTTACAGTCACTGCAAGTAATCTAACCAAGAAAGTGCAGAGGTTATCCAGAATGACAGAGTTAAATTGCTGCAAAAGATTTTGCCAATTTACACATTTAAATCATATTTAGATGGTGATACCAGCAAAAGGAAGTGAAGTAACAGGTCATGATAGCACAGAGCTTGAGGGACAGTGTGGGTGGTTACTGGAGAGGAGATTGATCCTTTTCCAGACTTCTCAGTTTTGTACTCTGAAAAGTAAATAAGCAACTTGTGAGATTCATTTTAAAAGTGTTTCAACTGCTTCAGTTTTACTCAGTAATTTGTACTACCCTCATTTATAAATCTATGAAATATGTTTTTTATGGCTGATTCATCCACAAATCAATCCTATAAAAACTAAGTGTCACGCACAACTGACTGCACCGCCTGCAGCATATGATAAGCTTCCTTAGGCTGTCTGTAAACATGACATCCCTTTCTTAAACAAGTCCAGGCACTATATCACAGAAACAAGGCACTTGATTATTCACAGCTTGTGTTTCTTAGGATAATCAGTGCCCGGTGAGAAGTCAGGTCAGTTGGACAAACACTGCAATTTTTTCATGTTACTGTATGTCCTTGGATTCCTTTCCTATGGACCAGTACAATAAACAGGACATGTTATCTTCCTTGAATCTTAGCATCTCAATATTCCATTCACCCAGGAGAGTAATCATCTCTTACATACATGAAAAATGGTAAAAAACAAAAAGAACAAGTATTTTTCAATATTCAAAATGACAAGTGAGTCCTAATTTTTACCTTAGTAAGACAGCTAACATATAGACTAAATGGTTTGGCAACACCTGGTATGTTTATTGCTTAGAAATTCACTCAGCCTTTCAGGAAGAAGAAGCTATGGCAGGAATGTAAAAGAAAACCTCAAACAAGATAGTCTTATTATGCTCAAGAGGGAATGTCAGTATGGCTTTGCTAACTTTGCTTACACACTGTAGAACATGCTGCTGAGGGGAATGCTCACAGAGGGGGATGCTGATAGGTAAAAAATGTAGGGAAGCACTAAGTATTTTCACAGAAGTATAGAAATATAGTGAATTAGCCAAACACTTAAGACAGCTGTTGCAAATGTCTGTCCTCTGGGAAGAAGTTTTCTCAACACTACCTAAAGCACAAGAGTGTTACACATGATGAAAACAAGAGTGCTTGGAATTGCTTACCAGCTGGTGGTGCAACATATTTATGAGTACATATGAAACAGATAATAAACTATCAAGTTCAAGTATCGAAGACTTCTAGTAATTTGTATGATTCTTTCTGCAAAATGAATGTGAAAATTATTTATTAATTGTGTAATACATAACTTGTTAAATAGGTAATATTAGGTAATATCAGCAAGTCGAAGAGTTTCATGAAGCAAGTATTGATATGAAAGATATCTATAAATTATGAAATAATTCTAGCGGATATAAATGGAAATGAAAGACCAAGTGTCAAAGCCTCATTCCTGAGAATGTAAATTCCCAGAAATTTACAACCTGAAAACCAGAAAGCATCGAATGACTAAACCTTTCAAGTAATAAACTGGAAAAAGCCCACTTGAGGACTGCATTAAAAAACTTAACAATACAGTCTATAAAAAAAAATTTGTGTTTCCTTCTGCACTTGTGTGGAAAAGCCAATGAAATATACCAGACGTGGTGTGCTGATGCAACCCTGTTTTCAGGGCGCAGGAATTGAATTGCACCCACCTACTGAGGAAAAATCAGCAAAGGTTTTCTTGTCTGCTTGCCACTGAACTCTTAACAAGTTAGCACAGGTAACACATGGTAATTTATGAATGACTTAGTTCAGCAACTGCCTACATTTACAAGTTTAAGGACAGCCTATGAATTTGTATGTGAAAGAGAATATAAAACTAAATTCTACCCTAATTATTAGTTTTTGGTTTTCTCTTTTCAAACAACTGTATTTTTCTATTCTTTCTGTTGTTAATGGATACAAGACAGTAAAAGACACTTTAGTAGCACTACTCATAACTGAATTCACGCAAGAAAAACAAAACATTATTGACAATGTACATCTAGGCAGTTTCTTTAATCAAAAATCAAATCTTTGAATCAAAAATTAATTACAAAGGATTTATTGAAGAGAAATAGAAAAGAACACAATCTGAAGAAATAAAACATTTTACATAAATTACCAGCAGTAAATGGTAGAGAGGAAGTTGGATTCTCAAAAATGTGGTTAATCCTGCCAAGAGGAACAGCTATTAGCAGCTGTATCAGGTTTATACATTGCAACTACCTCTGAAGTACCAAAGACACAAGATCTCTGTCTGTTTTCTTAAGAGATGTACCATGTCACGGCACTGAGAGAAGCTATACATCCCTGGATGCGAATTGTAATATGCTGCTGTACCAACAAAGCTTTTTGACAGGTACAATACTAAATGTACATTATATGAGCATTCCATTCTGGAATATTCAAAGTATCTCTCTAAAATCATATGATGAATTTATTTTAATGCCAGAATAAATGCAGATAGTATATAATGAAGTATTCTGTACATAATGCCTATGCAGTACAGCTGTTTCAATTATGTGGAAGAAGAGCCTATATATAAATAAGTGAATATGCCATACAGATAGAACTTAGTAGCTGATGAAAGAGGTCACCAGGTATACATCACTACGGATCAAATTACCTCAGCCAAATCCTGGAGGACCACTTGTGTCCTGGGGGTACATCAGACCCTGCATCACCAGGCAGGCAAAGGAGGGGATTGTCCCTCTCTGCTCTGCACTGGGGCAGCCTCACCTTGGGTACTGGGGGCAATTTCAGTGCCACAAAATTTAAAAAAAAAAACATTATCAGGCAGCAGCCAGAGGAGGGCCATGAAAAAGGTGGAGGACCTTGAGGGGAGGCCATACCAGGAGTGGCTGTTGTCCCTTAGTCTGCTCCACCTGGAGGAGATTGAGGGGAGAACTCATTGAAGTTACAAATTCTTGTGAGGGGAAGAGGAGGGGCAGGCACTGATCTCTTCTCTCTGGTGACCATTGACAGGACCTGAGGGAATGGCCTGAAGCTGTGTCAGGGAAGGTTTAGGTTGGATATTAGAAAATGGGGTTTTACCCAGAAAAACCACTGGACACTGGAACAGGCTCCGCAGGAAAGTGAACACAGCACAGTCTGAGTTCAAGGCACATGCACATTCTTGGGATGGTCCTGTGCAAGGCTGGGAGGTGACCTCTATGATTTTTGAGGGTCCTTCCAAAGCAGTGTATTCTGTGATTCTCTGATTCTGTAATTGTTTCAAGGCCATTTTGTCTGATGACCTATGCAGTAGTCTATCATGGCTGTATTTAGATGGTATGTTATGATTAAATCATTCTCTATTTCAAATTCATCACTCGTATACATGTTTTCCTCTTTCTTACTGTCAAGTCTCTATTTATTTTCTCCCCTCTAAAATCAGAGGGAGTACAAAATAGGTTACTGGAACTATTTTGCAGTATAAGCTGTTTTACATTTCAGGTATAATTATATCCTATCAGTCATGCTTTCCCTTCCCATTTTGTGATATTTTGGTTTGCCTGTTATTGAGAAGAGCAATGAATATGCCTTAAATACAAAAGACAAGACCTGATATATCATTCATGCCTGGTATATTTTAGTTCTTTTTAGTATTTATGCAAATGTCGACAGTTGTTGAAAGGCCCTTAAGTATAATTTGAAGGCATTAATTGCAACGTCCTAGAACTGAGGTCTGGGGAGATACGCTTTTTTCCCTCTTCTTATCAGTTGACTATATGCATCAGTAATTCCAACACAACCATGCAGTTCTTAGTGATTGTAAATTATGGGTCAAAATCTCTTATTTAATTAGGGTCACTTACTCAAGAACAGGCGCCTTGCTAAAGTGTTGATATCACAAAATTTTTATTAACAGGCACCTGTCTCAGGCATTTTTCAGAAAATTTTCAGGCATTACTAGAGACTGCATGTATCATGACCCAACATTATCCTATTCCAGAAAAGTTCTCCATTAATAAAAATTGTTTGTGTGTTTTACAACAACCAGAGTCCTCATATTGCTTGAAATTATTTATGTTAAAGAACAAAAGAAATTGCAAAGACATGATTGCATGGGGTGCATTTCTTCACTTACTTTAATGACTGTAATAAAAGAAGCCAAACAAAATAAAACGAGAAAGCTGAAATGTACTGAAATTGGAGTGAATACGAAATAAAAAATACAACCTCTGATGTGAACACTGTCAAAACTTTTCTATGTTTTACAGACGCAGAGGAAATGGCAGTGAAATTAGTGAACTATTAGGCAAATACTTCATCTCCTGCCAAAAAACCCAAACCAAACCAGAAATAAACCAAAACAACAAAACCCCACAAAAACAAAAACCCCTCCACAACCTATTAGTCTCATATGACTATTACCCTGCACATGAAATAATCCTTGAAATGTCTTAAAGATGTCAACTAAATGTCCGTACCTCATCAATAAAGATGGAAAAAACTTGCCATGAACTTGCAGAGGCATTGACTGTGTGGTCTATACTCTGAAATATTTTCTCTATGTATTAATAACTTGCATGATTTATATACCAGTTCTAGAAATGTTAAACACTGCTACCACCTGCTGGTTAGTTTACATTTGAATCTACTATTTCATCAGCAAAGTAAGAAAGGACAAAAGCAGAAAAAGCATATTCTGAAAAGCTTTTAAAAAATAATTTTGCTTTGCTATTCCATCGACCTTATCTAATTCATCTCTCTGTCATCACAGATGAAAAAGTTTAGCATTCTAAGTTGAAAAATCTTGTTATTTGCAGAAAGAGTCACTTAGAGTAAGAGTGGTCTGTGATATTATTTTCCTCTATTTTCACTTTTATTTCCTATAATACATCTCGTAACTAGGTCACTGCTGTCTGCTGTGTAGCCTTCCATGTTAGAAGAAACAAATATATCATTACTCCATATTACTCTTTCACCAGTTGAGACAGCGTTGAATTCATTGTTATGGTGGTAGTTCAGAAAAGAAAAGTAAAAGAAGTCTCTTGACAAAGTTGAAATAATCATCATTATTTCCTTTGCATTAAAAAAACAGACACACAGTAGTTGTCATGACAATTGAACTTTGCAGGGTTATGCCAGGAAAAATTCTTATCCCCTAATGTTAATTAAAGTTAGTGATAGAAATCTAATTCCATGTTTAAAAACTTACTGCATCTGCCTTAGCAGTTAACAATTCATACAGAAAACACTACAATCACTGAAATGTATACTGTTTCACAAGCAAAATGCCAAAAATCTCTCCTAGAATGATTTCTAACAAAGTCGTGTAGCAAGAAGTTCCATTAAATATCCAAATAAAGAGGAACAGTAGTCCCTGTTTAACTATCTGCTTGGGAAAAACCCAGCCAGTAGCATCAAGTCCACAGGCAAAACAACAATGGGGAGTCTAAGACAAGATGCTTGGATTAGGATGCAGGATCTACACTTCTTCACATTTCCTTTATTTTCAAAGCTATGATTATGTTCCAACCCAGATTATATGTTCAGATCAGAATATCCCTAGAGTTCAGGTACTCTTTCCTGACTCCAGCCATTTTTAAATGGGATAATGGGTCAAAAACTGGGAAAGTGAAAACCAAGGATGGTGATACATGCTTGTCTAGTTCATCACTGAAAAATTGTACTGCAGCATACAGTAATTCCTTGGTAACATTAAATTCTTCAGTAACTTTTTCCAGAATTTTAAAATTTTGGTATTTCCCTCAAGTTGGAGAGAGGTGTTATGCTAAAATAAAATTAGTTCTTAAGTATTTTTTTTTTTTTTTTTTTTTTTAGTTTTATTCTCTATGTATTATAATGTAAGTGTTCGGCACAAGAAAGTCTCTGTGCAAGATTCTAAATTGTCTAGTGCTTGTGTATGATACAAGTGAAAATTCACTAATTAGTACCACACAAGTCTTGCTGTGGTATAACCAAGAACAGAATCCAAGCCTTCAGTTTTAGATCAAAAAGGGAAATTTTGCGAATATATTCTTTCTTGATTAAACATCCCATCAAAACAGCCCAGGTCTGAGCTTACGGAAAAACGTGCATTTAAACTTTGCATTTCCAAAACATCTAAGTGCTTATTTTATTTTACTCCTTTAAGCAATGGTTTTGGTGAGATAGATAAGCAATCAGACAACCAAAAAGAAAAGACAAAAAAAAATACAATATTTGCTGTGGTCCTTCCAGCTAGGTTGAAAGCAAGATATGCTAGCAACCTCATAAAAATACCTCATTTCATTTGTAAGATTTCTAGACTATTTTGTATACTAGATAGCTCTGACCAATTATGCCTTTTTTAATGCTTATGTTAACAAAATGCATGTATTTTTGTTGTATTAGTCAGTATGCTGCCATGATGTTTGGATGGCTTCTGAAATTGGATAAATTTTCCCTACATTTCCTAAAATCATCAAATCTTTATAGTGATGAAGTACAAAAGTGCCTTTAACCATTGAATATTCCTGGCTAACCAGTTTGGAGAGTAACTGAATTCCAATGGACTACCAAGGAGAGAGGAGAAAAGAGTAATAACAAGAGATCATATGAGCTGTAAGATCTGCTACAAACCATGTGAAGGATTATACCTGCATTGGCTTATTTCTGTTCCTGTTGATGTCAGAGGGGCAAAGAAAGACCATGGCTAGGCACTTAACAAAGATTCTACCCTGAGGGTTCATAAACACTTAAAACATGGTAACCAGGCCTTCTCTTTCCTACCTCATCAAAGCTAGTTCCAGAGCAACAGAAACAGGAAAATAGTGTATGCAGTTATCATGTTAAAAATATTTTTGTTATGATTTGATGTTATGTGGCAATGGCTGAACATAAAACTGGAAGTTTCCTATCTTACATCCACACGCAATGTCCTACTGTGGGATCCAGCACCATGTGGTTTATGTTGTAACACCAATCACTCTGTCATTTTGTGTGCTGAACAGAAGCTCCAAGAAGTGAACCCTTAAAAGTTTAGAAAAGTTTCTTCCACTACATCAGTCGTTCCACATTTGGCTCTTTCAAAATATTTCCTGAGGTAATTACTATGAATACTAACTAACCAACTTCTCAGCTGAGCCTGTTCAGGGTTTTTGTATTCTATATCTGGAAAAGAACCCAAATCCCAGCACTTTAACAAGAGTTGGATTGTTCAGACTTGCCTATCAAAGTGACTTTAGAAATCAACTCAGTATATAAATGGTTCAATTTTATTCCCAACAACATTTCAACATCAACATTTCTTCAAATAAATATCTTTGGCACAATTTGCACATATCTGAAAACCACCATGTAATCTGGCACAAGACTACAAATTCTGCAGCATCTGCTCAAGAAAGGTCCAGAACAAGAACCATGATGGATACCACAAGCCAGTGCCAAGGTACACTAGGCAAGTTGTATGGGGAGGATTTCAGAGTGGTTGCTTGCACCATATCCAGTCAAGGCCGTTGCTATTATTTTCTTGCCTCGAGTATCATTGAAGTCAAGCAGAAAAAATGCATGTGTGCATATAAGGCATTCTCACTCCATTCAGAATGGCCCTCGCTACCTCAAGCTCACTTAAGACCTAAAATTTTCCATTTCCCAGGAGACATTTTCAGAGTTGTAACCTCCAGCATATAGAACTGTAAAGCTATTTTTATTTACAAGTAGTCAATTACAGTCATTTCAGAAATTCAGGCATTTGACATTTTGTTTGGGCATCCATCACAGCATATATATACACTGAGTAAAGTTCTATTTCATAGTGAAATTATGCCCAGCAAAAGTTTGAAATTATGCCCAGCAAAATTTGTACAATGTAAAACAAAATTCCATTTCAATTGAAGAAAAAGATAATCTCTTCTGTGTATTTATTACCTTAGTGTTGAGAAGGGAAAAGTAAAAAAACAAAACAAAAATAAAAACAAAGAAACCCCCCAAAATACAAAAGACCAAACAAAAGAACAACTAAAACCTAAATATAACAACCTCACAAGCATTTAAATTCTATAAATGAATAAAAATTCTAGAATTACAACTAATTAACTTCATATTCCTATTTGAGGAAGGAGTAACATTGTCATCCAGCTTGTTGGTTATTCCCAAGGAAAGCACAAAAAGAAGTCGGTAGAAGAGACACGACCCCAACACCAGTGCTAGACCACCATGGCCAATGCCTGGTGATACAGAGGCAGCTTTGGCTCATGCAGAAAGCAGCACCACAATTTTTATTCCACAAATTGTACTCAAAATGATGAACCAAGTTTGCTGAAATTTTGTACTCAATAAAATGTTGCTCAACTGCTTTAAAATAATTAGAGGGGAAAAAAAGGATAATATTTCATGCTATTTAATACTAATTAAATTTATATTAGTTTGTTGGTATTTTTTTAATTCTTCTTAGGCTCATTGTAATTTGATTATACTTTTTAATGAGACCCTTGGATCTTCACACTGATATTGTGGCTGATAGCAACATTACAGAAATTCTTAACACCTTTTAAAAGAGACGGATTTTGAAATGGCTAGACAAAGGACATGGAAATAAATCTCCCTATCTGTGGTTCAGTGGAGGTTCTGGAGGCTGCTGAGGAGGTGAGATAAGGAGGGGAGGTAGCCCTCCAAGCGTGTGAACATTTGACTTGAACATCCCTCTCAAGTGGTGTGGTAAGTGGTATGATTTTAACCATGTGACCTTTTCATTTCCAGTTCTGTTTCTGGGACACATCTTTGAAAGAGAATTCCCCTTAAGGCAAATTGGATGAGCTTGAAAGTGCAGCATTCATCTGGAAAATTTGCATGAAAATTACCACATTATCTACATTATATATTCTCCACTAATATTTTCTGCTATTATTTCAGTGGAGACACCACAAGTAGACCACACAAAGCCACGTGGAATTAAGGATCTGTACCCTTCCTGACACTTAGTAAATTCTATTTCATTTAGACGTTATGCTCAGAAGTACACATCTGCCAAGATATTTCTACATTTCTTCCAGAAAATAAATCTTATATTATAATTATAAACCTCTAAGGAGAGAGTGATACACAGTGAGGAAGACAAAAGGGAACACAGAAGTCTGATCCTGCTCCTTATGCTTATTCTTGAGAAAGTACTTGATATTTCATGGGCTTTCTGACAAGGTGGGATTTCTATTCCATTGTCTGCATAGTCTTTATAGGAAAGTATTCCTTACCATTCTCAAGAAATCAGTGTAAAGTAAAACGATGAGCTTCTTAAATGCTCCTTGAGAAGCTGGTTTCTTTGATAATTAGTGAGTGGTTCCTTATCAGTTCAGGGAATGGGAAATCAGCTTGTATTAATCCAACTCAATAACTTAAGGGGAACAATTCTTTTTTTTTTTTTTTTTTTAAGATAAAGCAGTGTATAATGGAAAAACAAAATAAAAGTTGCAATTCCTACAAACACATGCCATCCTTACCAAACCCTTTTTAAATATTTCTCATTTTTACCTGGTCAAAACAAGATTGTTTAATAAAGTATGTTAATTTGTTAATCACTTATGCTCTTAAATAGCAGATCATATCTCATCCTGGTTTTTTCAAACTCTAATCCTACCAGTGGCCTTTAAAAGAGGTTTGGGTTTTTTTTTTTCCTTAGACTATTTAATTTTTGAATCTTTTAATCAGACCTAAAAGCTTTCTGTCCCTACTTCTGGACTTCCCTCCAAAGAGTGATGTTTAAAAATGTGTTTATTTTATTCCTGTCATTACTCCACCACCACGTTCCATGCTGTGGGTTTGTTTTTTAATTCTTTGATATTGGGCATTCTCCATCTTCCAGAATACCATAGAAATATCTTTTCAATCAAATACTTACATCAGAACCTGTCACTGAAGCAGGACATGTTGTGCAAGTTGTTTCATAAGGCACTTTATTTCAAAAAGCCATCTTCCAGATAGCATTTTCATCTCAGGAACTGACATATTTGGAGATATGGTTTAGCTGGGGATTTTAAACACATATGAAATATAAATTCATATTTCAGGAACTGTGTCTTTCTCAAAATTTTAAAAAATATTCAGCTGTGTGTTTTCAGTAGTAAGAAGAGAAAATCAATAAGGATGTACAACAAAATGTGTTTTTTCACAGGCTCTTTCAATAGTAAAGAAGGTTGCTTTAAAGGAAAAATTATATAATATTATATATATATTTATTATATGTATAATAAATTCATGAGAAAAAGCAAGTAGCTTGAAATATGTAAATAAAATTACCTGAAAATGTCTGTAAGGTAACAGATTGCTGAATAAACTTTAAAAAACTATAATTACAAGGGCCAAGGGAAGAATGGCAGAAACACCTGACTAAATCCATTGAGTGGGCAACAAAACCCAGGGTGAATGAAAAAGTGTCAGTAAACAAGGTGATGTAAACTGGAGAAGAATCCCAACTCTATTTACAAAAATGGAGGTGAAAGCAAGTGTCTATTACCATTCCCAAAGCAGGATTTTGGGGCTACAAATTTAATAAAACCATTATCTTCTTCTTTACAGTACTTTCTTCCAGTACTCTTTATAGTACTAGAAGGCCACAATGAAAAAAAGGCTTCCCAAACACTTTCTTCTCCAGGTTGAACAACCCCAATTCTCTCAGCCTGTCTTCAGGAGAGGTGCTCCAGCCCTCTGATGATCTTCAATGATCTCCTCTGGACCTGCTCTAACAAGTCTACATCTTTCTTGTGCTGAGGACCCCAGAGCCAGATGCAGACAGAACTCCAGGTGAGGTCTCACAAGGCAGAGTTGGAGGGGAGAATAACCTCAACCTGATGATCATTTCTCTTTTGATGTAGTCCAGGATATCATTAGCATTCTGGGCTGGGAGTGTACACTGCCAGCTCATGTCCATTTTCACCCATGAGAGCCCAGAATTCCTCCACAGGGCTGCTTCTGTGACTTTTTGTCCTCATCTGTACTTATATCTGGGATTGTGCCAATTCAGGTGCAGCATCTGCCATTGGATTTGTGAAACTTCATGAAGTTCTCTTGGGCCCAATTTTCAGGTTAATCCAGGTCCTTCTGGAAGGCATCCCATCCTTCTGTTGTGTCAGCTGCAGTGCTCAGCTTTGTGTCATCTCCAAACCTGCTGGGAATGCACTTAGTCCCACTGTCTGTGTCACTGATGGGGATATTGAAGAGCACCAGTCCCAGCAGAGAGCTCTGATGGACATCACTTGTCACCAGCTTCCACCTGGACATAGAGACACAACTCTCTGGTGCATCCATCCAGCCAATTCCTTATCCACTGAATCAAATACATGATCAAGTCCATTTATTAAGTCCATGTCTCTCCAATATGGGGATGAGGATGGGATGTGGGACCATATCAAAGGCCTTACAGAATTTTAGATAGATAATATCTGTTGACCTTTCCATGTCAACTGTTGCCATCACTCCATCGTAGAAGGCCACCAGATTGGTCAGGCACAATTTGCCCACAGTGAAGCCATGCTGGCTTCTTCAGATAACCTCCTTGTCTTTTATGTGCCATAGTGTATTATCTAGGAGGGTCTGCTTCATGATTTTCCCAGACACAGAGGGGAGGCTCACTGGTTTGTAGTTCCACAGATCTTCCTCTTTTCAAAAACTGGAGTGATATTTCCCATTTCTGGTCACCAAGGACTTTGCTTGACCACCATGACTTTTCAATTATGAAGGAGGGTGGCTTGGAAACAATAGCAGTCAGTTCCCTCAGGACCTTGAGATATAGCTCATCAGATCTCACCAATAGGTGGCTCTTCAGGTTCAAGCGGTCCTGAACTTGCTCTTTGCTTATAGTGGAAAGGATTTCACTTCCTCACAAACTCTCTCTTGTACAGAGAAAACTTGTGCAGTTTAAGTTCAACTAGAGTTGAAGTTGAAACAGGCACATGGACAAGACAGAGGTGTTAAATGCATTCTTTGTGTCTGTCTTCAACACAGATAAGAGACCAGGGGGATTTCAGTGCCCTGAGCTGGAGGAGCATGGCTGCCAGAAAGATCAATTTCCTGTTTGTGGCAGTGTGTTTTTTGAGTTTTAAAATTTTTATACTGTTAAATGGTTTGTTCTATGTAACCCCCATATTCTTTCCCTGTTTGGTCCATCCCAGTTCCCTCCCAGACTCTGTCTGTCACTCTGTGGCCTCGCCTCCAGCCTGGAAAGTTCTAACAAGTTCACAGAGTCATTGGACAGAGTCTCTGTTTCCTCCCCCCTGCTGTATCCTGGTTTGTTTCCCTACCTGTCATTTTGTTAGAGAGCCATCCCCCATTTATCCCTAATTGGTCCCGAGTCAGACCCCACCCCTGATTCCTCCCCTTTGATAAGGTGCTGCACGCTGGGGCTCTTGGGCTTTTGCCTGGGGCTTTGCCAGAGCTGAGGTTGTTCCCACAGTGGGACAAATAAAGTCAGTGCTTTAACCCCAAGCGGAGCCTCCCTCTCTCTGTTCCTGCCATCGTCGCTCCCTGCCCACAGACAAGCCAAGACCCACGGGATCGGCAAGGTTCGTCCTGCTGCCGAGCCGAACCCCTGCTGCCGTGGTGCCAGGGCTGGCCGAGGCAGAGATCCAGAAGATGCCAGCTACACCTGTTGACCCTGGACTTGCACAGAATCTGCTGGCTAATGTTTTCCTAGTTTTTAAAAAGGGCAATAAGGAGATCCTACAGGCCTGTAAGTCACATTTCCTCCTGTCCAAAAGAGGACCATGAAGATGGTGAAGGGTCTTGAGGGGAAACCTTTTACAGAGTAGCTGAGGTCACTTGGTCTGTTCTGCCTGGAGGAGAGTGAGGGGAGACCTCAACGAGGGGTCTTCAACATCCACACAGTGTAAAATCAGGAACAGGCACCAATCCCTTCACTATTGTGACCAGTGACAGGACTCAAGGAAATGGCATGATGCTGAATCAGGAGAGGTTTAGGTTGGATATCAAGAAAAGGTTTTTCACCCAGAGGGTTTTTGGGCACTGGAAAAGGTTCCTCAAAGGAGCGATCACAGCACCAAGCATGACAGAGTTCATGAAGCATTTGGACAACGCTCCCAGGCACATGGTGTGATGCTTGGGTGTCCTGTGCAGGGTCAGGAGTGGGACTTGATGATCCTGATGAGTTCCTTCCAACTCAGGATATTCTATAATTCTACAGTTTTAAGCTGAAAAGTAGCAGAACTCAAGATATTTTTCTGAAATACTCCATGCTTGAAACCTCCTCCCTGAAACATGCCATTCTTATTTCAGTGTAAATACAGCCTGTTACTAAATATATACTTAATACGAAAAAATAACCACCTGCTTGATATATTTCTCTTGAAACAAAGGAAGAATCTGGCCTTTATTGGAATAGTATGCATCAAGTTCACTGGAAATCGTTAAAATTACAAAGTCATAGGAATTTTGTCAAATTTGTGCCAAGTAGTCCTTAATTGTTACCACCAGAAAATTATTAATAGTACAAAGCAACAACAATTTCTGCTCATTTAATCAGATATTTCTGTGTTAAATTACCTCACATTAACAAAAACTCACTTCTACGTTACAGATTCCATTCCTTAGCCACTGAAGACCATATCATCTGTACCAGTCCCTCACAACACCTCCTATTTGTCACATGTGCCTTTGGTTTAAGCAGATAACTAGAACACTCTTGCTGAAAATATTCAGGTGTTTGACTGATACTGAGTCAATAAGTTACACGTGATAAGGGGCAAGACAAAGCTCTTACTTAATGTACTGAGATATTTCTGATTGAAAAAGCTTCTCGGCAAAAAGGGGTCTGCAAATGCAAGACTCAAAAGTACTTATTGTCTCCACCTAAAACGGGAATAACTCAAGCCTGTCTAAATATTAATTTTTGTTTTACTGAGTTTGCCACCAAAATTATACCTCAAATCACCTTTTAATCACAGCTGTTAGATGAAGGCTTAGAACAATAACTTCTGAGCTTCTTTCAGAGATAACTGCAGGCTTCTTCTTGTACCATTTCCCTTTCTCTGACAGAAGATCCTTCTTGGGTTCCTATCTATCTCATACGTGTCATGTTGTGGTTTCAATTTAAAACTGGGCAGAAATACTAATTTCTGTTCTGGTTTGAATTTTTTTGTCAATTTCAAAGTTTTCAATCATGAGCAAAGCAGGTTTAAGCTTCAAAGTAATAAGACTTTATTAACTAATGCTAAAAGAAAGAAAAACAACGAGAATAAGGATGGAATTTTCAAAATACTCTTTTTCCTTCCCTACATCTTCTTTTCTCTCAGCTGACAATGTTAAGAAAACAACACTTAGAAATCTTAGTTAGTTTTCTACTTCAAAAACAGTCTTTTTCAGTTCATTTAGGGAGGGAAGCACTTCTTGTTCATTATGGTAAATTTTCCTACAAGAAAACAGTTTTCTTGTAAATCTATTCTTTATGAACATGTAACCGCTTGGATCTTTTTGCGTTCATGAAATTCTTCTTATGTTCACAATTGTGTCTCTGGGCCACATTGATGTATGGGGTCTAGTTTAAAGATAAACATGTTTAAAACAAAAGTTCACTTTGTCTTTGGGATTACCTTTACTTCTAAGGAACAGAGATTCACTTTTTTATTGAGGGCAAAGAGTCTTTATTACTTTATCTCTCTGTTCAACTCCTCATGAAATCAACAGTCTCCTCAACATTTTATTCTTTTGCTGAGATCTACAATTTGAACTCTTTTATCTCTGCCATACTTCTTTATAGTTTAAAGGAAACATTTCAATATGTTATAATTAACTACTATAGCTTACAAGAGTCTTTTATATCTTAAAAGCAAGTTTTTACACTTCTTCTACTTGGACTTGCACTTCTTCTTGATTGACTTTGATACTTTATGTGGTCTTTACACATTTACATTCTAATTTCTCTCACTGGAGAGAGGATGGAGGCTTTCTGAGTTCCATCTGTGCGCTGATGCACTGAAGGAGTTAAGAAGAAGCAGTATCTGTCCACGGTAGTCCATGGTGTCATGTTTCAAAGCCGTGCTGGGGGGGCTCTCAGAGGGTCCAGGCCCAGAAGGCAGCCACGGGAAAGTTGGGCAGATTTCCGAAATTCTCCTCCACCCCTCGGTCTCATCAGGTGCTCTGGCCTGCCTCATCGTGCCTCCCCTTACCCCCCCTCTTCTCTCAGCAGCAAAGGCAAAGTTCAGCTGGGGCCAGCAGCAGAGCAGACTCTGTGCTGCAGATGTTCCCAAATCAGCTGCCCCTGCCTGGCCCCCGTGGCCTCCTGCTCCCCCCCACTCAGCCCAGGGCAGAGAGGGCAGAGGTGTGTGCTCTGACAGCCAGGAGCAAAGAGACCTGCCCGGGCTGCTTTCAAAGGGAGTAACAACTAGAAAATGCTTTTCCATTGGTTTAATAAAATGCCAATCTCCTACTTAGCCAGCTCACTTCCTTGGGCTGGTCAAACTAGGACATGTCACCATGAAAGTATGGATAAAGTTTTAGCTCTTTTTTCCTAGAAAACATCAAAGGCGGGATTGTTATTTGCAGTGTGGATAGCCTGACACCTGACAGTGATTACAAACGAAATAGGTGCTTTGGAACCTGATGTCCAAAAGTCAGATCTGTGGCAGACAGGTGGCTAGTAGTATAAGGTAAACAGTCAGGTCTCATTCAGCAGAGACCAGATACATAAATGCACACTTGACAACAACGAACGTGTCACGCCTTAAAGGATCTGTCCTGTTTTTTTCCCATGTACTTTTATTGTTCTCTCATGAAACCAAGCATAGCTGGCATCAGTGTATCAATTGAGTCACTATTCACATGGAATAAATGTCTCTTCCTTCAGAGACCTTTGATACACATTCTTGAAACAGGCAGGAAGAAAACAGCAGGACAGTTTTATAAGAGTAGCTTATTTTTATATGTATTTTTTTCTTTAGAAAATAAGGGTTATGCCATAGGGTTGTAAGTCATGGTACACAAGTAGATACTAAAATTGTTTTGTGGCCTCTGAAATGCAAAAGACAATTAAGATGCTTCACATTTCTCCACTCTGTCTATTGACTGCATCTTGGCAATGAATATGTTGTTTTCAATTGATATTTCTTTGCAAGGTCTTAAGTTAAAAGCTTCTTGGCTATATTTCCTTGTAATACATTTTCCAGAGAGACCCTCATCAATTTTCTAGTGAAGGCCAAGCATGGTGGTAACAAAAAGTAGATTTTTTTCTAGTTTTTTTTAATTCCTAATTTATCTTCCAGTAGGACAAACAATATTTTTTATTTTTTTAAAAAATGCAGAAAACCAAATCTGCACAAGGTAACAGAAAGAGCTCAAAAGGAATTTTAATGTAAGATTTTCCCCAAAGGTTAATAAAATCCTATTTATTTGAATTACTATGTACTATCAGATTCTTCATCTTTTCTCAGAAAAAGAAATCGAGTGTAAAAATAAACTAACATTATAGGGGAGAATTTAAGTACTGGTCTTCTCTATGTGAAGTCACTGTTTTCAGAAATCATATTATTATGTCAAACACACGTGTTTATCACTGTTCTTCACATCAGAGCATTGAATCTGGTGTTTTGGCAGGTTTAGCTATAAAGATGCCCAAACTGAGGTCACAGATGAAAACACCTACAAATCACACTAGATCATCTAGTTTTGTAAGCCTGGGATGGTTATACCTCCAAGAGTTAAATACATCCTGTAAAATCATTGTCCTCTGAATACATTTTAACTGTGAGGCATTGCCCAACTGTACTTTGCCTCATCTCTTCACCTTTTCAGCACCTAATGCCTTCCAAAGTACTACATGTGCCTGTTTCCAGAGTATCCTGCTAACATGGTTACTGATTAACCTATGAGTACACTTAAAAGATTATCCTGAGACCGGATACCTTCCAGGTCCTTGTGGCTTTTATTAACAGGATGTGGTTTGCCTTTGAATATCACAATCCAGCTGTGGTTGATTATGCAGCTCTGAGCACATTGTTTTTAATTTCTGAAACTGTATGAAAAATAGCATATTATCCACTATGTATACAGCTTTCACATATTAGACCAACTATTGGCTGAAGTAACTTCTGTCTTCTTATCTTTAAGCAAAAAATAACTGCTTTTCTTTTTAGATGTGTGGGCAGCCTAGATCTTCATTATGAAAAGAACGTCAAATGTTCACTAAATTTTAAGATCAAAATCTGTGCGTTACAGACAGAGCATGTACAATCCTTTACTCTAAAAAATGTTCTTTAAATCGCTGTTTATGTCGACAAAAAGCATAAATTGTTTTGAAAGCATAATACTGTTTTGCATCTTAATGGGTATCTATTAATTAATGGCTTTTATCCATCTAAAATCCCCAAAAGCACCATCAAATACATTGACAAAAAGAAATACCACTCTTAAATTCAAGAAATTGTTGTGAGTTGCCATAAGTGGAAGAATAACACAGCTGTTTGATAAGTAGTTCCAAAGACTCTGTAACATAACAAACAAACAACATTGTGATCATTAGTCCCTTCTCCATTATCATATTTATTCACATTTTTTGAAGTGGTAAACCCATGGCTACTGGTCTGCTAAACTTTGATTTGAGCACAACATGTCTCCCATATTAAATCCTCACACAGTGCCTCTGGCTGGCTGCTGAGTTTCCATTACAGTATGCTGGGGAAACTGACAACAGGGACAACTGTGCATTCCTTGGTTTGCTTTTGTTATTTAATACCCTTCCGGGTCATGTTTTCTCCAGGGTCATCCTCAAAGCAGACCTCATGAAGCCTGATGGGTATCTATCTGTGACTTCCAGCTGCTAGCATCTAACTCTTAAGTGTCTCCCCAGTATGACTGTTTAGTGAACAGAGTCAAAATGATTGTCCACATTCAGACTACGTAGAATCATTACACAAAGGTGTACTGCTGCCTTTTCAAATCAGCTGTGCTTCTGTAAAGGCAGCAGAAAATACTGTTATCATCTGCAAGGTGACAAAAGAGGTATTAGCATGGGGGCTGCACACTAAAGTGTCCTAGTGATATATGTGTAATGAATGCCACATTACAGTAGAAACAATATGTCACCAATTGAACAGCAAGTGAAAAGCAGAATTTGTATTTAAACATAAAGATTTATAATATACATAAAGTTATTTAAAAATACTAAAGGCCTTATCACTAAGTTAAACTGCTAAGAAATAATTGTTATCACTGTTAAGGCACTGTCAATTGAAAGCTAGCCAATGTTAATGGGATCATCAACCATGCAAGTTAAGAGTGAACTACATCAGAGATGTGCAGCATCAAATTTTTTGTACAAAAAGCTATGAAGGTAAATGAATCATCATAGAATCAGAGGATGGTTTAGACTTGGAAAATACTGGAAAGTACTTTCAAATATCATGTAGTCCAACCCCTTGTCATGGATCTGTGACCCATAATCTCCAGGGAGGAACACTGTCTTCTGAAACCGAGACATTCTAGAAGTACAAAAATGCTATGAAGTGTCTCCAAAACCCACCAGTTAAGATATGCAAGTGTGTGTATGTGTGCTTGGGGGGATTTAAAAATAGAAAACATAGTATCTTTATATTTACCCTTGAACATTCAGAGTTTTCAATTCAGGACTCCTACAGTAAATATGCTTTACCTATGTGAAGTATGCAAGCAAGTTAGGAATGAATGTAAAGAATAAATTAAATTTACACTTGCCTATGGTATCAACTATACTTATAATGAGATGACCCACAGAAACAATAGTACTTACTTGAAATGTTCAGGAGCACATGTAATTTTGAATATGATAAAAAAAAGGCAGCTATAAAGCAGTATACCTGAAGTATAATTGGCTTACTTAAGTCCATTCTGCTGAAAATTAATTATTTTTAATCTAAGACCTCAAAATGTAATACCTTGTTTTAAAGATGACATATGTTTCCATTTACATATGAAAAATCTAAATACATATAATCCTACAAAAAAAACCCTTGAGCCAGAATTATTGTAATGTCATGGAAAAGAACATATTCATACTCTTGTGGAAATATATGTTTATTTTCAAAGATAAAACTGTTTAACAGTTTAAAAATAATAATTTAAGTATTATTTAATTAATAATTTAATTTTTATTTTAAAATAATAATTTAAGTATTTTAATTAAAAATCTCCATTACAAAGCCAGCATGAAATAAGCAAGCAATCTCTACCTTCCTTTCATCTCAGGTACTTAGAAGAAAAATTGATGAGAACAAACTTACTGCTGTTTTGTTTCATAGAACTAGAGGTAACAATGGGACTGATTTTGTCAAATGTCATTTTGGTTTAAATGGGTTTTAAGATTTTAATCAACCTTGCCTGCTCAATCCAGACTTCCTGGGGCCCCGGAAGGCTGTACATACTTTAGGATGGAAATCTTAAAGGTGCAAGAGCAGGCCATCCACATGTGCCAATAGATGAACTGGCAGGGAAGGAGACCAGGTCGGCTAAACAGGGACCTTTAGCAATAACTCAGAGAAAATAAAGTTTATGAGCTTTGGATGAAGAGGCAGACAGCTCAGGGAGTGGACAAGGGTGGGGTTTAGGTCATGTAGAGGGAAAATTACAAAGGGAAAAGCTGAGCTAGAACTTAATCTGGTGACTGCTGTGAAAAACAATAAAATGTTTGTTTATAAAAACATTAATAAAAGGAGTGCCAAGGATACCACCATCCTTTGTTGGACCCAGGGTGGAACATAGTAACCAAGCGTAAGGAAAAGGCTTAATACCTTCTGTCCTCCATCTTTAGCTGTAAGACCAGTTATCCCCAGGGCAACTAGCCCTCTGAGCTGGCCAACAGGGGCAGAGAGCAGGACAGACCCTGTGCAGTCCAGGAGGAAATCACTAGTGATCTGCTGTGGCACTCAGCCCTCACAATTCTGTGGGACTGGATGGATTCCTCCAAGAGAGCAGAGGGAGCTGGCAGAAGAGCTCACCAAGACAGGCTAAGGGAGCTGGGGTGTTTAGCTTGGAGAAAAGGAGGCTTAAGGAAAACTTTTGCATTCTTTAAAACTACTTGGAAGGACATTTTAGCCATGTGGGAATCAGTTCTCTTCTAATCAACTGCATAAGAGATCACAGCCTCAAGCTGTACCAGGCAAAGGTACCAGGTTGGACACCAGGAGGAATTTCTTCACTGAAAAGCATCTGAATGGACTTGAGCATCAGATGCCCAGGGAAGTGGTGGTGTCACCATCCCTGAAAGTGTAAAAGAAACTACTAGATATGGCACTTAGTGCATTGGTTTAGTTGACACAGTAGTGTTTGGTCAAATTTTGGACTCAATTACCTCAGTGGTCTTTTCCTGCTTTAATGATTCTATCATTCTATGATTTTGACTGAGGGGGGCTGCTGCCAAGGGTTGGGAACACATGCAAGGAAAGAGCAGCTTGGTTTTCCATAGGGTTTTCTATGAGATGTTTGGGAAGGGATCAGAGGCTGAAGTGATTTGGGGAAGACCAGGAGGAGGAAAATGAGGAGAGAGGAGGCAAAAAAGGGTGGGTGATAGGTAAGTTAGTTGTCCAGTGGGTTTGCTTGTCACCCATATCCTGCTCCTAGGCAGTCTCGGCTGCCCACAAGAGTCCTTCCTTGCTTTGTCACACTTACAGCTCTATGTTTACATGCGAATGTGTGTGTTTGCTGCCTATGTGTACATTTATGTGCATACATATGGAGTCTGAATGCAGCAGCTGGAGTCAAGAGAGTGAACAGGCACCTACATCTGTGGTGCAGCAGCCGTAGTGGGAGTGGTGTGCAAGCACCAGTGAGGATCATGCTGGATGACAGGCTTGGCTGGTAAAATGGACAGGAGTAAGTGTGTGGGGTCCTCTGAGGGCAAGAGCACAAGGGGTTTGGCTATGGGCACAGAGGAGTCCCAGCCAGCTCTGTGTGCATGTGTGTGTGTGGTTTACGTGCAATGCACAGCAGCCGGTGTGATGCTGAAACCTCAGGTTGTGTGTTCTGATGTCAGCATCTGGGGAGACCCGGATCAAGGGGTGGTGGATGGTCAGACTCAGGGTCTAAGAGAGCTGTCAGAGGGACAAATCCTCAACCAGATGTGTGTATTTTGTCACTTATTGCCCCACATCCTACTCCCTGGAGAGGGGAGTGGAATGACACCCTCAGTGTAGTCTGTGTCTGTGGGAGGACTCTGGGTGTCTGGATGTGTGAATTGGCAGGTATGTGCTTCAGCCTTCTGGAGATGTCCAGCCACACTGCTGGTTGGATACAGGGACAGCAGCCTTTCCTCTCCCACCCAGGCTTTTGGATCTGGCAGGATATACTGTCCTGCAAAATAAATACAATTTTTAAAAAGTGATAAAATAATTAAACCTTTTTAAACTGGTAATGACTTATCTAAGCATAAAGAAACAACAATTTATTTGTAACTTTAATATTTATTATTAATAATAAATATATATTAATTATTTTTATATTATTTAAAAATATTTATTATTTAATATTTATTGAGCCTATTAGGGGACTTGGATTCATCTCCTGCACTGATTTTTTTTCTCATAAAAGTTGAGCTTGTTGGGAGTTTTGTCTAAAACAGTGCTGGTTGAACACTCTGGTCTTCACCCACTGATGATCTCAAAGCACATGTGAGGCAGCCCATTAGCTTCCAGTGATCTGTGTAGATGCAAAGTGATTGTCCCCATGAAGTGGCAAATATTAAGTTTGGTTCACCATTTAAATTTTAACCAGGTGCTGACTTTTAGAAGCAAATATATTCCTATTTATTAGCAGGATTTGATATGCAGGAAACACACGTATATTTTATTGGAAAATAGTCAGAATTTGTGGGGCCATTTCCACTGGAGGAATATTTCAAAAACACATTCTTCTGATGATTTGTAATTTTCTTTAATTTCCCGTTTGAAGCCACTGCTGGCTGATCTCTTTGTCTTTTGTGATTACAACTCTATATGATCTTCTTTATATCTTCTTCTTTTGCTAGGATTTATCTCCCTATGCTCTTCTAGAGAGCAAGTATTGTCTTTCATCTCACTAGTTTAAAAATGTCAACCATTTAAAAATTATGTTCACACTGAATACTTGGCCTGTGCTGGGGACTCCTAAATTTTTACAACATCCAAAATAAGTCACAGCCAGACACCAGCCTTTCAGTTTGAAAATAACGGCTAACAATAGGAAAACAGTGAGGAACAGCTTTCCAAGCTGTCTCTCAACTGTGGCCAACTGAGATCTCCATTTTAATACAGTTAAATCTAGTCAAACTGGACCTTGTACTATATTGCTGAATATAGGAAGCAAATAATGCCTGCCTAGCAACTTTCTGGGCTCCCTTTTCACCGATCCTTAAATACTATTGATTTTTTTTTCAAGGATGCAATGTGGTAATGCAGATTTGACCTTTCTGTCTTACAGAGCAGCAATAGGTAACACACCGTACAGAAGAGTCTACTCCACCAGGTTTTAAAAAGACTAGGAGAATAATCAAATAATTTGCAAGGTTGCTTGCAACAATAAAAAGAACGCAACTAGTATTTTCAGAAAAAAAATGCTTTGGGTATTAATAATGATTGCTAAATAATAGTAATTATTCTGGTGGTGAGAACATAATTGCTTCTGTTTATTCCACACATTATTCAGGAAAGTAAAGATAATTTACTTTCCCTAGGAAAAGATGAACTTAATTTACTAAAGACTGTGGAAACAGTGAAAGATACTAAGATTTGTGTTGAGCAGTAATAAGGAGTACTTTACCTTGTTTAAAGGAACACATGGTGAAACTGTTACTTTTCATGAAATGGCTCATCTCTTTGCAATCAAGGGGATTAGTCATGAGTTAATCAAGTCATTAACCCAAAAAAACTGGTGTCATAATCTGGATTCCAGAATTAAATCCTCAGAGAAACTAAGTATCAGGAGAATGACGTCCAACAATTTCAATAGAAGATGAGCGGGCAGTGGAGAGACATCTCATGTGCCTCTTGGCTACAGTACAAAAGATGACATAAAAGGAAATCTAATAATAGAAACATATACTTGTGAAAGGTCAAAGATTTTCATAAACATTTACTTGTGTGCATATGCAGGTAAGAGACTGAAAATACTGATGACCTAGAAGGATCATTCAAAAACTGAATAGTTTGAAATGGCCCACATTTTTCAAACAACTGAAATTTTGAAAGAATCTAAATAAAGTGACTTCCCTTATCTGCAAACTGAAGGTTTTTAATACATTCTAGTATGTATCTGAACCCAAGTTGCATTTGAAAATACTACTCTAATTGTTTTCTAATGAATTTTTTCTGTTGGTATTCAGAAATAGGTTGTGGTGTGAGACAAGGAATAGAATACCATCCCATACTTCACCTGAATGCCTGTAAAAACCCTGCTAGGAAGCCTTATTCTCTCTGTACATACATGTTTTGTTTCCACTTTTTTTGAACTCTGAAATTTTTCTGTTGGCTTTTATTCCAGTAAGGAATGATCTCTTATTGTTCCCTACAGACGCAAGGAAAAGAGAAGACATAATCATTGAAAGTATCTATGGGAGCAAAGGGTTGTATCACGTATCAATGATATTAGAGTGGGGTTTCACTAAAACCTTATTTTGTGTGAATGTCATACAAAGTCTCATTTACTTTTTTTTCTCACTTCACATCAATTTGTTTTTGCAGACAAATTAGGCAGTAAGTACTGCAGTCCACCACTAAAGACTGTAAAGACACCACTGGCACTTTGATTTGAATTCTATTATTCTTCTCTGTTTGATGTGTACTTGCATATCCTGGATTTCCAACATCCAATGACAAAATTCCCTGCAAGACTTAAAATGTGGCACAAGTCTATGATAGCAGATATTCTTACAATTTCTATGTCAATGTTAAAGTTTGGCTACAGTGATTTCCTCTTCTGTATATCACAGAAGTTTTGAAGCATCATCTTAAATCAGCATTAATACAAAAGGAGTCTGGTGATGTGCCAAATTACGTGTCCAAATTCCACTTTGCCACCAGATCCTTTTTGAGAATGTATGTGTTTTCTTCAAATCTATAATGTCAGGAGGTAAGCAATGTGTTGAGGTGCCATCCCCTATGTATTAGATTGGAAAAACAGAAAAGAACTTTCAGAACTACAAAAGGC
Organism: Sitta carolinensis; assembly: GCA_032173965.1. Classification (NCBI taxonomy): domain Eukaryota; kingdom Metazoa; phylum Chordata; class Aves; order Passeriformes; family Sittidae; genus Sitta; species Sitta carolinensis. The sequence goes on from CM063313.1 coordinate 46,804,958, forward strand.
AGGAATTCATCCCTTAATCTTTTTTCTGAAGGCATGTAATTCAGAAGGCCTGATTGCTGTCTCTGCTCAGTCATCAGAATAACAGGTCTGTCAAAAGATATTTCAAAAGCTGTTCAGATGCCTATCTTGGTCCACTTTATGTGGCATCTGTCACAGACACACTTCTGCACTAGCAGCTGGACTAGAGCTGCCTCTGGATTCCCTGGTGCAGCTTGGCAGCACTGGTGCAGCACCACCAAGGGACTGGTGATCTGTCTGAATCTATCTCAAATCAGGCTGGCTTCTGTGACTCTTGTTGGTAAGTCTGTACAGGCATAATGAAGGCACATGTTGAGAAAATCTGAAGTTTCTATTCTGCTGATAATAAAAAAACATGACCTAAACTATATTTGGAGCACAAGTTAAAAATTATGGGAAATAATTTCCCAAGTAATGAATACTACTGATAATGAGCAGTGGAAATATAGATTATCTACATAAACTAACCAATGGAGTGGAAAAAAATAGTCACACTGAAATAATTTTAAACACCTTCACACTGTTGTCCTTCATTGCTATACTGCATATCCCTGCAAGGTGTGGTGTTTTGTTACACATCCTAATCTTCTACCACAATGCATTACAAGAAATATTTCAGCTACTACTCTTTGCAAGCTCAGAACAGGTTTTTCATAGAGGAAATTAGTTCAGCATAATACTTCAGCATTTGTTGGTTTTCCACAAGAATGCATGGATTTTAGGTAGTTAATAATAATGGAATGCAGATGACACTACTCCTCTTTCCACATGCAGAGTAAGAAATACAGGTGTTTTTTAATATGAAAACATGTTTTTGTAAGGAGATGACATTAGCTATTCCCATCTGAAAATACACTATATAAACCAGCAGGTTTATATGATACCCAATTGTTTTAAACTAATGATAATATGAACATATTTTTAGTATTAGTAAAATATACTATAATATGCCATCTGCAATGAACTTATGACACTTTTTATAGGAGAAACCATGTTTCATAGATACATGATTAGAAGGAAGCATTTAATATAGTACAATGACATCCACAAACCCTGACTTTTCAGGAAAATTTTCTAACCCTATCTCATTTTACAGACTGGAGAGTGGTAGATCTTCAGTATTTGGGGGACTTTGAACTGTCATTTGCTGCTGGGCTCAACTCCTGCAGATTGAGTATCCTCCCAAGTACTCATTAAAATAAAATAACTAACACAATTAAATTGAAGTTATTTAGTTTTTCAGTTTCAGTCTTCTGCTTGACCTTCTGATAATTATGAGATGTTTATCACTGAGGAGGGAAGAGTGGCTCCATAGCAGACTTTAGCCTTTCCTCCCTTTAATGTGATCCCAGGACAAAGATGAAAGCATTCAACTACTTCTGCTTCCTAGGAGGAAACTTGCTATTTTGCTCTCTCAGGCTTCTTGCCATGTTTCCCTGGAGTGACTGATACTATGCATTGCAAAGGTCTGTCTCCTGGAGCTGGCAAAACCTGCCCCGAGCCTTTGCATGGTCCCAGCATTGATTCTTCTTGTCACCTTCAGTCACTGTCAACCATGGATCAAGAAGCTCACTGTTATCAGCACTATAGAGCTGACTGTTACTAGCAGACAACTCAGTAACCAATACATTCCTTGGATAAAAGAACTAGGAACATTCAGCAGGGTTATTCAACATGACAAACTCCCAAGATTTTCAGCAGAAATATAAGAAAACTGAACACCATGCAAATAGACACAAAAATCGAAGAGAGATAATGACTGAAATATTCTAAGTTTGTGAGTTTGAAGCTATCCAGAGACCTAAAGGGGAAGCACTGATGCCACAAGTTGCTGAAGAGTTAGCTTATTCCCATTAGCAAAGATTCCTTCGTTATGAAGTCTTCCCTGTCTGCAATGCCTCAATTCAAATCCCTTTGAAATTAACATACTCAATGAAATCCTTAAATTCTGGATCAAAATCTGAAGATCAGAATGCCATAGTGCAGGTAATACCTGCCTTGGGAACATCATTGCCAAGTACGTGGTGATCTCCAGTTTTTCTTCAACACCTTCTTTTTCATTTGATAGCAGAATATTTGCCCTACCAGTTGGCAACTTTTTTGTGTTACTTAGAGACAAAATAAGTTTAGCAGAGTCTGTTTTTTGGACAGTTATAATGAAAACAAGATAAAATCAGTACAGGAAGAAAATAAAGGGCGCAGCAAGATAGAAGCAATGACCACTGTGACCTGCTCAGTTTTTGAAAATTAAGGTATGCAACTGTTAACAACATTTCATCTTCCTAACATCCCCATGCAAAAACCAGAAGCAAACCAGTAATAATTAGAAAACTTTTTCCTTCCTATTTTGCCTTTGCTCTTCCCCATCTATTCTCTATTAACTGCTCTCTTCATTTGTTTGCTCTATCTTCTCTCTTGAGCAGATAAAAGGGTTTCATTAAAGTAAAGCCTAATGCTGTCAGTGGCAGGAAAGCTGCCAACCCTGGCGGTTTTTGTAAGTCTATTAAACTGACCTAAGCATGCTAATACTTAATAAATTCCCTCAATTCACAGCAGCCCTTTGCAAATATCCTTTTATCTCATACGGAAAACTAAGTTATGCAATTCAAATGAGTAACAGAAGACCAGACCCCACATTTTGAGGCATATTTATGTATCTAAGAGGAGCATCACATACCATCAATTACAATCTCTGTACCAGAAGTACTACATGAGATTACAAAAAGAGCTAACAACAACTTGATGAAAGCATTCCAATTACTTAGATAAAATTGACACTGGGCAATCAAAATAGAACTTTTCTTTCATGGATTTCCTGCAACAGTCCATTTGCAGAGCAGATTTTCTAATCTGCAAATCTAATGCAGATTTGAAGGACATCTGCTATACCTATTCAGCACATTTTATCTCTCATTTTTATCACATTTTATCCAGCCAGCAAAAGGAAAACTCAAACCCAAGATTCTAGAATCACTGCCATCTTCTGCCATTATCACATAAAGCAGTAAAATAATACTCTGAAATGAACTACAAAGCACTACTACTCGGCATCACCCCTTACCGCCTTACCAAAGGAAAAGCCTTTATCATCTTTTGCCTTTATTATCATTTGCCATTCTTCAGGGCTCCAGAGGTAAAGTAATTACTTTTTAATCAAAACAAAGCTTTTAAAGGAAGAAAATATCCATCCCTCCTCACTTAAATAAGAGAAAACCAGCCAGTAGCATAGAACATGACTGATCTGAACTCTTCTCTCCCAAAAGGTTAATGTAATTATTTAGATAAAGTAATAAATATGGGAGCAGGGCATGGGGTTGAGAGCGGGTTTCCTCTGTCTAATAGGAAACATACTCAATAAGCAGCATGATTTATTTAAGTGAACATGTGCCGGAAAGCTACTGACAAGCAAGTGCAAAAATGATGATGGAACATCCCACAGCATAATTTCTTCAGCCATAATAGAAAACACTGGCTCACAACAGCTGATATTTTATTCATTCATTGTTTTCAGGTTTTGCAAAGGTTACTGGAAACCCTACTCACTTTAGCTCATACAAAATTATCATGCATGTGGAAAAATAATAAAAGGACAATGCTTCTGTGAATAAACAGGATCACACTTTAAACTTAAAATAAAAACTGTCTTAATAAGAAAAAAATACTCATCTTTGTAAGGATTTAGGAGATTAAAACTAATCACACGCATATTTCACTATACTTAGTGCAGCACTTATTTATCAGATACTGCAGTGAGGTAAACAATGTATTGGCAACCTTGCACAGAACCAGAATTCCTACAAGGGAAAAGAAACCATCCTTCTCCATAGAAGAAGTGTCTTACCCAAGAAAAGAGAAATTATGCTGAAGCCACCTACAGCAAGTAACAATTGTATTGCTTAGCCATAGCTGTGGTGGTCTTCAAACAAAGAAAATTTTGACAGAGAGCTTCTTCACAAACAGCTGAGTACACACTTTAGCAACCCTCCACCACATTATTTCATTAATTTATTTCCTATCCTTCCAGGACAAGACAGTACTTACTCTAGATAACACAACAGCCCACAGACCTCTTCTCAAACAACTAATTTCTGCAGTTGTACTGCATTGGAACACCCACTTCTCAGAGAATAGAAAATATAAACAAGTGAGAGCAATGAGGAAGCAAAGGAAATTATGTCCTGTGAATAAACTTACTTTACATAAGAGAAATATGGCAACATTTTTTCCTCTTCTTTTTAAATAAACACTCTCACAATCTCATTTGAATGACCCATGTGATGCTGAATAATGTATCCATCTAACAAAACAGGAATGTATTTCACCCCTAAATTCACATCTAAGAGCTCAGTTTTGTAAGACAGCACTGTGTATTTCTGAATTCTTTTAATTTAAGCTTATGGGAAAAAAACACACATGTTAAGGATCTTGACAAAAATCTAGTGTGTCACAGAAGGTAAAGCAAATTAAAGGAAAAAAAAAAAAAAGGTAGAATTATCACAGAGAATATCAGTGTATTTTATAGCTTCTTTTTCAGTGCCATCTTACTACACAATGATTCCCCTTGTGGCAAAAGAGGAACATAAAGGAAGATGTGACATCTGTCCTTCAACTTACTTTTTTATGGAAGTGGTAAAATTTTAGTTACCAATACCATTACCACTTAAAAATCCATGCACTGTTTTTTGAGGCAATTGATATTGTTCCCCAAAAAAAGAGTGAAAAAATGCTACAGTTTTCCTTTCAATTAATGTCTCTTGGTACCATCAACAGATAAAGTGAAAAGGCAATAAACCCATTTGATAAATTTGGTAAGAAATTGATAGTATTTTTGTGCACAATGTTCATTTATATAAGTGAATTTTGTACTGCTAAGAAACACAATTAATATACCAGAAAAGAAGGTTAAAAGTAGGTCAGTGATACAGGACAAGAGTTCTTAACACAGCCTCCAGCTTGAAGCATGATGTTCATTCCTCATAGTCTAGAGTGTTAAATAACACTGTAACTAGATGCAGAAGAGAAGAATCATTCAACATTATCCACCCTTGATCTTTACACAAAATTCCCATGACATCCATAGAACTTCCACAGCTGTGCAAACTAGAACAAGGTCCATGGCAAACACAGCTTTCAGGATTTGCTCTACAATAAATATCACAAGCAGAAGAGAGACAGCAAATGTTAACTCTTTATTTGTTTTGAACATATAAAGGTTATATGAAACAATTGAAACTATTTTTATTTATGAAACAATTCTTTTAGAGCCATCTTGTGGGGAAAATAAGCAATTTAAAACAATACATGTAATTTAATAGCTTCTCTAACAAAAGATCAGTGTTTTTAGTATGACATCTTCTAGTACTCTTAAAAAAATAAATGTCTCAGGCACACTGTAAACTTTATACAACATTGTTTAATCCCCTAGAACATAAAGGAAGTGCCTTTATGAACAATCATGTTAAAAGATTAGTTCTAGATAGAAAAAATATGTATCATTATGTTAAAGATGCTATTTTTCTGAAGAATGTTTTTAGACCAGGTTCTATTCAAACTCCACCCAACTACAGCCCACAAAAAAGCACAAAACCCCAGAGAAGCTAAGCCTTCTTTCAGAGCCCTCTTGAGTAAATTGGATAGAATTATTCAATCTAACTAAACTGGGGGTAAAACAAAGCAAAATAAATCTAAACATATTAGTAGATTTAGCACTTGAACCTGAAAAGTTTTCATTATTAAACATCCTTAGCATTTCCAATTTAAAGTTTTGGTAATACTTGCAAGATCTGAAGGAGTTTACGCCAGTTGTTTATAAAGAACTCATTACACAACAGTCTTCTGTTCATATACACTTAAGGAAAGCACAGCCTTGGGCAGTCAATTTCAGTATAATCAGAAGTCATGATGCAGACTTCAGCTACCTAGGGCAACCAAACATCAGCACTGCTTGATTTTTGTGTCTTAAATTTTATCCTAGAGAACAAAAGCGCACATAGAGGTCATATGTCTTACTCAGTTTTATGCCCTAATAAAGTACTTCATTTATATAGAACATTAAAGCATATCACATCACATTTAACCAATAACTAATTATCTTCTATTAATAAAAAAGTAAAACAGGACATCATAGAACACTTGCAAAGCACACAATCAAGACATGTCACAGAAATATGCTTTTTTTTTTGAGCTGTTACAATCAGTGTATAGTATGGACTAGCAGGCACCTCTGTTAATTTGGTTTTTTAAAATAAAGAAATTTGACAACAAAAGGGTTCTATGGTACCCAAAACCTCTGACATCTGTAATTAAAACAGAATAAATACACTGGCACCCAGACATATAACCAGACAATTTTCCTAAGGCAAGCACAAGTACATCAATTTTTATTTTTACACTCCTACCAAACTTTGAGCAAAAATGTATATGTGCGCTTAATAGCTTTCCTTCCTCTGTAAAGAGGACAGTGAGATCTCCTTCCTCCATGCCTGCTTTAAACTTTGGAAAGGAGCCCTGACTCAGGGGCACTTGCCTTAATGAGATTTTGAATTTCTTTGAATTTTGGATGTTCTTTATCAGCTACCAGCTGCAGCAGTATCGCTTCGCTTGTAGTAACTATAATTCCAGTACGTGCAAGACGCTGAAAAATAAAAGAGCAGAGAGGAAATCATGTAAATATTTGCAAAGGTGAATGAGTGAATTTTGAAAGAAAAGATGAATAGCATTTTTAAAAACATCTTCTATTAAAAAAAATGTACAGCCAATTCCATTCCAGCATTCCTTAGTGGTATAATTTATAAAGCCAGGATGAAAACTGACTGAGTTGAGACTTTTCTCTGACAAAAGGCTGCCCCAGATTACAAATAAGACTTTCTGCTTGAACTGGATTCTTCTCCCATGTCAGATTTAATAGGCAGCAGCCCCACACATCTTAAAAACAAACCTTTCCCCTTGTACAACCCAGAGGACAGCTTTCTTCACTCTCACACAGATGAAAAGCCCGGGGAAAAATAAAATAGCGAGATCCAACCTAACAGCATTAAGCAAGAAATTATAACAATTTCTCTTTCAGTCCTTGTTACATATCACTACTTCAGCTTTTGGACTACAGAGCACACTAACAGCAATAATCTCTGGAGAAAGAAGGAAAATCTCTTCTACAGACATTATAAATCACACTGGCACAACAGCAGCTCTTTATAAATGATGTTTCATTACAGGTAGTAACTCCAGAGTCAGTTCTCAAAAGCTACAGGGTAAAATGTATAGCTGCAGAAAAAGTAAAACCAACAAAAAGAGGTCTTGTAAGTGTGATCTTGGAAGTATGCAACTAAATAGGACTTGAGTTTCATGTAGCCCAAAGCACAGGACTTACTAAAGTGTTGTTGGACTTTTAAAACTGTGGTTGAGGCTTACATAACGAAGCTACATTCAAAAAAGGCTGACTAATCCACATCCCCCATCATCTTCCTAACCATCATACAGATGCTTTGGAAGTAAAACTCTTCATGGAGTCAGCTTTCCCTCCCTCATCCTCTACTCAGTTGCATGCTCCACCAGATCTAATGGGATCCTGAATGAACTGAGGGAGGGCAAGTGGCAGAGAACAGAGATACGTACATACAGGTTTCAACTGTAATTACTAAAGCAAAGAGAAGCTCCAAACTTTCTAGCTGTTCAGTTACAAAGGAACTGATGGGTGAAAGTTATTAACTTTAAGGGACCAACCACTAAAGTATATGTAACTACAGTCTACATAACAACCTAACAAGGCTGAATTTACTGCTTGCCATTATAGCAACAAGCCCCACAAGAGTCTTAAACTGAAACAAAGCAGCTACTTTCCTCAGCTGTCCTACTCCATATAATCATATTTGTTAAACCTCACATGCATACAAAAAGAAGAAAAATAAGAAAATTAATATGAAATATTATGGCAATATTTTCAACATGAGCCTCTCCAAGAATACAAAGGTTTTGGGTTTAACTAGTATGGAGGAGAAACGAAATCTAGACCCTTAAAAATATCATTGCCATCTGTGAAATGTTGATTGAAAAGAGAGACCCATCTTCTCTTTAAAAGCAAAACATATAAAAACATGTCAAAAGAGGCTGGCATTGCCTTATACCTTTTCTAGGACTAGATACAATTTTTATAGATTTTTCGATTAGCAGAAATTAAGAGACACATTTGCTAAGTATATTGGATGATTTCCAAGGAAATCACAAGTTTTTTTAGAATGCTCTTTGAGAATAAGGAAACTATGGACAATATGTTGCACCCACACTGCAGAAACAAGTAGAAAGGACAACAGAAAAGAAATTCAGCAGGAGCAGGCTAAGCTATCTCAATCAGAGACCAAGCACTGGCATAAGGTATCTTCATCAGACAGGGCAGAGATTCAGAATAGTCACAATCTTGAACTGTTGGGATGAGTTATTTCACCAATAAAAATGTCAAGATTTTTTATTTGTTTCTGAGGATTCTTTAACTACAAGTTGTTGTTGCCTGCTGTCATTTTTAATAACATTATGAAAGTGGAGGCAATCTGTTATCCAAGCAGACATGAAAGCTTTTGTTATCAATTAAGTCAAATTGCACTTTCTAGAACACCTGCTCAGATATTTGCATATTCATCACCAGCACAATCAAAACACATTCAATGTGACAGGAAATGTGGAGATCTGAAGGGGCAGGTGGGACCAGATGGGAGTTATATGGGGTTGCTGAGGAAGCTAGTTGTTATCACTACAAGGTCACCCTTTATTATTCTTGAAAGATCACTGTGAATAGAGAAGGGCTCTCTTATTGTGAAAAGGCAAATGTTACACTCATCTTCCCAGAAAGGTAAGAAAAAGGGTCCAGGAACCCTGGTCAATAAAACCCACCTCACCAGCTTGCATAAATTTGCACAAGAGACAATGTTAGATTCACTAATTAAAAGAATGGAACTAGGAACTGTGAGCTCTATGGTGAAACTAAAGCAGGATTACCCAAGACTTTTGGTATGTGGCCCACTATCCTAAGAAATATTACTCCACAGTCAATCAGGATTAAGGACATGTCTAATACATGTCCATTTCTCCTGGCCTCCTCCTCCCAAACATGCCCATGTCTTGTTTGCTATAGACCACATCCCTCAGTAGCACTTTTAAGTGGGGCTCTGGAACACAAGGACAATATTGGTATGTGTTGCCATGAGCAGCAGAGAAGGTATTAATGCTGGTTCAACACAGCATGTATTGGCTGAATAATACTATAATGACTGATGACACAAGGGATCACAGCAGAACATCTACTTTTGCTTACTGAGAAAGGCATACCAAAACTACCAAATGTACCTAAAACTGAAAAATTTATAGCTTTTGCAAGCAATCACACTTGTAATATCAATACCTTTTTGACTAGAAAGTAAAGCAAAGCTAGCTAGTCACTGTTTTAAAATTTATTACATACTTATGGCACAACTTCTACGCTTACAGATACAGTGTAAGTGATAAATGTACAAAAATAAGGTAAACGGATTTCAGGTTTTCTATATTTGTTTTGTCTCCTGTGGTAATGAATATTGAGCTGGTTAAGCTGCTTACACTCTGTTAGTACCTCCCTGCTAACCCTGCCAATAGGCTTAGTTTGTCCCTGGCTGGCCACAGCCTGTCCCGTTGTACCTGTCCCCTGACAGTCACCCCCCCAGGAGGACTCAGGATAAAGGCTTGGGCTTTGGGGTCCTGCATTCTCTTTTGCACCCCCTTCAGAAGAATAAACTTCCATGCAAACGTGCCTTCTCTGATCTTTACTTCCAACCTCAGCACAAGGGATCAGGAGACCTGTAGGAAGCAGAGAGCCATCTGCTTTCTATCATTCCTAGACTGTTCTCAACTGGGAATGGTTTTCCCGGGCCACACGGCCAGTGGATAGGAACAGCCAGGCTCCCTCCGGACCCCCAGCCAATATCTCCTACTGCTGCTGCACCACATTGATTTGTGATGTCCTTGACTTCTGTCATCCTGTACTCTGTGTGTGTCCCTATGCTCTATGTGACTGTTGACATTAGGTTTCCACTTAATCAAAGTCACGGGTTTCATCAATCACTATATGCTGGGGATTTCTCTTTAGCCTTTAAGAAATTAAGTCTTCTTAAAATCTATGAAAAAGTATAACATGCTGTGATTATTATTAGTTTCTACTTCAAATCGTTGTTAGGGCCTGAGGCAAAAATTGCAATACTTAATGCATAATATCAGGTTTTGACTTTCAACGATGCCTGTAGGCAAGTTAGGAGTACACCATCAAAAAATCATTTCCGTGAATTTGCTACCAGATAGCTGTATGGGCTTTTAAATCTTCTTGTTACATTTATCTCCACTTTCTCAACATTTAGTTTGACTAAGCTTCTAAAAGCAAGGGGGAGGGGAACCTTTACTATAATCAGGGTCTTGCGATTAAGCTTTAATTTGCACTGATGAGGAAAAGCAGAAGGAGGAACAGACGTACAAGGAGATTTGAACAGGATCACATACTGTATTTCATTGCACTTCAAGAATTTCAACACCTGAATAAATATTCTTTGGAACAACAAAGCCAAAAGCTTTATACCACTTTTACTCTGCTGTAGAGGTAACACTGCATAAAGTAATATGCTAAAATACTGATGTTTATGCAGAGTACTCTATATTGTATGAAAAAGTCATTTTTAAATTCCAAACATCCCAAACTGGGTTATGCATTTAAGCCATAATTTAAGGAGAAAAAAAAAGGCAGTACTTCTTCTCCATTTCTGATGCTATTTTAAGAATCAGAGCACTCACCTCTTCTCAAGTTTACATGTATCCACTGCTTTGTCCACAGACATTCCTTGTTAGTTTACAATCCCAACCCAAGCTGAAGAAAGCCTTGACTAAGAAACTTACCTCAAGAGCAAACATTCTGTCCATCATACTTCTTGATGAGGTGGCATCAGCTACAATATGAACTTCCAGACCTCTGCCAATTAATTCCAATGCTGTTTGCTGGATACAGACATGAGTCTACAGGGAAGAAACCAAAGGCAAAAAAGCCACCAACAAACTATTATTATAAAATAAAAGTAACACAATCACAAATTAGAGTTCATAATTAATTAGAGTTCAAATAGGCATTTTCTACCCCTGGCAGTACTACGGAACTCAATATGCATTTTAAATGCCAGTTAAGATTGAGACAAGTGCCTGTAGTTTACGAATTTGATTATGAGATAATACTAAAGACAACACAAAAATAATTTATTCTGTAGAGAATATCTAAGCTCTAAGCAGTATAAATTGAGTTGTTTTTTTAATTAAAGAAAGTGATGTCCCCTTTGAGGGCAAACAGATATTACCATAAACCAGTATCAGAATGGCAAGGCACCTACTTCTACTCCAAAGAGGACAATACTCCGGACACCAGGGATCTCTGCTAATGCGGCTTCAACTTCTGGCAACACCATTGAAAATTTTGTCTTGGGAAGCACAAGTTTAGCTCCTGTTAAATCAATTTCTTGCACAGTGCTGCCAAGACCTTTGGGATACTGTTCAGTGACAATAACCGGAATTCCCAAGAGCCGTGCACCTTGGAGCTGCAAGGGGACAGAGAGGATAACATTAAAAACCCAGTAATAATGAAGACATTGTTATCACCTACTACGCAGTAATTGTTAGACTGTATGTAAAATAATGGTTTACAATGAGTGATCAGAACTCATTACAAGAGAAAAAAGGCAAACTTACCAGTCGTTGGCCCACACTGATGATATCGCCAAAGTATTTGATGGCAGGCCGGAATCGTTCTTGCATGTCACAACAGAAAAAAACAGTGCTTGAGGGTGTCAGGTTGCCCAAAGTAGTAATCTGAAAAAAGAAATAATGGTAATGTTTTCCATGGCTGTGGCCAACCACTCAGAAATGCAGCAGAATGAGGAAAAGTCTGCAATACCTATGCTAGATTATGGAGCTACGTTACATTGAGTCAAAATAGGACAAAAGCTTTTCTAGCCAGATTTTGGTATGTTTCTAAATTCAAACAAATAGCTGATACTCAACAGTACAGTATAGTCATCAAATACATAGTCAAGATTTTATTATGTGGAAAGCACAAATCAACATAAATGTACATGAAAATTTCTGAACTCTGAAGGGGCAGAGGAATATACTGCCCAAATTATAGCAAAAAAAATGAAAAAGTAACAAAAGCAAAATGACATTCTTCAAATCCATTTTTAAATCCACAACTCTTGGAACAGATATAGACTCAGGATAAATAAAAGTTTTAAAAAATTCAGCCTTCCACTTGTTTTCAAATATTGTATGTACACATATTTTCAATACTTCCACTGTGTAGCAAACTTGATTCGTCTAGCAAACTTGATTCGTCTATGACATCTCTTAGCACAAGCTTGACGGAAGTCCAAAGGCTAGAATGAAAGTAGAGAAGATTGAAAATATAAAAACCCAAACAAAATACATCTTAATGACAAAAGTAATGTCCTAGAGTTTCCCTCATACAAGCTATCAAAGCGGGTAGAAGGGAGGGGATAAGAAGAATAAATCAAATACTTAGTTTTCTTACACTTAGAAAGAGTGCTTTGTATCCATATAAATAAATTACTTGCACTACCTGTAGAACCAAAGTACAGGGTTTCAAATGGAAGCTACAGGAAAGAAAAGAGCTACACACTACCATTTAGTCTTAAGGCAACTCGAGAAATTACATCCATTCAGGAGCTTTTCAGCAGACAGATAAATCGAATTGAACAAAGAGCTTCTGGGAAGTACCCATTAATTATATACACTTCATCTTCTGCATTCTGAGGCAGTAAAGTTTTAAACCGAAACAAAATTACAAAACACGTAAAAGAACGTATTTCAGAAGAGTGCAGATATATTTGGTTTATGTGACAAGGTTTTGGTAGTGAGGGAGGCTGTAGGGGTAGCTTTTGTGAGATGCCAGAAACAGCCTCATGTCAAGTGAGCACTAATGCCAGCTGAATCCAAGACAGATCTGCTGTATCAGTGATGCTGGTGACAACTCTATGCTAACATATTTAAGAAAGGGTAAAAAACCCTCTGTCCAACCACAGCTGTGAGAGGAGGTGAGACTATGTGGGAGAAACAGCCCTGCAGAAACCAAGGTCAATGAGAAAGAAAGGGCAGGAGGTGTCCCAGGTGACTGAGCAGAGATTCCCCTGCAGCCCCTGGTGCAGACTACAGTGAGGCAGCTGTGTCCCTGCAGCCCATGGGGTTCCACAGTGGAACAGAAATCCACCTGCAGTCCATGGAGGACCCCACAGCATCGCCTTGAAGAAGGCCTACAATATGCCTTAAAGAAGGCTGTGACTCCAAAAGACCACTATGAAGCAGGTTCCTAGCAGGACCTGTGACTCTTACACTGGAGCACATTTGTGAAGGACTGCAGCCTGTGGGAAGTTCATGACATTCTATCTCCCACAGGAGGAACGCCACTCTGGAGCAGGGGAGGAGTGTGAGAAGAATGAGTGGCAGAGGTGAAGTTTTATGAACTGACCTCAAAACCCTCTGTGCTGCTTGAAGGGAGGAGGTAGAGAGAATTTGGAAGCAGAGCTAAACATGGGAAGAAGGGAAGGATGGGGAAGAGGTGTTTTTACATTTGCTCTTAATGCTGATTATTCTACTCAGTTATTGATTAGCACTATATTAAACTAATTTCCCCAAGTCTGTTTTATCTATGATGGTAAGTGGCAAGTGATCCCTCTCTGTCCTTATCTCGATGTATGAGCTTTGTCATATTTTCTCCCCTCTGTTCTATTGAGAACGAGTGATGGAGCAGCTTGGTAGGCACTTGGTGGCCAGCCAAGGTCAACTCACCACAGAGGAATTGAGAATCAATAAATATTAGTTCCAAAACTTTCACTGATTCACCACATCTCTAGAAAAATGCTGTTGATCTCAATTCCTAAGGCCATGCTCAATAATGGCCACGCTTAAACATATGCAATGGCCTGTTTGAACTTTTGGGAAAATTACTTGTATGGCAACAACTGTAAATGCTAAATTCCCTCAATTCTCAGATTCATTACGCCACTACTGCCAAAGCAGCAACCCTTCATAAACTTGATTCCTCCAGTCCTTGTGATCCAAACAGCAACACTATTAATACAAGCAGTTACAGAGGCAAATGCAGTAACAAACAGCACAGATGATGTAATACCAGGCTCACTGATAGCACAGAAGACTGAAGAGCATCACAACAAGCATTAGGGAAATCTTTTTCACCAGGATGATACAGCAGCACTGAGAACAGTTACCACAGCTGTGAGATTTTCAGCATTCAGCAATGCAGCAGCTGATTTGATGAAGGGGCTAGGGAAGGCAGCCTTTAGGTATTTTTCCGAAGTAACATTTCTGCAATTCTACACCAGGTAATGAATGAGGCCTGGGACAGAGAAAGATTTGACATAAAATCAAATATCCACCTTGTTCTTGAATACCATCCATCTACATGCTTGAACAATGCAAAAAAGCAGGCAGTATTAATGTACAAGTCAACACCACAGGGAGTACCTACTGTGACCCATTCCAGCACTGGCACTTACTACCATCACTGAAGTCAATCATGACATTTAACTTTCCTACTGCTCAGCAAAAATAGAATAATCTAAATAAACAATATTTAGAACTGTGGTTCCTACAAATAAAATGTGTCATTTTGTCTTAGCATTTATATGACAAGCAAAGACTATTATTTTCTCCTTTAAATCTTTCCATCACTTTAAAAGCTGCACCACGGAAGATTTAGGTTGGACATTAGGATGGATTTCTTTACAGAAAGGGTGATTAGATGCTAGAATGGGCTGCCCAGGGAGTAGGTAAAGTCACTGTTGCTGAAGGTGCTGAAGGAAAGACTGGACGTCACACTTGGTAATAATCTAATTGACATGGCAGTGTTCAGTCATAGGCTAGACTCAATCTCAGAGATCTTCTACAGTCTACTTGATTTTGTAATTCTGTAATTTTTTAAGATCTGTCTGAACTACCACAAACCATCATGGACTGTAGAATAACCTATTTGACATTAATCTACTGCCTTGATGTGCACCTTTCTCTGCCAGTAGAGCAGACGGCAGTACCAGTCCCTAGCAGAGGAACAAATGTGACTAGAGTAGGAAAGTCTTCAAGAAGCTGCATAGTCTGCTCCTACAGAAGGATCAAACAAACACAAATATTCTTCACAGATAATCAGATGGTCTGACCCATCAGCAATAGAACTCTTATAAAACTCATCCCACAGCTCTGGTACTTTTAACTTTCAGGGTTTTCTCAACCACAGCTCCTTTGCTGACACTTAAATAGTATTACTTCCAGTTAGGACCAGTGAATTTGAAACACAAGAGTGTTACCATCCTCCCTTGCATGGATATCCATGTGCAAAATTTATTATCAGACCTCAAGATTCAGACCTTTAGGTCTCCCGTTAGGCCTCTGCCTCCCTCTCCTTATTCTAAAATGTATCTAATGCTTTTAGTATTTCTTCCTACAATTCAAATTACTTTCATGGTCCTCCCCGAGGTAGTTTTGAAACTGTGGTCTGGAATGAGACACTCAACACTACTATCACAGCAGTGTTTCTCTGACCATACTACTTCACTACTCTAGCAGAGCCTCAAATATCAGTCAATTCTCAGCCCTTCCAGACCCTATTTATTTTGTACTTTCCAGTAAAGTATCTGCTCTTTTCATAATTGATGATACTTAGACTCCTGAGGTGCATTTTAAACTTACAAATCATCCCCTGAACTCTCCCTCATCTTCCATGAAGCTGATTATTCCTACACTTCTATGTCCATTTTGAAGAGCATCTTATTGCACCATTTCTTGAACTTGTCCTGAAATACGTGAAGTCTGCTTTTCCAGATGCTTACAGTTTCTTTCAGCCTGGGACTTTCTGCAAAAACAGTATTTGTCTTAAGTTTCAACAAGGACAAGGACAATGGAATAATTAAAAACAGTGGATTTGGAAGCCATCTTGTAGAGCTCAATTCAGTTTTATTCTGATTTGACAGTGAAGTGCAGAAGAAAACTGAATGACTTTCCAGCCAGGGAGTATCCTTGTTACAGACTTCCACTGAATCTCATATGTTTGTGTCAAAAAGCGCATGGAGCTGGAGCTAAAGCACTTCATCTGCTTTTCTTTATTGTCAAGTTGGTTTTGTATAATTTAATTTATGCCTTCAGATTCTAAAATAAAGCTGCATCAACTGTATATTTGCTAAATAAAAGCTTTTACAAAATCCAACACAATTCGTATATTAATTTTCATATTTATTTCTGATTAACTTGCAGTCTGAATTGTGGCAGAACAAGAGGAAACTGAAAGAAATAGATGCTAAGGTGAAAGAGTCAACACTTGCTAGCATTACCTGGAAGAGCAGATGTGGGGAAGGACAGAGTTCAGCAAAAAGCAGTTTGAAATTAAGTTTCATAAATAGTAGCTAACACAGTCCATAAATAAATTCATATAAGTATTTGCTATGAATAAAAGAGAGGTTTAGTTTACTAGTTCTTTAGTGCACAACGTAAATCCTCCGACTCCCTTGCTTCCAATGCCATCCTCCCCTTCTACAGAGATGCTGTGTCAGGGTTTATGTGACACCTCCGCGTCACATCTCCTGGCAGTGAAAACCACCCAGACCTCCCCAGTGCCACACCCAGAAGAACTGGTGTCGCTGTGGGCGATGAACAAACGACATGAGACTTCGTTATAAAAAACTGTATCTGACTCTACTTTATTAAAACAACTGCCCTCTTTATGTACCTTTTAGAACAGGCTACTCTCATTGGTTAGAAGAGTGCCAGAACTCTTCTAACCATTGGTCCAAAGCAATGGATAGAGACAAGTCTATCCCACAGAAAAGAATGCAAAACATCACTCTCGTTACAATAACACTTGGGATGTTTATGTCAAGTCTGTGGGAACAAGGTCTTCTGAAACCTAAACACCACGAAGAAACTGAGTTCAGAAACTTAGAAACCTCAGACCTAGAAAACCAGACTACAAAGTGGGTGAGGGCAAGGCCACACCTAAACATCCAGCCTGGGCTGGCACATCAGCACCTGTTTGACTTCACTGCAAAAAGAGGAAGGCTGATTGTGAGCCACTGCAGCCATGCAGTGCCTGCCTCAATCCACCCTGCATAAACATCTAGTCAGCCATAATAACATTAAACAACTTGAACTCAAAATAAAAGTAAAAACAAATTAAAAAATCAAAACCCAAATGACCTGAAGTTCCCCTCAACAGTATATAAGCATTTCCATTTGTTGCACTTCATTTCTTAGTATTTTCTGTCCTCCGGCTGAAGATTACCCACAGCACAACCAGAATATGTAACCTGATGCAGCTCTTTTACCCAGCTAAAGAAATCACCTCTAGGACCTTGTCCAGACCAGGATTTAAAGGTATGCTGTCACGAGTTACATGCGGCTTTAGATCCTACTCTAGAAAAGACCTATGTGGGAAAGGAGAGGTGATTTTTCACATCTAGATAATCTCTGATGATTATTATTAATCAGACAAAATGTGATTGTGATGAAGTACTATAATTACAGGTTCAGGTTTACAAAAATATTCACATATTGAATATTTTTATTTATCTAGACTTTCCCTGTTTAAAGTCCAGGAAATCATGATACATACAAAATGAAATTTCCTCACAGTATTTGTAATGAACAAGAAACTGGAAGCAAAGAAATAACCCCATTTGACACTACTAGTGACTTCATAAATCTCATGTCAAGGTTACTTACTAAAAGGGCAGACTGAGGGATGTTGCAACCTCAGTATTTCAAGAATGGCATTTAAGAGAAAACAAAAATACCACCTTTTCTCCTGTATTTCTTAAAGGAAATCTGTAAGTTACAGTTGTACTTTGTTGCCTATCTTTCAAACAAAAAAAAATTAAATAAATCCAGTTTGATGTATTTCAAGAGAAAAATATGTTGCAAGCATTTCAATTTAGAAACATAAATATTTATCTTATGCCAAACCAATGAGCATCCTTTTACATGTAATTCAACATTTAAAAAGGACAGATTTAGTTAAAAAACACATGATTTACATATAACTAATGCTGTACAAAAGTCTTCAAAACTTAAAATTACTAAAATGCTTGCTGCAGAGTAAAGATAAACAAACAAGGAGTCTGGATTTGAGGGGAAAAATTATCTTTCAGTATTTTCAGCCTTTTTCTTCCCTTCTTTAAGGTTCCACATGTTGCTTTTCAAAATATTTATGAACTTACTAATACATTGAAATTTACAATTTCATCCTAAACCCCCCAAATAACAGCCTTGCAATTTATGCTTTGGCTTTTTCCAGTCTTCAGAAAATGGACTTAGGTTCCTGAGTTACCATTAGTTCTAGTTCCAGACTAGCTGAGCAATATCAGAGATGTGCAATAAGAGCAAAAATCTGTGTATTGTTATATTTTATTTACCTTATTGTTATATTTTATTTACCTTATCATTCAACAACAATTGAATATAATTCTGCAAGCAGTTTTTTTTCAAGAAAGATGCACCTGAGACACCAACCTGTCTCAAAAACCATTCTGAAATAGACATGCTCTATGAAATGATGTCAGCAACAATTTTACCCTTTTAGCTTCAGTATCTTAAGGTTTACCAGTTTGTAAATACAGAGCACGAGTCCTCCTGAGGAGAAGTCACCTTGAAGTTATGACAGCAACTCTGAAATAGCCTCTCTCGGTTACATATTTTAAATCTGCCTGAACTCCTCTATTACACAGCTGTAATGTGTATATAGCTGTCTTTTCTTTGGATATCACGGAAGTATTTTTCCTTACTACTCTCTTCCAAAGGCAGCTACAACACTACAGGAAAACACAGTAATTTTCATAGCACTACTTAAAGGCGATTAAAGCATGCATATAAAAACACTGAAGTTACTGTCTAGAAATATAGTTGCTAGCATCTCTGAATTTTAATTTTAAACCAGAAATATATTTCTAAATATGAAAGTCTAATCACATCAGTGAGCAAAAGTTGTCCCTCTCGAAACATACATCCAAAACACTGACTCAATTGACTACGCCACGCACAGAGTTGACAAATCAATGCTGTGTGTAGCTGCAGATAAAACATCAGGCAGGGAGGGAGGAAAGGTGGGAGAGAAGGAATAAAGGGCATAGAATAGTGGCAATGCCTGAATGAATACACAGAAACTATAATATTCCCATCACTAAGTCCTAAAGGTCTTAAAAAGTACAGCTGTGTCTGTATCATACCAAATGTTTCTCAAACAAGTGATCTCCGAGCACCTGTCTCTGGCTTAAGGCAAGCTGACTGACATAATTGTGATGTCTCAGTTAAAATGTCTTCAGCCCATTCACAGCTGCTGAAACATATCAAGGAATAACCCACAAATACCATCCTTTTCATATCAACAGCTGCAATTGTCACAGAACTGCAACAGTACTGGTGTAAGTAGGCAATCAAATAGGCAATAATGCATAAAATATCGATTCATCCTGAACCCTGCAGTCAAAGCTGTCTAGTACATTTGCACCCTGGAGAGTGATGTATCCTTCCTTGTCTCAATACTGACCTTTCTTCCAGAATGTAAGTCCTGCTACAAATGCTTGAGTTGCATTTACAGTTTCAGTGCAGAAGGCATCTGCAAGGGAGTCTTTGCAGAGTAGTCATCTGCATGCACAAACGAGAACCTAAATTCTGATGTGCAACACTGTTATATGCCCAGAATACACAAATTCTGTTTTTAAAATCCTTGCTTCAATTAACACCCATACCAACTCTTTTTGCAAGTCGGAAAGACTGTTCCTTTTCAGTTTTTCTGACTGGGTCCCCAAAAATTCTATTTACAACACAGAAACAGAAAAGTTCTAAACTGAATGAGTGTATATGATAACAGTTAATAAAGTTATTAAACTAGTTTGCTCTTTTTACACATTCTTTCCATACATAAAGTTAAAACAAAAGATGCCAAAGACGTTCTTGATGTACAGTGTAAGCAAACAGGCCACCTTGACAGTTTATGTGTACAAGACACTGTGATACAGCCAGGAGGAATCAGCCATTTCCGAGAACGTTAAGAGAAGACAAGCAATGTTTCAGGTTTTATAGCACTTTTCCAACTTCTTAGAAATGTAGACTAGGCAAACTAAAATTTCCTAATTATAAATTTTTAAAAAATGTTCTGAATGAAAACGACAATGATATGGGGTTTATTACTAGGGTTTGATTTGGTTTGTTGGGTTTTTTTAAGCAGAATTCTTCGATACCAGAGAAAGGAAGAAGCAGTATGTTTTGAGTGGAACTATTACAGCACAACTTGCAGCAATCTCTAGCGGGCATAAAAGCATCTCCATAGGAAAGCATCTGTAACTGCATCTATCTGGCAGCCTGGCTTCCTAATTTGTGGCTACAGAACTACCAAGCTATAAACTTGTATATCAGAAAGGGCTTTTTGAGGCAAAGAGGGATACAGAGTTCCTGACAAGCCGAGATATCGAGCTCTGGCAAAGCCCAATGTACTGGCACCCTTCGAGTTTCCACCTCGCAGCATTACCTCAGGTTAAGAGCGGGGAGCACGAACCGCCTGATTTAACATTGATTACTTCAGCGACCTGACTTGTTTTCCCATTCATGACGCAAAGTTCTGGCTAGCTGAAGGCAAAGCCCGGTTTACCATGCGTGTGGCGCAAAGCGCACTTGCCTCGCCGGCTTAGGAAACCAAAAGTTTCCACGGGTAGACAAGTGGGCGGGTCGTGGGGGCGACGCCCTCGGTCCCAGCCCGCTCCAGGACGCCCCGCTTCTCCCGGATGGCGCTGGGCCGGGCTGCCCGCCCTCGCACGCACCTGTGGCGGCCAGCGCCGCCGGCTCTCACCTGGATCTGCAGCGGCACCAGGCGCACCTTGCAGCGCTCGTTGACCAGGAAGCCCTTCGGCAGGTCGACGTACTGGCTCCACTCCTCGGCGAAGAGCTGCACCACGAACTTGCGGTGCATGTCTATCTGGTCCCCGTACAGGCTGAGGAACTTCTGGATTAGCAGCTCGTAGCCGGCACCGTGGGGCACGCTGGAGGGCCGCGCGAAAACCGAGAAGCAGAAAAGGACGGGCACGGAACCGCCGCCCGCCGGCGCGCAGCCCCCGCCGCCCGGAGCAGCGCCCGGCTCCGCCGCCGCCATCTTCAGGGACCGCCGCGCCGAGCCCCGCCAGCTCGCTGCTGCCCGCGCCGCTCCTCCTCCCGCCGCCTCCTCCCCCCCGGCCGGCCGGGCGGTGCCGGCGGGCCCAATCCCAGCTGCGGCTGCTCGTGCTCCTCCTCCCGCCATGGGGCTCGGCCCTGCCCCGCAACCCCATGGGCTTCAGAGCGCCGCAGGGGTGCCTCCGTCGGGTGGACACGGGCTCTGTTGGGCGGGGTGTGGTGCTTTTCCTACTCGGGCGGACGGTGAGAGGAGCGGCCCCAGACGGGCGCGCCCGTCCTCGTCCGGGCGGCGAGAGCCCGTGTCTCCAGAGAGGGGCAAAGGGACGCCGCCGCTGTGGCAGCCCCGGCGGGGCCCTCGCAGGGTCGCGCCCCGAGGCAGAGCCCACCGCGGGTTGCGCAGGGCCGGGCGGGCTCGGAGCGCGGGCAAACCTCGGGCCCATCACGGCGGGGACGGGCGCGGCCGTGTCCTGTGGAAGCTGAGGAGGAAACCTGTTGGTAGAGCGTGAGACGTGCCCGGTTGCTTTAGAGGGTGATCCAGCCCATCTGTATGGGGGACTGGTAGGTGGGTTCTCACAGGAGGCTTCTTTCGGAATTGCCGGTTTCTGAAGAGCGGGAGATGACCTAGCCGCGGCTCCGAGCTTCCAGCTCCGTCCACGGTTGAGGGGAAACCAGCAGGATAGAACGCAATCCCATATTTTTTCTTCCGCAGCTTCATGCTCTGTAATATTTTCTTCTCTAGAAATGACTGACAGCTGAAATTGTTGCCCGTATTTTTGCCGTAATTACCAGAGTTTCTGTTCTATTAAAGCGTGGTTGGGGGAAAAGATCTGAGTAGTGTATTACTCGCATAGAAAGAAAATTCTCTCTGTAAAAACAAGTGGATGTTTTCATGCACTATGCCAATGCAGTGGCAGCACCATCAAGGTTAATGCATGTATGCCTGGCTAAATACCAACAAACTGAAGCACAGAGTTGATTAGGAGGATGGAACGCCTCTCATGAGGAAAGGCTAAGAGAATTGGGATCGTTCCACCTACAAGAAAGATGGAGAGGGACTTTTTTACAAGGGCGTGTTGTGACAGGGTGAAGGGACGTGGCTTCAAACCGGAAGAGGGTAAGTTTAGATTAGGCATGAGGAAGCAATTCTTTACTGTGAGCACGGTGAAGCACTGGAACAGGCTGCCCAGAGAAGCTGTGGATGCCACATCCCTGGGAGTGTTCAAGGCCAGGCTGGATGGAGCTCAGCAACCTGGACCAGTGAAAGGTGCACGTTCAAAGCAGGGGGATTGGAGCTAGGTGATCTTTAAGGTCCCTTCCAGCCCAGACCATTCTGTGATACTATGCAAGTTGTTCTCAGGCTTTACTGATACCAGGAATTTGGAGCTGTCATGTTAAATGACAGTATTATGTTTTCACTAGTTGGTTGGTTTGGTGGGTTTTTTTTCACCAGAAAATACACTATTGATATGATTTGATTTAAAAATTGCAAGGATAAGTAGTCTTTTGCAGTTACTTATTTACTCAGTTGTGTGCTCACTAGGCACCGAAGCCGCATAGAGTGATTATTTTATCCACTGCCCAAGAAACAAATGTGCAATGGCACCTGCATGTTATAGGAAAAGCCCTGAAATTATACTGTGTCTAGGCAGAAATTACACGTATTAAGGATTTAAAAGGGTTCAATCACGGGTTCAATACTATTTTTTTCTGCCTTCTCTGACTGCCAATGAATTCAGCGGTTTCATACAGAATTTCCACCTCCTTTACAAAGGAGATAGTGTCAAACTTATGTATTCCATCTACAACACACATCTGAACACATCTGTGTGGTTAGTAAATACTTTCAAAAGAGAGGAGAGCCTGTCCATTTTGGTTTGGTTTAACACTCAATCCCATCTTGCATAGGACAATATTTAGCTGGGAAAAAAAAAATAAATTTTCACCTCTAAAAATGAGGTGAATACTTAAGAATGTTTGGTGAATTATATACAACTCTATTCCACCTGCCAGCAATAAAAAACGTCCAGTAGCCAGGGTTCAGGGCTTATTTTAATTATTTGTCCATGCTTACTGTTCTGCTGATTTAATTTATTGATACAGACATTCATTAATGCTGTTACAGTAGAGGAATACAGGATGAACAATTTTATGGCCTAGTCATTAGCTGACTTGAATGGGTTCCAGTTTTCCAAAAGAAAAAGTGACAAATTGAACACCCAGTGAATTCTATTTATTTTCTGTGAGTTAAACTGGTTCCTGTTTCTTGATTTCCACTTTATTTTAATTCAGTGCAGTTCTAAAATTCAATATGCTTTTAAAACATAGCATGGCTAGTGGTTTTGTGGATTAATGGTGCCTTTTAAATGGATTTCCTTTTCCCATTATAGCAAGGTAGATATATCTGTATTAACAAAACAGGCCATAGCAGATTCTTACCTCTCTACAACTGCCATATAAATACATTTGAATAAAAATCAGTTATTATGCAGAACAAATAACTTATTTTAGTATGTTCACCAGATACAAGCTTACTTAAATAACAGAAGAAGTTTTGCTAACAGGATTAAATGTGTGCAATGACAAGGAATTGTCAAGGCAGTACCCACATTCATCCAAAACCTGGATGATGAGGGGCTTTTCTGCTGCAGCTGAGCATTGCTCCCCCTGTTGCCCCTCAGGTCAAGAACACAGAGCAGGGGCTGTTTCTCCTTGCACGGGAGGTCTTGCAGGCAGAGGAGCACAGCTTCCAGGCCCCTGCACACACACAAAGGCAACAGCCATAGCTGCTTTCTTTACCATGCAACTCATTTGTACTTACCAAGTGACAGCCAATCTTGCCCTTGGTCTGTGTCTTATTTCTGCTTGTATCATAATGTACAGCCTTGGATCTTTACACGTTTTGAATTCTCTTTCTTACACTCCAACTTCACAGTCGGTCTTTTCACAGGTAGTTTAACCTTTATTCCCTTCCTTCCCTCCTTCCGACACTTCCTTCCGACACTTCCTTCCAACACTTCCTTCCTTCCTTCCTTCCTTCCTTCCTTCCTTCCTTCCTTCCTTCCTTCCTTCCTTCCTTCCTTCCTTCCTTCCTTCCTTCCTTCCTTCCTTCCTTCCTTCCTTCCTTCCTTCCTTCCTTCCTTCCTTCCTTCCTTCCTTCCTTCCTTCCTTCCTTCCTTCCTTCCTTCCTTCCTTCCAACACTTCCTTCCAACACTTCCTTCCAACACTTCCTTCCAACACTTCCTTCCAACACTTCCTTCCTTCCAACACTTCCTTCCTTCCAACACTTCCTTCCTTCCAACACTTCCTTCCTTCCAACACTTCCTTCCTTCCAACACTTCCTTCCTTCCAACACTTCCTTCCTTCCAACACTTCCTTCCAACACTTCCTTCCAACACTTCCTTCCAACACTTCCTTCCTTCCAACACTTCCTTCCTTCCTCACACTTCCTTCCTCCACACTTCCTTCCAACACTTCCTTCCACACTTCCTTCTCAACCTTCCAACACTCCTTCCAACACTTCCTTCCAACACTTCCTTCCAACACTTCCTTCCACACTTCCTTCCTTCCTCCTTCCTTCCTTCCTTCCTTCCTTCCTTCCTTCCTTCCTTCCTTCCTTCCTTCCTTCCTTCCTTCCTTCCTTCCTTCCTTCTCTTCCTTCCTTCCTTCCTTCCTTCCCTCTCCTTCCTTCCTTCCTTCCTTCCTTCCTTCCTTCCTTCTTCCTTCCTTCCTTCCTTCCTTCCTTCCTTCCTTCCTTCCTTCCTTCCTTCCTTCCTTCCTTCCTTCCTTCCTCCTTCCTTCCTTCCTTCCTTCCTTCCTTCCTTCCTTCCTTCCTTCCTTCCTTCCTTCCATCTCCTTCCTTCCTTCCTTCCTTCCTCCTTCCTTCTTCCTTCCTTCCTTCCTTCTTCCTTCCTTCCTTCCTTCCTTCCTTCCTTCCTTCTTCCTTCCTTCCTTCCTTCCTTCCTTCCTTCCTTCCTTCCTTCCTTCCTTCCTTCCTTCCTTCCTTCCTTCCTTCCCTTCCTCTTCCTTCCTTCCTTCCTTCCTTCCTTCCTTCCTTCCTTCCTTCCTTCCTTCCTTCCTTCCTTCCTTCCTTCCTTCCTTCCTTCCTTCCTTCCTTCCTTCCTTCCTTCCTTCCTCCTTCCTCTTCCTCCTTCCAACCTACTTCCTTCCACACTTCCTTCCTTCCCTTCCTTCCTTCCTTCCTTCCTTCCTCCTTCCTTCCTTCCTTCCTTCCTTCCTTCCTTCCTTCCTTCCTTCCTTCCTTCCTTCTCCTTCCTTCCTTCCTTCCTTCCTTCCAACACTTCCTCCTTCCAACACTTCCTTCCTTCCAACACTTCCTTCCTTCCTTCCTTCCTTCCTTCCTTCCAACACCCTTCCTTCCTTCCTTCCTTCCAACACTTCCTTCCAACACTTCCTCTCACTTTCTGTTTTTCTACCCCTCTAAGAATCCTGAATCACATTTTAACCTCAAGGTTTTTATGTCAATATAAACAAGATCCAGAACAGACTAACTGGATGTAAGTTTTATTCAATGACCTATTGTCATTGTCTCTTAATCATACAGCTCCTCTGGCAGTTGCAGAGGTATCACACCATTACAAATATGAGGCTTAGCCCACCTACAAAGTCCAGCATAGCAATTTTGCTTCACAGAAAGAGTATGATGCACTGTGAAGGAAAAATGCCCAATGATCCCAATTTCATTGGCTTAAAACAACAAAAACAAAACAGTTTGAGTAACAGCATTTGTAACACATCTCTTTGGCATTTCATGTTGCAAGTCATATGTCATCAGTCCTGGTACACAATTAAAAAAAATACTGCTTTGGCTAGAAGTTCAGTGTTAGCCACATCATGTAATTTAGGCTGTATTTTGATACGTTAAATTCCTTTCCTATGTAACAGCACTCAGAACAGGATAGCAGAATGTGACAATTGTAACCACGGTATCAGAGAGTCACAGAATTGCTTAGGTCTGAGTAGACCTGTGTGATTATTGAATCCAACTGTAATATAGTATCATGAGGCAGAGCCAAAACATAGACAAGACCCTACTTCTATGTTACTAGTGCTAAAAAATGTGAAAATTCAAGTTCTCGTAGAAAAAAATAGCATTGTCAAAGCACTCTGCTGAATTTAAACTTTTTTCTTTTTTTTGCTAAAGCAAATTTTATTAAAATGATGATGCCATAATGATGCTGTGACATCACAGAGAGACACAACAGTGATGACAAAGTCAGAGCAACAGGAGAAAAAGATTTATTTTTTTTTACTTTACCTTTTATACCTTTCACAGAAAGGGACCACATTGGAAGATAGAGGTTCAACCTCTTCAATTCCACTGGTCTTAGAAAATGTCCATCAATTGTCTCTCTTAACTGGAAAGGATGTCAACAATAATATTGTTTATAGAAAATTTGTGAGAAACTGACTCCCAAATATGTAAAGAATCAGAAGGCTAGAAAGAACAACAAAAGAACAAAGCGACACCATAATTACCAAATTAATTAAGCTTAATTACCAAACTCAGCTGTTTTTTGCTGAAGGAATTTAAAGGATTGAAGTTGGGAACAATTACACTATTATGAGGCAATCATGTTCAAGTTTTCTTGTATAAACCAGCCCAGTTTTCTATTGATAAAATATAGAAAAAAATATATCAAGCGCTTACTTGCTGAATAGTCATATGACTGTCTACAGTGATATATTACAATTAAATTTCTTAGACCTATTTTCAGATATGGTAGCCCCACATTTCTACAAATATAAATAATTACGTGTCTTCCTTACTAGCATTAAATGTGGTATGGTAATTCTATTAAAGTCTTAATGAGTATGTTTTGCCTTCATGTCACAAAGTACAGCAAACAAATTTGTCAAAATTTGGCAATTATTTCTTCAAGATTAAGTGTTGCAATGATATATTTTCAGGGTGCAGAATAACTAGAATTACACTAGATGTTGGTGTAAAAAATGTGGTTAAGTTTCCTTTTGAGATTTTTTACCAAAAGATTTTCAACATTGTTGATGTAAATGTACAAACATGCTTTGCCAGGCAGACAGACACCAAATAGAAGAGGGTTTTTTTCATCTCCTACTGTCAAGCTGGCTAATGACAATGGCAGAGATCTTAGAATCCATTTTATTGTCTGAAGGCTGATAAGCTTGAAAACTTACAGCATTTTCTTTATAATGTAATTGATCTGCATCTCTTGCAGTCACTCTTCCACTCTTTATATAAGTTAGGTTTTGGGGGTTGTTTAGTTTCTGCTTAGTTTTCCTTTGAATCAACAATATTTGGTCACAAGGGATTTGGCCATAGGGTCACCAGTTTCCATAGTGAAGAGTGTTTTGAGTGTTGTCTGTACTGTGCCTGTTGCTTGATCCACAGTTTATTTTTATGTCTTTGATGACTTGCACATGTTTAGATCAAATAATCTTTTTTTCACAAGGCACTCTTGAAAGAATTTTCTATGCAAATCCTTTTTTGGGTTGTGTTGTTTGTCTCCAGATCAGCATACATCTACTAGACCTGTAATCCTGTTAAATACTCAGATGTCACTTTATTTTGTTGTTGGGATTTTTTTATTATTACTTTGTTTATAACCTGGAAATGTTTGGGGCATTTGTAGAGTTTCCACAATCTCAACGAATCTTTTGCATTCATATCTTGGAAGAAGCCATGAGGAAGTATCTCCATCTAGTCATATCTTAGCAGTTATGGACCTTTCCAATTTTCCAGTTGATGGGACAAAGATCTAGGAAGCTATGAGAGAAGTCTAGGTTCCCCAAGGAGACAGTTTTCAAACTTGGAAGAATTTGTCCTGCAAATTAGGTGTTTCTTCTTGAATGAGTGGCTGCCAGATCAGCTTCCTTTCCAGTTTTGTTGCCACCTCTGCTGTTGTCTTCATGCTTTGGCATCTAGTTTCTGTACTCAGCTGTCATGACTTTTGCTTTTTTGAACAATAGCTGTTAAAAATGTATACATATGTGTCCATATAACTCATATCTAATAGTACAAACCTGATCTAGTTTTATATATATGTAGCCTTTCCCACACTGGAAGGTACCCACTGTGCTCAAGGACATTTGTATAATGGGATACTTCTTCTACAAATGGAAGTAGTTCAATTTATTGAATTATACTTTCTTTGAAGATGTTGTACGTGTAATCACAAATGCTACTAATTTTATCAAAGTATCACTGTTTTATTAATTTAACATTAATTTGCTGCTAATTGTAAACTATATGACCTTTTTGTGATAATTAAAGCAGTAGCTTACTGATTAGAGAAAGGAAGTAATTTGATACATTTTAATAACCATAACATTTGAGCTCTTCTTCAGCTATCAAAGATGAATTCAAATCATCCCTGTTGTCACACTCTGAGGACAGAACCAAGTTTGAAATAACTGTCCTTTTCCTCTTTGGTTTTGTGTAGTTCTTAGCTCCTTAAAGACATTAAATTCAGCCAATGGCAGTTTTTAAATTAAAAGAAGCCTCCAGGAATAGTTACTAATGGCATTTTTCATAATATACTTCTTTTTATGGGCTTCAAAGCCTTCCAAACTGTCTGGTATGGGATTCTAGAAATAGCTGACTCTCTGTGAAGGATTTGTTCTGTACACATAGGCTGTTCCACCAGGAAAATATTGCTCAGGCACTGGGGATGGGAGTAAGCCAGTTTGAGGCAATGCTTTTACCATCAATCACAGTCTGGCAGCAGTCAGAATGGAAAAGCAGAACAGTTTGAGAACAGCCTAGTCTCTAGCAGTGAGGCACATCCAACTTAAGCCTAGAAAGTCAGGACAGCAGGTCAGGGTTTAGAATCACAGAATCACAGAATCAGAATGGCTTGCATTGGAATGGACCTGAAAGGTCATCTAGCCCCATACCCTCTGCTTTGGAGAGGGACACGTTTCACTAAACAGATTGCTCAAATCCCCATCCAACTTGGCCTTGAACACTGCCAGGGGTGGGACACGTGGAACTTCCAGGGCAACCTGTTCCAGTGCCTCACAACCCTCACATCAAATAATTTATTCCTAAAATCTAATCTAAACCTACTCTCTTTCAGTTTAAAGCAATTTCCCCTTGTTCTGTCACTACATGTCCTTGTAAAAACTTCCTCTCCATCTTTCTTGTAGGCCCCCTTTATGTCCTGGAAGGTCACAATTAGGTCATCCTGAAGCCTTTTCTTTTCCAGGCCAAACAATCACCATCTTCAACCTTTCCTCATAAAAGAAATGCTTCATCCCTCCAAACACCTTGATGTCCCTGTTTTGGACTCACTCCAACAGGTCCATATCCTTCCTGTGCTGGGACCCCAGAGCTGGGTGCAGGGTTCCAGGTGGGGCCTCACCAGAGCAGAGCAGAGCAGAGGGGCAGAATCCCCTCCCTCCCTGCTGCCCACGCTGCTCTGGATGCAGCCCAGGACACGTTTGGTTTTCTGGACCGGGAGTGACCATGGCTGGGTCATGTCCAGCTCTCACCCACCAGCACCCCTGTGGGAACCCAGGATATTCCTCTGACTGTCCTGGAAAGTTTATAAGTCACAAAAATTTAAGTAGAGTGATAGTTAACTTGTCATAGGGTGAAAGTGAAGAATTTGGGGTTTTTAGAATGTGGGATCAAGGGACAAAGATGGAGGGATCTGGGTGTTGGGGTCAGTTTAAACAATGAGGGAAGCTTCAATCTGAAGCCATGGGAGAACCCTTTATGAGTTAGGCAGAATCTATTACCCAGGGTTCTCCACTTCTGTCATTCAAAAATGGTTACTGGAAAGTTCCACGTTCTCTGTACTCCCATTGGATAGTTTATATTGCTGTAACTGTAATATTTCAAATCACCCGTTCCTATTTGATCCTCTGTTCAAACCCCACCTTATCCCTTCCCCTCCCTGAAATTCATAAATACCCCTGTAGATCCTGGACTTGGGGCTTTTTCTGGTTCCTTACCCATACAGTGTACGCAGTTTAGTTTGTTGTTTTATTATTACATTAAACTTGTTTTTCGGGACAACTGGATCAAGTGGTCTCTGTCATCAAAGTCTCTATATTTGGTTCCCGGGGAAGCCTCCAGCACACCATCCGGGCTAAAACCGAGGGGCTTCATCTGGGTGTGCCTTGGCCTTTCTTCTTCATGTTCTTGTCCTCCATCTTCTGCTGTGATGGTGGCACTTTTAGTTGATTTAGAGCAGAGACACACTGTCCAACATAGCTGATAGGTATTGGAGAATTATTGTAAATAAAGTATACATAGTTTTTAGTATAAAAGATAAACACCACCCTAAGGGTGGTCAGTCTGCCTGATCCTGACCTGCAAGAAAGATCTCAGCAGGCCAGAGCCAGAATGTACTAGATAACAGAATGTACAACAGCCTTGAAAACCAGAACAGAAAGATCTTGGACTGTTCTTCTGACTCAGGGCTGGGAAAACAAGAGACTTTAAAAATCTCAGGTTCACAGCAACAAAACCCCAACACACCCCGAAGTCCTTCTCACAGGGCTGCTCTCAATCTGTTCATGCTGCAGCCTGTGCTGATACTAGAGGTTACTGTACACCAGATGCAACCCTTTGCACTTAATCTTGTTAAAACTCATGAGGTTCCTATGGGCAAGGCAAATTCTCTCTTGTCCTGGTCCGTCTGGATGACATTCTGTCCCTGTACAGACCTCTGAGGAATTTGTCACCAATGTCTGTCAGGATTCTTTGCTGTTGGCCACCACCCTCTGGATGTGATCATCCAACCAATTTACTTACCCACTGAACAGTCCACCAGTCAAATCCATCTCTCTCCTATTTAGAGATAGGGAAGTGGTGGGAGACCATGTCAAAAGCTTTACAGAGGTTCGGATAAATGACATCTCAACCTTGTCCACTAGCATGGTCACTCCATCATTCAAGGCCACTGTGTTGGTCAGGCAGGACTTGCCCTTGGTGAAGCTGTGCTGGCTGTCTTGAATCATCTCCCTATTCTCATGTGCCTTAGCAGAGCTTCAAGAAGGATCTGTTCCATGATATTCCCAGGCACATGGTGAGGCTGGAAGGACCCTGGTTGCCAGGGTTCTCCTTTCCACCCTTGAAGAAGATGGACACAATATTTCTCTCTTCCAGTTGCTGGGGTCCCCTGACTGCTAGAACCTTACAAATACCATGGAGAGTGGTTTGGCAACTACCTCATCAATTCCAGAGTGGGTCTGGGATGAATCTCATTGGGTCCCACAGGCTTACATACATTCAGGTTCCTCAGGTGGTCATGAACCAGATCATTTCTTACTGTGTGAGGAACTTTGCTCCCCCAGTCCCCATCCTGCTGTCCATCCACTCAAGAGATGTGAAAACAGAGGTTGCCATTGAAAGCAAAAAATTGTTGAGTACCTCATCCGACCCCTCATCCGTTGTTTTCAGTTTTGTTTATCAGGGATGTGAAGGTTCTTTGACCCTCCTTTTCTGATTAACATACCTGTAGAAGCCCCTCCTGTTATTCTTTGCATTCCTTGATAGGTTTGGTTCCAGTTTTGCCTTGGTCTTCCTTACCCAATCCTACACAACCAAGCTTCATGCCTGTACTTTTCCCAGGTTACCTGTTCTTGTTTCTACTGCCTATGCATTTGCTTCTTTCCCTTTATTTTGACCAGCAGTTTTTTTGACCTACTAAACCATGCTGATCTCTTGCCTTTCTTGCCTGGTTTCATGCTTAGAATCAGCAAGATACCTGTCAGGGCTCAGTGATACCCATAGCATCTGTCAAGGATCACTCAAATGTGTGAGGGTAGAAGCAGCTCCCTAGGCATGAAGGACAGGCAGCCTGCCTCTCTTCTCCCGCAGCTGGGTGCCAGACCCCTGGAGAAGCAATTTGAAGAAGGAGCTTGTACATCTGTTGGTATAAACAAAATTCTGACATGAGGTCTATAATTGTGTAGCATGAAGTATGAAGCTAGATTTGGCATATAAAACATTGGGTGAACAAATTAGCCTTTTAAAATACAAACAGATTACTGTTGTGGTTTCACCCCAGCCAGCAACCTGGCCCCACACAACTGCTTGCTCACTCCTACACCAGCAGGACTGGGAAAAGAATTGTAGTATAAAAGCTAGAAAACTTATGGGTTGAGATAAAGCCAGTGGGTTGAGTTTTCCCAGTTAAATTGGGAAAGTGAAAGGTATACAGACAAGCAAAGCAAACCAAGACATTCATTCAGTGCTTCCCATGGACAGACAGGTGTTCAGCTGTTTACAAGAGAGCATGGCCCACTTACTCATGATGATTACTTGGGAAGGCAAATGCCATCACTCCAAAAGTTCACATCCCCTTCTATTCCCCCACTTTATATACTAAGCATGATATGGTATGGTGTATATACATGGAATATGATATGAAATACCCCTTGGGGTCAGTTGACCTCACCTCTCCTGGCAATGTCTCCTCCTAACCTCCCATGCAACCCCAGATTTCTCACCATCATGAGTTTGGAAAGCAAAAAAAGCCTTGGCTCTGTGTAAGCCCTGCTCAGCAGTAACAAAAACATCTCTATATTATCAATCCTGTGCTCAGCACAAATTAAAAACACAGCCCCATACCTGACACTGTGAGGACAATAAATTATACCCCTGCCAAAACCAGCACAATTACTCACAGCTAAACTCTGTAATATGAATTTATATACAACAGAATTCTTGCCTCCTGCTCCTTTCTTGGAGTGAATAGCTGCCCAAATCAACAAGATGCTTCCATAATATTGTGCCCTTGCATTTTCTTTCGACATGCTTTTCTCTTCAGCAGGCTTTGACCTACATTGGAAAGTGTAGTTCCACTGATACTAGGTATATCAGCCAGAGGAAAGAGGAAACTGTCAGACATTTTTAAGGAGAAAAGAAATATTTTCTGTCTGTTCTTTTACTGTCAGCATTTATCTCCATTCTATCTATTTTTAAATCACTCATTCTAGTCCTCAGTTTCCCAGTTCTAAATATTTTATTTTGAGGATGTAATTTACTAACTCAAGAGCTCTTTGAAAAGCTTTCTAACTTGATTACTGTCATTGGGAACATCTGCCTAACAAACTTCTGCATTAGCAGAATGTGGTTTTCATTTCTCAGGAGATTCATAGGTTTAATTCCAGGACTCCTTAATCCGTGAGTGATTTTGCATTAACAAAAAATTATCCTTTGCCTTCTGTTTCCTTAAAAGTAACATTTTTATAAAATGGAATAACAGAACATAGGAGAAAGAAGAGGTCCAGAGCACAGATATCTTTAGCTAGCATCTATTGTACATATCTCTGAGAGATCAGGATGAATAGCCTCATCATCACTCCAGGTCTGCTGCCACCTGCACAATTAATAAATCATATTCATATGAGCGAAGCTGCCGTACACCTGACCCATTTTGCAAACACAAGCATAAATGTGTATGAGATCTTTAGGAGCTGCAACACTTTTTCTGGAGTCAGGCTTTATTGCTGTAGCACCCAAATGAAAGCATGAATAATTAAAAAAAAAAGTGCTTTTTGTTTTTCTTAAAGTTCTTTTTCTTTGCAGAGATTTCTACCACTGGGGGAATAGGGTTTCTGTGATTATTTGTTCAATTACGGGCTTTAAAATGAGTATTTGTGGAAAGTTAAGACTAAAAAAATCATTAATTTGGACAGGGTCTTATTAAGAAAGAATGATGCAATGGAATTTGCAGGGATAATATTAATTCCTCTGTGTGTTTCAGTGGGTTCCACTGAACAGCATCCTCAGTGTTACTTAAAGTTTCAACAGCTGAAGTCCTTTCCATTTTTCTTAATAATCTTTAGGGGGTTATGTCAAAATGGAACAACTATGTGGGTGGTTTGGGGTTCAGAAAAGGAAAAGAAAGCAGAATTCTAGTGCCAAATGCAAGGTTATGGCATTGAGCTGTCTGTGTTGCTTGGTGTGAGAGTTTGTAGTGACATGTGCAATGACCACCACCTGCCAGATATGTAAGTTAGCAGTTTTAAAACAAATCCTATTAGTTCAAAAAACTTGTACTAAGGTTTCTAAAACTTGCAGTTTTAGAAATGACAGTGTTTTCAAATAACTGCATCTTAGTGACGCCAATCTTAATGTTACAGGAAATATCTAATACTCTTGCAGATTAAGAAACACATATTTAGAACTATTTCTACAACAGATTATCATCAAAATGAATCATACATTTTTGTTTTAATATATTATCAAATGCAACAGACCTTTTATTAAATGCAACAATGCTATCTAGTGTATTGCTTCAGTTGATTTCACTGTGCAGTTTTAATGTATTGCTGGCTCCTATACTTAGAATATTTATTTTTTAAACAGAGGCAGGATGTTGGTTACAGAAAGCAAGGTACAGTGATTTATAGATTGCAGTGATGCCTTGAGAAGCTACCTGGAACAGAAGCTGGACAGTGTTAAAGGAATAAAGTAAGTATTTATTAAAAGGCCTTCAAAGGATACACCTTGGCCAGGTAGTACAAGAGCCTGGTCTTCACACAAGATGGACCCAAGATGGACTCCAGGTCACGAGTTTTCACCCTTTTATAAGTTTTGTTCCATTTACATATTAAGGTTAATTGTCCAATTACAGCTTCAGGTTATGAAGTCCCATCCTCCTGGATTGCTTTCTTCAATTCACCATTGTTTACACTTTTTGGGCCCAAAATTGTAATGGTGTTCTTGGTTCTCGGGCTGGAGAAGGATTGTTTTGTCTGTCTAAACTGTGGGGAGAGCTTGCTTTCACTTGACATGAAAGTTCAGAGTTAGACACTAATGCAGTAGAAAATCTGAAAAATAGGAAAGCTAAAACTTAAAGCATCACCAGAAAGAATGAGTTCCACTTGAATTCTGAATATGCCTGAATATACAGGTTCTGGACATAACTGTGGAAATTGCTAACAAAACATGTACAGTGCAAGCTAACATGAGGATAATTGTCATCCACTGGCTGTGTAAATAAAAAGCTATTGTTAGTTCCCTGACTGTCTTTAATCAGTGTTGGAAATGTTTTTTTAGAAAGTCCTTTTCTGACACTATTTTTAATATACCAAAGCAAGGCAGAGATTATCTTAACTAGGTCAAAAGTTGTCTAAGTGGAACTTGTACTATACATCACATAGAGAGGTTCAAGAAAAATCAGACTATAGGATCAACATTTTAGTTAGGTAGTGTTTAATATTATGAGCTAGCTGAACAAAGTGTGTAATCTCAAAAATATTTCATAAAACCTTGCTTTCTGAATGCTACATTTCTCTAAAAAAATGTAGTTTTAATATAGCAAAAGTGGACAGTCTTTAAAAATAGGCTGTACCTCTAGAGAAAACTTTACACCTCAAGCTAGTTCAGAATATAACTGAAAAATGGCATAGGGACTACTCATTGTAGCAGAGAACTGCCAAAACCAGACTGAGAAAATGGTGAATCATACTTCATATTGTTTTGATCTGCAAATTTCCCAACAAAACCTCTTTGTTAATGGCAGATTACAGGCATTTGGGTAGTAAGCTTCTCTTCATGAAAATTGGATTTTTGTGACTAGCAAAATGGAAATGGAGTTATATCTTTTATGCTCCAAAACAGGTTCTCCTTATCTCATGACAGAGTATGGCTTTGATACTGTAGAGATATAGAACTGATTGCAGGGTTTTCACGTGTTATCAATAAATAATTTTCACTCTTTAATGTATAATTCTAATGAAATGCATGGATAGAAACTGAGCTGAATGTATACAGCTACATTTTCATGGCAATCGGTAGAATTTTTTGGCATTTGCAAAAAAAAATTGGTTTTTTTGTAATTCTAGGTGGGAGCTCAATTATCTCTGTGCTCCCAGCAAATGAGAATTAGATGCCTACGTGCTGACAGGAGATGAATTTAAGACATAATCTTCTCACTGTTCTCTACTAGTCAATTTAGGCTTTTCTTGCTCTTTGAGCTGACTTCTGTGGATCTTATTTGCAGGCATATAACTCTTCTCTCACATTTTTTAAGGCTCTGTCATGGTGTCCTGTAAATTTAATTCAGAATTTGAGCTCTTGTGGTAGGCACTGAAACAATGCCTGCAGCAACTCCATTTCCTTCGGCTACTCAGCTGTGAAATGAGAAACTCTGCTCCTGAAGCATGATAGCTGCAAGTGAAGCAGGAACTTAGATCTGTTTTTTAGTATCATGGAATCACAGAACCATTTACATTGGAAGGGACCTTGTTAAAGCCCCTCCCATGTGCAGGGACAACTCCCACTAGACCAGGTTGGTCAGAGCTTTTAAACACTTATAGGCATGGGGCAGCTATGGTTTATCTGGGCAACATGTTCCAGTGCCTCACCACCCTCACATTAAAATATTTCTTCCCAATATCCAATTTAAATTTATGCTCCTCCAGTTTAAAGCCATTCTCCCCAGTCCTATCACGCCATGCCCTTCAAAGTCTCTCTCCACAATTTCTTGTTGCCTTGTTCAGGTACTGGAAGGCTTCTATAACATCTTCCCAGAGTCTGTTCTTCTCCATACAGATATATATATCTATGTATGCTTAAAACAATAAAAAAATATGGTAAAGGTAAAAGGTTACAAGGTTACAAGTGGAAGAGCTCTGAGTATTAGGACTTCAAAATGTGCCAGAACTTTGGAGTTTTAATCCAGACTTTTCCAAAATGATAGTTGTTGTCCCTGAAAATAAGCCTTCTGATTTGTTTTAGTATAGTGGAGTCAGTTCTCATGAATTGTAAGATAAACAAGAATCATGTTTGCATTCCTTTGTAAAAGATATCACCTGATGGACTTCTCAAGTGACCAGTGGAGATGGAGAGGTGGCAACTTCTCTGTGCAATCTCTGATCACTGTCCAGAAACTTAGATATACGAGGTCAACAATAAACTAGAGACTTCTTTTTGTCTTCTCTGCCTAAATACCTGTTGTGTGTGTTGCTGTGTGTTTCTATCTGCGTCACAGTAACACACATGGGCTGCTGCTTAGGACCTGTTGTGAGCCTGGGCTGAGGGAACAGACCTGGGAAACATCCAATGAGCTGATGGGTGCCCCATTTCGTTCCCTACCCACACCACTCTCACCAAGTCAGAAGAGGTATCTGTACCCATTCAGCCTCGGGATTGCCCCAGCAGACTCACAGATGTCAGTTCCACAAAGAGCCCCCAGCTCCTGCTGCAGCACTCAGGGTCCATTCAAATCCCTGGCCCGTGCCACAGCTCCCTGTGCCCTCTGTTATGCAAAGCAGGAGCAGTTCATGGCCTCTGGTCCTGGGGCTCCTGCCAGCCAGAGCTCAATCTGCAGCTGGCACTGCAGCTGCACACCCAGCTCCATGCCCCAAAGGGATTCCTCAGCAGCTCCCTGTCCTGGGGACTGCACGGCCTGATCCTGCAAGAAGAGGGCTCTAAAGAAAGCAGCAAGAAAGCTGCCTGCTTACAAAGACAGGTGCTGATAGGACAAGGGGCAGTGGCTTTACAGTGACACAGTGTAGCTTTAGATGAGTGCACATGAAGGAAGTATTGACAGTGAGGGTGCTGAGATACTGGCATGAGTTACCCAGAGCACCTGTGGATGCCTGTTTTTCATGGAGTCAGGGTCAGCACAGAGGACACAGATGCCAACTTCAGGAATAAGTGTCATTTACTAGAATTCAAACTTGCAAGGAATTGCAAAGGGTAAGCTAGGAAATACACCTAATCATTACTATAAAAGACTGTCTACAGTGATACACAAAGACACATCCCAAGTTACCCTAATCCTTGACCATCCTCAGGTCTGCCCATCAAGCAGGGGAAGCCACTGTCACAGTGAAGGACTGCAG
This sequence comes from Sitta carolinensis, assembly GCA_032173965.1. Classification (NCBI taxonomy): domain Eukaryota; kingdom Metazoa; phylum Chordata; class Aves; order Passeriformes; family Sittidae; genus Sitta; species Sitta carolinensis. Next base: position 46,843,014 of record CM063313.1, read on the forward strand.
AACCACTCGTGGCAAGTGGGAAATCCTGCAGGTGCCTTCCCCTAAAGGCAAGGAGGTTTCTGGTGGCACTGTCAGAGAGCCCCATTTTTATGCTGTGGAATAAACAAGCAAGCATAACTTCTAGTGCAGAAACATCTGGTTTTGTTCTCCTTTCATGTTCCTAAGGCCTTGGAGGGCTCCAGGAGGAACCAAGGGAGCTGTCTGTGATTCTACACCCCCAAAACAATGCCAGATGTGGCATTGTCCCATCCCTAAATACGGAAAGGTAAATCCATGTTTCTTTAGTGAAGGGAAATAGATAACATTAGTTTTGAAGGTCCATCTAGTGTCCAGTTTTGGCAAAAGGCCTCTTGTTGTGGCCTTGGTCAGGGCCCTTTGATCAGGGCTTAGTACTTCAATGCCCCATCCCTCGCAGTGCTCAGGGACAGTTTCTGAGCCAGGCTGTGTACACTGTGCACACCGGGACTGGTGCAAGCCATCCCTCCCCGCCCATGGTAGTGGGGTGGAGCTAAATGATCTCCGAGGTCCCAACCCAAAGGGTGCTATGGCTTACCCATCCCCCAGCTGGCCCCGTGCCACAGACCCCCGGGGGCGCAGCCCAGGCACCCACCCCTGTGTGACATCAGCGCCGGGCCCGAGGGCACCCCGGGCAGCAGCGCGGCCCTTGTGGGCACTGCGGCTGTGGCTGCGCTGCTGCCCGGAGCGCTCCGAGCTCGCTGCTGACACTGGCACCGCCTCTGGCAGCCATGGATTGGCTCGGCCTCCTCGTCCTGCTGACCGTGGCCGGGCTGGCCCGCGGCACATGGGACAACTGCGGGTAGGTGTGCCCAGCCCTGGCAGGGAGCCACGGCAACACTCGGGGCCTTCCCTGGAGGGGAGCCGCCTGTCCCCCATGGCCTGGCCACAGCTCCCCACCCGCCATGGGGAAGGCTCAGCTCCTTGCCAGCAGCCAGGGGCTGGCACGGACACGCGCACACCCCGTGGGCTTGCCTGGCCTGCTGAGCGTGCCAGCCCTTGTGGGGAGGGCAGAGGGCTGAGCTGCAGCCTGAGCCTCAGCAGGCCATGCAGCAGCATGGAAATGACTTTCTGCTTGCAGGGGGACTTGCGGCCTCTGAGCTCTCGTGTCTGACTACGGCCTCAGGAGTTATTACTACGGTGACACGGCTTATGATGACGACAGCTTGACACGCATTGTGGGTGGCACAGGTGCCCTGCCAGGGGCCTGGCCATGGATCGTCAGCATCCAGCACCCCTGGGCACCACAAGAGGGGCATTTGTGTGGAGGGACCCTCATCAGCACACAGTGGGTCCTCACAGCAGCACACTGCTTCGATGAGTTTGAGTAAGGAGCAGCAGGGCATGGGGACATCCCCAAAATACCAGCAGGTTGCCCTGTTGGCAGCACCATCTGCTACTCCCCTCCCCTTTCCTCTCAGGCAGCCCAGCTGCCACACTGCTCAGGTGAAGAACCTGGGCTTGTGCCAAGGCTTCCTAGCAGCTTCCAGCTTCACATTCCCCCAGCCTAAGGCACGTGAGGGCACTCACACCTGCCAGAGCACTGCTCCCTCTTGGCCTTGCCAAGCAGAGGTCTGACAACTGCTGGGCTGCTGTGGCACACAGCTCTGCTCCCTCTAAGCCTTCTCTCCATCTCCTTTCCAGCAACACCGACATGCTGTATGTGGTGATTGGGGCCACCCATTTGACTCAGCTGGGCCCTGGGGCACAAATGCACAGTGTCAAGGAGCTGCTGATACACCAGTACTACAATCCTGCTGACATGAGCTTTGACATTGCCTTGCTGAAACTGGACCATCCCGTCCAGTGCAGCCCCTTCATCCAGCTGGCCTGTGTGCCTGACATCACACTGAAAGTTTCAAAGCTGGAGAACTGCTGGGTGGCTGGCTGGGGTGCCACTGCTGCAAGAGGTGAGTTCTCAAGAGTGACTCCTGAGATATCTCAGCACACTGGGGAGAGGGCTTGGTCTTCCCCACAGCAGAAGCCAAAGCCAGGCTGCAGGACATCCGCCTCTGCAGAGACAGGCCAGGCCCACTGCCTGAAGGCGGGCAGCAGGGACACAGCACTGCAGAGGCAAAGAGGCAGAGGCAAAGCTAAACCCTATAGAAGAGGATGCCCTTCCCAAGTCAGGAGAGGAGAATGGGCAATGTGGTTCTCAGGGATTGTTCCTTTCTCTGCTCACAGCTCAACATTCAAGTGATCATCTCCAGGAAGCCAAGGTCCAGCTCATCGATGTCCAGCTCTGCAACAGCAGTGGCTGGTACAGAGAGGCCATCCACAGCCACAACTTGTGTGCTGGTTACCCACAGGGCCTCATCGACACCTGCCAGGTAGGAGCATGCCAGGAGCCACCCAGCCCCCAGCAGCACCAGCAGCCCAGGCAGCACCACCCCAACACAGCCCAGGGCCTGCCTTGCCCGGCCACTCCGTCACCCTCACAGCCCTGGCTCCCACCCGACTGCTCTGGGGGCTTCCTGCACACTCCCCATCCACACCTGCCTGCCCAGGGCTACCCTTGTGTCAGCAAGCCCAGCAAGCCCAGCTAGTGCTCTTGGCAGCCCAGAGGGCCAGGTGCCAAATGTCCATCCTCTGCACAGCCAGGAGCCCTGTGCAGAGAGGACAGATAGTGCTAATTTACAGGACCCCAAGCCATTCACAGCTGAGACTCTGGAGGCTGCAGCCCCTGAGCAGAGCCTTCCTCTGCCCAGGATACAGCTCTGGCAGGGGCTGTGAGAGAGGAGGAGACAGCCCCAGTGCTGGCAGGGGCCACCAACACCACCTTAATCCTCTCTGTTCTGCTGCAGGGTGACAGTGGTGGTCCTCTCATCTGCCAGGACAACAACGCTGACTCTTGGTGGGTGGTTGGAGTGACCAGCTGGGGAAGAGGCTGTGCCAGAGCAAGGCAGCCTGGGGTCTACACCTCCACTCAGCACTTCTATGACTGGATCCAGGTCCACACAGGTGCAAACACAGTTGGAAGGAGTTCTCCAACATCACAAACCTGGAGTCATTATGTGACACCCTACCAAACAACCCTGAAGCCATGGCCAGCACGACCCCCCACTTATAAGCCATGGCCAATACGACCCCCCACTCAGAAGCCTTGGCCAACACGACCCCCCACTCAGAAGCCTTGGTCAGCACCAATCCCCACTCAGAAGCCTTGGCCAACACCAATCCCCACTCAGAAGCCTTGGCCAACACCAATCCCCACTCAGAAGCCTTGGCCAACACCAATCCCCACTCAGAAGCCTTGGCCAACACCAATCCCAACTCAGAAGCCAACACCAGTGGGCGAGGTTAGCTCCTGTCCATTTCCAGTCAACAAGCTGATAGACTTTTTTACTAAGGTGAAGAAGCTCCTTCCAGAGGTCCTTGGACAAAACACGACTTGAGCATCAGGGTTTGCAGCATCAATGGCAAGCTGCGGTGCACCATAACCATTTCCTGCTGGGGCAATGCCTGCTGATGCCTCAGTGTCAAAACCTTGCTTTGTCCTGCCCACTCTCCTCTGCAGTTGATTTAGTTGTTGAAATAAAGTTACCTTTGTTCACAAGGAACCATCTTTTTAGTTCCATTCTGACTCCTGGGCAAAGCAGGAAGTGCCAGGCTCGGCACCTGCAGAATGAGGCTGAGGGTACAAAGGTTCACAGTGGCTCCAAAGAACTCCAGAGTGCCTGATCAGACAGGAGAGTGCTCTGAGCCACCACGCACTGGAGGAACCTGGTACATCAAGCCTAGGAAGAGACTAGGAATAAAGCGGACACCTTGGGGGTTGGTGCTCAAATGCACATGTGTTGTCCCTGAAAATAAGCCTTCTGATTTGTTTTAGTATAGTGGAGTCAGTTCTCATGAATTGTAAGATAAACAAGAATCATGTTTGCATTCCTTTGTAAAAGATATCACCTGATGGACTTCTCAAGTGACCAGTGAAGATGGAGAGGTGGTAACTTCTCTGTCCAATCTTTGATCACTGTCCAGAAACTTAGATATACGAGGTCAACAATAAACTAGAGACTTCTTTCTTCTTCTCTGCCTAAACACCTGTTGTGTGTGTTACTGTGTGTTTCTATCTACATCACAGTAACGGATAGTCTCTTAATCTCTTTGTATGCAAGATTTTAATTTAGATTATTATTATTATTACAGAAATAAGGATCTACTGGAATATCTGGAATACAGTCCATGTTTTCTTAGCTTGTGTTTTGTTTCTTGCTTAAAAAAAAAAACAAACCACATTTTCAGGACTTAATCCCACTTTGTTATGAAAATTTACATATCCAGAGAAAATTACAAGTCTACTATTACTAGTCTAGTCTAGTGGCATAGGAATTGCATTTTGCTCTGCTAATGACCCAGTTTATTTAAAATTATCATGGCATAAATCATATAATTCAGTTGTCTAATTAAGGGTATAATGTGTACGGTATTAATTCCTGAGTATCAGGACACAATCAGACTGTAAGGTGTAGGTGAAACCTAATCTTCTCTCCCTGTTTCTCACTCTATTCGATTGGCTAAATCCACTCCAATTCCCTAAATTGCAGTGTCTCATTTGGGATATACGGTGTTTACTGCCAAATTGTGATTTCTTTAAAACCTTTATTTTTAAAAACTCAGGAAAAATTGTCCAAAGTTTGCACTATGAAATGCAGCTGATGGAGATATTTAAGAGATGCTTTTTTCAGCTACATTCATGGTATTAATTTAATACCACAATAGAATTGTACTCTAGAAGTATTGAATTTCATTGTAAGTGAAGTGAAAGGCAAATGACATGCTGGTTTTAGAAGCTGACAAATAAATAAATACCTTTTATTTTTGACATTTGAATTTATGTCATCATTAGCTCTTTATACACCCACTAAAGCTGATAGCTGGTGGTTTTCCATGACAAAAAAAGTTAATGTTCATGTCTATTTTTCTGTCTATGAATTTTAAGTTATTGAGAAGTCTTATCATTGAAATGTAACTAGAGCAAGATCTGAGGTAGCATTCTATTCCCACATACCTTCAGGACAAGAGCTGTCAGAGTGAGCTAATGCACAGGCATGCCCCCCAAGAGATCCATCTTTGTGCTTTTCCATACCAGAAAATTTAATCTTTATAGATGGGGAGTACAGTCTGGCACAAATTAATCTCTTCACAGTTTCTTATGATTTAGGACTGGTATAGCACAGGTGTTTCTGCCTAAACTGCAAAAGCTGTGAAAGAAGCATGTCTGTTTTAAAAAAAAAGTTTGGAAATTATTGGATATCTAAGCAAGTGTTTAATAATCTCATAGTGAGCTCGATTTTAAAATCACTGTGATTATACCCTGTGTTTGGAGAAAAATTTAAGTAATTTCCCAGATTTTCAAAGGTGCTGCTTAGTAAAGCCTGCATTGCTAATTTCTACACTTTCAAAGACACCAAGAGCATAACAAGCCCAATGCTGTTTTAAATCCCCTGAGTAACTTTTCACATACATGGTGTAAAACTGTGCTGAGATTACTAAAGTCAGTTTGTGGTGTTGATTCAACAGAATTCTAATGTGACATGACTACTTTCAGCATCAGTGACTTCCTCACTTACTATTACCAATTTTAAAAAATTAGGAATGCAAGTATGTTCTGTTATTAGTGAAGAGAAAAGAATAAACAAGAAAGGCAGAATAAATAAAAAATATTAATGGAAATTGTGGTCATCACTACAACATGTTTTTACTTGAATCACAGGTAACACTCTTCTTGTCATTACTCCAAAGCCATCAGTTAGTTTTTCTGTCATCTACCATCCCATAAGGGGTACTTGTTACTACGTATATTGGCTACATATATTTAAAAATTATGCATGACAGCCTGGCAAAAACAGATTAGTAATGAACCCTATCAGGCAAATAATTATGTCCTGAAATAAGTTGTGTAGTTTTGGATCAAATCCACATGTTTATGAAGTTTTTTAAAACCAAATATATACCCTTCCATTGCATACACACTTTAAGAGGCTGAGAATTCTGTTTATCTGTACTTAGCAGTTTGCACTGAATGAGCAGGACTCTTTTCATATTAGAATTTCCATCAAGGCATTGACTCCCTTCTTGCAAGATATATTTCAAATTACTGAATACTCTTTACTCCATTTTCTATAATGTGGGTTTGGGGTTTTTTTTTGGTTGGTTGGTTGGCTGGTTGGTTGGTTTGTTGGTTGTTCGGTTTTTAAATGAATGGAGATAGTTCTAAACCCAGAACCACCACAGAAAGTATTTTACCACTCTTGGACCATCCTATATGGGTAACACTGCCTATACGTACTTGTAAGAAACATTAATTTTGTCAGCATAGTGGTATCAGTTACATGAAGAAAAGGAGACACAATAACAGTTGGTTTTCTGCCAGTCTTAGTGGCCTTTTTATTTATAAATAGGTGTGTGTGGTCCAGCTGACAACGCAAACCCTCCCACTTGTCATGCAAGTGGGAATAACAGGAAGTATGCAAACGTCATGATGCCAGAATGGCTCCAAATGGGAATAGGACATTGTACCTCCTACTGCAAGGCAGCAACAAGGACTGTTTTATTATGTTGCAAAAGCAATTCTTCACCATTTGGTTTGGGCTGTGTTTATTGCAGTCTATGGAGAAACTCAATGAAGTCTACTTTGGTAAAAGATTCTCAGACGTACGGACTTTTTAGTGGCATAGGAATTGCATTTCGCTCTGCTAATGACCCAGTTTATTTAAAATTATCATGGTATAAATCATATAATCTATTTGTCTAATTAAGGGTATAATGTGTAAGGTATCAATTCCTGAGTATCAGGACACAATCAGATGATCTTCTGATGTTACCTTTATGGCCAAATTAAATGCCACATTATATTGTCAGTTATTGACAGTACTGCTACTAATACATATCACACTAAAATTATTTCTAAAATTGCTGCTATTCACATGCAACTTTTCTTTGGCTGTCTGCAGAATCTTTGCATCTAATTTTTGTGATAGATATTAAACAGAAAAACATTATTTGCTTGAAATTAGTCTTGACTAAATAAATTTCATATATACTGGTATGTGTCTTTTTCTGCTGTGATAATGCACATCAGATTACTAGTTGCAGTGTTAGCTGGGGACAGGCCACTGAAAATTAACTCTTTTTATTTTTAAAAAACTTTTTTGGTTTTGCTCCCATACTCATCCAATATTTTTAGATTATAAAAATCTAAAGGGAAGAGTGTTCCTCTTGCCTGTAACTCTTTTTTTCCTTAAAAAAAAAAAAAAAAAAAAAAAAAAAGGGAAAAAAGGTGCAAAATCAACAGTAGACAGTGTTTTCTGTATGTCATCTGCAGGAAATTTGTATGTCAATAGAAATACTTTCTTTATGGTGCCTCTTACAGGTAGAAGAATTTGAGAATTCTCTTTAAAAACACTATTTATCTGCCTTGGATGAGGAGAATAAAATTCAGGCCAGGATTTGCATGTGGTTTTTTACTGTGTTCTGGGGATGCTGAGAAAGATTTATGAAAATTAATACAGACTATAACTCTATTAACTGTACCAGATTCATCAAGAAAAGAGAGTGGATATGTGTTTACCCTTCCAGAGTTTTACCTTTTCTAAGTGGTAACTCTGACCTTTTGTTTTTGTTTTTCTTCTTAATAAACATTTCTTTCGTCATCGACCTTTCTTAAATGCAGAGGAAAAAATATATATGTGAAATCTCAAAAATAATTACCTTCATTTATTTTGATCTTTCTCTCAATTCTATTTTTAATATATGAAGTTAGTAGTGCATCTCTCCATTCACATCCAAGCCATCCCTCATCTGCTACTTTACCATCTACTACATGAAATTAAGTTTCCCAGACAAATACTGGGACATCATTTTGAAGCAACACTTGAACCCTCATATCTCAGCCAGTCCAAATGTTGATCTGTGTAAAGGTAGGAAATGAAAAGGTTAGTCCCAATATTTTCTCATTCTGAAAGGAAGACCCTTTGTGATGTCTGACATGAGCAACCAAATCATTCAGCCTAACTGCAGTGCTGGTTTGAGAACTTAGGTACCCATGAGGAATGTGAATGTGACATTTTGCTGGAACATGCTTCAGTGCATCTGCTGGCACCCAACCTACTGGCTATAAGAAGGAAAACTACTGGATTGAGAGTAATAGACTGTTTCCCCCTTAGGAAATACAGAGCCTATGTATTATTTTCTTGATGTCATGGACATCCTATTTCTTGGGATAGTGCATGGAGCAGAACTAGTCTACTTGCCTTTGAAAATATGCAGATTGCCCAGGCTATCTTGGATACACTATGAAAAACACAGGAGAAGCTGGACCTCTATATTTCACCAGTGCTCACAGTTGAGAAACAAACACTTGTAAGCTCCCAAGGCATCTGTGTTATGAGTCCCACTGATGCCTTAAGGTTTAGCTTTCGTATTTTTCAGATTCTCTACTGCATTAGGGTCTAACTCTGAACTTCATATAAAGTGATAGCAAGCTCACCTCACAGTTTAGTCAGACAAAACAATCCTTCTACAGCCCGAGAACCAAGAACACCATTGCAGCTTTGGGCTCAAAAGGTGTAAACAATGGTGAATTGAAGAAAGCAATCCAGGAGGATGGGACTTCATAACCTGAAGCTGTAATTGGACAATTAACCCCAATATGTAAATGGAACAAAACTTATAAAAGGGTGAAAACTTGTGACCTGGAGTCCATCTTAGATCCATCTTGGGTCCATCTTGTGTGGAGCTATGGCTGGGCTCTTGTACTGCCCAAGGTGTATCCTTTGAAGGCCTTTTAATGAATACCTACTTTATTCCTTTAACACTGTCTCGTCTCTGTTCCAGGTCAGCCTCTCTAGGCATCAGTTATTCCTCCACTTAGAGGCTAGAAAAGGCCTTTACCTTGTTGAGTCTCTATTCTAAATGTCTACTAATAATACATATTTAATAATCGATAACTATCTAAAAACAGTAAATAACTATCAACAAGAGATATCTAACAATAGTAAATATCTAACAACAGTGAATATCTAACAGTAGTAATGTCTTGCACAGCTATCACACAAAGAAGAATAATGATTATTATGAACAGTTCCTTAGGCACAGAAGAGGAATCATTTAAAGCATGTTTTTATCTGCAGCACTCTCTGTTTTTGTAGTTGTTTCATGAGCAGAAGCTTTCTTAACACTGGAGTAATTAATCCAGGGTCCTCTGCCAGCAACTTTGACTGCAGTGAAGGTAGTCAGCAGGACTTGGAATGGTCCTCTCCACTTGGCTTGTAGAGGATCACTGTCCCACCACTTAACATAGACCCAGACTTCATATCAGTCCTATGGGTCTGGATAGCATGATGTATTCTGGAGCTTCTGCAAAGTGGAACTTAAAGCTATTAAATATCTCTGTAAATCAAGTTTCTCCTTGATGTGGATTTCTCCCGGAATATGTGGAATCTGGTTCAGTCTGCCATACAGTATTTCATAGGGGCTGATGTAATCCCTCCACCTGGGTTGTATGTGGATCCTCAGTAAGGGTATAGACAAGGCCTGAACCCATGTCATGGATGTTTCCTTACAAATTTTGCTAATTTGTATTTTGAGAGTTCCACTCATACATTCAACTTTACCACTCACTTGGGGTCTAAGTTGTATGCAGATCCCAAATAATTCCCAAAGTCCGACTAACTTCTTTAACCACTGTTGCAACAAAGTGTGGTCCCTTAGCTGATGACATCCCCAAAGGAACCCCAAACCCTGGAATTATATGATTGAACAACACTTTTACCACTTCCTTGGCTGTGTTAGTGCGACAGGGGTAAGCTCTTGGCCATCCACTGAAGTTGTCAGCTAACACCAATATGTATCAATATTCCTCTTTGTGTGGTAACTCTGCAAAGTCTACTTGCCAGTAATCTCCAGGAAGATCCCCTACCTTTGTCACTCCTAACGCAACTCTTTTTCTTGTATCAGGGTTGTTTTTACAGCAGATGTCACATTTGCTCACAACTGATTGCATATTATCAGTCATTCCGTTTCCTATTACTACCTTTTCTAGATGTTTCAGAAGATTTTCAACATTTCAAACAAATGTGTGTTTCCATGTTCTCTCTGAGATAGCTCCTGAAGGATCAGGGGTATGACTACAACCTGATTTGCTGGCATAACAGCCCATCCATTTTTTGTGATCTCAGCTTTAAAGAACTTAATTACTTTGTGGTCTGCTTGGTCATCTTTTGGGGTGAACCCTGACAAATCAATCTCTTTTTGTGGAATTACTGCAAGAATATCTTTTTATGTTCTTGCTGCTTTATCAGCAAAATTATTTCCAATTCTGGAGTAGTCTTCCCTTTTTCCTGACCCCTAAAATGCAGGATAGCTACTTCTGCAGGTTTTTTTAATGCTAAGAGGGCGAGTATTTATTTAGCATGTTTGATTGGACTACCTTGAGCACTCAGAAGTCCTCTCTCCTTCCAGATGGCTCCATGGGCATGGACAACCCAAAACGCATATTTAGAGTCAGTCCATTTATTTACCTTCTTTCTTTTGCTCAGGTCTAATGTTCTCATCAGTGCAATTAGTTCAGCTTTCTGTGACGACACATCTGCTGGTAGGGCCTCAATCACCTTACCCCTTCATGGTCACCAATAACTGATGCCTAGAGAGGCTGACCTGGAACAGAGACAGACAGTGTTAAAGGAATACAGTAGGTATTCATTAAAAGGCCTTCAAAGGATACACCTTGGGCAGTACAAGAGCCCAGCCATAGCTCCACACAAGATGGACCCAAGATGGATCTAAGATGGACTCCAGGTCACAAGTTTTCACCCTTTTATAAGTTTTGTTTCATTTACATATTGGGGTTAATTGTCCAATTACAGCTTCAGGTTATGAAGTCCCATCCTCCTGGATTGCTTTCTTCAATTCACCATTGTTTACACTTTTTGGGCCCAAAGCTGCAATGGTGTTCTTGGTTCTCGGGCTGGAGAAGGATTGTTTTGTCTGACTAAACTGTGGGGAGAGCTTGCTATCACTTAATATGAAGTTCAGAGTTAGACCCTAATGCAGTAGAGAATATGAAAAATACGAAAGCTAAACCTTAAGGCTTGAGTTTCCAAGAGTTTGGAAACACCAGCTGGCTAATCCTGTAGGAGCATGAAAGGTGGCACACAAGCATTCTTCTTCCTCTGGTGCTTTCTCTGACCCAGCCATGCTGACAGAAACAATCTGCTTCGTCTTAGATATTTTACATAAGAAGTAACCAAATCCTGGCACTGATGAACAAGCTTTTTTTTTTTAATGGAAAAGTATCTTCTTCTTTTTTATGTCTTTTTTTCTCTCTCTTTTCTTGCATTTGTTGCATTTTAGTAATAGATCCTTTTCACTAGTCATTTATAGGATCAAGTATTATCAAGCTAAATAAATTTTAGAAGTGGTAAATACGTTACCAAAGCTAAGCAATTGATCTCTCTAAATTCTTTAGTATTCTACTACAAGATTAAACATGATACCGTGGGTGTCAGGGTGCCATATTTAAAAAAAAAAAACAAACCAGAAAATAATTATTTTCCATAGAAAGGATGTAATTTTTACTGTCGTAATAAAAGGGGTCCTGAAGTATATTCAGCATATACCTATGTAAGAATTAAAGCAGTTTCGATTTCAACAACCAATCCTTTGCTCAAAATTTCAGTCTAACATGCAAAGTTGGGTTTAACTTTATAATAAATACCTCATTCTTAAATTTGCAGTTCTTGACTAGGTAATGGCACTTCCATTTGTCTCAGTATGTGGCAAACATCCCCTGCCCCAGCTTTCAGGTACAGGTACATTTGGGCACTGCCTAAAGAAACAGAAAAAGTGTGACTGCTCAGGAAATGCTAGATGATAGTGCCACTCTTCCATCCTTATGCAACAGTTCTCTTCATTTCCCATTACATACTTTGCATTAACATCTATCATAAGGCATGATGTTGGTGTAAGTATTAGTTAGCTTTCACTGGTTTGTAAGTTGTAAAATTGCAACTTCTTTATTTATACTGGCGACCCCATAAGGAATATTGTGTTCTAAAATAAGTAGGTTAAGATCCTTACATATTTTGCACTGCATCCTTGGCTTGGGTTTTTAAAGAAAATCAGTTAAAGCAATAATCAAAGACTCAAAAATTGACACAGGTTCTAACAGGTCTTGTTATATGAAAAAGGTAGAAAGACACAAGAAAATTAGTTTTAAACTGTGGGAAATCCTATTCTTTTCATGAGAACCTAGTTTCACACCACTGTTGTGGAAGATATTATGATGGAATAGAGATTTATGATGCCCAGTGTTGGAGAGAGTCACCCTCTCAGTATTCTCTGATACTGCTGGCTGATCAAAGTGGGCATCACGCTGCATTAGAAGAGGGCACTGTGCAAATAAAGTAACAAAAGAAACTTAAAAACAGATTTTGTGCAATCAGACGTAAATCAAACTGAAACAGAATGGTATTTGGTTTAAATAACCTTACACTTTATTTTAAAACTTAGAAAAAGCAATTATTAGAACACTTTATTTTAAAACTTAGGAAAAGCAATTATTAGAAGACTTTATTTTAAAACTTAGAAAAAGCAATTATTAAAACATAAAATCTAGTGTTAAAAATTCAGCTATATTTTATACTCATAAAATAATGATCCCCAGCAGTCCTTACTATTAGTATGGAAGCTATTTGTTATTCAATACGCATGACATAAAGTGCTGGAATAATTCTTTTTATGCTATATAGATTTTCCCCATTAAGTGTGCAGATTTTCTCTGCCTATTGTTGATCAGCTGCTACTCATTTCACGAAAGTTTGCTTTGTCTTCTGAATCTGACACTCCAAAGAGCCAGTTTAACAAATGAAGGAGCACAGATTATGACAGAAAAAAATCTCAGCAGTGAGGTTAGTATTTGAGTTTGTTTGGAGGACTTTCTTCTGCTTCAGTTTATCTTACATTACATCAGAAAAGTCCTCAACAGAAAAGTTTTTTTATTCCAACCAGTGTCAAGCCTTTACTTCTTACAACACATGTGCAGAAGTATGTAAACTACAGGAAAAAAGATGTTACTGGCATATATTCTCCCCTTAAACACAACATGTGGCACAATACCTTTATATGTCGATTCTTTTTTTACCATGTGTCATACCATCTATCATTTATGTTCATTTAGTACTAAGAAAAGTATCAGATTCAGCATTTATATTCCAAAGTTAATATAAAATAGATTTCAGTTATGTTTTACAGGTTATTTGCTTAGAAATTTGTCTCGAGGTAAAAAGTGATTAGTGAAAAATAATGATCAAGTAAGTAAATATATAAGACATATTTGAATGTAAATATCAAATATAAAACCCCCATTATTCTGGATAACTATGTATAAATACTGGTAATTAATTGCATTGTGTTCTCATACAATAGCTTGTACAGGTGTTCCTTAATAGCCTATTATATGGTCAATTAATTAAAGCTTCATTTTCCCAGATAAGATCATCTCATGTAATTCTTTGGTTAACAAGACATATGCTTTCTTAGAATTATCTAAAAAATAAAGAGGATCAGTAATTGTAGATGGATTAAAACCTTCATCCACAAGTTGAAATTTTTGCTGTTTGAATGTTCCCGTCATTTCCATTTCTTCCTGCAGTAGTGAGAAAGATATGTTACTCAAAAAGAAGCTAATTTTATTTTGTTCACATTCACATTTGTTTTTCAAAGTCTTACTTGATGTAAGTCAGTTTATTCTCACTGTGCTGAAAAACTGAAGCTGAGTGCTGCTACAGACCTACACCTGACAGGTGGCTGACAAAAGCTGGAGCCATTTCTCTCTGCATCCCTGTGCAGTGTCTCTTTAGTGCCACATGTGGTGTATGTAGCCCCAGCATGCCCAAGAAAATCGATTTCTTCACTGTGCACATTTTAAAAGGAAACTACACACCATGAAGCTTCTGAATAAAACCTGTTATTATCAAGGGCTACTTAATGAAAAAACGCAGGAAATTTACTATGATTATTGTCACCTCACAGGAGGGGTTGAAAGGGTCACATACTGAATCAGCCATACTCATATTCAGCCAGGTCCAAAGGAGCATGGATCCTGACCGTACATTTTGTTTTCAGACTGCTCCAGTGCTATGGTATCCCCTGGAAAAGTAGTACAAGGCATCTGTAATGACTGTCTTCTCTATTCTAACTACCTCTACTCAGCCCAACTTTATGACCTCTCTCCATCATCTTCTCTTCTGTCTTTATATTTTTTATATATGAAAACAATCTCTGAATACAAAAAATTAAGTATTACATTGAACAAAAATGCCAAAGACCCATTTTGTCTACTCCAGGCATACCTACAGATTTCTACCTGCTCTGGTAGGCCTAAGAAATGTTCTGGCATCTTCTAAAGTATGATTATATGTCAGATCAAGCTTAATATGTTTTTAATTTTTTTCCTTGACGTTCCACTCACTACCTTCTTTCTTTGTTAATGACTGCTGTACCAACAGCAATGCATCTGTAATGGAGGAATTTTAATTTAAATTCAAATTCCAGACACTTTATATCAATCACAGGAGTGAACCTGTACAGCAGTACATAATTTCATAAACTGACTTCTGCAAAATTCTCAAGTCTAATCTTGCTTGCTCACATCAGAATGCTGCTGCAAGATATATTCCTGCACTTATGAGATAGATTGATACACACATATTTCACTTTCAAGGTCTTCCACATATTTTTTGCTTCCCCTCTTTATTCTAAACCAGTATTCAATCTCTGAGTGGTCTAAGATACCAATTTCCATAACTTCTCTCTTTAAACAATGACTGTTTTTTTAATCTGCTCTTCAAAATTAGAGGATCCCTTCATAAGCATCTTCAGAAACATTTTTCTGTTTATCTTTATCATGATGTTTGCAGAACACAAGAAATGAAAGTGCTCATCAGACTTAATTTATCATGACTATCAATATTATATCCACTTGAGACTGTCATATTTTTTCCTAGTTCTATGCAGTCCCCTGTATTGTATTTACATTTTTACACTCTGTGGGAGGGACTATTTTTCCCCTAATCTAGACGGTTACTAGATCAAAGTAGTGCAGAAATAAGGATGACTTTGGTGATTACTGTGGTGACAACAATAACACACAATTTTTATTCACCTTTTCAATTTACCTAGTATATTTTCAAACACTTTAATATTTGTCATTGTTACACAGAAAATAACATTCATTTTATTGTGCACAGTCACTATCTCCTGCTTTATCTATATTTCTCTCATTTTCACTGAATAAAATGGATTTTAGATTATTTTCTCCAGATGCAATTGTTCACATTTTTAAAACTGAATCTTTTTCTTTCACCATGCTTATGCTTCTAATCTCCCCAAATCCTTTTGTATGATCTCTGTCCTTGCTCATTTGTACAGTGTCTCTCATTTAAACATAATCTGCAAATTCATTGACATTTTGTGTAATCCTTTTCCCAGGACTCCATTAATGAAGACAGCAAATGGGACCAGGTCTAAAACAAATCTAGTGATACATGAACAAGCACTTTTTGTTATTCACTTAGCTATCTCTATATTTAAACGATGTAGATGCTTGTATACACAGTGCAATAATGCAGCTTACCTGGACTCTTAAGAAAAGGGGACAGGCATAACTTGGTAGGTACGTCACAACTTGCTTGTACATTTGCTCCAAGTCTAATGATGCATTTTTCTTTAAAATAAGAGAAGCCATTCCTGCTTTTCCTTCATGATCTGCACAAAAGGAAGTGAGATGAGAATTTTGTAACATGAATGAAGTTGACATTGTACTGATAAACCTTAGAAAAAATCTCATAGTGCATTAATAAACCAACAGTCATAGATCATATTCTGAGTTTCAGTAAAGCTGCAAGATCTCATTCATATTTTATGTGGCATTACATGTACTTGGAGATCACTCAAGTAATCAATTAAGCAATAATGCTGTAAATGAGTGTGGCGGGTAAGAATAAATGGAGTCCTATGCTTGATATAATCAATAAATGTGGATAAATATCAACAACATTACTCTCTCAAAAACAAGAGTGAAGAGCCTCTTTTCTGGAGTAGCCAATTATGTCTTCTCTTCTGTTTTAGTCTCTTTCTATTGCCAGTATCTTTCCTCAAAACTATGGAAGTGAATTAACAGTGAGAGCAATTAAAATTTCTTACTGTTTTGTTTGGAAAAGGAGAGCACTGTGGGTCTTTGGGAAAGAACAAAATGGGTAAAAGGTAAAAGCACTGAACTTCAGCTGTCAAAAATAAATAAACACTAACCATCAGTTAGTAGTAATGGCAGAAATATTCTGCCAACCTTTTCTTTGTTTTGGTTTGTTTTAATTTTTGCTAATGCTACAAAATCTGTAAGGAATTTTATTTGTTTATCCTTGAGTGCAATTATCAAGTCAGTCAGATAAACGGAGTAGGTAAACAGTTAAGTGTTGTATAGGAAATTAGCAACTCTCATACTTTGATTTTTGGACAATCTTCTATAACGTTTCTTGTTTTATAGCTTTAAAATACAGGTAAGTGATGCTTTTTGTCATTTTAAACTCCTCTATCATTTTGTGGTGGGTTTCCTTGCCAACAACCAAACATCTAGCCAGCTTTGTGCTCAATCCCTTTTGCCATGGGATGGGAAGTGAAGGAAAGCAAGGCTAAAGTGTTAAAGTAATGGCAGTTTCATATGGAAAGCAAAAGATACATGTACAAGCAAAGCCAAATCCAGATACCATTCAATATTTCCCATCATCAGGTAGATGTCCAGCTACTTCCTGCAGGGCAAGGCCTCACTTGGTGTATACAGCTTTTTTTTGGGGAGACTAGCATGACAACCACAAACCTCTCATCCACTTCTTTTCCTCCAGCTTTAACAACTAAGCATGGCTATCATATGACACAGAATATCACTTTGGTCAGTGTCAGACCACCCACCACACTATCTACATCTGCTCCCAAATTCTTTTTGTCCCCAGCATTCTCATGCATATAGAAAGCCTTGGTACTGTGCAACTTGGTCAGTGGCAGCCAAGCACTGTTAAGTTATCAACATTGTTTTAGGCACCAATGCAAAGCAGAGCACCGAACAGTCTCCTATATAGAAACTTACTTTTATCCTAGTGAGACCAAGAATATATTTTAAAAAAAGATTTAGCACGAATGAGAATCAAGCCCATACAATCACATGAAAAATAACAAAAAACTCTACTACGAAGAAATTAATATATTCTCTTCATTATGAAATTATTTTTCTCTTTGTATTCTTTTTCAATTTTTCTTGGTTTTGTAACTTTACTGTTTACAGTTATTTTATGAGGCTAAGTGAAATAAGGCAGAAAAATGTCTTCACATATTTTGCTTTAGAGTTACTTTAGAATTACCTTGTTGACATTTTATTTTGATACATGTGTCTGAATTTTTTACAGATATGAATTTACTCATTCTTTATATTTTAATTTAGGTTATATAGCTATCACAAATTCAAGCACAGTACATTTTCAAAAATACTCCTCATTGCATCATTCATACAAGTAAAAAATGTAAGATTCACTGCTCATTCACAATCAAGTGCTATCTCCATTATCTACATCTACATTTTAGCTGGGTATTAAATAGATGATTCAATCAAACATGATTCATATGTTTAAAACTGAAATAGAAAGAGTTATGAGGGTTAACAATGAATCTAGGAGAAGCAAAATGTACAACTCAAGCTTTTACCTGGCACAGACACACCATACACATTTGCTTCTTGTATGAAGTCCAACATTACAATGACATCAGAAACTTCTGTAGTGGCAACATTCTCCCCTTTCCATCTAAAATGCGTGAAAAAATAATTTAATCTCATGACACCTGCCCTTTAAAAAAGCTCTAGTAGAAAATCGTTTCAGACTAACACTACCTCACATTTTTTCACACTTGTCACATTGGCATTAGATCACCAGAAGACAATGTTGCAATTCAAACCTACTGGGAATCGCAACACTGTAAGGGCCACTGAAGATGAATACAATTGTTTCCAAGTTATTTACATGTACATGAATGTATCAAATGTGACCAATCTCAGCTATTTGGAACATTTTTCTCCACATCAGTATCCCACTTCCTTGCTCATAGCAAATCCTTCACTAGTTATATGCTTATTTGGAAAGCACGTTCAAAGAGCTGGAATTCCTATGAATTATTCTGAAAATTAACCATTCCACTCCACAGGATTATTACTCATGGAACACTTGTGACAAAATTAAGCCTATATCATCCACTTCAGAATCATTATAAACTACATCAATAGCAATAAATGGAACAGTTTCAGTTGAAAACAAATATAACCACATTATTCTATTCTATATATCTGTAATGAAGAAACATGAAAATAAACAATAACTGTACCTGAAGGTATCTCCAATCCTGTCCCAAAAATATAGAAAATTGTCATGGTCTTGAACCATTAGATCTCCAGTATTAAAATAAAGATCTCCCTTCTTAAATACCTCATACAGTAATTTCTTTTCTGTGTGTCTTTTATTGCCAGCATAACCAAAGAAGGGGTTCTTCGCATTGACTTTGGAAATCAGAAGACCAGCCTCACCTATACAGAAAAGTTGGAAGAATATAAACCTAAAATATCACTGGACATTTCTGTATCTGACATTAATATTATTTACAATATTGTCCACACAAATGCACAGTTACTTGTATTTCTTTCTGGTGACTCACCAGTTTTCTCCCAAAATCTATCAATTGTAAGCTCACTAGTAATTTCCTTTGTAAGTGCACAATTCAAGTTAACATGGACTTGACTCCCCACGTTACTGGACTTCCATGATGAGTGTCAGCTTTATCAGCTTCCTAATTAAAAACTAGTGTTATTCAAAAGTAGGTGCTCAGCCCAGGCACTACATCCCTATTTAGTCTCTTTTCAGAAGATCTGAGAAGACTGAAATAATGTCAGTTGAAGCCTGGTGTTAATAACACCAAGCTTGTGGGTTTAATCCCTGTGGGGACTGTTCACTTAAAGAGTTGATCCTTGTGGGTCCCTTCCAACTCAGAATATTCTGAGATTCTGTGACTTCTTAAAAATATCCATTAAAGTGATATAGCAGCATCAATTTACTTTTTGGTGTAAAATATAAAAGTTGAATACAATTTTTTTTCCTCAAAAAGTAGGGAGAATAGGGGAAAGGATTAACCTCTTATGCATGTAGAGAACCATGGTGTTAGCTTCAGAACATGGAATAATTGCATGAAATAAACTTTTTAGGAGCAAGTTCTGAACAATATAGCTTAAGAGTTCCTTTACTTTGTAATAGAGACAAAGATTATAAATATTAAAATACATCAAAATGCTTCTAAAAGTTGGCCCAGCTTTTAATCTAAGAATGCCTCCTTAAAAAAGAGCTCTGACTTTTTTTTACATAAATTGGTAGCCTTTAAAGTAGAAGTATTTAGTTCACTGGTAGTATCGATGCAGCCACAATGCTCTGAAGAAATAAGACATGGGTAAGACAAAGATTATAGACAGCGATAATACTGTTCATTAGACTGAGTGGTGTGTTGGAAGAAAATTAGACCAAGGGTCTAATTAGAGCATGTGTTCCCTTCACAGGTCAGTCTGGCATCCCTAGAGATAAATTCCTATAAAATTTCAGCTTTTGGGGACATATCATCTTCAAAGTGCCCATGTTTGATTACCAGTTAGAGAATCTCATAACTCCTTTGAAAAATCTGTTTCAGCTCTCATTAAAGTGGTCTGCCTGACCTATGATATGAGTTTCTCTTGCTTCAGTTTCAGCTGTTACCTTCCCACAGATCAATGTATGCTCCAGTAACTGATAACAGTTTGAAAAATTGTGACACCACAATTTTTGATAAATATTTTTAGCACAGATATAATTAAGCAATTTTGGGGTTTTGTTGTTTTTTGGCTTGCTTTTTTTTTTTTTTTAATTATTAAGCTGAATCACATCCCTTAGTCAGAAACACTTAATCTCTCATCAAAAAGCATTTGCTCTAATCCATCAGTCCTTCCTGTAGACCTCTTAGGCAACCATTTCCTTATGTTAACCTCCTTTAAAGAACACAGATGTCACTATGTATAAATTCAAAGATAATACCATAGCATCATGTTGTCCCTAAAAATAAACCTTCTGATTTGTTTTAATATAGTAGAGTCAATTCTCATGAATTGTAAGATAAACAAAAATCATGTTTACATTCCTTTATAAAAAATATCACCTAATAGACTTCTCAAGTGACCAATAAAGATAGAGAGGTAGTAACCTCTCTGTCCAATCTCTGATCACTGTCCAAAAACTTAGATATACGAAGTCAACAATAAACTAGAGACTTCTCCCTTTCTTCTTCTCTACCTAAACACCTGTTGTGTGTGTTACTGTGTGTTTCTATCTGCGTCACAGTAACAGCATCACTTTTGAGCACTACTCTTCTGTCAATACATCCAAGGCTCTCCTGAGTGCTTCTGATATCAGCACTGTTATGTTTAGTGCTGTTTTATCTGAGATCAAAAATCATATTGCTTTTTTTTCAGAACAAAGAGTAATAGTTAATTTGGTAAACAGGAGTAATACAATGCTTCTTAAAACAACTCTCTGAAGTATTTTTACTAAAATAAATAGGCTGTAATATCCTATTAAAATACATACTCACCTTTCTTAACTTTTTCACACCAACCATGCATATTTCTAATTGGTTCATCTTTTTGGAAATCATACTTGATTAAATCAAATGGGAAAAAAAGCTAAAAAAGGGAAGAAGTCATCAGTTACTCATCTACATAGTGACATCTGGTGGCAGCAAATATACATAAGGAAACCTGTACTTCAGTCTTGCTAATCTGAAAGGAGATTGCAGTTTCATTTAAAACCGAAAACACTCTGTAAATTTATGCCATTTCCTGGATGTAAGAAACATCAAAACAGTTTTGTAAATGAAGACATAGAACTGTCCTTTTGTTAATTTCCTTACAAGTAAGTTATGGGATCATATCATCAGTGAAAGAGCAATGCGAGTCAGCATAACAGAAGCATTATCTCCAGTATTTAAGTGACATTTAATGGTGGTGGCTGATAGGACACGTTCTGTGGGTCTTCCAGCACTGAAAGTGGCTGGCAGGGGAAAGGCCTCATGAAGGAAATTCTGTTTCCAGTTGGGCTTTACTGTTGCTTAACTAGCCTCTGTTCTTCCCTCTTGCTTTCTCAGGCTGCTGTATGGTGGTGGGAAGTGAGCACCAGCAGAAGGGTACATCCTCTCATGGCGCCAAGCAAACTGAAGGAGAGGACAAGATACTCCTATCAAAACTAGCAACTGCAATATTTCTTTTTATCCTTCTTTATTTTTCTTTTCCTTTTTCTGCTTTTTTTTTTCCTTTTTTTTTTTTTCTTTCTTTCTTCTTGAATATACAGCATTTGACTATTATTTTGCTTCATTTTTCTGCTGTGATATGAATGCAAACTGGACTTTTAAGAAACACTGCCTGACACTGTTTGGACAACTGTGTTTGCAGTGCTCCAAACTTTATTATTCTAAAGAGACAATTTGCCTGGCTTGGGATTCCGTGTTGTCTTCCCAAAAAGAAATGTATCAGCAATCTTTAACAACTAGTGAAACCAAGGTAATTATTTCTCCTGAGAATTCTTGGCGATAGGGGAATGGTTTTATAAACCTGACTATACACCTGCACTCTTCACAATAAATAAATGCAATATAACTTAAGGAGGGTTATATGAAGGTGATTGAAGTAAAGGGTAGGATGGTAAAACATAAACCTCTTTCCTTTTGTGATGCTAACTTGGATACAGAGTTGCATCTTTATCCTAATTTGAAATTGTTGTAAATATATCAAATAATATTTTGTCAAAGAAATCTGAATAAAGAACAACACGAATCCCACATTTTCAGTCTCATATGGACAAAACTGGTTGAGTCCTTTCAATGTTCAGCACTGTTTTTCTTCTACCCTAAGTCTGAAACAAAAAGATATTTTTAAAAGTTGATCAAAAGAAAATGGTCATAGCCTGCAAAATAATGATTCAAGAATAGGACACTATTTTAATTAAGTGAAGGGCAACTATTTTTATTAATCTCAGATTAAACCATTTACCAAAATCAAGAATTTGAAAGCCAAAAAGTTTGCCTCAATCATAAAAGAATTGATTATTCTTGAAGAACAGAGTGGGAGTGGCTCTTTTTTGTTGTGACCATCTACATTTAAATGTTACTCTTTTTCACTTTCTTTCTTTTTACATTGGTATTTATTACTTTAATAGGTTTCATATGATCAAATGCAATGAGAATATAAACAATAAGAAAGAAATGGTATAAAATTAAATGTTAATCTGGTTTTGTGTCTGATTAGAATAGCTTAAAATAATGCATCATACAGAATAGTATTTTGATAAGACACATTTATCTCTGAAAGAATGAAGAATTATTTTATGTTGTTATAAACACTCAAATGAACTCAGTATCTGAGATCATCTAAAAACTGTTGAGACTATTATCATATGTAACTATACTATGTCGCATCCATCTTTTTTTTGCCTACAACTTCAGAGTATTAACAAGGTGTATTCCAATTAGGTTTTTGAAATAACATTCATGAAAATACATAATTAAAAGAAAATACCACATTTTGTACTAAATATGCATAATGAAATACACAGAGTCTGTGCAAACAGCTGTGCCTGTGCAAAAGTCTTTTCCAAGCTAAATCATTCTGTGATTCTAAGTAGCTTGCTTCTCATATTAAATACTAGAAAATGAAAGCTTTGCGGTGAAGTATTTAGTCTGGGCACAAAGTAACATTTGGTTCACCTCATTATTTAAATTCTAATGGGACAAGGATCTGAGCTGTTGAAGCATTACCATATTATTTTCACAGAGTACTGCATGCAACATTCATCATTTTAATCTACATCTTACTCTCTGAAGCACGACAGAAATGTCCCAAATAAAAAGCATAATTTAGAGAGCTGAAGCTGAAAGTGCGTTAATGTGCAACATTGTCAACTACTATGCTGTCTAGATGTTACCTAGTAACAGCTTCCATCACTTTTTTCTCTTTAATTAATTGATTGGAAATACATGAATGTAAGTATTGTTTTGAAATTAGTTTCGACACTCCTAAAGTTTTAACTTACAGAGAATGCTCAGAGAACCTTTTTCTATCTGAAAGTAGAGATCAGAAGCTTTTTACTATTAGTTTTAGAGATTATTTTTGGATTCTCTTGGAGAATATTGTTTCTAAAACAAAGCATTACGTGTACTAGATTTAGTTTCAAGCATCTTTAAAAATTAAATGTAAAGAAACCCCAACTGGAGCATAGTATCATTACATCGTAGAGACAGTTTTAAAAATATACTTGAAATCCCCTATTTATGCTGTAAAGAGCAGATGCATAGGTCCGCCACACAACTCACACAACTTTGTTAGCCAAAGTAAACGAAAGCAAGAAGCATATCTTTTAAGCTATGTTTGAAATTAACTGAATCATGACATGTAAGAATATGATACCTTAGAAATCACTACTTTAGATGATTTTAGGTCAAAATTATTCAAAGGAGGAAAAACAACACTAATTTTCATTGGACAATGAACTTAGGAGCTTCCATTTACACATCAGTATTCTTCCTTTGAACCCAGTTTTCCAGGATCTTAAAATTTGCTTAAAACTAACTTTGTTTATTTTTAAACTAAATAATTTGTCTTCTGCCACAAGTTCTATGACTGCATGAAGAAGTGCATAATACTACTTTCCGAATGGCTGTGTGAAAACCATTTTATATGTTGCAATTATTTAATATTTGTTATAAAAGCTAAATGTTTCTCAGCTCAAAGCTGAATTTATCTATAGTTTTGCACAAGAGATTTGGATTCCTATGATAGTTTGAGTATCTTTGCTTAAAATAATGAGAAATTACATTTACAAATAAAGCTCAATTTGTTTGGGGTTTTTTTTTGTGGTTTTTTTTTTTTGTTTGTTTTTTGTTTTGTTTTTTTGGTTTTTTTTTTTTTTTTTTTACATAATGCTTTTCAGGTGAACATGCCATGGGTTATTTTTAGCTCTTCTTATAAGCTTCCTTAGATCTCATTAATCCCAAGCTCCCTTGTTGTCTGACATCACTCAGAATTTATTTCAGAATAAGAAAGAGATTTATATTATACATTTGATAGACAAATTGAGGGTCTTCAGGAGTTTTCCATATCACATTTATATAAATATGCACATAATGTATGTCATATATAACATAACTGATTATTAACATTAGCTAGATACACATATATGTATGTCAGATGTAAAGATTAAGCAGTAATTAATTATATTACTGTGTTAATTGAGACAGTCTATTTTTTGTAAAATGTTTTAAGTTTTACCAGCTGAAAAGCTATTCATAGGCTTCTACTTTTCTGTTCATTGACTCTATGTAAACATCTTTATTGAAAGATTTATTCATATTCCACATGGAGGTTTTCAAGCACATGAACCAATCCCTCTTTACATATAAAGAACACAGTGTGAAAAGAAACAAGTGCAAACAAGAGCACTGCTTTTAGTTAACATCTTAAATACAGTGACTTCTGCCAACTGCTGTAACATTCATCTGTTACTTCCTATTACCTTACGTCTTCCATATTTTTATGAAAAGAAATGTTTTCCGTAGAACCTTAATATTTATCACAAGCATTTATCCCCAGCCCTTAGCAGCTATTGGCAGAAAAGTTACCTTGCTCAGTCTGAGAGCTTGGTTTGCCTCTTAAAGCTGAAATTTTTATCTGAATTTCACCTTTACAAACTGCTATTGTCACTACCTACAACAGAAGGCACTCCTATTTTTTTTCTTCCCCCCCCCCCCCAAAAAAAATTTTATACTTTGAAGCTTTGTGCTACTATTCCCTCTGTACTCTCAATACCTGTATCCATAGGGCTTTGTACTGCATTTACTTTGTTGCCAGCTCTGCAACTATTATGTAGGAAAAGAACAAGTTTCTTTCTTCTCTTTTAGTGTATCACATACACGGACACACAAACCTCTTTTTCCCACTTTCTCAGTTCTCTTTCTTTCTACTCCCAGTTTAAGAAATAGGTGTTTAGGAAAATCCTAGAAAGCATGTGGAAGGATAGCTCATGTTCTTCTGTGTGTCAAGAGAATCTTTAATAAGCTATTGCAGCATGTCTTTGAAGAAACAACAAAAGTTAAAAACTGGGTGGCTGAGCTTTGTCTGTGCCATTGTCTGCTTTACAGCGAGAAACAGATTTTCTTTCCAACCTCAGGTCTTTCACAAATCAACAAATCAGAATAATGCTGCTCTCTCTTACATATCACTAGTTGTCTAGTGGATGTTATTTAGACTGAAGTAAAACAAACAATAGCTACACTTCAGAAGGCATTGTTTAATAATTTGCAAGCTGTAAAATGTATTAAAAAGTGTCCAGAACAAATGCCTGAAGCAAGTAAAAATGAACTTATCAATGGCATTAAAAAATGTATTTAGTGTTGCACAAAAATCCCCACACTACTGGATTAAAACTATAGATGATTAAATAACTATGCAGATAGTTTCAAGTTTAATCTTTGTTTGCTGTAGACTTTACATGATATTTCCAAAAGATGAATGACTTACGGCAAAATTCTGCCAAATGCTCTGCAATATTGAAAAGAAGTCTACTCAAGCTTGGAACACATGCAAAATCCATAAGATTATAAGGCATTTGGCTTAGAAAACTCTGAAACAAAAAATTAACATCAGCTGTAAGGTTCCTTGTTCACCTAGTACTCCCTAAATTTCAGTTCTCTGGTTTTCTGTAGCAGTTCTGGACCCTTCTGGAGATATCTAACAGCATCAGATGGTCACTGCCTGCTACAGAACATCAGACATCAGACAGAGAATCGTTGGATTCAGCTGCTTAAACTCCTGAGCTCTCAGTGGTTTCTGAGCCACACACTAGTTCTTGTGGTTTTTCTGAGTGGTTCCAGAATCCTTACTGCAGTCTGGGCTCCTGTACAAGAAGTGAAGAATTCCTCTAGCCCCAGACTGCAAAGCAGTTTGTGTAGTGATTGTACAATGGTGATGGAGTATTGAAGTGGAGGACCCTGGAACACATGCTGCCTAGAAACCTATTTATATGGCAGCAGAGGATACCTCTGTTGTATTTCCAAACAATGGGTTTACATCACTCCCTAAAAAGTTTTGTTGGGACATTTTGCCATCAGTTCTCCTGAGGTGTATAAATGTCACTTAAGTCAACAGGACTTATTAGCTTTTTAGCTACAGTTTGGGACACCTTACTTTGTTTGTGACTTTCAAATAATTTAAAAGATTTCCCTTACAGGATCAAAACATCTATCTATGAATTTCAAGCAGAAATAAATTCTTCTTTTCCTCAGACAGATGGAGGAAAGTCATAATGTATGATAAAAATGACGTGTAATCCTCCTCCACAAGGTATATGACTGCCATTTTCAAAACTGATTAAATACACAAAGGGTTTTTTTCTAGTTTCAGTAACCTAGAACACAGCAAACACCTACAGTAGACTGTAGATAAAGGGTTATAGCATTTTAAAATAATCTTGCTGTTTTCTCTGTCACAATAACTCAACAGTGATTATAGGTGCATTGTGATATCTTTGACATTTCTGAATACTGATATAAGCTAGATGTAGTTTGAATTAATAATGTTTATTTGCACCTAGGTATAAAAAATCTATCAAATCTGTATCTGTCTATATGCTACTAGATATAATTATTATATTAATTCCCATTTATGCCAAATATTTACATAGCAATCCACAATATAAACATACTATATAAACATATCTCTAACTATAATCTGTAGAATGGTAAATCAGAATAGGAAATCTGTAGGCTTTTTTCACAAATGCGGAGTTCTTAAGTATTAAAATAAATCAGATTTTTTCTTTTGTCCTCTAAGTATAGATTTAGAGACCTGAAACTATACTTGGCAACTGTCAGATCATTCAAAACTGTCAGAAGAGAGCCAAAGCCTTTTTGACCCTTGTGAACTCAATGAAAAATCTCAGTGTTACTGCTGAGAGAACAATTGGGTTGGGTGCCAAGATTTTACAGAGTCATTGAACTTGCAATAATCAAGTTAGAAAATTTGTCTCGGATTTAAAACTGTACTCAAACAAAGAAACATTTTTTCAGCACTACTACCAAGTAGAACGTAAATAAATAATAACCTTATAGAAGAAATTGGTGCGTCCAACAGATCCAATTTTTCCTGTGTGGTTCATGAAACAAATGTTTCCTTCTGTAGCACCATAGAACTCACAGATCTTAACAGCACCAAATCTGTCTAAAAATTTCCTCCATACATCATTTCTTACTCCATTTCCAACTGCTAGTCGGACTTTGTGTATTTTTTCTCCTTCTTTCTGTTAAAAAAAGAAAAAAAAGAAAAAAAATTAAAATACAGTATACTGATAACTGCATTTCATTGTTGCATATATTGTGGGGAAAATGTACCTTCAGAATACATCCAGTAAAAAAAACAAAGAGAAGAAAAATTAACACTCAAGAAGTTAAAGAAAGCTGGCATACCTGGTGGACAGCTGCAAAGTAGTAAACTGCAATCTAAAACCTATTATCTTGCTGAACAAACAAATTATTTCCTGAAAAATTATTACATGTTTTATAATGATTTATATAAACACTTCCATATTTTAAAAGTTGTATTGTCTCAGTCTATCTCTCCCCAGAGGAATTAAAAAATTGTGAAGAACAGAAAACACGGGAGTTATTTCTGTCATGGGATTAAAGTCAGAAGAGAAGAATACTTACTTTCTTCTGTCTTCAGACTGATTATGAGAAAAGAATCAGATTCTACACACTTGTAAAATATGTTCCTTCCCACATATTGCATATGAGTCACCTTCTGTACTTGTTTCAATATTAAGACTTGCAGGGTTTTGTTCTATGTTACTGGAATACATTATTTCTTAGTGATCTTGATTCTTTACTGTTTTCAGGTCCCATGTTTACCACACTGAATGCAATAGTATGTGTAAGTAACAGTAAGAATCAGTAAGATTTTTAAATTTTATTTATACATTCCCAAACATTGAGATTGCATGGACTGCCTTTAAAATACAATCATATTTAAGATGAAGTACCAGAAGGAAACACATTTATCCTGTTTGGATTTGTTTGGGTTTATTTTCTTTTAATTTCACCTAGTTTAAAATGTGACTCCCTTTTCAATCATTTCAAGTTGAAACAGAATGCTCTAGAAGGGAGAGAGAGCTCAAAATAGAGGTACAGCTTGTTACCACATCCCTTCAGAACTGCATAACACTCTGCCACTGCAACTGTCTATATACCTCTATCTACCTACACTCCCACATATGCATGAAACACCTCCCTATATAATATATATAGTGTACACATTCCTATATATACATATACTATAGAGTATATGTATATACTATAGACTAGTATATACTAGTATATACTGTAGACTCTCACAGAGAGTGCCTATTTTTCTACTTTCTATTATGTCCCTCCCCCCACCAAACCAGTACAAATTAGTTATGGCTTTATAGTAAAAATCCATTTGACCACCTTTAGTCTCACAAAAAATCACAGCAAATTATTTTTGTGAAGAGATCTGGTCAGCTGAGTAAAACAGGAATCTTTGAGTCATTTGGATATGAAAAACACTAAAGCATCAACCAAGTACACAGACAGCAGTGTTCCTCTGAGGCTTATGTCTTGGATAAATTAAACCTTTCATGAGGATGTGAATTCTTCCTACTGTAATGAAAAATTGCAAACACAATGGAATTTAAAGCTTCTCTAAATCACAAAGACAACTATGTTTTTTCCTCCCTCTTTAAAACCAGTAACTCATAGAAAGATAAAAATGTATTCATTCATGTTTAGTCTTCCTTCTGCAAAGTAAATTCTCTTGCTGAAATAATTCAGCAAGGAAAGCACCTATTTCACTTGATGCAGATAGGTGTTGGCAGATTAAAATCTGAGGCATTATCCCGCAATTTTAGCTCAAAACTACATCACTCACCAGCCTCCCCCCGGTCACTAACAACTCTGTTTTTACGAGAATCCAATTCTTGCTTTTTCCCTTCTATATTTAGATGTGAAAGTAATTTCTAAACACATAAGCAATTACTTCACTGAATTCATGCTAAATCATTATTAACAAATGTTGCATTACATAGCACTACAAATCTAACATGGACATAACCTGGAACAAAGTATCAAAAAATTGCCCACAGATGTCATTTTTACAGTGGTTTGGTTTTTCAGCTTCAGATACAATATCACAATGCAACAGTGTATGTTTTCACATACTTGAAATAATAACATCTGTTATATTACATATTCAGATTCATTATACTGTCAATGAACAATAATAATATTTTTTAAGCTAAAATGTGTCAGTGTTACTTTGAACTTAATCAGGAAAGCTTTTAATGTTTTTTTTTCCCCCACCAGGAAATTGTTCACCATCTTTAGAATATTCCTGTCAGCTCAATATAAAACTTTTCAAAGCGAGTTATTTTCCTTGCAATTTCAATGCTAAACTGAAACAGACATGCCCATAGCTGAACTAAAGTTCTCTTACTGGTGCCACTGAAATGCCCAAATATTCTGCCTCTGCTAAGATACAAAAAATAGCTCAAGAGATACTTTCAAGGAACTTCTTTGTTCCACAATGAACAGAAAAGACAAACATATGCACAGATATACACATAGTAATTGAGTCATTCATCAGGCTAGGAACATTCAAAATCTCCAGAGACCAAGTTAATAAAAAGACTTTGCTTCTACTATTTTTACTTTAAGAAAAATAAAAGCTTTGATAGATTTTTTCTGAAAAGATAGGGTTTTTTCCTAGTCTAGTTCATCTTCTAGGGTGAACTACAAGACACTGGCCTACATGGATTATGTGTTTGGAGGTTTTTTTGCCAAAAGAACAAACATCATATCACTTAAAAGTGCAGTAATTTCAATTCCTCACATTACTTTGACTGGCTTATATTAATACGGCACAAAGTTTTCTCTCCAGTGGAAAAGATGCAGAGTAGCCTTGACAGGTCATCATCCCATTTTGTTGGCAATGTTCACACCTTTAATCAACATCAACAATAGAATGCAAATAGAACGTATCCCACTTCAGGAAGGCATGCTCTCAGCACTCAGGTTTTTTGCAAAAATACAAAGAAGGTGTATGATGTTATCAAGAATGGATCATGGAAAGCATATTTCTTAAAAGGTAGAGCAGTAATTCACTTTTTCACAACTAAGGCAGTTTCTCTGTTAGACTGCATTGCTGCAACAACCGTATTTGTGGTTTAGTCGGCCCCACCATAGTTGTGCCTGTCCGTCAATACAAGATTCCCTGAAGAGGGAATCTTGTATCGACAGACAGGTAGAACTCTTCACTTTCTGGTGAAGACATGAAAACTGTCATGCTTTAGCAGTCTTTCAGCTGTAAAAATGAGTATTATACGTAGTTTCATCTCCCAGCAGGTTTAATAACTATGAAGAAAGTTAGTAAAATTAGGGAAACTTCAAGCAGTGATTTTTACTCACATTAGTTTTACATGTGAGTAAATTAATATAGCAATATTTTATATTTTTATATTTTTATAACTAGTATATGACATTAGTTCTTCTTAGCTTTATATGTAACTAACTTTCAATGGAAAGTGACCCTCAATAAATAAAACAGTTAGCCATTCTAACATCTGTCATCTCTTTTCAACATCAAACATTATCACATATATTATTGTCCAGTTCACTGCTGAAGTCCACTCTTAGGACAGGCATGTTGGTATCCATGGGAACTGAATAGTTATGCAGCAAATAAAATGCTTCAAGTAAGAGAAGAGAAGGAAAAGAGATGATAATTCAACCAAATTATAAAAACATGGTTGAGTGATGAACTCTTAGTGTGTCCTAATGAAAAAGGAAATAAAATAAATAGGCAGAAACTTTATGTTTTAAACTGACCAAATAGGCTTTGACTTTCCACCATTTTCATCAACTAGCTTACCTTTGCTACAATAAAAAAAAATAAAGGAGCAGAAGGAATTCCAAGGAGTCACCTAGTACATCTCTCTGACAGCAGAAAAGCTCTGTTATCCCTGTGTCATTCTTGACACCGGATCAAGCTGTGGCATGTCAGCCAGCTGCCCTGCAACAGTTGGCATGCAGCAATTGTGTGCACACATATTCTTAACCCACTGCAACAACACTGTACCAAACTAACACCTTCCACACTAAAAGCTGTATTTCCTCACAGTAATTCATTTACAAAGGACTTGGTGCCTTCCCCTGGTCACCTACCACAAAAATTCAGATCAGTTCAAATTGCATATCCTCTGATAATTCAGTTATGATTTGTGTTTCTGAATTTACTAGTAGCTCACCACAGATAGTTAGGACAAGAGACTTTAGAGTAACAGAATGTTGTAACATCTTTCCAAGGTTTCTAAAAATGTCTATTTATTTTCCTGCACTGTGATTTTATTTTCTTAATTCAGAGTGGTTCTGAAATAAAATGGGGGTTCAGTTTACATCCACTTATTTCTAACAGTAAAGCTGAAGCACCTTTTCAATGCCTTTTTCATTGACATCAATGAATAAATTAGCAAGAAAAGTTCTTTCCGTACACCTGGAATTTTTTTCCATTCATTCTGCCAAGATCTTTGAACTGTGTACCAACATTAGCACACATCATAAATCAATTTGACACAGTACATTTTCATCTTGCGTGCTTGTTTCTCTTGTATATTAATTAATTGACAAGTCAAGATCTGCCTTACTACATTAAATACCACATACCTGAGATTTTTATCCAGCAGTCTTTTCTCCTTAAGTGGTCTCAATAAACTACTTGGACTATCTACTTGATTAAGCTGTTGGTAAATGCCTCTTGGAGTGCTATCGACAGTATAGGAACTGGAGGAGATAGGAATCTTGATTGCAGCTACATTAAAAATGTGCTGAGCAGCTGCTTCAAACAAACACAAGAAATCAAGTTCATTGCTCTTCTTTTACTATTTCTGTGTAAGGAAAATACAAATGGAGAAAGATAACTCAAGGAAAGGAGGCATGAATTGTTCTCTGTATCATGGCCTTGATGAAACTGAAAGCAATCTCAGGGTCTGAGAATGCAAACATCTGTCAAATATAAAATACAATAAGACAGATGACACAGGATTAGCATTCAAGTATTTACAAGGTGTGTATGCAACACAACAATAGAGCAGTTCCTCTATTGATACATTAGCCCTGAAAAAGGGGCATCAGGTAGTTTATTAGACTATAAAATGGGAGATATCTTACTATTACAGATATAATACATTTTTCAAGATGTGTATCCATG
The DNA here is from genome assembly GCA_032173965.1 of Sitta carolinensis. Classification (NCBI taxonomy): domain Eukaryota; kingdom Metazoa; phylum Chordata; class Aves; order Passeriformes; family Sittidae; genus Sitta; species Sitta carolinensis. The sequence continues at coordinate 46,875,463 of CM063313.1, forward strand.
TTCATTATTCATTAACGCCTAATTATAAACTGAAACTAGATTTTTTATGCAAAACAAAATTAAAAATTAAAAAATAAAAATTTAAAATACAAATAAAAGAAAACAGTAAGGGTGTGAAGAGATGCACCATAAGAAAGGACAGGAAAAGCAGGAAAAGGACACATCTTTCTAATTCAGAAGTTGGTTGCTTGCTGTTTAATATAGCTCACTCTCACCCCATTCTTATGAATCAATCTCCTGATAATCTAATAGAATTATATTCTAAAAGAAGTTTTCTTCATTGAGCTCTTCTGATAGGAAATGTTTTGTTTAGTTGTACTCCCATCTCCTCAGAAAATATCTACCAACAAAAAAAAAAAGGTCGCTTTTGTCTGTGTTCCACCCAATAATATGAAGCAGATAATTGTATTTTTAGTGATTGTCCCAGGAGCACACTCGTCAAAACAAATCACACAAAACTTTTCAAAGGTCTATTCAGAGAATTAAAGCACATACAGATTGTTTCTTGTGGTGCATATTACACACGGTATTCTGTGAGCAATATGAAGCTTTCCTTTGTGAAAGTGTGATTGTGAATACCAGGCTTCAATACAAGCACATTTTCTGCATGACTCCACTAGTTTAACCCAAAACTCAAGTCTAGGAAAAACTGAAAGCTGGGAGAAATTGGTCAAGTCGTATGGTCTCTTAAGTCATGACCCACCATGCTAGAACCAGTAGTTGACATTGTAACTAGCCTTCAGTGCTGTTCTTGGATATGAAAAACTAATGCTTCCTAAGACATTACCAAAGACATTTTCCACAAAGAACACCTGAAAACCTTTACCATTATTAGTGGGGAGAATGAGAAAACAGAAACAGGATCCTCTGTGGGTACCAAGAGAGGTATGCCAGTACATATATGTATCAGTAGGCAGTAAGAAAAATAGGTGGGGTTATAATCTGTTTTAAAGCAGATTTTCAAAAATAACACCACTGTTGTAGTTATGGCAGTTGAAAGCAAAATGTTTGCTGTGACATACAGTCTGTTTTTTATAAGGTCAAATGATACAGTCTAAAGAGAAAAAATATAAGCTTCCAAATCTCATGGCCTTTTTTAAGCTTTAATTTCAGATGTGCTGGATATGTTCTTAGTCTAAAAGTTCTATTTTCTCTAACCATATGTACAAATATTGTTCAATTTTATTTTAGGAACTGTGGATACTGCAGTAAATCAGCAACACCTTGGATTAAGAATGATTTCTTATGACAAGTACAAATGGTTTCAGATTTTTCTTTTAAAGGATAGGTCACTAGAAGAATAAATAAATTGCAGAATTCCTCCTCATAAATTAAATTTTAATGACATTTAGAGATACTTAGGAACCTTTCCATGGAAGGTACAGATATGGTTGTTTGTAACTGCATCACATTAGTGATTTAGGGTATTTGATTAAAATATTTATGCCAAAAACCTGCAAGGGGCTTGACAAATTTCCACTCCACATTTTAAGGCTATCAGAAAGAACAATTTCCAGTACTGAACATAAATTGAGCTAAATTTTAATGGGAAATAAAATGTGATTACAAGTAAAACCTACATTGTAGAAAAGAGCCTGCTGAACAATTTTTCCTTGCTTATGTAACCATAAAATTCCCTTCCTTTAAGGAAAACTGCTTCTAGAGGAGAGACAGCTCTCCAACTACAAAAAAAACCCCATCCTTACACCCCTTTCCACAACACAGGGAAATAAATATTCATTTTGTTTCCTTATCCCAGTAGCACTGAATTCCTTGTTTTCTCCTTCTAAACTACTATTGTTTAACACGGAAGAGTTTTAACACAATAAATCCCTAAGCATCTTCTCTGAAGTCATTTCAGAGAGCTTAATCCCCTCCAAAGAAGCCTTGGCCAAACTGTATCTAGTAGAGAGACTGTCTTGCCTCAGCTTAACAAAACAAAGTCTGAAAGCTGATCAGCATGGTCTTACACAGTTAGGTAACCCCAAAGAAATAAGAAATGTTAGCTGTGCCAGAGGATAACGGTCTCAATACCAAGTGAGCATAAAACAGGACACAAATGGCAAATTTTAAACAATGATACAATTATTCATGACACAGGCTTAGAATAGAAGAAGTGAACTCTGGTTGTAATAGAGAGCACACCTATTACATGCTGGGTATCATAAATCATACAAATAACTGTCCTACAGCTTACAAAAGTAGAAAACAGGACATAATGATAGAGGACACTGATATCTACCCTCTGTTTGTAACACACTTCAGGATTCAGGTCTTTACAGAAAAGAGGGAAATAAATGCTGCATTACCATTTTCATCTTTCCAAAAGTGTCAAGATGCAATGCATTATTAAATACATCCTTACATCAAATTTGAAATCTGTAACTTTCAACTTTAGAAGGTTCAGATATTAAAATTTAAATTAGTTGCAAGCCTCCAAGGAAAATATATCCAGAGATTAGTAGAGAAGTATTTCCAAGGCTTTTGCTAAGAGGCAATACAGAGAGCTCTGCTATGCCATACCCTTGTAGTTTTTCAGATAATAATAATTTTCAGTTAATAGAGACTTTGAGCAATGCCAACCAGCAAGATCTTAATATTCTTCTTCACTGGAGTAGTCATGCTAGTATCTTAGAGACGGATCCATTTTGTAGCTACTGATGGCTATTGGCCATCAATGCTCATCATTGTATTTTCACAATCAAAATGCTGCAGGAAAGCGTTTGGAAGAGGGCACACATGAGGATTAATCACATGGAAACCCAGAACAATCTATGAATGTCACATAATGCCAGAGCTTTTTGTACTTGACCTAAGGAAAAAAGACAACTTCCTTTTCTAACAAATGTCCTTTCCAGACAACAGATTACTAAACCAAACCAGATGCAGAATAACCTTAAGAAAAAAACTGCTGCAAGAGCCTTCAAGAGCTGTTGCAGATGTGAGTGGGAGGCAGAATGATCAAACAAGACAAAACCAATAAGGAAAGCTCAGCCAAGAGCCTGTATTCTATCACAAAGACTTGCCCAAAGTTCAAATCAGAATTTAGGAAATATAAGGCCACAGTGTGGACTCCAACTGTAAACAATAAATAATTTATTTCAAGTTTAGTGTTTAAGAAAAGAGATAAGAAAATAAGGTAATTGTTAATCTGGGTTGATTAGAAGGGCTTTGTAGCACTCTAATCTCACAAACACTGCCCACATAATATCCTGGCAGAACTTTAAAACTCTCATGCTGCTAGCATGTATAGTATTTCTACATTAACAAAACCTAAATAGAGAATTCAACTTAAGAAATTATTTTACTTACTTGAAAACTAAGAGTAAATTGCATAAGATATTTTAAAACCTTCCACTTATTTGTGTGAACCTGTTTATTTTCCAGTTTTAACATGTCAAGTATTTAATATTTTTCTTCAAGTACCTAGATGACAAACTGATTTGTTTTATGATTTTATTTTTTCTTGAGAAGGCTTAAAAAGCAAGCAAAACCAAAACTGTAGCTTCACAGAAGAAAGAGTTTAGATATGCCAGCTCCTAGAAAGTATGCATATAAATTAACACACAGAATAGTAACACAGTTTATGAATAGTTAATGATTGTATAACCATTGTATGCACTATATATATAAATATATAAATAAGTATATAAATAGTTAAGAATGGTATAAATTACTTTATTTGCACAAATTAAAATTGCTTTAACTTAATGATGACTTGATAAGGATTTAAAAATGAAAGAGTCTGTTTCAGAAATGAAGTATATTAATCTATAGCTTCTGCTTTAAGATAAAAATGGGTGGGAAAAGAAGCCATACTCTCCCTGTACAGTAAGAGAACAGATAAGGGGAACAATTAATATCTCAGACTGTAAACATGCCAAAAGTTGGGAAGTTTTGGAGAAAAGGGAAACGACTTTGTGGAAGTCAAGTTGGCCTAAAATGAAGAAAAAAATCACAATTTATAAAAACTATGCCTCCCCAATGCCTTGATTTTTTAATGATATATAATTTGATTTTTTGTTATCTAGTAATTTTTTATTTTACTATAAAATTAACCCCCCCAAACAAATAAAAATTGAAAATAAACAAAATCCTAAAACATAACACAAAAAAAAGAAAAAACATCAGAGAAGATATCAGTATTCTGGTTTCTCATCAGCACCAGTGGTCTTCACTGGGACATCATCCATGCTCCCTTTAATTCAAGAACTTCTACTTTACTGAGGCACACATGTATAGTGCAGTAGCATCCATGACCCACAACTACATTGCTTAAACATACTTCTGAAAATTTTCCTAAGGGAAAAGCAATCCAACAACCTTTTCCATTCTTTGGCAAGCAACTCAAGTATTAATGCGAATTATTATTCTGTTGGAAAACAAGACTGATTTGCATTCTCTTATTTTAGAATACTTCTTAAGGATGATATTAATAATTTTCAGATTAAATACTTGGAGTTACTGGTACCTTTTCCTAAAACATGAACTATTTTAATAAAATTCACTGGAAAGGAAATAAACCGCTGATTATTTTTTTGAAATAACAAAATAAAATTATGATAATGGCAAAGGGAGGCTTTTCAAAGAAATAAAAGTTACATTGCATTCAACTTCTGTACATTTTCATGTACATGCCACTTCCATGCCTAAAAATATGATTTAGATGGTCTCAGAATATACACATTCCACAAAAAAAAAAAAAAACAATGCTAAAATGCAGCATACAAAACATGAGATCTCTGACACACTCAGGTGCCAAGAAACAAAGTTCTGAAAATTCAGAAAAGGCATTGAACAGTAATCCTGGTATTTTGAACTTACCTTGCAAAACTCTGTGAAATAGTACTTTTTCACCAAATGATACTCAATCAGTTTTTAGTCTCAAAATCATTCTTTATAAAACTTTTAGTATATCTTCATGACTCAAGACATTATTTTTATTGAGCATCTACATATCACCAGATATTTGCAGAGCCTCTCATAAAAGGGCAGGCAGAAGGACATGCCCAACGCTTGTTTAATTTCCCTTTCAGCATACCCACATGAAAAACAGTAAATGTACTGACAAACAGGCATTGCTTTGATTCCTCTTACCACTGGCTGATTGCAGAGGTAACGGCAAAGCTCTCCAATGTACTGGATGACAGTCACGTTGTACCTTCTACAGTCACTCCAAAACTGACTAGCTGAGAACTTCTTTTTTAACACACAGGTTGCACCTTTATGGAAACAGTAAGGAAAATTAAATTAAGCAATTTAATAATAGCTATGGGTGGCAGCTTAGCTATAAAACAGAATATCTGAGGAACTACGACAGCCTCGCTCAGAGAACTATGTGGTATTTAAGCTGTTTTATTTGAAGAAGTGTGTTCAAGCCTGGTAGACAAAGAAGGGAGAGGGAATCAGCCTCCTGGCTGAGAAAATAATGCAACAGATTAGAGATAAAAATGGGAAATCAGCTTCTCTTCTTACAATGCTGTTGGCATTGTAACATATTTTAAGAGTTTAGCCTGAACTCTTGTGTTGAAGTGTTTAACTGAAAACATCCAGAAGATTCGGGTTGATTAGTAAATCATTTGGGTGTCACTGAAGCCATAATTCTCAAGAAAGTTTTCATCAGTGCAGATTTAGATGGAATTAACCCATAATACTGATTTTTCCCCTGCTCTGACTTGTACTTGATGCATATGGAAACAAAAAATACTTGCCATGGAGTTCCAAATAAATCTTTTTTATAAGAGAGTCCTTGAGGACACCTACATTGTCTCAGTAATACATGTGATTTATTGCCAGTGTCAAAACAGTACACAAATTAAATGGATAAAAAAGTTATATGAATTTAAAAATATATGGAAAAGCTGTACAATCTGTAGTAGTCAATGTATTTGTCAATATTTTAATTTCACCAAATACATTTTAATTCTATTCTACTGTACAACTCAGTCTGTAGATACACTAATGCACCATACACACTGCCAAAATACTGAATATGTCCTTAACTTCCTTTTTACCTAAATATAAAGAAGTTAAAACATTTGTGACGCAAATTAAAATAACTAATTCTTCTCCGCAAAGAGGGCTTGTAGAGATCCTTTGCTAGTACAAAACATCCCCTCTCCCCAAAATTCATAGCTATTCCAAAAAAGACTACTCATTGAATTTGAGCAAAACATTAGTTTCCCTAGGGTAGTGAACCTAAGCATGTTTTATACATTTTTATATTAACAATTAACAACTACTAACAACAAAAGCAAATAAGCCTTACCCAGTTCAATGCATCCACCAATGCCAAGAAGAGAAGCAGCACTGTGATAAAGAGGCAAAGTAATATAAATGATGTCTTCTGAAGTAGCACCAAAAGCCCACAGTCCAGCAGCTCCTTTAAGAATCTGTAAATGACTAATGACTGCTGCCTTTGGAAGACCTTTAATAAAATCAAAATAATGCATTAAAGCATTTCTTAAAGAGAATCCGTGTATAAAGTCTCTAAAATAACAAAAGAGTCAATTCTTTCTTCTGTAACCAAATTGTCAACCATCTCTTTAGATGGCCATAAATAGACAATTAGCTGTTAAATACCATATTGCATGTTTCTGTACACATAAAGATTGGCCATTTCTTAACCTCATCTCTTTGCTATTTAGTCTGATGTCACATCCATTCAAATAGGAGGAGACATGAAAAAACTTATTGGTTTGCCTGCTAGCAAATTATATAGAGCAAGAAGGGACAAAAAGTATACTCTAGATACAGATATCTTTTAATGTAAAGAGGCATCACACCAAATCTTGGTAAGGCAAGAGTCATAGTGAGTGTAAGGTTAATAAGAAAGGTATGGGATCTACAGGGAGTAGATCACGCAGCAAGTGCGTATCTAAGAATCATGAATCTCTTTATTTGTTTCAGAACTCTACAAAGTCTATGACGAATTAACAAAAAAAAATAAATCGGTGAGAAGACTACACCAGTTAGGTTCTTCTGAACGAGTTTCTTAAGTTCAGCACAGCATTTCTCTTCAGCAACATGCACACTCACAGGCAAGGACTTCTTGGGCTACTTCTGGTATCTCCTATCTAAGTAGGGGATGTGATCTTGCATAATATATTTGTTCTCAAACACAGAAATTCCAGTCTGAGTCAGGCTGATGATGAACAGTGAGAACTATTCAATTCTTTAAAAAAATGTAATGGTTCATAAAGTTTTCTCACCTATTCTAGCAAAGCTATTGTTCATTTGAAGACTTAGCTAGAGCTGAAAATGTAATCTGTGGAGAGTCTAGCTACACATCAAAGCTACTCCACTTTTAGACACTAAAGAAAGAAGGGAATATGCCTAGGTTGCCAATAAATTACTTATAGCAAGAAGCTTTCTACAGTCTTAAGTTTTTACTTCTGCCTTTTCTGAGAGACTCACTACAAATTGTGAGACTTACAGATTGTGCAAAATATTCTTTTCTTTTAACAAAGATTATCAGTCATTGGTGTATCAAAACATGTGAAAATGCTCAGTTACTCAGAATTAGTTATTCCATATTCTTCAGACTAAACAAACCTTATGGTTTTAGTTACATAGTACATAATAGAAATTCAATGTAAATTTATGTATTACATACAAAGTTTCAAAAATATTTTAAATTCTACATCACTGAAACTTGAGACTTCACACGGATATTCTGATTCTAATTCTAAGAACAAAATTGCCCCACCTGGATAATTCTGTAATATTTTTTAGCTAATTTTAACCCCCAACTCTTAAAAAGCAAGCTTAACCATATTTCTCTAAGTTGTCTTATAAATAAAACCTCATCTCTTGACAATATTTATAACTTCCAAACTTTTTTTATTGGAGACTTATTTTCTTATTTCCTAATTTTTCCTGAGAACCTGAAGCAAATAAATTCAATTATTACTCATATGAAGGAATAAAGTCTCAAACCACATATGCACTTTCAATCTTCATGTGGCTAAAACTGTTGTGTCCAACTGAATGAGAATGCCATTCCACTCATCTTAAAAACATAATACTGCCTTTCATGCAAGTGACCAGTTTTTTTTAAGTCTTAGCTGCTTAGCTGTTGGAGCACAATTCAGACATCTGTTTCCAAACTAAAAGGCTAGTAACTTAATCCTATTTTCTGTCTCTATAGTGACCTGCATAAAACATGACTTAATGAAACAAAAACAAATGTCTATTTGCGTGATTCAAGATTCGGTTTTAAATTTCTAGGTAAAATCTTAATAATTTAGCTAGGCAGTATTACATGGTCACAAAATACTATCTATTATGATTGTGAAGAGACAAAAAAAGCAATGTTTTATAAACACCTTAGCTGTGAAGTAATGAGAGGTAAAGCCTCTCATAGTATTTGTACAATGTGGCAGGAAAAATAAAGAGAAACCCATAAACCACCGGACAGAAACACTTACTTACAAGAAATACATGTGCTTTTCTACAGTAATGCTTCTAGATGAGAAACATGACATTTTGCTATTGAGATATTAAAGTTTCAGAAAAATCAATTTTCTAGATGAAAGCTGAAGGAAAAATCTGCTTAAACAGATCTGTACCTGTTGTTCCCGAAGTAAATATGTATAAAACAGCTGACTTGAGGTTGTTGGCAGAGCATTGACTAACTGGAGCAGGGTCTTCAGATGCAGATTCTATTTTGTCCAAAAGGGTATGCACACTCGAAACGCAGAGTCCTTGGCCACTATCCAAACACTAACATCTTTTTGAAGTTTAGGAAGAATTTCTTCCAGTGTCCCAAGCAAATCTTAAAAATTAACATGAAATAATGTTACTTCCATTATGTCTTCATGAAACCAGAATATAACGTATTTTTCCTCTTAAAATTTTACTTTTTATAATAGGAAGAGAAATGCAAGTCACCTCCATGGATATAGATTCAATAAAATAACAACGAACTAGAATTAAAATCCACTGAAAACAGGATATAATGTGCCAAAAATACTGCTGATTCTATGTAGTTGAATGGTCAACTAACTCTCAAGGCAAACTTGTGAGCCTTGATTACTAGTTCCTATTGCCTACATGATTTTAGATGACCCTTAGTCATTGTTAAGACCAGAATGAAGTGTGGTTAAGTTTCAACTTCAAATAAATCTTGAACAAATCCATGCAAGGCAGATATATACATAACTGGTAATTACAGTACAGGTTTCTTTGGATGCCCTCAACAGCAGTGTCCCATTGAGAACTATTCTTTTTTCAGAAGCACAGAAGAGAATAATTTAAAATGAAGCAGCAGTTTAACTAAGGTTTATTCTATTGGCTTATCAGGAAAGAAACAATAAGAAAAGTTCCCAGAGTAAATAAAAAAGAAAATATATAGAGAGGCCAATCTTTAAATAATCCATTTGGTATTTATATTTTGAAGCATTTTTACAACATCACTTCCTCAGAAGACTGCAGAGTCATTAAAGTACTAATCCAGGAAACACATCCAGAACAGGAACAATACTGCTTTCAATAGAACTCATTTACACCTAAGTGCTTTGATACATTTCAGTTTAAGTAATTAATCTTGCAAGTATTCCTGTGGATATAAATTTATTTTATTATCTAAGATTTTATAAATGAAAAAACCAAGGTGACATGACTCACCCAGAACCTCACACTGAAGCACTGCCAGAGCCAGCATTTGAAATCCTGTTGTCAACTCCAAATTCACAAATATTAAATATGGACACCATATGCATAAATGTTATGCCAAAACAATAGAAGATTTTTAATCTTTCAGAAAGCTGCTTTCCTAATGACAGACTGATGTAGTTATTTTAATTAATAACATACAAATCCACATTGCTATTACATATATACAGCCTACCATCATCAACTAAACATTTAACAAACCTAAAGCCTACAGAGTACAAGTTATATATATTTTATGTACTTTTAGCAAATAGATCTGATGTAGTGTAATGTTAAAATTTTTTTTGTTCTAACTTCCCAGTACTGCAGGATGATTTCAGAAGGAATCACCAAAATTATTTTAAAAATCTGAAAGATAGATAGCATCCTGTTAGAATCACTGGAGTACAGTCCCATTATAGACAGCAACAGAGTGAAAAACTATGAATAAAAAATAATGTTAAGAACAGTAGTATTAACTGTAGGAAACCTGATGCCATGAATGTCAAGGTTCATTGGCATGTTAATTCCATCATGTTGTCATATTATAGAATTATGGTATATGTTTTGAGCAATAAAAAGGAAAACACAGTTGTACTATTTCTAACATGTATTAATAAACCCAGTGTGATGGAATAACTATGTACATATTACCTTTTTATACTGATTTTTGTCTTCCTGTTATTCATATTTGTCTCTCAGATATACTAAGGATAGCTTGTGTATGTGGAAGTTAGACTGAGAACCCAGCAAAAGAAACAGATGTGTTGGAAGTAGCTGGAGTTCTATTTCTGTTTTCAAAAGTAGTAAGAGAATATAGCATTCTCTGCCATTCTTAATTAATACACTGGTTCCATCTACAATGGAACTGTCTGTCAAAAAGAAGAGGACTTGTCTCTTTCTTTTTTCCTCCATTTTCATGCATCAAAGGAAGAAAGATGGCAACTACTAATTTCAGCCCTGCATTTAAAATTCATTTAAAATTCACGAATGACATGAGGACACAGTTCCTTTTTGGTATACTGAAACATATTTACTGAAAATAGTTAAGATAAAACATACACACTATTTTTTCTCTAAATGCTCATTCTTAAAACCAATAGCTCTGGAGCTTTTTACCACTATTGAACAATAAAATGATTACACAGCATAATCTTTCTTCTTATGCTCAGGAATCTAGTACTTGGAATGAAATGTGAACAGCTTGTAATTAAAAGTTACTGAGGAAAAAACTTCTTAGTAGATAGCAGAAAACAGCAAATTTCCTGAAATAAATAATTTCCTGAATAAAAAATTAAGTTAAAACAGCTGTATTCCAAGTGCCAGAAACAGAAAGTTACTTCTGGAACACACATGAGATGGGGTGTTTGGAGATGACTCTCAGTTGTACTAATGTATTTCCAAATAATAATTCTAATGATGGTCAACTATCATTTTGTTCCCCTAACAGAAAACATCTGTGCCAGACATTGTGTAGGGCAGTCTAGACCTTACATGTCACCTTTTCCACCTGTCAGGAAGACAGCCCTCTTGGAAGAGCTATAATTTGTATGTGCACTTCATATAGAAAAGCAATTACAGTAAAGCAATTCAGCTATTTAAACTTACGAGTTTCACTCATGTACTTATTTACTCTTTTAAAATATGAAAGTATATTCAGATTTTGGGTTATTTGTTTTGGGAGAAATGTCTCCTCATACAAAATTTGGCAAGTTCTATCTGTGTTGTTTATGTTGCTTGTATACAAATATATGCCATTTGCTAATTTTTTGGCTCCTACTGGGAAAAAATATCTAGAATTGATCAGGATGGATAATTTTATCCACTTTTGTTTGCTTTTCTTCTTCTCTTACTTTTAAAGCATTATTCAACAAAAGTTTGTGAAACTGTTACTTTATATTCACATGAATACATAACTCAGTTACATCTTTTGAGAAAGCAAGGAAAATATGTTTTGAACTACTGTCCTAGGCTTCTAGTTGCACAAAGCTTTTTTATATTATTTTCTAGCAGAGACTATGCAGGCTGTTGGCAAGGACACGGTCCCACGATGATGAAAAGAATACATTAGATTATGAATCAGTTTGTACTGAACAGAAAGTTACTCAGAAAGAGAACTCCATGAAATGGTTCTTACATAACTTTGATGTGTACCCTGGCTGATATGCTCAGGAAGTTATATCAAGTCCAAACGCTTCCCCACGCTGTCTGGCCTCATAAAATAATTGTTACTTGTACTTGATCCCCCCAAGTGACTCTGCATGGATCCTCACAAAGTAATAACAGAAAAGTCAGCTATAGCTCAGGACCAGTGCAACACTGAAGTCAGTAAAGGTAATAAAATATAGAATGCCTTGCAAATCACAGTCAGCTCTTTCTTCCACTCAAAAACCATCTGGGACAAGACACAGACTAGAGTAAGAGCAAGTGACCAAAGAGATATGGTGCCTAACAGAGCAGATGTTTCCCACAGGCTTTCTACGGTCCCCTTGTATTAAATATATAGGGCTAAATAGCTTTTCCTCCCAAATGAATAAGAAAAGGTTGTTTTGATAGAATCCACTCTTTTTTTTTTCACTCAGTGACTAACAGGACAGATCAAACTTCTACTTTTATGTAACATCAAATGACTTTAATTTACAAATACCAAAAAATACTTTGCTTACTCTCTCCAGCATGTAGACACGCTTCTGTCTACCTCAGAATACACTCAGCAGCAGAAACCACTGCTAGTGCCTCAAGAATAAAGAATCCTGGCCAGAAAAATGCAATACAGCTGGGAGAAGAACCTCTGTACAGAACTGCAAAATCATAAGACGGCTGTGAATAGAAGAGGCCTCTGGAGGTCACCTCGGTCCGATCTCCCTGCTCGAGCAGAGCCACGCAGAGCAGGCTGCCCACACGTGTCCATGCAGTACGTACTCTCCCTTAATAGCCTTTGTTATCAGGACTGATGTAAATCAATCTCATGGAGTTTAGAAAGCAATCCTTTAACAGCTGAATCCTTCCATCAGAAGTCATGATGGCAATCTGGGATGCCCTACTCTGGGCTGAACTCTTCCCAGTAAGAACAGACTAGAGATGCCCTGGCAAATAAATTCCATTTGTGCATCTCTGGTGGGTCACTAAACTGTACATGTTGTTTAGTAGTATTGCTGTTACACTGCTGTAGATACAATGATACAAGAGAGGCAATGTAATCCCTTCTTCAAGTAAGATTTTGATCAATAGGAATATTCCCCAAAAAGGACATAGTCCCTCAAAAGCCATCCTCATTTTAAGCAATGCATTACCTGCTGTTTAACCAGCAGCTTTTAAACAACTAAGGGTGGCATAGTCTGGTAAAAAAGGTAGTAAGAATTAACACCTTTCAAAAGATAAGAGCATACAGTTTCTTTCTTTCTCTTTTACAAGTTCTTCATTGACTTATGATTTAGTTAACTACTGTTTCATTAAAAGCAAAGTTTGAAACTCCAGCTTTTGAATCTCTTTCAAGAAACATTCCCCAAAATGGGAATGGTAAGAGAAAATGTTTCCAGGAATGGAAGTGTGAGAATGTAAAGCAAGAGCTAAATACTGTGGGAACATACCAGACAAATGAGAGCTGTTAAAGTAGAAAACTCTCTCTCTGACACAAAAGCAAATGGAATTACTGGAAAGGAACAGAAAGACTAAATATTCACAAATAATAGAATCTATATTTGCCTTTTAACCAGACCCTGGATGAGAAGACAAAAAAAAATTTACTTGATTGCAGAAAATGGATTAAAAGAGCATTGGTGTCATAGAAAAAAAATAAGACTTTTAGTAATAGACATTTCATATCAGAAACCAACAAGAGGAAGAAACCTTGAAGTTTTTATAATATATCTGGGGCTTAAGAATAAAACATTCAGTTGTTGAGTTCATAGAATAATCATCAAGACAAAATCAAACCCACAAAACATATACTACTGAAACACTCTGAACTAAAGTTAGAAAAAGCAATCCAAGTATGAGAGAATTGTCAGATCAGAAGTCTGATTACAAGTGCTGAAGCAAAGACAAGACAATACTAATTGGATGGGGTTACCAAACGACACTGCCTGAAAAATATGCAGGCACACAACAAAAGTGAGGAGTAAAAATGGCACATGAGAACAATCTTAGAAGAGTAACCACAATAAATGGAGCAAGGTATGGAAGGAAATGCAACCATAACTAGTATCAGGCCTAATTGTATGGAGGTATCACATTTGTAAAAAATGAAAGCACTTTCAAAAATGAGGTACAAAAAAGCTTCAAGATGCAATCTTCTCACACAAAAGGAGGCTACATCACCATTCTACGCAGGGAAGATTTAGCCATAAACAGTCAACGGTGGAACTGTTTCAGATAGCAGCTGAAGGTGGAAGATTCCCTTCAGCATAATTGAAACCTTAATATTAACTAGATATACAGTAAGATATAACAGTAGAACGTGTATACAAATTCCTGTTCTAATGTGTTATTACAGACAAAAATTTCAAGAGCAAATTTGGTCTTGCTGAGTGCAGGCAGTCAAATTGTTAAGGGGATCACTTCTGCTGTGCTGCAGTCAGTGGATAAGACCAAAGGTCATCCAATACACTGAAGATATAGTTTGTAACTGTTACAAGAAATAGAATTGCTACATTAACCTGCATTTCTTTGTGGAGGATTAAAAACCTACATATTTTTTGAAAGAATTTCATTATCCAGAAATACTTCCATTGCACACTATTCTCTGATTTAAAAAAAGGTCTTAATTGCCAGACAAGATGCCTGTCTATGGCAATGACAGATATCATACCACAAGTTGATTTGGTTTAGTGTAAATACTTTGGAAAAAAAAAAAAAAAAAAGTGTTCAAACTATCCAACTGCTGTGAAAATGGTGTCACAAGAAGAAAATTAACAACTTACGTCTAATGACGCGGAAGAATCCCTTGATACTCAAACTAACACTGGATGAAAAGAATATACATCTAAGAATTATGTAACTGACTATGTAACCCCAGTGTTAAACATTGCTCTGCAATTTTAATAAACACTAGGGGGAAATTATTTATAATAATTAGGTATAATTGGTTTCTTTCACGAGTGGTATGAGTTAAGCCTCACAGTCACTGTGTATAAACTTTCAGTTGCTAAATCTGCTAAATCTGGACTCCTTTGGAGAGGCTCCTGTATGACGTGGTCAATAGCTGATGACCTAGCAACTTGAACTTCTTTCACAGATAAAAATAAAAAAGAGCCTCTAAGTCTTGAAGAAAAATACAGAGAAGGCTCATGAGACTGACAGACAGCAGAGATTAAAAGCCATTAATAAAGTAAGAAGCTCAAATTGTAGAATACCAGCTTGAGAGACTAATTTGTTGGTATTTCTGTTGTACACAACAGAACTCTTCCCTAGTGAACAGAAGCAGACTCCCAGAAGAACCTAGTTCAACACAGTTGCTCCTACTATCAGCTGCTGGTAGCAAATTAACAAACACAGTTCCTGGCCCTGCCCTGCAAATGCTTTTTTCATCCACTAGTTACCTCTACTTTAAATAAAAACTTCTCTGAGATACAAGCTTTGATCCAAATTGTCTCCCTCGCCACAGTCAATAAGCCCAAAGTTCCTGAACATTAATTCCCTTCCTCAATCCATACACTCAGAAGTACCTATTCGTAAGAAGGAGCTAAACAAGATTTTTTAAAAATTAAATAAGAAAGCAAAATGAAAAGCTGTCAGTTCAGAAGCCAGTTATCATGTATTTGGATTATATTTAAATTGGCTTTTATTTCATGGGCTTGTTTTAATTACCAAATATCTTAAACCAGCAAACTATATAGAATCAGAATGACAAGATTTATAATTTAAAAATGTGCAAGGGAAAAATCTTAAATGCATTTTTGAAAACACAATTTTGTAGCAGCAGAGAACAGATGGAAGAAAATTCTGTCATTTAGGTGCCATGGTTGCAAAACCCCACAACTTGTATAACAGGAGTAAAGCAAGAAGGTGTGCAAGAGAAAAATGGCAAAGGAGACTTGAAACAATACTTTTAGAGAGGTGGAACAACATTAATATGCAATATTTTTATAGGTTTTCTTCCAATAAAATGTCAAGCTTCTGTGCGGTCTTTGAGCCTTGCAGGTTCACTTTCACTTGATCATAAATGCTATGGCAAGTTTATATTTTGGATCTGTCTTCAGTTTATACATCCATCTAATTAAGACAAATTTGAACATACAATGGCCAGGATGCCTACAACATGATTTTAAATTATTTTGAAGCATTTAAAAAAATTTAATACTTCAGAAAGTTGCACCACACACACTACCATCCCTATTCAAACACAGCAATTTCTTGATACAATCCAACACCAACAGTAAGTTCGTTAGTAAATCAGCTTCCTATGTACTCTACACCCAAGACTTTAGTCTTGGAAAACTGTTGTGCCTCTGCAAACAGTTGAACAGCAGAGGATGTACAGGCCAAGCTTAGACCCTCCAGTTTTGCAGTGTTTGATCAGTAGAAAGACAGGGGACAGTAGTAGAGAATAAAGTACATGACTTAAGTAAGATTAAATTTTATATGAGAAGTAATGGAAAATTATTCTTAATAGGTAATTTTAATGCTTTTAGAGACACTTTAAGCTTCTATTGAAGCAATTAAACACTTGGAACAGGCTGTACTTAGATGTTGAAAACTCTCCTGCAATACAAATTTTTCAGTAGAGGTTAAATGGTTGTTCACAAAACATGGATATTATTGATTCTGCCTGAGAGGCTGAAGCTTTGTAACATCTTGAAGCCCCCTCCAGCCCTGTGTTTCTTTCACTCTGAGAACATCTGTAAATCAGGTTTCCAATAAACAACCTGGAGGGCCAGATATGTGGGAGATATGACAATAAAAGCTTTGGATGTAGGAATGAGAAGAATACTCTACCTGCTCCCACAACCAGTATCTTGGGCTCACAGCTACTGATACAATGCAGGAGAGATCTGAAGCGGACATTGAAGTTGAGGAACGCCACCACACAGCCCAACTTGGCCAGTCCGAACCACACGTGGATGAAGTCTGGCTCGTTACCCATCAGCAAGGCCACTGTGTCTCCCTTCTTCAGAGCCTCGTGCTGCAGGAAGACCTGTGCTATCCTGTTACTCCTCCGGTCCACATCCCTGTAGGTGTGAACAGTCCCTTCGTAGATAAGGAACGGCTTGTGGGGCTGCTTCTCCGCCAGCTTCACAAACTTGTCCAGGACAGTGACAACCCTTCCTTGCAGCCGATACAGCTCCATTCTCAGCCCATAGGTCAACACTTTGAGCAGGTATCTCAGGTCGGCCCAGAAGTAGGGGAAGAGGAGTTTCTGCATGAAGTGCAAGGAAAGAATCCCGACAGCAGCCCCCGGTACCCAGGAGGGCGGTACTGGGAGCGGGTAAAGGTCATCCCAGGCACGCATCTCCCCGCAGCCGGGCCGCCGGGAACACGGCCGGGCAGGGCGCGGAGGCGAAGGCCGGCACGGACTGCGGCTCTTCCCGCCCTCAACTCCTCCACAGCGGGACGCCCGGGCCAACACCGCTCAGGAGCGAGGGACACAGGGAGCTCCGACGGCGCCGCTTCAGCCACGGCACGGCACGGCACGGCAGGGCTCGGCCACGGCACGACGGAGGCACGGCTTGGCACCGCAGGGCTCGGCACGGCCGGAGCTCCCGCCCGCCTCAGCCTAGCCGTACCTGCGGACAGCCCGGCGGGAGCGGGACGGGAGCGCCCGCGCTGCCGGCGCACGGCTGGGGCCGGACACCGCCTCCCCCCTCGGCCCTGGGACTCACGGACGGACTCACGGACAGCGCCGGGCTGCTGCTGCTGCCGGCGAGGCGGCGGCGGCCGCTCCCTGAGCCGGTTGCATAAGGCGCGATCTCCCGCTCACCCCGCCCGGCCGCCGCAGCCTGGGGTTGGCTCCCCGGGAAGGCGGCGGAGCGCAGGAAGCCTCGCCCCGGGCCGAGGCGGCTCACGGGCTCCGGGCGCGGTCCCGGGCGGGCGGTGGGAGGTGCCGGGGGCAGGTGGCTGCCGGCGGCCGGTCCCGCCCCGCGGAGATGGGGACCCGCCGGACCCCGGCCCCGCCCTCAGGCTCGGCCCCGAAGGAGCGGAGGAGAACAGAGACTTGGAGAGTTGAGTTGTGTTCCCAGCTCTCTCTAGTACTGTTTTTTTTCTGTTTTACCACTAAGATCGAGGCCTGATTAGATTAAGAATGTACAGACACAGGTCTGTTGTACGAACGCTGACCGGACACGCATTGAAAACAAATTCAAACAAATTAAATAGTGCAAAACTAGATTATGAGTAGATTTCATGCCTCTTTAAAGGCGATGCTGTCAGGAGGCTGACAGGTTTTCTTTGATACTGCAGTGTTCCTTACTTGGAAAGTGCAGTGGATGTGTATGTTCTACATAACCTAGTTAGTTCTGTCCTAATTAGGTGTACCTTTACAGGAAGAAAGAAATAGTTAGGTTTTCAGCTAGTGAGAATCGCTTCTTCCAGAAGAACATTCTGTTAGAATACAGAGTTCTACCTTGCTTCTCTTAGGCGATGACTCAAAGGGCCAGTATTTAAAATTTCTTAAAAGTAACTAATAGGTAGATTAAATACTGCATTAACCTGTGTTTAACAGGCAAAAACTTACTGTAGTTATTTGACTGACTGGAGTTTGGCTGTTGTTTACTGCTACAGAAATATGCATAAATAATGAATAAAGGGAAAGGCCGTGACTAGTAAGGAAGATGTATACTTATGTGTTGATTTGAAGGAAATCAGAGGTTGACTCTTGTTTGCAAAGATTGAAGCAGGCAGAAAGAAAGCAGAAGGCACAGCAGGCCAGGTCAGTGAAAAACTGGGCAAATGGATGAGAGTAAGAGGTAAAGCAATAAGTAATTGACAGAGCACAGAAGTAAGATAAATACAGAATGGGCTGTGGATAAGAGACATTTTAAATATACTGTGCTGTGAGCTAAAAATCAGCTAGGCAACATGGCATTTACTAAAGTGACTAATGATTAGTATGTCACCACATGTCACAAGAACAGAGAGGAAGAATTTTGTAGCTTAGTGCTACTAATCTTGATTTGCAACTCAGTGCTGCTAATCCCCAAGAACTGAAATTATGGGCAAGTCCTTAACATAAAGACTCTGGTATTCTGAAATGCACTGTTTCAAAGCAAAATTGTACGTTTGAGGTCTCTGAATTGTCCCTTTTCCTGTTAATTCTACATAGAAATTATATCAATCAACTCTACTTAGAATCCAAGTTTCTTGTAAACATGAGCAATAACTTACTTCTTATATCCTCTTAAAGGGAGACAAGACAATTCTCTAATGCATGAGTTATTTCCCAGTAATGTTCTGGTCTGTTATAAAAATGGATAAGACAAGCCAAGAACTATCAATAGGCAATGGCAAAGCCACATAACTCAGGTGAAGCCATACTGGAATTGGATTCAAACCCTGCCTGTGCAAAAATTCCTTTGGGATACTGGATTAATCTCTTACAGTGTCCCCAAATTGGATGATTTATCCACACCACAAACCTAAATTTACACCTTAAGGCCTTCTTAGTCCCTTGGTTTGATTGTTGCACAAGCAACAATAGATTAAGACAGAAGGATCTGCAGTTTCTTCTCTATGCCAAGTGAAATGGCAGCTGGTCTAGCATTAAAGTTAGGAGGTGGGTTAGGAACTAGTTAAATTCACCTCCAATATTTTTGCTCTCTATAGTTTTGTTTCTTAATCCAATGGAAATAGATTCACATTTGTTTGGGGGTTTTTTTTAAGTAAACAGCAGAGAATTTGAATGGTTCCAATTATTTTTTTTTTTCTTGTTAACTAGTTAATATCAGCAGTGAAAATGTAATTATTTGCATGCATGGGTTGTTGAGTGTAACATATGAACAGTTAAGAGGACATGAGTTGCTGTATGTGTTGAATAAATTGTTGGAAAAAATAATTGTCTGGGAAAAAAAATTATCTTATTATGTGACTAAAATTACTAAACCAGCATGTACTTGCAAGTGGTACATCCATATTGTGAAGAAACCTTAATTAAAACTATTCTAAAGGTTAACTCAAAAAAATCTCTAGAAAGTTCTCATATTTTAAATGTAGCCATATTTGTTTTAAAGTAAATAAACCCCCAAAAGTATAGTGAGAAGTCTTGTGTTCATCAGGTTCTTGTTAACTGTCATGAGCTGGAATCTAATGTACTTTTGACATTATGTAGGACACATAAACTCGTGCTGCAGACAAATCACTGAGCCCTGAATTATTTAGTACACTGTAATTATTCTCAACTTCACTTCAACAGAAAACATTTTGATGCCTGAGAGTATGCTATGACCCAATAGTGAAATATAAAGGAGTTTAATTTTCTACTGGTGGAACACATATGTGAGAAGTTTTGTTCTTAATGTGATTAAATAAAACATTTTCCTGAACCAAAATCTCAGTATTTCAAGAAAATATGCACTGATTACTGAAATGTTTCTGCAGTATAAAAAATCTGTAGCTTTGATGTTACCATTTTGACACATTGTGCCTTTTAATATCCAGATAACAAAATATGGTGCTCTACACACATTTTATCAACTTTGAACCTGGCTAATGTGCTTGGGAATTTGCTTGGGCTTTTTTAGTGACATAAGTATCAATTTGGGGGGCAGGGGAAAAGCTATTGTAAATAAGATTTTTTTGATGTATGGAGTTTTTAGGTCCTCTCAAGGGAAATAATAGCATAAATTCTGAAGTGTCAGCTCTTTTCTAATTTCTAATTAAAGTAATTTTGAAGTAGTGACTTTTTTTTCATCTGAGATAGAAGTTTGCTATTTAAAACAGAAAGAGATTTGATAGAAATTCCTGCAAGAAAAGAAGTCTATGGATTAAGGATAGATTCCTGGTTTTTCAGAGTGTCAGAATGCTGTAATATGGAAGAGGAAAAAAATAGCATCATATTCTGAATATTGTCTTGCAAATTGTCCACCACTATTGAATGCTTCCTTTTTTATATTTCAAAATAAATATATTTTAAAATATATATTCTATTTTAAAATATAATCCAGAAGATTAAAAAAAAAAATAAAAATACCTTGAAAATGCAGTTTCCAGATCTTCACATCTCACTCTTCAATTCCATTGCCATTAAAGTAAAACAATAATATCCAAGTAATTGTGTTTATAAATTCCACAGGTTAGCTGTGAAACACGTCTAGCAAAATCTAAGATCTTAAATCTAAAACTAAACAAGTAATAAACAAAACAGGGTTTGATGTCTGAGTGGCCCATAAGCAAGTCATAATGTTGAAACAGCCACACAAAACTGAGTCTTGACTAATAGTCCCACGGGAATTTGGGGAATGGTGTAGTCATGCTACAGTTATTTCAGAGACCTGAGGAGGTAAAGTTTAAAGCTGTTGTCATGGCACAAACCAGACTTTACAGAAGGTTTTCATCATAGGAAAGCATTTAGGATTCAAATCCATAGGTAAAGAAAATTATTTTTCATCATATTTTGGTATGCTTGTTTATTCTGAAGTTGTGTGAAGACATTCATTTGAAATACTTAGATTACATAAAGTGCCTTATCTCAAGTCATTCACCACAGTTCAAGTCAACACTACAGACTTGTGGCAACCTTTCAAAGATGTAGAGAAATATAATTTCTAGTAGATGAAATTTTATTAACAGAAACAATAGCTTCGAATAGGCTTTACAGGTAGATTTTTAGTTTGTCTGAATTCATGAAAATGTCTTTGTACTAGAAGCCATATGCACTAGCACCCCAGTAAAATTTAGCCACATGCTTCTAAAAGAGTATAATGAAATATTCAAATTTTCTCAGTCCTAGAACAACTTTGTGGAGTGCTGATGGAATGAGTTCATAACAGTGAGTCTTTTAGTCATGAAAATATAGAGTTGGGGTTCAGTCCCACTGTCATCCAGAAGTTATATGAACTGAGCAAGCTACCAGTACACATTTGAAATTAATTATATAGAAGGATTTCACATTGCAGTCTGATTGTCTCAAACCAGTGGTTTTGATTTTACTCATTCCACAGCTCCTGCCTTGCTTATCAGGTACAAAACACAGCACTGACTTGTCAAAGGGATGCATATTTTACACGGCTTTAAAGAATAGGTCATCATTCATACATAAAGCTAAAATATAAGTCCTTTATAAAGGATATTCTGGTGCCATCTTAAGTGTAAGGTAAACAAGAAGGTTTGAAAGCATAGGGAAACCCTAGACAGGACATGAACAGAAACACGGAAGGAAACAGACTTCTCCTCAGTATGAAGAGCCATCATTTTCACTTCCTTTAAATAGATACTTTGTTGATCGCTAGTTTAACTTGACTCATGTTATGGGTAATTTGAAAATACTTCAACATTTTTGAGAGTTCTACACCTTAATGTTTTTGTTTTTCTTAAAATTGTTCTAGACTACCACTACAGAGCATAGTATCCCAAATCATTTTTCTTTTCATGTCAAACAACAAAAGCATTCTTTTATACTATTTTAGCTGGCTTGAAATAGCATGACATAAGAGTCTAGAAGAAATCTTCCACTGATTGTCAGGGAAATTTTCTGGCATGCTGGCCTGTGTCAAAACAGCATGGAGCAGACGAGGCACAAAAATCATGAGCAAAACTTCAACAATATGTGACTATCTCTAAGAAATCATATATGAGCTAGATGCCTATCCATTGTTTGCTTCTGCTTTGTGGGTATCTTCTAGGAAGACAAATTTTTATTTAAAATAATTTTTTTAAATAAGCATCTTTCAGATCAGGGTGTTTTCAGCAAGTACCAGTTGGAAGTATTCAGTGTTTTCATTATCATTTTGAATTTCTAGGTGAAAGGGCTGCTGTACTCATTTTTCAAAGGATTAGAACAGGGTGTTCGCCTTGTGTGCCTTCAGGCACACAAAAGATAGTTTTCAACTTGCCTCTGCTTTCTGAGCTTTCATGTTTGCAACACAGTTAAAGAGTATGCCAGAGAATATCTGTCCCTTATTTGTGCTTTCATTGTTTTGTGCTTTGATAGCATTTGAAATTTTATCTGATGCCCATGACAATAGTATTATCAATGTTAGCTGGTATAACATTTCATTCCTGTGACGTCTTCTTGCTACAAGTACTTCCCTGTACTTTTACTACCATTTCTGATACTGCCTCTATGTTTTAAGAACTTAGGTCTTCTATATAGAACATTTTCAGAAACACTTTGCTATCTGGTATAATTGGGTTATATGCTAAATACTGACTTCTTTAAATTCAGTAGCAAAAACTTTCACTCATTTTCTTAGCTTTCTTCTCGCACATTCCTTTCCTGTGGTATGGAAATGAAGAGGGAAAATGACTCTCTTGAAAGCCCAAGAAGCAACTTGTAGCAGGAGAGGGAGAAAAGAATTTAAAGTTCTTAACAGTTACAGGTACTCGTACTTCTCTGTGCATGTTTCGGCATTACCGAATCCTGAAACCACAGTGATTTTGTGGTGCAAGAGACTCATTCCTCAAACGTCTTCTATGTAGATCCTGTTCAATGTGATTGTCAATCAAAGTGATCATGTATTAAGTTTGCTGGATTAAGCTGGTGTGTTGTTGATCTAATAACACAGCTAATAACCGTTTCTGGCACATATTAATTTTGCTTGCTTGAAGTGAAGTGTTTGACATGCTCTTTCTGCTTCCCTTTTTACCCCTTTCCCCCTTCACAAGGCAGCTTACTTTGAGAGACAACAGAGAGAAAACCCCCTTTTCTTATCCCTGTTGCTCCATTATACATACTCAGAGTCTATGACCAAGCATCAACAGCACAGCTACTAAAAGAGCAGCCTGAGGAACTAAGCAGGTGCTGAGGATGCCCCTAACAGAGGCAAAAGCACCCTCCCTGACCAGAGGGCAGTCTGGCTACACCTGAACACACCGGGGTCTGGGGCTCTTCAGTATAGGACCTGCCAGCAGCCCCAGACAAGGCATGGTAATGGATCAGGTCCAGGGTAGGAGATGAGGCCAGAGGTAGGACTAGAGACAATGGTATGACAATGTCCATCCACAGGGCAGGACAACTCAGTTCAGGAAAGTGTTGTTGCCCAGCCCTAAACTTAGACTCTTTGGAGCCTTTGGGAGGAGGGGAGAGCATCCCAAGGGATTGCTGGTCATGGCCATTAGGGCATATTTATGTCACTACCTGTTACTTGATTCATACAGGTTCTAAGAAGCTGGTGGGAACTCATATTTTTAGCAGTTTTCTAAGAAGTGTTTTTGAAAAAAGAACCCTTTTATGTTCACTCAGGTAGTTTGTCATATGAACTGCAGATGAAATCTGTCATATTCTTTCACCTTCACTGATAAACCTCATGAGGCTAATGGGGAACAAATGTAGGAAAAAAGTTAATGAGGAAAAAATAAGGTGACTCGATCACATACTTTAATATCATTAACTTTACATTTATGTGATAAAGTCTCTACTACATGCAAAGAAAATATCTTTTGTATGTGTCATTTAAGCCATGAACATTTCAGACAAATTGGCTGTTTTCTTAGTTTCTAACTGCCTGAGGTGTGTCTGTGTTATTAAGTAGTTATCTGAAAAATGAGGAGGTAAGTATGTAGGTATCTTCAAATACTAGTCTGGTAATAAAAGAATAAAGAACATGGTAACCACAAGGCAAGTGTAGGCATTTTTAAAGTCAGCATTATGTCAGTAAATAACTATGCTTTCATTTCTGGAAGGGACTTTCTTGCCAAAAACTTCATCTGGATGGAGCTGAATAACTTTTTATATCTATATGAATGATCTTGTTGCAAAATGATTTCATGCCAAGAAAAAGAAATTATATTGAAAAAGAAATTTTTAAGGATATGTCTGTGTGCAGGGGCCATTTTTTTTATAAATGACTTGCTGAAATCTACATTAGTAGCCTGTGTTGTACACTAGTCCCTTAATTACCTAATAACAATTGGCCTATTGGCTATTTGCAGCTTCATAGTCTTGTCTCAATGGTGTTAACAGACCACTTTCAGCATGAGTGTTAGTGGTCAGAGAGATACTAATAAATGTCGAGGTAATTCCATTTCATCTTCTCTCCACTAGAATACTGTTTGCTCAGGTACCACTGTGTCAACAGCATTGAAAACAGCTTTAACATAGGTAGTAAGCTCCACTTTCCACTGAAAGCAAAAGAAATTCTGGAAGATTTCTCAAGGTCAGCTGATCATGGAATGATGCACAAAAATGACCAGCCAAAATGGTCTCACTGGAATAATTTGTTGTTAATATGTCTTCCTACATTTCCATCTGTCTGCAAACTATGATAACTGAAAACTAACAGCCTGAGGAAATCACCTTAAAAGTTGCTTTTACAATTGCAACATTATGCCAAGGCAGGAAAATTTTTGCCTGACTAGCTTGTGTAATAATCAAATCAGACAATTGCCTAGGTGGAGCAAGAAAAACCACGAACTGCAGAATGGTTTCACTTTTGTGATGGCAGTGACTACAGCATTTTGCCTAGACAGCACAGGCTCAGGCATGGCAGTAAGTCACTTCTATCATGCGTTCTTTTCTGTAAGTAGCTCAATGAAGACCTTTCACCTAAAACATCAAGAGCTGGAGAGGAGTAAACTTTTTCTTTCTTTTTTTTTTTTTTTTTTTTTTTCCTTTTCTTTTTCTTTTCTGTCTTTTCTTCTTTTTTCTTTTTTTTTTTCTTTTTTTCTTTTTCAGACATCTTCTGACAATGAGGGCAAGAAAGAATGAAGATAAACAAGGGGAAAGGTGCAGTAGGAAGGACAGAGAGGCAAATGATGTGCTGCACATTCTGTCCCCTTTCCTGTGCCCTGTCCCTCAGCATTACATTGTTTTCCAAATGTTGGGTATAGGCTCTTGCATTGTGAGGACTCAAGGAAGGGCAGTGAAGGTAAGGAAAGAAACAATATGTCATAGTTACACCATAAGGCCTAAGAGTTATTCCAACTTTCACACTGACTATTTTTTTGTCTGAATTTAAAGTTCAGAAGTTTTTACTGTGCCTATATACTTCAGAAATAAAGTATTTGTTTGCATCAATTTTTCTGAAGGGATTTAGTGCCTTATTATTCATTTTGGCCTCTTGTCTTGCAATGTGAAAAAGGTTGTGTCTGGAAGTTGCTAAAAAGCTCTTTCTAAAGGAATTTTGAGTGTATTCACAAATTGGTTACTCCATATTTGTTTGTGGTTGTTTAACAACAAAATTGTTTCATTTGTGTGCTTTGCATGTACCACATTCATAAACTAGTGGTTAGTGAAATATTTTGAAGAAGGTTTCCATAGTAATTTTTAGTAAAAATTCCAGAATCATCTCCTTGATGTTTCAAAGCCAGAAAAATTATGTGTGAGGTATCTCTAAATATAATCTAGGTAAAAATTAGCCATTTAACCTGTTTTTCTATTAAAAGTTCCACAATGAACAGTTCAGTTATTTTTAAACAGTTTTTCTACACAGAGCTAATTTTTAAGGTATTGTCAGTTGAAAGTGCTAAATACTGCTGTGGGTGTAGAAGAGTCATTTGACAGGTCTGGCAGAAGATAATACTGGCTTATTGCTAAATAAAACTATTTTCTCTTTCTCCTCCCAACAGGAAGACTCCAAATGTTAATTTACTGTCTGTAACATTCAGAAGCAGAATAAGCCACATACTATCATCCCTACCATGTTTCTCACAAACCCCACTGTAAGGTTGTGTATCTCTGTCTCTCAAAGCCCTTAACCTCCATGCCATACTGCTGTTGCTCTTCTTTCTGAAAAATGTCTCAGGCTTCAAGGAAAACTATAAAATGATTATGGGTTTTTTAATGGAAGTGGTGCTTGTGTTAAGATTATCTAGCTCTGTTCATTTTTATTGTGTCCTTGTCAAATATCATATATTTAAAAGTTTTGGCTCAATGTGATGAGACTCCTAGTTTATTGATATTGATATCAATATTGGTGGTTTTCCTCATTATTATTTTCTTTTTTTCCTGATTTTCTTATTCAGGTAAGTAGATCCATGCTATGGTTTTGGATTTCTTTTTCTTTATGTCCAGAAGTAAAAGCAGTGAAGTTTAAGGATTCTCTTTACTGTACTCTACATAAAATCTATATGTATTGTTCATATCTATGTGTCAAGGCAATATAGCTGTCCAACTAACAGAAAATAAAAAGTGTATAGAAAATAAGTTTCTACACAGAGCAAGAGTATTATATAATCTGTTTTGTACAAGTAAATAACAGCAGTTTTTGTAGGAAGTTTTGTACTGCTAATCCTTGCAATTCTTTTTATAATTTAAAGTCAGGACTGTAGGATATTATGTGCTTTAAAGGAAGAAGCAGCCTATGGTGGAGATTGTTTTATAACATAATCTACATTTGTTCAGCACTTTTATTTCAAGAGCTGCAACTGTCACCATATGTAGAAATGTGTGAGCTCTAAGATGCAGACAATATCAAAGACAAAATCAGAATCTGTTATGAAATGGGCCCAAAACCTCTTATGGAAATTTTTATTTTTAAAATGGCCAAGAAAAAAAATTTTAAAAACAGTTATTTTGGAAGGCTTTATAAACTTTATGACAGTGTTGCTTTCAGAAAATGTTTTGTGGAAATTTTTGAATTCCTTTCAGGAGGATAAATGAATATGACAATATTTACTACCTGTGTAGTAGAAAAAGTAATAGAAACCATGTTGCTATCAGAATTCTGGTATTTAGAAAGCTATGAATGACTTCATAAACACTATGTTTACTCATTTCTCCACATTCCAGAGTAATCTAGTTTAAAAATAACTGTGTATATAGTTATATACAATACAGAATGCCAACATGGTTTAATTTAAATATATTCTTTCAAGGCTTTTGAAAGAAGTCTTTGGTGAATTACATTAAATTTGATAAAATTCAAGTAAATACTCCAAGCAAAAATGAAACTCAAGGAAAAACAGCAAAAAAGTTATTAAAACAAACACACTAAAACAAGTATTATCCAGCATTAAACACACTTCAATATTTAAAATACCTCCATATTTTAAAACTTTTTTCAAGTGTTAAATCTGCATACTAAGAAACATGGATCAGTTTAAAACACACATTAAACTTTCTCTTTGACTTGAGGAGTTTCAAAATTTTTATGTATCTGTAGGACCTTTAAGGATAATATAAATATGATTTCCGGATAGAGGCTTTAGTAAAGTAAAGAAATATCAAACACTTTACTTTGAAAATTCTTTTTTTATGTATGTTTGAGATTATCTCATCTGCAATTAAGGAAAGATCCTTCATCTTAAAACTTTTAAATCCTTTATTTGTACTATTTCAGTATATTTAAGTACTAACAGGTCAGAATACTTGGACTGAAACTTGCTCACCCCTATTGCCCTCTGCTGTGTGTGAAGGACATTAATATATACCCAGCAGCTTCCTTTGTCAACGTTTAATCATGATGCATGTCCTTATTGGTACTCTTCAAAACAACATATAATTTCTTTTTTTTTAACAAGGAACCTTTTAGTTTTTTCCTCTCACTATAAATATATATTTTTTGCTTCTAAGATAAGATTCTTTTAAAGCTTTTGTAACCACCTGTATTTGTGTTGCTTTTGACTTAAAATAGCACATTCTGTATAATATGTCAAAAGTAACACAATTCTTGTTTGATTTCTGTAACTGTTCTTTTAATTAAAACCCTACTTGTAGAAGACTTTGGAGGAAGTCAAACTTTTTTGACATGTGTAAAAATTTTAAAGTTAATCTAGCACAAGCAAAGAAAACAGAATAACAATTGTTTTTCTGCCTGAGGGAACACTGGCAATGCCAGATAAAATTAGCAGTGCCACATAAAACCATTAGATGATTTTGAAATCAGCACAGAGAATGGGGATTAGAACACCATGCAACCCTCCAGTTGTCCCTGAACTTTCTTAACACTAGCCTGTTTTCTGGCAGTTTGTTTATCTGCTTGGGGCTTGGAGTTCCTGTACTGCTTAATATCTCCACAGGTTAAAACTTCTCAGCTCTCTAGGTTTGCAAGGTTTTCAGGTGCCTGTACTGCTTAGCTGTCAAGACTCCAGATATCTGTGGCTGTATATAAAGAAACTTCTACTTCAGTATCTTCTAGAGGAATGAGTGTGAGGGCTGGTTTTTCTTTTAACGCCTTCCCTCCCTTATGTAATATTCTCTCTTTGAGTTTATCTCCCTGAGAACAGTTTGAATATTCAACTTGTTTTTCGACTCAAAAAAGAACAGATTTATTCATAGGCAGTGGTTCATGTGCATGTTAAATCATGTACAAGGAAAAGTAGAATAATGAATTTGCTGCACATCAGCCCAAATACAAGGATTGTCTGCAGGCTGCAGGACTGTTCTGTGCATGACACCAACTTGGGCAGGAACACCGATGGTAGGAAATGTATTCAGCTGCTGAGGAGGACAGACTGCAGAACCTGACCAGCACTGGGGTCTTATATAGGAAAAAGTGACCAATAGCAAGAAAAGCCTTTAAATCATAGAAGTATAAATTTTAGAAGTTTCTTGATAAAAATGTCAAGACGCGTCTTTGCCAAATAATTTGTTTTCATTCAAATTGTGGCTATCTCTTTCTGTCCTTCTGATACATAACCTTAACACAAGGCAGCATTAAGCTCCTAGACTGAATCACTTGTATGCATAGACCTTATGTAAATACTGCTGTAGTGCATATATGCAGATATTAACAAAATTACTTCAGAATGTCTTTCCAGAGGTGATATTTTTGTGTACATGGTGAAAGCATGTAAGTACCACCCTCCTTCTTCAGATCTCAAAAAAAGACAGCATTATTAGCAGATTGAAGCCCTGGTATCCTCACATCTAAAAGGCTTCTAGGCCTTGAACAGAGAAATTAGTTCTCTCCCTATTTATTGTTGAAATTGTTAATGTGTGAAAGACTTTTTTGTCTTTTATAGGACTTTTTTCCTATTGCTAGAAATATTGTGGTCTGCATATGAAATATTCAGTCCCTCCCTTTCTTTAAGGGTCTTCTTATTTAATAGTGTATGGTTGTTTCACACCCTCTGTGACATGGGTTAATAAATTATATATTTAAAAGCTTTTCAGTACTGAAAATTCTTATTATAATATTCAGCATTAATTTCTGTAATGGTGATTTGACTCTAGTTTAAACAATAGGTTTCAAATATCATAATTTGTTTAAGGCTTTTGCACAGTCCATGGCAGAATTCCTTTATGAAAATTAAGTTTCCTAAGTAATATAATTTTCAAAATTGAATGCATGTCTTGCTCCAAAACAAAAACAAAGTCATAAAATTTGAAATAACAAATGAAGAGATGTTATCGATACTGTTTTGAACTGGATGTTTGCTGATACAAGAAAGAAACAATGCAAAAAACCCAGACAAGATGCCGAAGTCTGATACCATTAAGGAAAGTACCAAAGGAGAAAGAAAAAAACATGAAAGAAAGGTTAACACTGGGAGGTGACTGAAGGCTTTGAACTGTGAAGCTGATGAAAGTGTATGGAAAAATACCCGACTTTGCAATCTGTTTCTATTCTTACCACAATAACCTTACATATCCTGGCAGGTCACCTAGACCTTATTGATGCATACAGAGGAGATTACCTTTAGTCCTGAGATAAAATTTCTCCTAGTTTTGAACAAAAATACAAAATATATGGTGGGAAGAGGCCAAAAAAAAGTCATCAGGTATGTATTCACTTTAAAAGAAATTCAAAACTAAATAAAGCATATATCTGATATTTAGTTCACCAACATGTACGGTTTGTGAGAACAACGTACACAACCAATCCCTGTGCCGTGTGAAATGTGGTCTCCTGTGAATGCTGATCATAGCTGGATGACTGCTTTCTTTGAAGTACAGTAAAATGTTCTCAAGTGACTCCATAACAAGCTATAGAGTGGCTAGAAGCTTAGGGCACATCTGAAATAAATTTTTTGAAACAACTTTGAACAAAATTTCTTTCACAGCTTCCTCAGCAGTGTAAGAGTTCCTACTGATGGAAGTACGGAAGTATTTCACAATGTCCAGCTCTCCTGACCTTGAAAGTATAGTTTGGTTCACTGTTTGGGCATTGAGAGCTCTTTACCCAGACATACTTTTATGCTGAAACAGGCTCCGCTGCTCACAAAAGCATGTATTCATTCTTTGCCTTTGCAGGCCCAGGGGAGAGTGAAGTGAGACATGCACAAATGAAGTCCTTTTCAAGGACTTTCACTTCACTGTTGTCTGTACATCTGATAAAGGTGCAACTCAAAGCACTCGGGTTTGAAAACTTCATCATTAGTAGGAACAGAATGGCACTTCTAGAGCCAGCTGCCATGCTTAATTAGGTGGGTGGTATGCACTGTTGCTGCTAGAGGTAATTAAAATTATCTGTCAGCATTTTTGGTTGTCTTCAAGAAGGAATGCAAACATAGCTGAATTCTCTGTGCTCTACACTATTCTGGAAGCTCTTAGACTTGCAGAAAGAACCAGGTTTTGTGCAGGTCAAATCACCTTGGTCATTGTGCTTCATTCCCAGGGTAACCTCAGTGGGAGCTTGCTTTATGCAGCCTGCTGGAGAATAAACAGCCTTAGTTTGTATCTGCTGACTTAGGAAGTTGTGTCCTTGGATTTGACCACTCTACCCAATGCAGCTTTCTATTCACAAAGTTTCTGATTAATTATTTTCCTCTTGTGTGGGTATAATTCCTTCCTTATTGCATTTAGTTCCTTACATGTTTTCCATCTTACTGCTTCCCTAGTTTATTAAGACATTTGTACTGGTAGCAAAAAAAACTATTGGTGTCCTAAATAAACATACTAGGTAGCTACATTATTGATGGAGAGGAATTTATTGGCATATCTTTTGTTCCTTAAACCAGAAATTAAAATACAATTTTGAACTGAACTGTAAGCAAAAGAGATGTAATTTCTTTAATAAGGCATTTTGAAAACATTAAGGATAAACAATTTTAGGTGAAGTGGGACATAATTTGTTCTTCACATATGCAGATGGCAGATGAATAAACTATTGGCTTTTAGTTGTGAAGCCATAAGCAGAATTGTTGTCTTGTGCTCCTCTTTATTTTAACTTTTTCTGAAGATTAGATGTTGGAAAATAATTGAATATGGAGGAAAACAGTGAGGAAGAACAGCAACAGTAATTGTCAGACAGAATACTGTAAAATATCTTAATAGTGTCAATAAAGCCAGTGACAAGGCTTTTCTCTGGGGTTCCTGGAGCTCCCTAAAATTATCTTTATTGTTACAAAATAATTATGTCCTGGGCTGCATTAGGGGAGTCTTACCAGCAGACCAAGGGAGGTTCTCCTTCCCCTTTCCTCAGCATTGTTAATGACACATCTGTAATGCTGCATCTAGTTGTGAGCACATGGAGAGTATTTTGGGTATTGGGGAGAGTTCAGGCTAGCATGAAGATCTTTATGGATCTTTATTTCCTACAAGGAAAATTTGAACAAGCTGGGGCTGTTTAGTCTGGAGAAGAAAAAGCTCAAAGGGAATCACTTTACTGTGTAGAAAAACCTGAAGGCAATGTGTACAGAAAGTGGAGCTATGATACAACCAGTAGTGCCCAGTGACAGAACAAAAGGCAATGGGCACATACTGAAACACAGGAGGTTCCTCTGAACATTAATATGTTAATATTAACAATAACAACATCAGAAAAATCTTCAGCGTTTTTTTATCTAAGGATGACCAAACACTTGTGCAGGTTGTTCAGCGGTGTAGTCTCACTCTTTGGAGGTATCCAAAACCCATCTGGGTAGCTGGCTCTAGCATTTCTGCTGGACTTGAAGGACTGGGCCAGAAGACATCCAAGAGCCTTCCAGCCTGAACCATTCTATGATTAAAAATCAGGCTACTGCTGTTTTATAAAAAGCTGTGCATGGAAGTACTAGAGAAGGCAGCC
Organism: Sitta carolinensis; assembly: GCA_032173965.1. Lineage (NCBI taxonomy): Eukaryota > Metazoa > Chordata > Aves > Passeriformes > Sittidae > Sitta > Sitta carolinensis. Next base: position 46,908,096 of record CM063313.1, read on the forward strand.
AGTGAGTAATGTTTAGAAATGCTACCACCTTGTGGCGGTTGAAATGACAGAGCAGACTGACAGTGCTCTGAAACTTGTCTCCTTACCTGCATGGTCTGTAACTCCTGGTCATGTCCACACAACTTCTGAAAAAAGATTTCAAAGAGCTTTTGTTGTTCCTCAGTACTATAGAAGTAATTTCTTTCCGTATATTAGGTTGTTTTAGTTTAATTAATTTGTAACAAGTAATTGAAAAAGCATCTGCATTATGCTTTTATTCATGTGGTTGAGATAGGCCTGAATGGAACAGGGAGTTGGACTCAATGAAGGCCTGAATGGAACAGGGAGTTGGACTCAATGATTCTGGAGATTAGTAAATTTATGTGGATTATGTAGCAAATATTGCTTTTTTAAAATCTCACTCCAAATTCAGAAACCACATATCCCATGGGAGATGTCATTGTACCCTAGGTGATGGTAGTATTAGTCATTATTATCATTATTATTATTATTATTAATGGTGTTTCATTCATTAATGTAGTGGCAGTATTGGCACTAGTAGTGATAACACAGACTGAAAACCAAGAGAAATTAAGTGTCATCCTTGGGAAACAGCTAACCAAACAACTCTGCAAAATGGGGTCTAAATGGGGAAAGAACTAGGTTAATATGATACCTATCTTATCTATCTGGACAAAGGACCATGCGAATTCAGGGAAATACACAGAAGACGCAGACTGGTTTTCCCTCACATAAGTGTGGAGTTGTTTAATTTTTAAATGAAATCAAATACATGTAGTGACAGAAAGTATATCCAGCAGGTGTGCAAATGTTATATTCTCTGATCTGCTTCTCCCTGCAAGACTTTTTAGCACCTTTTAGCAGGGCCTAGGTATTCAATCACAGACAAAGCTGGAACTTACAGTCATTTCAGTTCAGTTTTTATGAGAACTCTATTGCAGCAATATATCAAGTGGAGAGCAAAGGAAGAAATTTTGTGCCAGAATTGATGAATTTTTACAAACAATTTATCTGTGTTAATTCTGGTGTAAGCTGTGGAAAATAATGACCGCTAAATGCTACAACTGTATTTTGGCACTGAATGTTTATTTTCCACAAAAATGGTTTCTGGTTTTCAAGATGGCTATCTTCTGGTAGACCTTATGCTTATTTCCGGTTCCAGTATCGTGGGAACCAGAAGTGGCTAGTCCAGAGGAGATGGAGCCGGAGCCCACAGTAGGCAGGGACTTCCTGACTGAGAGGGAGGGGTCTGACAAGGAGGTGGCACCGGAAGCAAGGGCAGAGTCTGGTGAGGGGGTGGTACCCATTGGAAGGGGTGGACCCGATGCAGGGGGAGTCCCTGACGAGAGAGAGGAGTGGCAGGGAGCCTAACTTGGTGGTTTTACTCACAGAGTGAGTGCCATCTTGGGTAGTATAAGATGGTGGGGTAGGATTGGAGGGTAAAGGAGAATGGGTTGGGTAGAATCCAGGATGGTAGGGCCCATACCAGCCTGGGAGGGGGTAGGAGAGGAGGGGAGATGGCAGGCAGCAGGTGGCTTGTCTGTGCATTAGAGCAGTTTCCATCTCCCATTCTACCCTTGAAGTTAGCGGGTTCAGGAAAGTGGTGGATGGATTGAGACAACTGGGGATTAACATTAAAATTATGAACTTTAGAAACAGCCCCATAAATTAAATGAAAAACAGGGTAAAATTTTGCAACTTTGGATATCCCTTGGGTTTGTAAAAAATAAAGTTTCTTCCCAACGGAGTCCCAGAATTCTGAATGCTGAATTGAATCAACCGAAGCATTGGAGAATTTTTTACATAACCAATGAAAAAAAACCTTCAAATTCCCCTTTTGAAAAGGTTTCCCCTCTAAAACGAGAACTTCCCTAACTCAGACGTATACGTCCTTTTTAGCCTTGGATAGCTTACAACCTATGGCTGTCCCTGATGGAAGGGAAAGTGCCCACCCACAAGACAAAGCAGTCCAACGCAAGCCTGAACCCTGGGCGGCTGCTCACCCACTCACAGCAAGGTGGCTCCGGGCACAGGTCCTCGAGATTTCTTGTGGGTGTCATCAGCCAAGCCAGTCCTTGAGCTGCAGAGAGAGTGCCAACCTTCCCCTCAGTAAGATCCTGATAAGACTCAGGATTCATTTTCGGGGTTGTTGCTTACCCGAAGGTGTCTTGTTTCCCACAGGCACAGTCCACAGGAGTTGCTCTCAAAAGCCCGCCAAAAAGGGGTCCCTCTTTGAGCACCACCCTGTAGCACTACCAGCTTCAGTGAACCTTGCAAGCAACCCACAGGTGCAGAATTCCACAGACGCTTTTAAGGTGGCCGACAATAAAGGCAAAAAGGACGGGTCTCAATATAGAAATCCAAGAGCACTTTATTGGCCATATGGAAATCCAGGGAAAAAGACAAAGATGGAGGAAAGCACATGGGGTTTTATACAGGAATGAGGGGGTGGATCTGAGGGTCAAGGGCCAGTGGGGGCAGATAAAACTGGCTCAGAGGAGGGGCAGCCAGCTGGCTGACCAATGGGTCAGCAGAGCTGAGAAAGGGGTGGAATACTGTGGCAAACTGGAACCAATGGGGCTCAGGGAAGGGGAAACATTCTAGGGGGAGGTACATATAAGGCAACAGGGGGTTGAACAGGGCTGAACCAAGCTACTATGAGTAGCACCAAATACAACCACCAATAAGGTTCAACAAATGAACTCGTGCTTAGAGACCTTATGGCAGACAGCCCTTCCCCCTTTAGGCTCAGGGGAGTGTCTCTCCTGGATTGAATTTTTCCTTTCCAGAGCTGAATTATTTTTCTTATTGGTCCTCTACAACTGAGCATTACATAAAATATTGCAATTAAATATTACATCATATAATTAACCATCACTGAACTGTAGTCTATATGCAGTGTTCATGCAGTATTTTGGTTATATTTCTGACTGCATAGTTTATTAATGCCTAGGACATAATTAATATAATAATTTATGCTGTTTAAAAGTGGAATAATTATTATGAATTTAAAGGAGTAAAATATTTAGATAACATAAGATACTGGTGGCCTAGACAAAAATAATTCATATCAGTGATACATGTAAAATAATGCTGTGTAAGCAATTGCTGCACAGCAATTTTTCAAGTGCCAGTTCATGAGCAAGTTGGTCTGCACACAAAAGTCAGTGTCTGGGAGCAGAAGTAGACATAAATAAACTCATTTAAAACATGGCTTACCCTAAGGGAAAGGTTCAAAACAGAATGTTCTCAGGCATTGTTAGCACTTTTACAATGTTTTCAATGTAGCAAACCCTTTCTTTTATTCTTATGCTGAAACAGGCCATGTTTTCTCGCTTGATCTGTAACATGCCTTATTTTTCCTCAGACTGCTACTCCCATTTCCCCAGTTCCCAGATCATTTATGTTTTGGCTCCTGAGCCCAGTCTGCTATTAAGTTTACCAGTTCATACTTTCATTTGGCAACACCTGTGATACAAAGCACACTTAGACAATCCAGTCATTTCACACAGACATTGAGTAGCTGCCAGGCGGCAAAAGTGTTCCACCATTACCAAGTAAGACCATTTCAAATTGAATAACTAGCATGAATTTTTCTTGATAAATACCAAAAAACTTGCAATAATAATATCAAAAGTTTAGTAAAAAGCTATTAATTATTTAAAATGTACTATGCATACAGGTTCCTGAGATTTTCCATTTAAATGATTCCTTGATGTTACTTTAATAAAGTCACACTTTTCCACGCAAGCTTGGAGGAAAAAAAGCCCCAAAACCAAAACCCCACAACCAAAAGGCCCAAAACAAATACAAGAACTCCTCAACATAACAGAGTGGAAGTAATGCATAAATTAAATAACTCCCTGCATACTCTAAGAAGCCTCTCCCTAATGTTTATTTGCAAACATATTGCAAGAAATTAAGTCAGCCAAAATCAAGTGAAAAATTCTGTCTTGGAGCCACAGGGAATGCCAGTTCTTTGTGTCACTGTTGTTGTGCCTCTGCATTTCTTCTAGTGTCAAGTCAGAGGTTAAGAAGAATGACTCTGTGTGTCAGTTTTTTACAAACCAAATTAACCACGGTTTCAAGTCATATTAGAAAGAGCCTACATGTGGTCTGTTGGAAATCTTCAAGACCAATTTTATCTTATATCCAGAGGGGCATTTCTTATTTTTGTTTGTCCCTTTTGATTAGGATGAATTTCTTTCTCAAGACGTCTTTCCATCAACCACCCTCCACCCCCACTCTGAGGAGGGACTTAATTTTAAAAACTATTAATTTTTATTATTAATATTATTTTGAAGTTTATTTTGATTTTTAAATTTATTTTACCTCCTTGAAAAGGAATTTACACATGTGCAATTATTCATTCATTAGTACTGATAGAATATATGGTAGTAAGCTCCCTTAAACTAGCCCCTGGCTCTGTGGATGTGCAGATAAGCCCTGGGAGAAGGGAATTGCCCAGCACTCATTGCTGCAGGAAAGGAAATCGGTGTGATCGGCAGTTCCTGTGATGGCATCGCTCCGCCAAGCCCCAGGTGAGAGTGGCCGATGCTCATGAGGCTTCTGGCATAACGCTGAGGCACCAGACAAAAATCACTTCCTCCTTTCTACGTGTGCCTTCTGAGGGACTTCAACTGCACACATACTGCCCAGCATGAATTCCACCAAATCCAAACAAATGCTGCCCCAACGGAGGGGATCGGATCCACCATTAGGACTGATACTGGATCTACTCAGGAAATTTCAACATGCATGCTCTGGCACCTCCATGCTTCGAAGATCCCAAGTGAAATGGGGACTGTCGCGCCTGGGACTGCAGCTGCTTCGCAGCGGCTCCAGTGATCCCATGGGTGTCCCGCTTGGCTCCCTGCACACCCTACACTCCCCTGGTCAGGCCAGTTCCTCTCACCTGCTCGGCCGCACATCTTCCACAGAGTATTCCCAGACGTCTCGTCTTTTGGAGTGCTTTTAATCATGCTGTAAGTGACAAGAGGATGGCTCAAGCGTGCCCTCCAATGCTGGCGCTTAGTCTGGGGTCTCTGTGTCCACTGGCTCCTGCAGAGTCTTGAGATGATCTCCTCCTCATCCCTACACAGCAGAGCCTGTGCCCTTCATTAGACATAGAGTCCTCCCCCATTCCAGGCTGGCTTCCTACCATCTAGGGCACAGCCTGCGCTCGCACCTTGCACACCGAGCTATCTGCGCCGGGGCTGTTTGTTGAAACCCTCAGCTGGCAGGTTCTGCTTTCATGCCAATACACACAGAGCAAAAAGCAGATTTGTTAAGCATCACAATGTAACCAGCTGTTTACTACAACAATAGTAAACAAACACTTGTAATGGAACAACAGCCTGTGTAATTCCGGTCTGTGTTGGCAGGCCAGGGCTACACTTCTGAAAATATATTAGAAATAACTCACAATGAGCTCCATTCAAATGAAGCGAAGCAGTGTAAATAGGGATTAATCAAGTATGAAGGGCCAACAAAGGCTGCCCTGAAGTCTCCATCCGTCCTCATGCAAAGACCTACCTTCTTCCACCGTTCCTCTTAAAACTATGTGAATTGCTTTTTCTTGGAGATATATGAGGGAATTTTTACTGAAAGCAGCTGAAATGAGTCAGGAGAAGAAAACAGCCCTGCTCTCTGCACAAAGTGTGGGCACAGCTGGCCTCAGCTTGCTGTGTCTTTAAAGGATTTCAATGGAAAGGGTGCTCTGTGCTACCTGGGCGTGGGGCGGGTCAGTCAGCACGGTTGGTCACCGCTTCCTCGTGTACTGTTTAATGGAGCCAGGGCTGTTGCAGCCACCAGTGATGGAGCCCTGTGACGCTGGTCAGCCCTGCTGAGGAGCGAGGGCTTTGCGGGCAGCGCTGTGATGCTGGCCCTGCGGCAGCCGGGATATCCTGCTGAGAAACAGCAGCAGCAGCCTTGCCTTGTGCCGCAGCTCGTCTCCCGGGGCAGCGCGCCGCTGTCCTGCGGCAGCACGGGCAGGCTGGCACGGCTGGGCCACAACGCCCCGCACTGGGAGCTGTTCTCATCGGGCATGGGAAAAGAGGGCCAGTGTAGAATTCGACAGTGTTGTGTTTTGTTTAGGGACTGCAGTCTGTTGGTAGGGTGGTGGTTATTTTTATTTGTTTAATTGATCCTTGAGTTTTCAAGGTTTAGCCTTGTCTTCCCTGGCAGGGTTGCAGGACAGATGACAGGGAGTTTATTGATTCAACTTCTTATGAATTGTACAGCTCTATGGCATGCATATGAGTATCTTTCTTGGGTCTTTATTGCAAGGATTGATGGTATGTCTGCTTACACACCTTATCTACTACATGAATTTATATATAAGCATAAACTACATTTATTTATGTAGTTCTTTATAATGTGAACAGTGGACAGTGTTTGTAATGAGCCAGACATAAGATGACATGTCATTTCACTCTTCCCACAGGATAGATTATTTTTGAATGTTGTGGGAGTTTTTAATGTCTGTTTTGAAGGGATTCCGATTTCAATCAGAAAGGGAGTTGGGCAAGATACTCCCTAAAGAAAGGCTAAGGCTAAGGCTAAGAAATCACCATGGGAAGCTGCAAGACCAGATTGTATGTTGTCCTAGTTTGACCAGCCCAAGGAAGTGAGCTGGCTAGGTAAGAGATTGGCATTTTATTGGACCAATGGAAAGCATTTTCTAGTTCTTACTCCCGTTGAACGAAGCCCGGGAAGCTCTCTTCCCTGCCGGCCGTGGGCAGGCGCACCCCTCTGCCCTGCCGGCGCTGCCCGGGCTGTGCGGAGGCGGCGGCGGGCCGGGGGCGGCCGGGCCCGCTCGGCCCGGGGGCGGAACCGGGCTGGAACCGCTCGGCCCGGCCGGGATTCTCCGCTCCTGGAGGGGCGGGAGCGGCTGCCGAGCCCTCCCCGAGGAACCCACCGGGCCCGGCCCGGCAGGGGCAGAGGAGCCGGCAGAGCCTGCAGAGCTTTTGTGCCAGTGGAACCCCAAACCACGCTGGCCTGAGGCTGTGTCGGCATCGGGAGCGGCTGAGCATGGGGACAGCACGATGGGCACCAAGGAGCTGAGCATGGGACAGCACTGTAGGCACCAAAGGAGCTGAGCATGGGGACAGCACCTGGATGGGCACCAAAGGAGCTGAGCATGGGGACAGCACCTGTATGGGCACCAAAGGAGCTGAGCATGGGGACAGCACCTGGATGGGCACCAGAGGAGCTGAGCATGGGGACAGCACCTGGATGGGCACCAAAGGAGCTGAGCATGGGGACAGCACCTGGATGGGCACCAAAGGAGCTGTGCATGGGCACCAGCACCTGTGGCACCCGTGGTTCGTGCTAAAGGTGGCCCCGAAGCCAGGAGCAGCCCTGACCCCCGTTCCAGACTGAGAGCAGCTGGCACAGCTCACATAGAATCGGCAAAAAGAACACGTGGCCAGCAGAAAGATGCAAAAAAAGAAAGCTCGTTTCTAATACAAGACTTGGACGAAACTGACTTTTTTTTTTTCTCAGCATTACAAGACTTTGTACTGGAAGAACACTAATTCTCTCTTAGGCTAAATAAAAAAGGGAGGTGAAGTTTTGTAAGAACAACTACATGAAATTGAAATCGGTAAGAAAAGAGTTAGATTTAGGTTGAAGGGGTTTTGAAAATTTTGTCTTAAGCTTAGGCTGTAAAATTCTTTTGTGAAGCTATGGTACAAATATACTTGTTATATCAGACTTTGAGTTTTCCCCAGTAAGTTCATGGAATGCTTTGGGGGTGGTAGTGTTCTAGCCACAATCATGAACAGAGGCACCAGTGTTAGAAGTCTAATGAGAAACCACGGCCCCCGGGATAAAAGGGGAAGACCTCTGTTCCAGAGATGAGTGAAAAGATGCTAGAATGGCTCATCCTTAAAAAATGCACCCCAATAAGCTGACATGGACCGAGAGCACAGTTGTAAGGAAAAACTGTGAAAGATGGGAAAGACTTCACAAAGGCAGCTCTTGGGCACCTGTGGTTTGTGAGAAAAATGAAGCCACAAGGGTTCTTTTCTTGTAAGAAGCTTTCCATAGCATTAGCAAAGAATACTTTTCTCTCTAAATGAACCAAAGAAAGATTATTTGTAGAGGTGAAAAACTGACTGAGATTTCTGAGTTTTGTTGTCTTTACATTGTTGGTTAAGAGGAAAAAAAGGGTTGTGGGAGGGAGGAAGAGTGTTTTGAAGGTTCCATCCTCGTTCTTGTTGTTTTACTTTCTTTTAGTGTTAGTTAATAAAGTCTTACTACTTTTAAGCTTAAGCAAGCTTTGCTCTTGATTAGAACCTTTGAAATTGGCAAAATTAAACCAAAACAAAAATTGGTGTTTCCGCCCGGTTTTGAATTGAAACCACGACATATGTTAACCAGAACCTATACTTACAGATCCACTGCAACAGCTATAGTTCTTGTGCCATCACTATCTGTCTTACTTCCCTGCACAATGCAATGGGAAGTCAAATGTAAAACTCTAAAACAAAAAATAACAAAAATTTTAAAAGGAACAAATCTTGATGAATCTCTTTATATGAAAAAGGTATGCATATATTTATATACATCCATTAAAAACACTTAACCTACAGAAGTCTTTATCTTTTGCATTAATTTAACAGGCAGAGCTGTTGATTGATACCATTAAGTTCTCAATCCCCAAAATACAAAGATATACCCTGATTGAGGCTTTTGTTATGTTACTCCATGAGGAGGGATGTCTGGCCAGCTGCACTGCTCAGGAGAGATGCCACTGGATTGCTGGGAAACAAGCAATTCGAAGTTATAAAGTAATAAAGAGCAGTGATGCCATCAGCTCTTGGAACATGTGTTGCCCTTGGGTCTTTGGAAGGAGATCAGCTTGTTCAGATTTTTTTAAAGGCAGTGAAAAGTCTTGTTGCTCATAACTTCCACTGCCAAGCAAATCACCTCTGAAGATGTACTCTAAGGGGAAGCCCTATTTTGCAACTACTTTTCAAACTGTCTTGGAATGAGACACATTCTTGGTTTTGAAAATTTCTTACCCACCTAAAGTCAAAATTCCATATTGTATAGCAATGGTCCCTGGTCCCTCAACTGATCTCTTAGAGAACCAGGGGCCTGAACTCAACCTCAATAGAAGCCACATTGGTTAACCAGACTGTTGCTGCAATTACCAGATACCTCTCCATAATCTGAATAAAAAAACCCCACAAACCCAGTGCCAGGAGTCAGCATCACACTCATTGACACAGAATTCTTCAATTACAAGTCCAGAAGAGTGCCACAAAACTGGTGAGAGGGATGAAATATCTCTCCTATGAATAAAGAATGAGAGAACTGAGGTTCCTCACCACGGGGAAGAGAAGGCTCCAGGGAGACCTTAGAGCAGCTTTCCAGTACCTAAAAGGTACCTACAAGAAAGGTGGAGAGTAAATTTTTATGTGGGCATGTAGAGACAAGGGAATGGCTTCACACTGACAGAAGGTAAAGCTAGATTAGATATATGGGACATTTATGACTCTTATAGTTCTAAAATGATTCTAGAATATCCTGAGTTGGAAGTGGACCACAATGATTGAGTCCAACTCCTGGCCCTGCACAAGACATTCTAAGAATCATACTCTGTGCCTGAGAGCATTGTCCTAACACTGAGCTCTGTAAGGCTGGTGCTGTGACCACTTCCCTGGAGAGCCTGTTCCAGTGCCCAGCCACCCTGGGTGAAGAACGTTTTTCTAAACCACCCTGGTGGGAGGGCAAAGAATCAGGGAAAAAACCCCCTTGAGTAAAACTCATGGGTTAAGATAAGATACTATCATGTCCCTGGGGTCCCAGGAACACTGTACCCAGTGGTGGCATTGACAGGCCCAGCAGAAAATCTCCTTTCTAAGCAGAAGGCTATGGTGTGATATTGGGATCAGGGGCCTTTTGGAGGAGATGATTACAAGCTTCCCAGATGTTTTCTTTGGGGGGAAAGAAATTCAGCAGTGAATTTGGGGGAAAAAACCTTGCACTAGTTAGGACATCCAGACTGGGTTGTCTTCTTGCCACTTGTCCCCTATGGGTGGGTTTTCAATAATTAACCTATAAAGCCAAGAACCAGCCTAATCTTGCAGCTGGCATTGGTAAGTTCCTAGTTTAAGTTATGGTTGCAAGACAGTAGAATCTACCAGTCTGAATCGGTCCCTTTAAAAACATCCATCTTAGATGTGTGCTGTGCTGGAGGGAGGCCTGAGTGGGACAGGCAGGACGGCAGCCAAAATTCACAAGGTCACAATTTAACACAGTCACCTACTCAAAGCAGAAGCAAAACAAGCCAGCAGTTATGAATACATATCTCTATATTCCTACCATTTGTACAGGGAAAAGAGAAAGTGCCAGGAGCTTTCAATATCTATGTTTTTCACAGCAAGCCAGGGAAACACAACAATCCTCATCTGGAGCAGATGGGAGTTCGTGGTTTTTCCTACGCTTGCTTCTAAAATCTGAGAATGCACTTCCCCTTGGCACTCCCCAGCTGCGGGAGCGCTCTCCACAAAATCGGATTCCTCTCTACAAGCCAGTAATTACACTCTCAAGAAGGGTATTGGTTGTTTATTCCAGAGCTGCGCAAGCCTGGTGATATTTGAGAGATGGAGCGCGCCCTGCCGGCCTTTCTGCTACACTATTTACACGCACAAGTTCGGAGTCAGTGACTTCCCAAGTACAGCCCTGCTACCACGATTAGTTCGGAATTTTCCATGTTACATACCCCACATAACTTCTACGCATGCTCAAGGGGAGGGTATTTACCTGGTCAGGGCATTTTTGCTCTACAGGCAAACTGATTTTAAGTATTCTAATGCACATAGTTCAGCTGTAGGATACAGAGACCTTGAGTGTGTTGCCAAGTTATCATTGTGTGCCAATGTCTATAACATACATATATCAACGTCCTGATTTACCACATCCTCAAATCTCGTCAGTTCCCGGATGTCCTGAACTAGGTGATGAGTTCTGCTCCCAGTTCCATTGATTAGGTCTCCGCTCTTTCTGATTAGCCTTGAAAGTATACAAAGATCTCACACCAAAGCACATCCTGACTTTAGGCAATCTTGATGCATTCCACATGCTGCGACAGGAGCAGCGCGGGGTTGCACAAGCCGTCGCTCGTTCGGGATGCCAGTCGGCTGGGAATGCGCTGTCGGCGCTGGCAGCCGACGCGGGGACGGGCTGCGGGGGCGCTGCTCAGGGACCGCTGTTCGAGTTCGGGGTGTCGCGCAGCGGGGAGCCTGTGCCCACACCCTGGGTGTCATGTGGGATCACGATAGCTGCAATTACCTGTGAGGCTGTGTTGTCCTGCCGTGAGTTCTCTGAGGGCCCTTCCAACCCCAGGCATTCTGTGTCTATGTATACGTGTTTACTTTGCTTAATCACTGTCAAAGGTTTGACGTTGGCACAAGGCCAGTGCCCCTATAACGATATACTGTCCCTGGTATCTGCTGTGAGATGTGACCAAAAACAGAGCAAAACAGTTTCTAATTTAGAAAGCAAAAGAAAAAACTTTATTACTTATAATAGGCAAAGAAGACACATACAGAAGAACATGGAAACTTTAAAAAAACACTCTTCCTCCCCCCCCGCCCCAGTTCTCAACCCAACAAAACAAACTGAAAATTCCCCATCACGTTACCACCTTTTAGATAATTAATCTTTAGTCTATTACCACCCTTCCAATAATCAGCACTCAGTTCATCGAGGAGAGATAGGAGTCCTTCTTGCACCACATCGTGGCCTCTTCCTCCATGTCCAGTGCTCTCACCACTGTGCATGGACCAGAGCTGCTTCTAGGGTTTTTTCTTTTTAAAGATGCTTTGGTTAGTTCCAAGAAACGACAGCTTCTCAAATTTTGGGACACCAGTCCCCCCCAATATTACCCCCTGGGCCGAGGGGCCTTGAGAACAGAGCTCTTCCTCTCATCTCTGTTCACACTACTGTCCACTCTTGGCTCCAAGCCAATGCCTCTCCCTAGATACAGCTTCTATGTTACAGAAAAGAAATGAGTCCGTCTATGGCTATACAAAAGAGTCCAGCCAAAGCCACTCCATCATCTCCTCCCACCTAGGATTCTTTTCAGCATTCTCTGACAATCTTCTACTTGCACAAACTTTCATCATCTTTGCTTAGTTCTTTCTATCTTTCTTCTTCAAATTCAGGAGGATTAGCATTTATAAAGTTTCCATCATTTACAAAAAGGGTTAAAATCTTGGGCTTTGTTTCCCCAGAACTCTCACAGTATCTTTGCTGCTGGGCACTCTTCTCGCGCCACCCCCCCCATACTCCTTTGGCCGTGCTGTCTAGTTGTTGATATCAAATTTCAAGGTGACGGAGATCACAGACACGGTTTTCTCAGTCTCTCTCTCCGGAGGGATGGGGGGGGGGGGGGGGGGGAAGGGAAAAGAAGGCTGTCTGACGCCTCTCAAGGTTCTTGTACTCTCTCCACCCTTCCATCCTGCAGGATTTTTCCTCTCCCCCTCTGTGCCCGAGGTTCCAGGCCTACCTCGCCCAGGCCGCATGGCTTCCCCTCCCCCGCCCAGCCAGCCGCTGGGCAGGGGAGATCCCTCCGTCCTCAGGGACCGGAACCAAGAGAGAGCTTTCCTGGGAGCCCTCTGCTTTTAACCCCCTGTGTTCTCAGAGGCGGATCCTTGTCCTCAGTGGCCACACCAGGTGCCAGTCTTTAAACCTGAGCACTCATTGGTTTGACCACTGAAGTTCAAAAAAACTCATTTTTTTTCCAAACTACGACAATCACAGACCTCACTAATCCAAATTCTAAAAAGAAAGTACAAAATATTAAAAAAAAAATCCAACACTGCACTGTTGAAAAGAAACTGCAATTTCATAATGGTGGCATTTGACACAGATACAGCCATAAAACAGCCACTGGGCTGGTGTACACCTTTATGGTGTTACAGGAGCTTTGAGCACAGCACTGGTATTAAAATGCGTCAGCAGGCTTGTACCATCTTTGGGATGTTGTCCCGCTGTGAATTTTGTTCCCCTGATATTGACTGTTTCCGTGGGGTGAGGTAAGTTTCAAAGTGACACAGATTATTAGAATTTGGCTTTTAATTTGCTTTACTATGAATTTAATTCTCTGCCTTGCCCATGCAGCTCCTGCTCCTTCCCAATCTCTGAGAGAGGGAATTCTTCAGGACACAGGATATAGTGATATAGATAGGATGAACCCCTATACACCACTCAAATAAAACAGAGTCAAGGGAGTTCATGAAAGCTGCTGGAAAGAAATAGATGATCCATTATATGGAAAAAACTGTATATTGCTCAGGAGATGTCCCTCTATGAAGATGAAGGCTGAGTTCTTCGAACCACATCATTTTGTCATTTTCTGAAGTTGCTCCTCTCATGCCAAAGTGTCTATTGGAATAAGCTTTGACCATGTCAGAAAGCGATGAATAAGTACATTTTCCCAGCCACTGCCTATGAAGGCTTGGCCCAGAGCCACACAGTCCAAAAGTCACTTCATATTTTAAAACCAGATTTTGAGAAGCCCTGCGGCCAGCCAGGACCAGAAAGAAGACAGGAAGAGTGAGGAGATAAACTGGGGAGGATCAAAGGCAGAAGCAAGAGAAAGAGCAGAAAAAGGGAGGTTTTTCACATGGCATAAAAACAAGTACACCTGTGAAAAAGCTCTGCTGCTGCCTGTGTTTTTTTAGTGGGGAGTGAGAGGGCAGGAGGTAAGTGGGGAGGAGCAAATATGAGCTCTCACCTCCAGGAAGAGATGTGCTGGCAGACTCCAGTGGAAAGACAACTTACAGTGTGGAAAGAAAGGAGAATAATTAATGAGGTTTTCAGGGCTGTATGCACTTCTCTGGGCTGTACAGTCAGTTGCAGTCCCCCAGCTGTTAAAGCTTAAGGAATTCTGTTCATCCAGCTTGCCGCCTGTGCCTCCTCTTTCATTATAAAAGGTCCCCAAATCAAATTGCAGGCAAAGGCATTTGTCTCCATGGCATACTGCTGCTCATGCCAGCAGCACTGCTGCTGCCATACTTGCTTTCATGTAGCAAGTGCTGGTGGATGGCAAGGTGCAGAATGGAGGACAAAAGGCTCCCTAAAGTTGCTTCTTAGCAAGAATTAGCTGCTGCCCTCTTAATGGACTCAACACCTTCTAATCCGGCTTTTGCACTGTAGACTGGCTTGCCCTCCTCACCTATGATAGGCATGCACTCTGCACGTGCTGTTGTCTGCCAGAAAAAGCTGTAGTCACCAAAAGGCCTAGCTTTATGAAACCTCTGCCTTTTGGCATGAAAGTGGCTGGACTCTGGGCAGGTGGCTGCAAATGCCCAGCTGATGGCACTGTGTCTTCGTCAGTCTACCTGTCTGGGGGAGAGTGATGGGTTACCTGCCTGTGATCAGTGCCTAGAAGGATTGCTGTAGCACCAAACATAGTGCATGAATTTCCATTTTTACCATCTAGTTAACACTGAACAAGGTGTCTGAAAACTTGGCAGAGGAGGATGCTCTAGTCCATGCAGACTGTAGCCTAGGCATAACGGAGCTGGAGGCTGTGGCAGAGACAGTGTACTGAAAAATTCACATCACCAGAGGTTTATGTCCAGAAAGGAAACAGAGGAGTCCTGTAACTTTATTAACAAACAAAGGGAGAGGCCATGGGGCACTTCTTCATGGTGTCTCTCAAATTGTTGGAGGATGCAGCCTCCTTTTTTTACTGATTTCCTGGCTGCATCACCCTCTTCCTTTCCCCATTGGCTGAGGTACGTGCAAGGCACAAACTTCCAGATGTGCCTACCGTAATATGCAAACACGTTTTGTATATTAAATGATATTCATATTCTATTAAGTCATCTCTCAGTTCAGGAATTTAGCAAAATATTGGCTGAGCAGCAGTCCATGTCAATTAGTAACATTTTCTGAAATTGACAGTTTCTCCTGTTACTTCCTTATCTAAAAGTCCCTGCGTCTGTCTACAATTAGATTCACATAGTCTGTTGGTGAAAACACACACATCTTATTCCTTTCAACAGCAACCCTGGCTTTCCTTCTGGGAGATGTGTGTGGTTTGAAAGTCTGAGGAGCAGCTGGTGTCAGCCCCACACCTTCTCTAGGACAGGCAGCTATAACTACAGTGGAACATCATCAGCACTTTCTGGGAAAGAAGGAAAGGCAGCTAGTTCTGTTCCACTTCCTTATGGCATCTGCCTGCTTTCTGCGGGAGAAAGAACCATGCAGCAACTAGCGGGAGACTTCCCATGCCTATGGTGACCACCCTGATCAGTGAAGAAGCTCCACAGCATACTCCTCTAGAAAGTGAGCTGTTGCCAAAGACCTACAATGCAAATCAGTCTGTCATAGTGCTCAAGAAAATATCTGTGCACTGTGTACACCTTCCTTCACAGGAACTAGGTGACTACTGCTGCTGCAATTTGGATGTGCCTGGCTTGAAAAGCCTATCATTTGCTGGCCAGCTGGTCAAATGGATGGCTTTCTGATCACTGACAAGCATTTATAATTAAAGCATTTTTTACTGAACCCTCCTGGGGGCATGTATTCTTTTGAAGCAGTTGCAGTTTTGCTCAGCAAGTAGAGTTTTACTAAAATTGTTGGGGACATTTGAAGTACTTCATAAAAGGTTCAAAGAGCAGAGAGAAGGCAGAGAGTGATGGAGGTGGCAAATGCCAGTGTGGAGTGCCTAACTTCCTCATGTCTTCTCAAAGTGAGCATGTCAGATAAATCATAGTGTTTTAATTATAAGTGGACCCAAGACAAAACACATTCTAAAGCAAAGCTTTAAGTTTTTTAGATCTGAATCTATCTATCTAGTCTATCTCTGAGTGAAATGTAGACAGATTGCATTTATGGGTTAGTTGTTTTGTGCCAATGAGGGACCCTGCAACTAGCAATTCCACTTAAATTCTTCTTAGAAGAATCAAATAAAACACACCATCCATAAATCCTTTAGATCCCTGTTCAAATCATTTTAGGGTGATATGGGTAAAAATACTTGGATGTGCATATCTGCTCTCCACTCTGCTTGTAGTGCAAGTAAGTTGTGGGGGAAGATCCAAGTGCAGTTGAAATTCCACCACAATATTTTATATTGGAGTCAAACCCCTGGTTTACCAAGCACTACACCTACACAGACAGAGAAACTGTAGGATGCACATGCAAGCAGGTAGCAACACATCTGTGTCTTGTTGTTAGCATTAGGGACAAAGCAAGGGGATCAAAGTTTAAAATGGCAGCAGAACTACATGGCCATTGATTGCTCCTTTAAAAGGCAGGACAGAGATTGGAAGTTGTTGGCCATTTGCCTGCCTTCACTGAAGTTATTGGGGCAAGCCAGAGCTGCAAAATACATACAGCTTCCATTTTCTGTCCTTGAGGATGTTTAAACTGTGAGACACTCAAATTTGATGTCTAGCTTGAAAAAGAACACAGAGAGAGAGGGGGGGGAAAGACTTTGTCCCAGATGGCAGAAGCAAGAGTCAGAGCACAACCATGACTTTGGGACACCTCAGGTTCCAGGAGAGCTGGAAGAGGAGACAAGTATCGTGGAGACAAGGTCTGGATGGGGGTGAGGTGTGGATTACACATGGAGGCTGGGGCCAAGGGCTTGGTTTCAGAAAATCACAGACACAGCAGAGAACTAAATGGAGGCACAGCTGGACAGTGTTTAGGTGTGTGAAGGGAAGGGGTATAAGGTAAACAGGTAGAAGGGAACAGGGTAGGTAAACAGGGTAGAAGTGGCTGGATATGTGGACAGCAGAAGCTCAGAGTCAGTTTTGTGTGTGGCATGAAGATCAACTGTTTTTTCAAAGAACTGAAAAGACCAGGACTCTAGTAATTGAGGTGAGGTAAAAAAGGTGATTCAGGGATGTGATCCTCAAGGAAAAAAGAGAGTTATAAAAGGGTTGAAAGTCACATTTCTGCACTTCAATGAAAGCAATGTTGCATATATTTGTGTGACCACATCAGGGAGCAGTAATGGCTAAAGGATCTGACCCTTTAACTTCTCAGATGTTGCAGTGAATTCTGTCTGCACAGCAAAAGAAGATTCACAGCAGGAAAAAAAAAATGCCACAGCACTTTTTAGGCTTGATGAGCCTTAACTCTCCTTAAGCACAAGAAGCTGGGGAGAATGAAAGGGTGTTCTAATCTTGTCCTACACTTACTGTAACTGAAACTCAGAGGCAGTTGATCACCTTTGCCCCAAATGCTCCTTTTCTGCTACCTCCTGGAGAGCAATAACCTCTGGTGCATCAACTTGTGTTGCAGTCTGATAAGCCAGCAGGAGAAGGCAAGGACGGGAGCTTGGGGAGGTCAGATACTGTCAATACCAGTGCTTTGTGCACCATCTCCTGACTCTGAGCTGGGCCAGTTGGGAGGTGAGCTTCTTATCTGTTCACACTTCTGGCAGCACTCATAGGCTGGTTATGTCCAGTACAGAAACCATGCGAGGTGTGTGCACCACAAGCTGTGGGGGGACAAATGCCGACACAGATCAGCCCTGCCTTGGAGGAGGAGGAGGAGGGGCAAAAAGCGTTCACATCTATCAGAAGGTCATCAAGCTGGTCATCAAGTCCTTTAGGCAAGAGGCTGGCAAAGCTCACAGTAATCCTCTTCCATTGTGAGCCCATTCTCGGACAGGCTCAGAAGGCAGAGGGTGCACTGAGAGAACAAGTCTCAGGAAGAGTCACTGGAAACCACACCACCCAGCTGCAGCACCACATCTCATCTCAGAACAATGCTTTCCAGAGCTGGAGCTGGCCCAAGAGGTTCCTTTCAAGACGGGAGACTTCATTGCTCTGGGACTATTTTTGTGGTGAAAGATCTCATGTCATGGGCTCTAAGGAGATGAACTGCCCTTTGCTGTTATTTTAAAACCTAGATTTGATATAAAAGAGAGCAGTTTGTTCTTACAGGAAAAACTAGAGGGAAAAGTGCTGCCTTTTCCTTTCAAAGAGCTGCACTCAGTCTCCAGTTGGAACCATGAGAGAGAACACCATTGCTGGGGAGCTTCCAAACCCAGAGTGCTGTGCATCCGTGCATGCTGTGGGAAGCAGTTGTACATTATCAGGGCATTAAAGGGCATTAAATTACATTCCCTAATGAGCTCTGAGCTGCTGGTAAGATCCAGCAGCCCAAGCTACCTCCATTTTCTAGGAGCTCAGTCAGACAGTTGAGCATGGACTGTTTGATCTCCTGATCTTCATGCACAGGGGTAAGAACCAGTGACCCACAGGAATAAATATGGCTCAACACATACTGAGTGGAGCTGAGCTATTTATGGAGGATATGGCAGAGCCAATGTGCTGCTGAACAGCCATGGTGTTTCTCTCAGCTGACGTCTGTGAGGGAAGCTGTGGGCAGCCTAAAACCTTCACAGCTGACATGTGTAACCATGCCCTTCTGGCTCTGCTTAGGAGATGGAAACATGGAAAATTTTCTCATCAGTATGGGTCTGAGCAGAGAGCTTGCTTCTGCTGACAGCCCCCAGTGAAAATCAGTTGCTGCCTTCTTTGTAGTGTTGCTTAATAAAAGGCACAATGAGTTTCAGTGAGTATGCATTTCCTGTGATGCTATTTTGGTGTCAAAATTACTCTATCAGCAGCCTGTTTAAAATGGGGTTATGATGGAGCACTGATCTTATTAGCTAATTGTGCTTGCTAATCTGTGGTTCTGTATTTCACAGCCACATTACAATGGTTGGCTGATGGGCTCTGCAGTCAGGATACTTTTAATTCCCTCTGGATTTCATTATTGTGACTGCAAACAAAGGAACAGAATAGCAGATGAAGCTATTGCTGTTTAGGCTTATAATGCTGCCTATGCCTGGTACTGAGCTCTGCCCTTAGGCTGAACAAATTAGCAGGACTCATCTGAAAGAGTGAAAACAAAAATTTTGTATTTGTCTATTTGTGATACAAAAAAAAAAAATTAAACCTTTGACTCTGGAGCAGCTGCCCTTTTTCTTCCGAAGAGTAGACTACTTCAGTGTGAAGTGCTAATAATTTTTAATAGCTTTCATCTGCACAAGCACACCATAGGTATATCTCAACATATGTGACATACTCAGTAGCCCATGCCTGATGTGTTACTACCATCACATCAAAGTGTTCTGTGATTGGCCTGCAGCACTGCATCATTTCTTACCAGACCATCTTAACACTTCTAACACCAGAACAGGCATCAAGGACAGTTTTCCCCCCTTTCAAATGTAAGACACTCAAGGGAGAGTCTCTCCAAAAGCTCCTTCTGCTGCAAATCTAATAAGGCTCAGACAGCAAGGGCTAATTTTTCTTCATATGACTTATAAAACACCTCCAGGTAAAAGCTTAATTCTAGCCAAAACAAATTTTTTTTTTTATTATATTTATTTTTTTTTAATTTCCAGTAGCAGTTTATTATGGCAATTGTAATTGGTAAAGTCAAGCACAAATACCTTGTAAAGAAATGCTCCACTGCCATCCCTCGAGTAAGTATGGCACAGATAAAAGTTCTTGGATCCCCCTGAGCTTTCCAGCAGCCCACTTCTGAGGAGGGTCTCTACTTATCGTCCTTTCCATACTAGCTTTTCCATTGCTTTTTCTCTACTTACTGGTTTTCTAGCCTGAGCCCTCCAGAAAGATTAGCTGGAAAACATCTGCAGGACCTCAGTGGGGGTGGACAGAACTACAAAGTGCAAATACAAGGCTGCTCCACAGCAGCCAGAACAACAAACAAGGTTTTTGCTACTGCTAGGACTTACCCCAATTGATGTCATACCTCTGGCTTGGCAGGTTATCGGTCCATTCCCTCCTTCTTGAGCCCTTCTGGCACCCAACCCCAGTTTGTGGCCACATATGAAACATTTAGCTTATTTCAAACAAGAGTTCATTTGCCCCCATGGTTCAAAACCTCAATGTGTGCTTTTTAGTTGCCTTGTTATGTGCTGTTCTTAAACTAAGTTGAAATGGTGATTATGGAGAGGTGGGGGGCCCTGGCCCATGAACACAATTAAGTGAACAGAAATTCAGGCTTCTGTATAGTTCTCCTACACTCTATTCAAGCTTTGATTCCTTATTATTTGTTTAAGAAGCTTAATAGCTTTTCAAGCTGTTCATCTTCTGGGAAATTCAGACCTGCAAGCACTTATGCTCGTTTTTTTGGGGAGCAAATTACTTTTTTATAAAGCTGTCAAGATTCATCTTTGTCATAAACAGCATGAACCTCACATGCTCTTATGGCAGGCTGGTCTCCTGCTGCAATGCAATACAGACCATTCGGAGGTTTTTTGTCCTTGTGTTGTCCCATAATGCAAAAACACAACACCACAGCTTTCAAAAGCAAGCTGTGATGCTCCTTGCCTGGAGTCAGTAGACTTCTATGCTCGTAAGAAGGAAGACCTCCTCTGCAGACCTCCTACCCAACCTTTCGGAACAGGCAGCAAACTCATGCTTTGAAATCCCTTCACTTCATTCAGCAATGTTCAACATTAGGTACTAAAGTTAGGTTTGTTGTTTTTACTAGGGGCAATGCAATTTTGAGAGATTTGAAAGATCTCTCCCAGCACATCTTCCAACAAGTGGATTTTTCTTCTTGCAGAAAGCAGGCACAGTGAACTACCAAGACACACTAAAGGACTGGAGGATTGAGTTTTCAGATATTTTAACTATCAGAAGAGGAATGTCTGAAGTGTTCATGTCTGTATCATTTCTCTTGCTTAGATGCAAATTCCACCCAATTCATTGCCTCTTGCAGCTGCACAGGCATTTTTAGATCACAATTCCACACGTAGCCTTACCTGCCCCTATTTCATTCATCCATTCTCCTGTGGTATCTAAGTAATGACTGATCTTTAATGTTCTCAGCCTTCATGGTATCTCCATCTTTGAGGAAAGGGAGCACAGAGAACATGGGAAGTCCCAGGCGACAGAGGAGGTCTTTGGTGGAGCAGCAGTGTGTTGGCCCCAGGCAGATGTCCAAATCTTTGAGCCATCCCTCTCCTACATGAAAGCAAAGATAGTGGGGGACATGGTAGGTCCTGCAATCAGGAGAAGTGGCCAGATCGCCCTGCTTCATCTGGCGTTGCCAATGCCTAGCAAATCTTTTTTGTCCAAGGTTTGTATTCAGGACTTAATATTTAAAACAAGAATACAAGTAAGAGCTATCAGAAAAGTAATTAAAAATGGGAGACATCACTATTTCTGGGACTGTAGCAGACTTTTTTTTTCCCTAGGGCACAAGGTTCAGATCTGTGATTTCTTCTTCAGAGGACTACCATGTGAAATACCTGCTCACCCAATTGTCTCCCACTTGATTACTGTCAGCTGAGGTAGTGAGATACAACAATTCAATAACTTCTGTCATAGGCTTTATTTCTAGCTTTGACTGCTGTGGTAGGGGTCTCAGAAAATCTGCTCTGGTGCTGGATTTTCTTCCACTTTATTTTTAGTGTATCAAGGGGAAACAAGAATCAGTGCTAGAGGAAGATTATGGCAGTAGTTGTCAGGAAAACAGTCTTTTTAGGTTTTCTGTGTGCAGGAGTACAAGTGCCATCCATTTCACACATTCATAATTTAAATAGTAATTAGAAATTCTAAATAACCGCTCTCTGGGGACTAGCTAATCTTCGTTAAACATCTAAATACCAGTGACTAAAACTGGGTCAGTGGCCCACAGTAGAGGGAAGAAGCCATGCTAGACTCCAGCAGCACAGGATCTGGGCTACCTGGCTTGGAGAAGGAGCCCATTTGTTGCACACTAAATGCTGCATACAGAGGGTCCCATCCTCTACACCTGGCAGGAGAGCTCCTTCAAAAGCCAAGGGCACGTGCTGTGTTGCTAGCAAAGCATCTGCTCCTTCATCTCCAGTGGGACAGCAGGGCTTTTCTGGGAGAAGAGATCTGAGAAGGCACCTGCCAATGCCAGGCACTGAGTCACAAGGCTAAGTGGTCAGAGGTACATGCCTACTGTGTGAATAATGTCTCAGGAGTGGGAACTGCTGTGTGGTTGAAGGAAAAATCCTGCTTCTGCAGGTCCAGTCCTATGTCTCCAGGTGCTCACTAACAGTAGCAAAACAAGATTTTCTTCTACATTCCACCACAGTAACCTGAAATTTTTGTTCCAAGTCCCATGTCCCATCCTGTTCTCCCTGCATATGCTTCTCTCACTACCTTCTGCAGCCCACCTTTTAGATGCCTGGCTTTTTCTCTTCTGGAAATCATGAAACTCTTGTTTCAGAGCATTGATCTCTGAGACAGTGCTTCAGTCCCTCACTGCTAGAAAGGGTAAAGAAAGCTAAAGAGCTCCTGTTCTGCAGTTCTGACACAGGAAAATACAGTGGATACCAGAAAGGGTTTATACAACCTGTATGTTTCATGCCTCCTGCCCCTAACATCTCTACTGATGAAGGGTATCTCTGGAGTCTCTTTTGCTCCGTGCAACTAAATCCATCTAGCCATGCAGCTTCACTGTTAATAAACCATGAAATAGACACTCCGAGTCAAGGGACGTACCTTCAGTGGAACTGCAGAACACTGACATGAAGCAGTACACTTTGGGTTGACAGCATGGATCCTGCCTGTGTGTGCAGAGGTCCTGCCTGATGGGCTGTCCGGTCCTTTTCCTCCTGATGGTATTGACTGATTAGCCACAACAGCACCAGTCTCCGTTTCAGAAGTAGCAGTAGTTTCCAGATAAAGTGAACCATATTATACAAATACAGTGCTGAAGTGGTTTGCAGTAAAGAACAATAGAAGTAAAAGACATGGTTCAGCTTGGCTTATTAATGCAGTGTAAAAAAAAAGTGGCAGCAAAAAGCAAAAATAGGTTGTGCCTGTGAGATAGAGAGGGGAAGAATTCGTTGTGACTGTATGTGCTTCTGTCATTGTTTCTACTCACCATCCATCTTTAGACATCCAAGCTGTTAGAACAGCTGTGCAGAGTAAGGCGTGTGTACAGGTCCTTGAAGAACAAGTAAATGGTGCCACAAGAGATGCTGTGCTGGGATATGCAGCTTGCATGGCTCATACTGCATAAAACAAGATCTCCTTCATGCCTCCCTACTGTTCATTGCCCCACAGCTGTCCTGGTAAGGCAAAGCATCTTATGAGCCAGTATGCTCCAGATAGCCTTATGAGCCCTGAGAGTCCTGCTTCCTGGGTCTGAGCAAGGACTCTTCTGAATGTGTGACCACAACCTCTCCTTTCACAGTGAAGAACTTTCCAACTGCTTCTGTATGTGACTGACCTTCAGCACACCCTGTAGCCTATCAGAGAAGCTGAGGAATGTTGTGATGGGTGAAACTGTTAGCCTAAAGGGGCAGTTTCCAACACTCTGGAGACAAGCTGAGGAGCAGATGTGACAGGATCAGTGAGAGAGAGGATCACTGAGGATCAGTGAGAAGAAAGACAGCAAAAATATCCTGCCTTTGCTCTACCAAACCCCATTCATGTGCCCATCTCAGAAAACATTAGCATCAGAACGCTTTTCTTGGCACCAGGACAGTATGTCCAGTGTTACTGCAGCTACTCAGCTAAAGAGCAGGCACAGAACAAAGTAAGACTTCAGCAAAAATTTGGCTTGCTTCTCAGGAACATGAGACTGTATTGCTATTAAGAGCATGACTTACATACACCACATGGAAGATACAGAAATTTCTTTCTTACTTAAAAGGAAAACTTTATTTTGATACATTAGAAAATCTATACATTTCTTAGACTAAAATACAGTTTTGCATCAGTATCCTGGCACAATGTCAGTTTACACAGAAAATCTAAGATTAGATCAGCACTGTTAATTTCTTTTCTCTTCCTGCATTCACAGCTTGCAGTATAAAATAGTTTAAGTTCTCAGGACAACAATAAACAGTGTCACATTTACTTTTCCCATTCTCAAAGGAGGAGGCATTCCACTGGAAAAAGGAGCACTTGTTAGATGATCTTGATTCAATGTAAATCACTAAACCAGTCCAGGGGTTTAATTGCCCTGTTAGAAGTATGAGTAAAGGAGGATGAAAAATTCATTTCCAGATGAAGCTTTGATGGACTATTACAATGCAAGTACTGTCAAGCCTTTAAAATCTGTTCAGAAAATTTTCCTTTTTCCTTAGGGTAGTTTCTGTAATCAGCAATACAATTCATTATATGAAATAATTATTTTTTATAGAAATAGGTATAGTATTCCACCTTCATTTTGCTCTGAAGAGCGACAGAGTAAAATTAAAGTGGGACATGGGAGATGTTGCTGTGAGATGTCTGAATTGGAATGTGAATTTTTTTAATACTGTGAAGATCCCACAGAATATTTTCTATCTCCATGGCTCTACCTAACTTCTGGCAGCTGTTTTCTGGCCTACATTAGAAATAAAACCACCTTTCTGTTCCCTCTTCCTTCACTCCCCTAGGAGACACTATGAAATTGTCTGTGGCGCTGTTTTTCAAATGAGAGATCCTCTCCCACTTCAGTCTGAGCAGCAGGAAGTGACCCAACTAATACTAACATGGAGGACACATGGTATTTGAGAGTTAAAAAACATGATTATAACGGGAACTCCAGTGAGTGCACAACTTCTGCTGGGTTTCGTAACTAGTCAGCTTCCTAATTTCACCAAATCTTTTTAAAAAAAGCTTTCCCTATTCCCACTCAACCCAGAAAGGAGAGGTGGTACACTTGAGGGATGGTATGCTGTCACCTGTTCTGCCAGCATAAAACAGGAATATTGTTAGGTATCTACTTATAAATCACATACTTAGAGAGGCCATAGCCATCCTTAACATCGCTGAAATTAGGCTAGTTCTGTTAAAGTCAGCTGGTACTTTTACTCTGGTTCTAAGGGGAGTCCCATGTTTCTTTAGAAAAGTACCAAACACTTATAACACCAAACTCTGCTCATCACATTCAAATACGATGACTTGACCTCAATGAGACAGGGGAGTAGAATCTGATGGGTGTTTGCTGGTTTTCTGCTAGTTCCATTTTAACAGATGTCTGTCAAATGAATGCCAGATAGTTTAGCCTCCAAATAGGTATCTTCATATCAATTCATGCTACCAATTCTCCTCAGAAATATTTTCATAATCCTGGTCTCTGAGGAGCTTTGGTTTGATTGTATCAGATTGCAAGACTCATCACAGCTCCGTCCCAGATCAAAAATTTTGCCTTTTATATATCACAAGAGATGAGTTTCATCTCTTCTTTCATCTCTTTAAATATAAAAGAAAAAAATATCTTGAGAACAGTATTTTCTATGGAACACAAGAAATATAGATTTACTAATCTCCATAATCTTGTTACATGATTGAAATAACAGCAGAGATGAAATAGTTGGAAGAGCATTTGAAAATGGAATATTTAGAGTAAATTTTCATCATCCCAACAAAGAAGCTGAGTGCAAGAAATGCTTCAAATAAGTATGTTGGGTTTTGTGTTGGGAAACACAAGAGTTCTTTTGTTGTTTTTTCACAAAGATGAAATAGAATTTCTGTGTTGATAATGTGACACAAGCTGTTCAAGAAACAATGGGCTAATGGTATTTAGATTTAGTAAACGGTATCTGCACAGGCCAAGCCATGATTTAAAAACAGGAATGCTGTTAGGTATCTACTTACAAATCTTAAGACTGTTTCTTAAAATGACTGTGCCATATTCAATATAGTATGTAATATGCACTCTGAACTAAATGCTCACTAGATGGTGATGAGTATATGTCTGCTACATGCATTTTATTCTGACTCTGTAACATACATTCATAGAATACATCATAACCACTCAGAGCAAACCACTAAAGTGCATGCCCTGAGGGCACATTAAGTATATTGTCTCCAACACTGGCTGCTCAATTGCCAGAACACTGATACAGAAAGGGCTCATTTCTGCTTTATATCCCCATTATGTGCTGAAAGAGTAAGAGCTAACATCCCCTGCTCCCTCCGTGAAAGGGAGCACTGTGGAGCAGGCTAATTGCCCGCTGCAAAAAAAGCCCTTTCAGAAAGAAGTAACCACCCTGAGAAGATGCTGTAAGAAATGCAGGGAGCGAGTCTTCGATTAATTATTGGGTAAGTGGGCCTGCGTACTGGGTTAGGCTGGATGGAGCCAATTTTCTTTTCAGCAACCTGCAAGATGCTGTGCTTTACATCTGCAACCAAAACATGTTGCTAACACAAAGCTTTATCTGCTGCTGAGCAGTGCTTGCACAGGGTCAAGGCCTTCTCTATTTTCCACTCTACGATCCCAGCAGTCATTTGGGGCTGGGCAAAAGGATGAGAGGGCACATAACCAGGACAGCTGACCTGAACAGACTGAATGAATATTCCACACCATATAATGTAACACTCAGCAATCAAACTGGGGTGGGTGTGGTTCTGAAGCAGCTGCTGCTTGGAGATTGGCTGGGCATTGGTCTGCTGGTAAATTATGGCCTTTGGTTGTGGGTTTTTTCTCCTTATTTGCTTAATGAACTGCAGTTATATCAGTGGTTTTGTCCTTTCACTGCTCTCTCTCATCCTGCTGCAGGGACTGAGTACACAACAGAGTAGCAGTGTATGTGACAGCCATGGTCAACTCACCACAACATTTAACTGCATTTTCCACTGTTAGTTCTCCCCTCTAGGACACACTTTCCCAATGCAGAAGGTCCTTCATTTACTATGGCAAACTAAGGCCACATTTAGAAGCCTGTCCTGGTTCTGGCAGCTGGGAGCTACTGGAAAGCTTAGATGCAAATCTAAGCTGGCCATCCCATGTGTTAAGTCTAGCTGTGGAGCAGCGGTGAAACTCTAGAAACTCACTTCTAACCACAGAGATGGAGTAATACCAGACAAAACAAAACAAAAAACAAACCCCAAAACCAAACAAGCAAAAAAAAAAAAAGTCCTACCTCAGAACTTTAGCTTAATACTTATTCTCCCTCTTATTTAGGTGATATCTTGAATCATTGCCTCAGGAAGGTAAATGGCAATGTGGTAAGACCAAGGAACAAAGTGGAGCTGACACTCTGCAACTTGCCACTCTTTTACTCAGAGAGCAATATGGAAATGAGACCCAAAAGAACAACAACAAAGAAAACATTCTCCAGGGCTGGAAGAAGCAGTAAAGATGACATGGTGCTGTTCAACTTCCAGAAAAAGAATTTAACAATTTAAGGAATGGTATGCTTTTTTCTGTTTGAAACCTAGCTGGTCAGAGGCTATGATACAGAAACCAAATGCTGGGAAGCAGTAAACCCAATGATTGTTTCTAAACCCAAACTGTCCAGCCTAAATCTTCAGCCTCTGAGCACTACTCAATTCAATGGACTTTCTGAGGAGATGATTTCTCTGTTTTAGCTGTCTCGTCTGCTCCTCCTGCATTATTATTCTAAGTGCAGCATCACTCTCTATTTAGTCTAGACTGCTTCCCACAAAGCAGACCATACAGTGGCTTTAGTAACTAACAGTCAAAAAAAGTATTTAATCCATCACAGCTGGCAGACCCCAGCACCCCTACTGCCAAAATTTATGTATGGGATTTACATGCCAAAATGTCCTCACACTTCGCTACCTCTCCTAGGATAGGAAAGCAGTCTAAATTTGTCCTGAAAAGTTTTTTTCAGAATTATGTCTTCTGCTTATCTCTGTGCACAAGACAGAGCTGGAAGAGGGCAGCTTGTAGTTTGGTTGCAAATGAACTTCAAAGGACATTCAAAAGCTTTAAAGGGCCACTGGAAAGCCTGTGTGTGGATGGAATGCCTTTTTGGCAGGACTGAAAAGTTCTGCATGCTGGATATACGCTCAAGAATGGTGCACACGTTTTTATTAAGAAGTTTGTAATGATATAGATTTTTCACTTAAACATTACAACTACCCATAGAAAAGTGTTGCCTGTATCTTTTAAACACCATGTAAATAAACAAATTTATTTTTAAGACAGGATAAACTGCTATAAAAATGGTGCACAGTCAAGTCATACAAAAATACAAAATTTGTTACCAACTGCAGTCCTAGTTGCAATTACAGAGAACAGTTCCCACTCAGGACTTCCGGTGAGCGGAGAACACAAGCTTGTGGAACCAGTCATGGCAGAAGTTTTTTATCAAAATGAGCAGAATACAAGCCTTCTTTGATTAAGCACTTCCAATAACCTTCAAATAAGATGAAAATTAGATTCTCTGGAAGCAACTGGATACTTGATAAGCCTTTTAGCCTTGAAAACCAGTTTCTAGGATTCATCTAAGCCAATTTTTAAATTTGTGGTGTTAAACTCCCCTAATCTACACAAATACTGGTGTTGAGTACCACTACTATCTTAGACACTGGTACTGCAGGAATGTCTTCTCTCCACAAAAGTAAGGCTCCTCCAGTGTTTCTTCTGGGCAAGTCTGATCTCTAATTTGCACTGAGAAGCCTCACCTGTGCTTCAGTTTGAAACCCTAGGCTGAAGGTCTAGTCCAGTCAGCACTAACAGAGATATGCATGTTAAATTTCCATACTTAGAGAGTGCTCCTGATGCTAGCAGAGTTACAGATATGCTTCACTTAAATGAGTAAGTGCTTCCTGGACTGGATAATTCTCTTTGCCTCTCCAACAGCTATCCTTTCTAAATGTATCTTTGTTTTTGTACCTTTCAAATAGTTTGGGATCTGTGATATGAAAAATGTAAACTGTTTTTACTGGCTTACAGAAAAAAAAAGAAAGCAACAAATTAAAGTTATCAAATGACTTCAAGAAGCAAAAGTGAAATGTTTTACTATTGCCAAAAAGATAAGAGCACTAGTTAGCTAAATGATACTTGATAATTTTTTAAACCTTTAGCAGCAATTTTAAATGATAGTTTGAAAGGAAGCACAGTTAACTTACTAAACATTGGTTACACAAGTTGTGCATGTCTTTACCTAGACATACCTCTCTATTCCATCATAAAGCTTCTGTAGAAAGGCTCTTACTCTTTCAAAAGATTTTCTGGAATGGAGTGATTGAACCATTGAGGCATCATTATTTGTAGACAGCTTGTATTTAGTGCAATAAGTTTAAAAATTCTGCTCTGAAATATTACCTTTACAATAACAAAAATAGTTTTCTTAAAAAAATGTTAACAAAAGGAATATATCGCATAGACAGATCATTAATTCTTAGCAAATACAGTTAAGCATTTACCATTTCGCTATGCTGAATAATTGAATATTAGCATTCATATCTGGTAAGCTTCCAGACTGAAAAGATATTTATGTATCTAATAATAATAAAAAAGCATGTTCTCTTGTCATTATTTAGTAACTTCGGATAACTATCCTGGCAGCTACACTTCCAAAGGAATGTTTCTCTGCCCTTTCTGGTTTTAGTCACCCACTACAATATGTACAAATACGGATCAAACAACAGGCAAGGAATGATCCCTTCTAACTCCCAGAGCTCTCTCATTAGATGAAATGAAGCATACAGTACTTTTTTATGTACAGCAGTACAATTCACTTCTCTTCCCATCCTCAGCATGTTTGTATCTAGTCATGAATTAATCATGAGTATGGCTAAGACTGAGCTTTAACAATCTGTTATTTCACTTGCCCGTATGGAGAATCCATACCCTTCAAAGAACACTGCTGAAGTGTGAAGGAGGCTACTGAACTCAGGGGGAAGATAGAGGGCAATGGGTATGAGGGATAAAAGTAGGGTAAGCAGGAAGTTAATTGCATATAAAAATTATCTGTCCCCATTTTGTAGGTTCTGTTTAATAGGAGATGCAAGGGCTCCCACACACCTAAATACCTGAGGAGTTGGTTATTGTGATATCTGATACTGGTAAACACAAAGCTGTGCCCTGCCAGGGCTGCAAAGTAAAATAACTGCTTACAAACACATTTGAACTGAATGAATTTTTGCTGAAACTACCTCTTGAAAAAATAAATTTGAGACTTTTCTTTTTTATAAGTTTTTCTGTACGTGTCACTGTCCCGAATTTAATGCAAATTTAAAAGAAATTAAACAAGTAAAACTCTCAGCAGATTAGCAGTGTCATGAGAAATCTGTCTCTAAACCCAGTCATGATTTCAGATTATCTTTACAATGATACTCCCTTCAGATTTTAAAATATCAAGCAGATAAGAATAAACATTTCCATGACAACAAATAATTTAAGAAATGGAACAATGATAAAGCTGCTTGTAAAAGCCACCCGTATGAAAAGAGTACATGTTTCACAAAAATAATTGTTAAAAAAAGTTTTAAATCCCTGTTCCTTTTCTCTGATTTTGGCTGTTTATTTTATATATATATATATATATATATGTATGTATGTATATATGTATATATATACTGTTTTGGAATGTCAATGGGTTCCAATATGGCTGGCTAGTTTCAAGATGAACTTGCTCCAGAGGCCTAGAAAACAAAGTCATACAGTACAGTCTTAGACAGATGCCAAAAGCACAAAGAGAAACTGAGTCAAAGGGGTCACTGGAAGCCATAAAGAAAGAGGTGTGAAAACGTGGGGTTTTTTGTTGAGCCCTGATACAAGAACAGAACTTCCTGAAGTGTTTCCTCATCTCTGCTACTAAAATTTAATTTAAATACAACTGCGCTTGGGGAATTTTGCTTTAAAAAATAATTGTCTTATCTTAGAAATATCTGCATTTCAAAGAAACTGAAGCAAACTAGTAAAGACTCTGTTTTTAAAAGAAGAGAAAAAAGAAATATTGATCTAATTTTCAGACATGCAATTTTGGGACTATGGACACTACTGTTACATAACAGTCTTATGAATGATCCTATTCTAGATCTAACTGAAGCCCTCTATCAGAACTTTGGCAAAATTTAACTGTGTCCCATCGTCATCAGGAAGTGAGGTCCTAGTATTTCAAAATCAAATCAACTGGAGCTGAATGCCCAAAAATGGAAAACCACAAGGCCTAAACAGTTCCAAACAAGACAATCACATGAGCAGCAGAATTGGGAGTAATTCAGCAGGTGACTTCTACTCAGAGCCTCAAGTGCTCAGCATCTTCTCCAGCCATCCTATGAGAACTTTCAGCCAGTACCAGGCTAAGAGTCTAGAAAAAATTTCCTCTAAGAATAAGACCATCCTTGGTTTGCAAGTACTTAGCTTGCACTTTTACAAGTGGTAGGGATGAATAGACTTTTAACATCCAAGCTTTAGGCAGTCAAGTATAAAAGTCTAAGTTACAGTCTGTGCCAGCTCTGACAACAGCATAAGTTGAAAACCACTTATGGTAAACCAATTATTAGAAATAGAGTTTAACATAAGATTTTGAACTGAATTTTTGCTGCATATGACTAGAGAATTTGCACACCCAATTCTCAATCATTTTCATGGCACATTTGCATTTAAAGTAATTAGCTTATTCTGAAAATCCCAATGTTACTGTCTGCTTGACCAGCTAGAATTACTCCCATAAGAAAACAGTAAATGAGCATAGAATTAGATTTTTATATGTATAAACACAGCAGCATTTAGGCATAAGCAAATCTAGAAACTGGTATGCCATAATGAAATAGCAAAACGCGCAAAGCTACACATCTATCCAGTCTACAGCAGGAACCCATTCCAGCTTAGTAAAAAAATGCTCATGCAACATGGCTTCACATACATTGTTGAAAAAAGAAATTCTTCTGTTAGCATACACTTATTTAGATTCCATTTGGTTAAAAGATGATCCCCATGGTACGGAAATGAATAAGACCCCAAACACTCTGAGAAAGTGATGATGGAAAATATTCTATTTCACAAAGTCATAATGTACGATGACAAATCATACCTTGCCCAGCCCGGCTCTCCATTACATGCCCTCTGTTCTCCACCTTCCAAACTTATCCTCCTATCTGTTATATGTACCATGTATAGTGTTCTTATTCCAGGCTACTCAGACATGCAATGCCTTCCTAACAGGCACACCATAAGTAAAACAGGCTGCAGAAGCATAAATGATGCATTGTTCACTGTCTGTGCATCTGACAGTGTGAGATGGAAAGAGCACACAAGAGACAAGCAACATAAGTAGTTGGCAATACAACAAACAACTGGGAGAAATGTCATTTGAGCAGGTTGAAAGGAATCACTGTATCCAATTCCTTGGCACTGTGTAAGATAATTTGGTGAGGGCTTTAAATACCTGGTCTTACGTTGCGACAATGGATGCACGCAGTAGTGTTCTTCATTTCAGGCTTTTGCAGTAAATGTAAGATGAGCAAAAATTGTTCATCTCAGGGCTGAGAAGAGCCCAATGAATCTCAGAGCCATCTTATTTTTAGACTATTCAGCAATTAGGGCTGCCTGCATATACCATACGGCATGAACCACTAATCCTAATGAAATGATACTGCATTTATCTCATATGAGACAGTTCCTTTCATCTTACTTTTACAGGAGATGGTCTCAGCTGTGACAAAAACTCTGCCATCCAGGTGATAGGCAAGCTCACAAACAGAAAAAGCAGAACATCTTGAGTGATACAGAGAACAAAAACTTCTCCTGAAGAAGTGCAGTCAGTAAAGACAAAGAGGGAGAAGAAGTAAAAGTGAAACTCTTGGAGGATCGCCACCTCCTCATCTGCACCTACCATTGGTTTTAGCTCTCTGCCCTCAGCTCCACCTCCCCGGCCAGCTTCTTTCATAGATTTCCTACTATTCTCCACAAACTCCTGAAAAACAGTAATGAAATGACAAGTGCTTTCATAGACCAGACTCCAAAAATCAAATCTCAAGACAGAACTTCATGATGTAACTACTAAAGATATCTAGGCAATTTGCATCTATCACTTCTCTTGTTTAGACTTGACCACAAGGTATCAAGAAAGCCTGCCAAATAACTACAAAGGTCTCTCTCACTTAATTCTGGAAGCCAGACAATAGTTTGCCTTGTGTGCTCTTACAATGTTCACTTTTACCATGCAATGCTCTGCTATATGGAGAAAGAAGGTAAAAGGATGATTTTCAAAAAACAAAAAAGCAAAAAAAAAACCCTGAAAAAAACCCAAACCCAAACAAAAACCATAAACCCCCCAAAAAACACCCCAAAACCCCACAACAACAAAAATGCCAAACAAACCAGAATCTCATTTGTATCCTGTACATAATGTTAGAACTCCATGAAACAAAATGACTTGGAGATAATTACTTGCAAGGTTTGGCTGATTTCCCTAACTGTCCTCAATTCAACCTCTTACATTTTTCACCAAATCACAATCTCTTTCTCATGAAGACTAGAAAATATGCTATAAAATTTTAAGCAATTTTTTTCTCTTAAAGGCAAGAATTCTGCAGAAAATGTCAGTAAACTTTAACTGCTGGGGTTTTGTTATATTGACTGCTGACTAAAGAAACCCACAATGCTTTTACAATTTATGAGTGCTTTCTTCTGAGAGAATTTATTATATTTTGCTCTTACTGTGTTAAAAAGCAACCAATCAGTGGTTGATTTCTTTATTATATACTCTAGATTCCATAGAGGCTTAAAAAAAAAATTAGCTAAATTCTTGGCATGGTTTTCCTACAATAATTTAAAAAAATTATGCTAAGAAGTCATGAGAATCTTGCTCTAGCCTGCACATGAGGGTACATTTTACAGAGACATATTCTACACCTGCCACTTAAAAACACTGTCAAGAAATTTCCTACGCAACAACAAAGTGAGGGACTTGAGAAGCAGAATTTTTGTATCTTGGTTTCTAGTTATACTGAACAGATAATAACATGGAATAAAAATGGACAAAATGAACTGGCCTTGAAAAAGGCCTCGACAAAGAACGTAGGCTCCACGATAGAACACAAAGCCTGGAATTTCTATGTGTGACAGTCATATTCTGGTTAATATCTATATGAAAACTCCACTATCTATGCATGAGGTAGAATACCCTGATACTCTTTCTCTCTCGTATCCAAAGAGAGGTCCTTTTTGGGAAAGTACAAAACCCAAGTTTTCTCCCCTTGTTTTGCTTCTTTCTATTCTTCACTGTGTCATTTACAAGACATGATATAAAAGACTATGATTCTGCAAGATCACTGCTCATCTAACAGCTAGCAAATAAAAGCCAATAGCATGGGAAGGAAGCATCATTACTTATTTGATGCTTATTAGATGACAATGTTTCCTGATCAAGCCATGAACAACACATCAAGATTTAAAAAAAAAAAAAAACAACCAGAAAATCCCCATATTGAACACAGCTAGTGCATTCATAACATTGTCAAAATACCTATTTTATGGAACAAGATCCTTAGACTTTGAGAGAAAGGGGAAACTTACCATGAGAACTTTATCCATGTAGAATTCCCTGCCAGGGCTCCCATCATTGTATTTTGTATCGATGGCAAAACATAAGAAAAGGACATCAACAACCATTTCATAAATGGAAAGGAAACAATGAGCAACCAGGAATGCAAAGAGGCAGACAATGATGAGTGGCAGCACCCAGATGGTGTAATCTCGTTGGTAATTCAGCAACATAATGCCAGCCAAACCTGTGCTGCAGACAATCAGGACCTGAAGAAGAAAATGGTAGACAACTCTAATGTCAGAAGCCTTTCCATATTTTTTGTTTGGCTTGTTTGCTTTAAGGCAATATGTTTCTTGGTCTGCCAGGGTTAGAACTAGAGGTTACAGATGGTGGGTAACAAGATCTCTACCTCCTTGATTCCCCAACATCCCTGAGAATAAATGACATTTAATTTGTTTTTCAGGAGGTTCAAGTCAATTGTTACACATCCTTAAGCACAAAGAGTATTTTTCAGAGAAAAGTGCATTTATATTCTGCTGTCATCATTCTAGTGTTATACAACATTCCTGTAAAATAGAACTTTATCCTGTCAATTCTATAAACCCCACAACCAGATAAAATGCATCAACTAATGTGCAGTTGGATTTTTTTATTTGGAGAGGAGGGAGAAGTTAGGTATTAGGAGAAAGGCATGTTAATTTTGCTAGTGGAAACAACTTCCAAGCTTGTTTAATATCTATTTCCTCTCCATACAAGAGAAAATAGATCAGAATTCACATGAGGCACTTCATGTAATAGTCTCTACAGAACTACACTATGTGTGAGGCTGTAACAGATATTCAACTGGGTACCAGTCTGGTTTTGGCAAAACCAAAAAGACTAAATTGGTGTTGCCACTTAACTTTTTGAACATTTTGAATATTATTTTAACATAATAATACATTTGAATGTATTATTATGAACTGCACCTAAACACAATGATAAAATAGGCCAGCTTTTATGAAAACACCACATCAAACTGGTAGAGGAGATGCTGATAGCGTAGCATTATTTTAGCTGACGCTAATTTTTATATGCATTGTTCATTTGAACATTTCTGTCACCTGAACATTTTTCTAATAATCTGAATCTTTTCAGGAGGTGTTTCCTGACACTTCAGATTCCTTAGTAAACTTTGTTATGTAATTTCAGGCTCTCCCAAGCACCTATATCTCCCTTATGTGTTTATTCCTTCTCACATCTTACTCAATTACTGGATTCAAAGTTCAGACCACTGTACTGATATAACAGAAGCAGAAGAATGCAGTAAGGAGCACAGATCAGTCCAACCAGTGTCCAGATACTTAGGCACAGGTGATTTAAGTAGACTGGTATTAATTGTTTCAGTAAATTAAAACACTTCAAAGGATAGAAATAATTCACTGGATTACGTCACCATACAATATATCTCCATTAGCTGGAAACCCAAAAGGCTGACTGATCATAGAAATTAGTCTCCTTTTAATTCTCAGAGTAGAACTAACTTAGTTGCTTAAGCTGGCAGTTCCTCATAGCAGGCTTCTGTACTCTTCTAGACTGATTTTGTCATAAAAGGTCATCAATAATTTGTCAAATTTTCAACATAAACCTGAAGAACCCATACTAAACAGAATTTAAAAGAAAATTAAAAGAAAATTCCTTTCCTTACAATTCCGTGTTTCAAACACAAAACCAAAACCTTAGACTTCCTAATAACTTGTCTCTTGACTCCCTAAAAAATAATGCAAAAAGTGTCAAACTTCAGCTATTCCTCTGTAGTCACTTTTACTAAATTTAAGTGGATCATCTGTTTACAGGCCCTATCCAGGATGGTCCCTTCCTAATATAATGCAGCTAGATGTGATAAAGTGCACACTAAGAAACAGGATTTTGAAGGCATTTTGAATTAGGGTTCAAGCCATTGCTAAAAAAAGATTGCTTCTGCATAGGTCTGTAACAGCTGTATGCAGTAGACATACCTTTCCTAGAAACAGCATAAAATCCCCAACTGTGTTTATGGCAGCCACTCGCAAAGCGTTTTCCACTAGGATAACAAAGGCATCCTTTGCAGAGGTGCAGAAATTGGTGCTGTTGATAGCTGTGGCTGTATATGCATTCTGAGAAAAGGAGATTGAAGATTTATTCATAGAATGATCAGGAATTTCAGACAGAGGGTGAGGAAGGTGAGAGGGAAGATACAGTTTCTGAGTAAGACACATTCATCATATGATTTTAATGAACAAAAATTCCCTTGAGAGTTGTTGAATCAAGCAATATGAACCAGCTGACAGAAGATTATATGAGGTAAAGAATTACTATTCTTCTCATCTCCTGCTTCTAATTTATGCATTAACAAGTTTGTTCAAAAAACTCATTAAACAGAATTTGCAATTTCTCTGCAGGAGGAGGTGAACAGTAGCATAGCTACAGAAATTAAATACTTCAAAAAAAAAATCTGGAAATATAAAAGAATCTGGGTGTCAAATAAGTCAACCAAGATAATTTCTAAATACTTAACTAGATTGCATTCAAGGTTAGCGAGGACAGTTTTCAAGGATTACATTGGGGTGTTTAAAATGCTTTCTTATGATTTTATTTTCTGCATTTCTACAAGCAAAAAAAATTAACAACAGTGAAAGAGATATTATGGTCAAGATATTTATGTATCTGATATTTATTTTTGCGATATTTATGGTCCATATACCCACTTTTACAAGGGGTCTTTTACAAGGACCAGCTAGTGTGTTGCACTTTGCAACTCTTTTTCCCCTTTGTAGATGATGGTGATAATTGGATGTTGTGTATAGTTTTTATATTGTGTGAATCTTAAATATTACACATAGAAAAGCTGAATTCTCTTTTTGTAGCAAAGATATTTTGAATCTTAAGATGTAGTTTGACTGAGTGGACATAAGGGGGAATATCTCCAACCACTAAACATTTTGTTATAAATTTGAGAAACCATATTCACAAAGATGAATATGGGCTATTTTTTAGTTCTTGTTTATGTTCCAATGGTCAGTGCAGTGATTTTCAGTGTAATTTCAGTAATAGAGACAAGACTGAGGTACTGTCATTCAGGTTCAGTTCCAAAGTACAATACATTATGTGTTGGCATCCCAGATTGCACTCTGGGAATATATATACTAATATCAGCCCTTACATAAAACTTATATGGAAAATCTTACCTGATTTAAATATGTCAGGCACTTTTCTAGACACCAAAGGCAGCAAATGCATGCTTTAAGCATACAGCGAGCACAAGCATTTTCCTAGAAAAGAACAGAATGTGGGAAAATAGACAGTTTTTATGGAAACAGTATTTCCTTGTGTTTCAGTTACTGATATTCAACCTGCTAACTTAAGCAATCTGTATCAAACCCATGGTCCTGTAAAGTCTAAATATTTGTAGTCTCAATATTCATAAAGGAATATGGTTTGGATTGAAAGGTAC
The DNA here is from genome assembly GCA_032173965.1 of Sitta carolinensis. NCBI lineage: Eukaryota > Metazoa > Chordata > Aves > Passeriformes > Sittidae > Sitta > Sitta carolinensis. The sequence goes on from CM063313.1 coordinate 46,945,757, forward strand.
TCCTGACACCACAGGCAGGAAGAGCTTTCACTAGACCAAAAATCTCAAAACCTCACCCAATATGACCCAAATTACTTCCAGGGATGGGATATCCACAACTTCTCTGGGTAACCTGTTCTAGTGCCTCACCACCCTCATAGTGAAGAATTTTTTCTTACCCCTGATCTATTCCAACATAAGACCTCCAGTCTCCCACACGGACTAAACAAACAGGTAAACTTATCAGGCCTTGAATTTTGGTAAGAAAATGGAATCTATTTCTTTTACCTTTCCTTTGAGTTGTGTGTGAATATACATAAGAATCATTCGTGGTATCTTCACTAGTGTGATAATGAAAGACCCCTTTGCTACTGTTCCTAGGTGGTAACAAACAAGGCGATTAACAGATGCCAGAATAGGAGTAAATGGCAGATTTCTTTTCTCCCTGTTGAAAAGAGAAAAAAAAATGAAGTAGAATGATCAGTATTTATGTGATATCATCTAGAAGTGCTATACATTCTCAATAAAATAATGTGCAAAAGGAATATATTATCCTCATACTAGCTTTCAGGACATATTGCTCACTCCACCCTGGAAATCTGTGTAACTTACAGATTTGTCTCTAATGCAGGACTAGGTTAAGGAATTGATATGTCACACTGTCAGAGACAGAAATGTTACAGTTTACAGCTTAAGCTTTTTTATGAAGGACTTTTGCCTACTACAGTAAACTTTATAACAGGAGCTGCATAGAAGACCACCATACTCCGAATTGAAGCCCTGGAATGCAAGCTGAGAGAGATAAAATAAGTGACTGGATTCTGGGTTGGGGGAAAAGAATACATTCACAGGAGAGTTAAAAGTCACACCTTCGGGGTGGAGACCACAGCCCCAGGACTATCAGCTGCCAGGCTCGAACAGATTCTCACACCAAAGGGCAGGGGTGGGAAGAAGGAGTTTTGGGTTAGTGGTGAAAAAGCCTGGTGAGAGGCAGTTAACGCCAATGCTCTACTGTGCAGACCCGCCCAGCTGCAGGGGCCTCTTCACCGGGGAAAGCCCCATCTACAGACATCCACGTAAATGACAGCAGAGGAGGTGTCATGGCCCATCAAAAGTTACCCCCACAAGGGGCCCCCGGATCCTGCACTAGAGTACTGCAACATGATGCAACAGATCCATGGTGTTGCAAGGTACAGTGTGAAACCTGCCCTCTCTAGGCATTCTCACCTGGCAAAAGTGTATATTAATCCATTGTATTCTATACTTTTTGGGGTGTGGGGGACCCTCACCACCAAGAAGACCAGATGGAGGGATGCCACGAGATGTCGTTGGGATGCTTGGAAGAATGGGTTCTACCTAACCCCTGTCCTTCTGCCTGTTCCCCTCCCTGCTCTTTTTCTACATCTTTCTTTCTTTTTCTTTCCCTTTGCCTCTTTTACTATCAAATAAAATATATCAATGGGTTTTTCGTCACCAACATTTAACCTCCTTTGGTTTTAATCAAGTTTTGGAGTGTATTTTGAATCTTTCTGGGTTCAATCAGTTTAATTTACAGAGACATACTTTTCTTTGCTCTTCTGTGTTTAAATCGATTCATAACACATACAAGTAGTGTGGTGGTTCATTCACTTTGATCCTTCCTGCCTTGGGCTGCATTATGATCTCAGGAATGCTTGTTAGACCTGTCTTGACAAAGAGCACCTGGGCTTAGCTCCTCGAACTTATACAGAAATGGCTCCTCGAACAGAAACATGGTCTGCTCCTAGGAACTTGTCCTGTCTAATGAGCTCCTGTTTTTAAATAAATAGCCGTGTAAACTTATTTTTTGTGCCCAAATATCAGGCTAGGTAGAACAACATTTCTGTTGTTGAACTTTCAAAGAAAGTTACAGACCTGAATTTTGGGCAGGATGGAAAATTACAATGACGAAAGCCAATTCTCTTGCAACCCCATAAACTCCTGGACTACAATGGGCTCTGACCAGCACCTCCCTCTGAGTGGAACCTCTCTGAGCCACTGAACACTCAAATTTGTGATACTTAGAGGACCAACGTCAAATGCTGCTGACAGAGCCTGAGCCAACACTCCACTCCTCAAGCCTCAACCCTTCGCCAGTTGAGAAGGCGCAGAGTCATCTGACCTGAGCGTTTCACTAAACTTGAGAGGAATTTTTACGGGTCTATACCTTGTACCTACACATGTGAGTGTGAATGTGCTGTGGCAAATGTACTATGAATATTAGATTGATAAGTAAGTCAGGTTGAAGTAACTGAGTTACTACAGTGCTCATAGTAAATTCTAAAGACTCTTGTTAAATTTGCTAAATTACGCTATTGATAAAGTGATATTAAATTTAATTGCTGTTTAGCTCTTTAGGCCTAAACTGTTGGCCAAGTCTGGGGCTAAGAATGGCAAGATGGCCCACTCTAAACCTTGTGATTCAATGAGAGGGTCTCCCTCATTCCTTTTTATCCTTATCCTTTTTCCATCCCCAGCTTCCACATAAACAGGTTTAGGTTTAGTTTTAGATTAATTTATATTCGTCCTACTTTTCCTTTTTAAATTGTGCTTTAATCATCTGCTAAGTAGTAGAGTCAATCTTGTTAATGAACTCTGTCACACTTTAACTCCTGTATGAACCTGCTTTTGCCAATACCTTGGCTGGTGATTCTCTGAGCAACTGAAAACACTCATTGGTGACAGGTAGTCTTTCTAGCAGTTGGCTGCATTACCACTGGCAATTACATTAACAACTGGTAATTCTCACAAAGTTGTATCAGATGGTGTGCAATTCAAAACCTTCCAAAACAATAAGAAACTGTGCTAATACTTTTTTAGTCAGACTACTGATAAACTTGCCTTCTCCTCTCTTGCTCTTTCGGAGATCTTTGTGTAGACTTTGGAGGAGATACTACTAATTGATCAGGTAAACTCTTTGCCCAGATTTTTTGCATTTCTGATTTAGCTATTATATCCTCAAGGTACCAAGGGTTGAGCCTTAAAACAAATTATTTAATGAAATGTTTATAATACAATATTTTTAATTTATCAGATTATTACTCATGTTCATGGTTTCAAGCCATTTTTCTTTTCTAACAAGAAACACATCTCTCTCAAAGAATAGCACTAATTAAACATCTAAAGAATGCTCTTCTTCTTTATTGGAAATAAGAGAATTAAAATAAGCATATTAAAAAACACGTGCTAACATTCAATAAATAAAGGATCTCTCCAGCTTGGGAGAGATGAGAATTTTATTCAGAAAAGATAACAAAAGTAGATTCTTCCTTCCATGGAATTAATATCTGCATAGTGTATTCCTGAGATGTTCATTATTAAAATAGGTTTACTGTGTATTTTCTTCCAATTAGCTTTTAGGGGAAGACAAATTTTACTCCCTGTTAGGCACAATCATATAAATTTCTTGAGTGTTATGCCCAGGCAAGCCAAACATTTCCTCATTTTCAGGGCAAAGTCTGTAATGCAAAACACTTTGAGGCCTCTTATTGCCTGGGTTGAAAGGAATCCATCTGGCTAAGGTGAATGAGCAGTGAACACGTATAAAACATTTCTTCATGGATGACCTCATCTCATTTGATTTGGAAAGCTGTTCATATGCAAAATAATAGCTAAGTGCAAATTAATGCCTTTTCCATTTTTACAAAACACACTTCAAATTATGATTGTAACGTAAAATGTAAGAAGAAGATAACAGTAGAGAGAAATGAGTCTTTATTAACTTAAATTTAACTTAAAATTGCTGTTATGGAATCAGAGGGTATGGATAAAATAAAAATCATTCACCCTCAGGTGACAGGAAATACATAAACTTACAGTCAAAACTTACACATTGCTAAGCAATCTATTTCAATGCAGAGTTATTCTCTTTCCTCTGTCTTTTCCTCATTCTGTACTCAATCTAGTTTAATTATTCATAATTATAATATCCCTGTAACATCTCACAATAAATTCACAGATGATGTACTTCATTGGTATACTGGAGAATTTCATCATTAAAAAAATAACACTTCTGACAGCACAGTAAATTGATTCCTTGCTTTTGATATTGTTTTAAAGAGTAGAGCAGAAAAGGATTCAAATGTAATTCAGGTAACAGCCTCAATTAAAAAGACAAAGCAATGAAACCTTTGTGATCTGAATTATGCGCTTGAAAAATATCTGCATACATTATTCAAAAAACTGATACTCAATTTAGTTCACAAATACAGCAATGAAATATGAAGATTTAAAATTTTACATGAATTTTATTTGTATATGATCTTGTTAGAGTATATATGTAAATGAAGAATCTAATAAGATCTTAAGCAATCCTGTGAAAGAACGATTAATGAAGATTAGTGAAGCACTGTAAATTATTTAAAGGGCACTGTTTTGCAATTAAATTAATAATCAATTGCTTTCATTATTTTTTTTAACCCCTACAGGTCTTACCAGCATTAATTATTAGCAAAACAGATGACCTTCCAGATGCATCCTACTTCGTAAAAAAACACCCATGTCTGCAGAATGTGCACGGGTTACAAGGCAAATAAGACTTCAAGTCTTATATGTCAAGAACACCATCTATAAATGGCAAAAGAGATCAGGACTTTACATGATTTAAAAAGAGTCCAGGCAATTTAAATGTTCCCTAGCTTTCACAACGGAACAGATATTCTCCTCAGAAACCCTGTTGCTCGTTATTTCTGCTAAGTAAATGTGTAGGCTACTCATGATAGAGCTATCTAATTTATCCTTACCTTGTAAAATAGTATGTCACAACAGCCCCTGCTACTGTCATCTGCTGACAAGCTAGGATAAACTCGCTGATCCAGATGAGTCCCACTACGTGGTACCACCACATGTATTTCAAAGGACCTGCCATCCGAAATTCAACAAATCCTTCTTCATTTGGGACAGGACTACCTAGAAACAAATGAGGGTAAAAAAGAAAATGATGCTTACATCAACTCATAATGAAGGAAGCATTTGGTATTAGCAGTTCATAACCAGTTACAGCAGAAACTCCTCTAGTTTCTATTCATAGTTTTAAATGCCACATTTAAGAAAGATAGAGCTTTTGAGACAATAAGTATAATGGTATGTGAAAAAAAAAAACTAAAAATTCCCACAACTAACCACCATCTCATAGCAAAATTTCATATAGTTAAACATAATGAAAGTCTACTTCAGTCATTCCTAACTTGAGTTTGCTGCTTTATCAGTATTTTTCATAGAGCAGGAATCAATATCAGCTTCTTACACCCAGACGCCAACATTAACAATCACTTTTGTTTTCCCTATGGTAAGCTTTTGTAGCTTTAAAGCTATTAAAAGACATACAGAACAGCCTTAGAAATTCTAAATGTATGATTTCATATATGCAAAAACTCACTGACTCTTTGTCAATTATGAATAGCAATATCATGTACAGAGCCTGACAGCATGTCAGAACATTCCTAGGATAAGCTTTATTTCAATGTGTTAATACACAGTGAGATGTCTCACCTTATCATCATAGTTACATGAACAGCTGATGAGATTCAGAAAAACAATGCAAGGAACTTTGTGTGTATAAAATGCTTACCTTGAAAACCATTGTTTTGATTTAGCACTGACAGCATGTTATCCACTTTTATCCATATTCTTAGTTATGTTTTTATGCTTACATATAAAATTAACATTTTCTTGTGAATAAGTTAACTATTGAAATAATTCTTGTTTCAGTGAACAAGGATTTGGTCTCATTTGCACAAACGGTTTGCTTAACTGATAATAGTGATGATATTGAGTACATAAAAGCTAGAAAGATAAATTAGTTTTTACAGAATCAAGGCGGTTCTGTCAGTTAACTATAATGTCAGACTATATTCTGTTACCAATTTAATGCCTGTGCAGTGGTCTGACTCAGAAAGTGAGGTACAGGGCTGAGAATTTCAGTGGTGACCATTTTCTGCACCTAGCACAGCATGCAATGAGAACTAAAAATTCCATCAGTAATGGACGAAAGCAAGAGCACATGAATTCTATTGCCTCCAACCCTTGCTAAGAACTCAGGATATGAAAAATATTTATCTTGTATTACTGTGAAATAGCTTTGTGACTTCAAACACTGCTACTTTTGTGTCAGTAGCCAACAACACATTTCAAAATTTTAAGACATTTAAAAATGAATGACAGTTTCTGTTGTCTACAACATATTGCAAAATAAGACTTTTTAAAAAGCATCTGGTGTGGGGTTTTTTTTTGCTGAAGTAACTAAGATTTGGACCTACAGGATTGATTAATTCTAGAAGGTCTTATCAGACCTTGAATACAAACAAAGCTTTCATCGTCTATGTACTGAAGAGCAGGCAGGAATTAGGAGTTCATTGGCTGCTCTCAGAATACAGTGTACAAACAGCAGAAAAAATCTCCCTAATGACTCTGGAATAATACTGGACACCTAAGTTACAAACAACTGAAAACTAAAATCACAATATTTACATCGTGGGAGACAGTAATTGTTTGCAATGCCTTTCCCTTATTGTGTACTCATCTGTGTGAGTACTATCTACAACACTTGGTGACTTCAAGATTATGCTGTCTTTAACTTGTGTGTGCAAAATTAGAGGGAATTATTTGAAAAATTGCTATAGCAGTTTTATTAATACAGTCTCATAGTTTGCAGCAAGCCAACCTGCATCAAATTAAAAAGCCAGCCTAACAAACAAAGTACCATGCTGGGAATGAAGACTCAAATGCACAATAACCTTCTTGAAACAAGTGTTCTGAAGTCAGTGAAGCAGACAGGAACAGAAGCACAAGTCAGCTTTTTTCTTTGAGATTCGCACAGGCTTTTTAGTCAACTCTGCTTGAAATTGTACAAAAATGAAGTGAAATTTATTTAAAGTAAGTGATTGCTTACCTGTAGTACCAAGAAAAAGCAGGACTGTGATCCAGTATGTCCAGAAGAGGATAAGCACAAAGAATGTCCAAAATGGCTGGAAAACTAACAGCGGCAGGTGAATGAAGACCTTTCCAGCCACATGGAACAAGGCAATGGTGAGAGCTACTCTTTTGCGCATAATTAATATGATCAAGAACAAGATAACCTAGAGGGGGAAGTTTCCAAATCACATTTTAGAGTACTGAAAAAGAATCAAGCTACTGTTTTGCACCACTAGGATATTCAAATACACTAAATTAACACATTTAATCTATAGGATTAGACATCTAATCATAAACACATCTATCTATAAGATCACAAGATCAAAATGTAAAACCTCTATCAGGTTCTTCTGGTGATAAATTATTTTCCAAATTATACTTCTGGGGAATTCTATTCTCCTAATTTTGTATTTGGAATCATCATCAGCCTTAAGCTGATAAGACCAGGTTCTATCCTCAATTATGTTTTAGAAAGCAATGAAATAAGCAAGTTTTAACTTTTAACTACCTTCAAGAAAGGTCATTTAAAATTTATTATCTAACCATGGTGTGGTGGTCTTATAGGATGTATGTACATGCGTGTATAATAACACGAGAAGTAAGAATCTAGGAGATGTTAGTCAAACAGTTTTTAGTAGCAAATTCAATGACTCTGAAATGAACAGCAAGGTCCAAAGAAGATAAATTGGTTCAACTGGTGTTAGTATTCCAGTTCACAATGATTTGAGAACAACTTCTTTCAGAAGTAGGCTAAGGACTTTCAATACACTGAAATGACTAAGTACTTCTGAACTGAGAACCTAAGAAAAATCTCTTTGGATTGGCAGTCCACAATCATACCTATTCTTGGAAGTCCCTGTGAACATTTTAACATTTTAACAGTAGATGAAAGTAGCTGCAGGATTAGAAAGTCTCTCCTGACTCAAAATCAGATATTAGAGAACAGTTCCTAGAAAGTCTCCCCTGACTCATAAGCAGGTGTTAGAGAATAATTCCCGAAAGTTAAAAAAATAACATAATGAAAGAAAATAACTTCAACAGAAATTGTGGTAGAAATAAACTGCTCCGAAATGTGTGCAATACAATGCTTTCACCTAAGTAAAAAAATAGAGACCATCAGGAAGACAAGAAAGAGATAATATTACAATCATTAGCAAAGCATACCGTGAAGACTGTAGCTGCAATGGCATAGATCAAGAGAGCCTGAAGATTGTCTTTGGCTATTTGGGTGTCAAGAGCACCAGCATATAATCGTTGTTTAGCATAGAGCCACCACAGGACACCTGTACCACCTATGTTTTAGTGAGAAAACAAAAAGATAAATGAATGATCCATCTTCTGTGTGACACCTACTACCTAGTCCCAGAAAAATAAAACAGTTCTTTTAAGTCTAGTCTGGTACTGAATACTCAAGAGCACTGATCCTCAACCCAACAGGAACTTGAGAGAAGGGAGAAGTACCTAGTTCTCTTCTGGTGCCCTCTTGTCAAGTGAATATAATCTTTTCATTAGTCTCACCATACTATGACCGCTTAAGAGACTTGTGGAACCTTGAGTCTGTGCTTTAGGGTAAATTGCATTGAACAACTAGTTCATGGGGAGCCCTATCAATGAGTAGCACAGCTCCCACTAGACAGGTAGTCAAAGAACAAAAGGGAGAATAAAAGTTTTTTGGTAAGGTGTATGTATAAATGTATATGTGTGTATAATAATGCAGGGAGTAGTAATTTAGGAAGGGGAACATAGACAGACCTTTGAGAACAACAAAACAAGGAGTTTATTGTTCCTGGGAACACTAATCAAAACAACAAGCATCAGCCTGATACTGGAAACAGCACCTTAATTATATGTAGCTAAACTTGCTTCAGACAATGTCTTGGACACCAGAAAAAACATTAGTGCAAGGCACAGGAGGCAAACACAGTGTGAGGTACTATCTTCTCACCCCTGTTATGTTAATCCTAGCCTTATGGCCAGAAAAACATTCTCCTATTCTAGATACCTTTCCAAGGTAGAACTTTTCTTGAACACCAGTCTCTAGCCCCTCAGGGAGATAACCTCTCCTCTCTGGTACATTTCTTTTAAGTGTACTTCTCTGTTCTGCTGGTATTTCTGAATCAAATGCATAAGCTTATTATGGAGGCTGCACCAGATGAGCCTCTGTGGTCCCTTCCAACCCTACCCATTTTGTGATCACATGTTTTTGCTGAACATACTCTGTTCAGGTCTAAAATGAAGAATGCTCTTTTGACATCTCCTAAACAGTCAAGACAGAATAAGCAGTATGTGTCATAAAAGACAAGTTTTTATTCAAGCTGTGTAATAGATTAAACTTTTTAGAACATAGTAACAGATGCCAGTAAGATAAGCCATTCAACTCTTTTACTTAACATGGTTGCTCAGCTTCTAGAGAGATTACAAATGAAAGAAAAAAATCTGTATTTTTCCTTTTCCCTGGTCTTAGATTATGGCCATTAATCAAAAGCCAAAGTAATCCTGAAAAAATATAGAGGGTCTGCTGGTTTTTTTCCATCCATTGCAGTCATGAATTGCAAGAATTAAATCACTAATACTTCCTAATATGATTATTCTATTTTTTGACTTCCCAATCATCTGCCCATACATTTTGGCTTAGCTACTCAGTAATAAGTGTAGAAAACTTTAATTTCATGAATTTTAAAGCTAATGTGATAAAACAGGGCTATTTTCACACAAGGTACATCATTTTGGAAGAGACAACCTTTGGTCATTTCCAAGATAGCATGGCTAGTTGCATTTCATACATGATCTAGGTCATGCAGGTCTTCCAGAGTCAAATGGAAAATACAAGGATTTTATTAGAATTGTCAGACAAGCACCTTTACTTCCTCTCTTCAAGAACAGGTCTTAAAGAGCTACTCAAAGAACTGAAGGGCTGATGAACATGTCAGAGTTGTAAATATATTCAGCTGCATAAGCAATAGTTGCCCTTTGATTTCCTCATGCACCAGCCATGGTGTGGGAGTGCTGTCAGACACACTTGCAGGCTTAGCTGCATTGCTGACCTGACTGGAAGGCAGGTTAAGAAGCAGGCAACATCTAGGGTTGTGCTACAAGTGCTGTGAGGAATCTCCTGCACTGATGCCTGTGGGCTGTAGTGAGCTAGGCTGCTGACACGATGATTGCTTGCCAAGCAGGGTGTGCAAATATTCAAGGAGAAATGTACTCTCTGAGAGAGATCTACAATTACAAAGGTGGGCATTTTTGGTGTGCATCTTGAAAGGGACTCAAAAAAAGGCTGAAGGGAAGGAAATGCATGATCCAAGATATGTGTGGGATGTAGATGGGCTGAGGACATGGAGCACAAGGATTAGAACTGGGCACTCAAACTGGGAGACAAACAAGACTTACCAAGTGATCCCAGAATGACAAGAATTGTTAAAATCCAGACAAGTACTCTTGAAATGTACCTTATTATAACCATCAAAATCATGGACAACACTGCAAAAGAAGACAAATAAAATAAGCAGACTAATTACTTCAAATAGATAGCCTTCCTAATTTTTCCACTGCACTAAGGTAACTGCCTTCCAACAGAATTTTTGCAGATTTTATTTTTTTGAGGCTTACAAACTCAATTAATAGATAGTTAAGAAAATGAGGAACCTCTACAATTTCTGCTTTGATGATATTGATTAAAACAAAGAGAGCATAAATACATTTACAAAATATATTAAACACAAGACATAATGCATGCACACAGACAGAGATGTAGTTAGACAATGACCAAACAGACAGCAAGACATGACAGTACTTTGTGTCTGGTAACATGAGCACACCTCCTGAGGACCAAAGCAGAGTCTGCACTCAAATACTTATGTCAAATGAGTGCAGTTAATATGATATCTGTGTATTCCAAAATGTCATAGCAGTCTTAAATAAAAACCTATAAAGCCAGCTAAGGCTCAGTGAGTGGTGCATACAAGTACACACTCATATTTAAACACATACACATTTGTGTTCAGCAGTTACATGCAACCTGGCTTTTTGAATCACAGTCTAACCCACTATTTTAAAATAAATAATTTCTGTTTAACGATGAAATTACAAAAACTATTTTTAAATTAACTGTATGTAAATTCTGTACAAACTTCTGATTCTAACTGAACAGCAGCATTGTGAATCAGCCACTAGTTTTCAGATTCCAAACAGTTTTCTACCATTATTACCAAATACTGAAGCTGTCAAGATATAAAAATAAACATCTTTCCAGTTACAGTTAAAAACATACACAGTGGTCTTTTGTGTGTGTGTAGGAGGGAGTTAATGGTACCTAGCAAACTATTCTTTCTCCTTTCTTTTTCCCTTCCTTCCCCTTTTTTAACCACAAAAGCAAACTGAAAACAGAGGACCCCTATATCTGATACAGTTTTGCAATTGTTTCTTTCTAAACAATACACTGCTCATATGCACAACTAATATCTTGATCCTCCCATTTTAGGATTTCAGATTTTATACTTTGTATGAGCGAAATAGACTCACTAGGAAAACAAATTGTGTCAGTGGGCAACATTCAACCTCAAACAAGATGACTTTGCTAAAACAGCTCTTCAGTCTAGCACAAAGTGTCAGCTGTAGGCTAGAGGCATCTCACAGCTATAGAAACAATTCAGCACCTCTATACTGTTGGGATTTCCAGCTCTTCAGAAAAGACTGAGATTTTCAAAGATCCGAAACTTAATTTTGAAGGAAGGGGAAGAAGGAGGTAACACAATGCAACAAATGGACACCTAATTTTCTTGTTTTCACTCTTAAAAGTTCTCATATCTTTGCACAAGTATGTTAAATGACACAAATGAAATCCCCTACATCCAACAGGAGTGTATTATTTATGCATTTCTCAACCTGTCCTTTTTATTTGGAAAGGGTTCATTTGGAATTGAGTTGGTAGAAGATGATTACTACAAATGGGAAAGGGGAATACTATAATAAAAATTAAGAAAAAGAGGATACTTCCTGAATTATATCAGAACTAATGTTGGCTAATTAACAGTCATGCATCCTCTATCTCATAATCAGTGCAAGAGAAACAAAACCAGAAATGCATATGTATATTATTTTTGAATAAGTTACCCAACTCTCAAATGAAATTTTTAAAAAGCATTCTGAATAATTTTCTAAAGGATTGTTGCTATTATACATGTTTTTTGCTCATATTGTGGTTAGAGTGTGTTAACAATCTCCTAATGGAGTACACTAAGAAATAGCTAGTAATGAGAAAAACAATTACCTAGTGATAACAAGCAAAGTCCCATTATAATCTCTTTGCTGGTCATAACTCCACTAATCAGCCTGTGTAAGACACTACTGTCACTGACAAAGGTGATCAGGGCCTCTGCAAACTTGGCATAGCAGGAAATGTTCACAGGAGCACAGCGATGGAAGAATGGAATAGGTGCACTGGTGACACAAGAAAAAAAATCAGAAAAAAAAATTACTCCTACTTAATATAAATGCCACATCAACACACAAATGAAAGGTGAATAGATGCAATCATTCCACCCTTATAACATCGTAACCAGAAACCATGTGTTGAATGCACAAGTGGTGCTGAAATGAGGATGATCATAATGGAAAGTGATGCAGTTCTTACAAATAACCCTGTGAGGATAGAGTGTACATTCCAGTAGGATATTATTACCCTCCCACCCTTAAATGACAACGAGCAGAAAGTATACATTCCTATTTCCACTTAAACGTCTTTCAAGTGTCAGGTGGTAAACCAGCAGCTGAAACAATGCCTTTCACTCACGTTAGTGGAATATTGGTCCGTATTTGCAGCAAAAGAAATTGCAGAATAACAATACTCTTCTTGAGAGTATACATTTTGTGCTAAAGGACATCAGCATTCACAACTGCTGCCAAGCAAAATCAATGTATTTATTCCTAGTCTTTCCCCATACTAAGCTTGTTCTTGTACTGAATATTACAATCACAGTGTTTATATTCTTTAACTTTGTTAAAATTATGCAAAACATACCAGGACGCCTGTATTGTTTTGAACTGTTTTAGAAACACCCTCACAAAAAACTATTGAGACTATGCACTAAACTTTGCAGAATGCTCAAAAAAACCTGCTATCAGAGAAAGATACAAGAGAGCAAAACCTTTTTTTTTTTAAAGTGAGCAATTTTGTTTTCTAAATGTCTCCCATTTAGTAATAGTCTGTCTTGCTCATAAACTGTGTCAGATATCAGTAGCCTATTACATCATTTGACCAATTCCCAATTACATTTCAGACATGAATTACATGTTCCTTCCTGTAATTGGATCCAATGAAAAAAAAGTCTTTTCTTTTGTTTCACCTGCCCAATCTTCTGTACTTGAAATATTTCAGTGGACTGTAGCAGCAAAGAACATAATCTTCTGCAGTTTCCCCATTTCAGCAACGACCTATAAATCAACAATTTTCTATCCTCAATAACTATTTTTAAGTCCATTTCTTTCTAAAATTCTAACCGTCATTTTAAGCACATAGTGAGTAAAACAGCTGCCTTGGTCACGTATTTCCCATCTATTGTTTTTCTGGGGAAAAAGGATGGCGTGGTTTAAACTGTTAATGTGTAACTATTCCGCAAAAAATTGGGAGAAATTATGATCACCTGCCATTTCTAGGTAATTAGTACATCCTAGGTTTTTGTTTAAAGTCACTGATGATTGCAAATGTTATGGTTCTAGGACTACTGTGCTAAGTACATAAATGCATTTGGAGATGCTCATATTGATGGTCAACTTTTGGGTAGTAATGAATACAGCAGTTAAACACTGCAAAGTAATCCTGCATTAGTCACAGCTGTTAAAAAACAAATTAGACCAATAATGATGGCTGCCCTACTTAAAAGGCAGCTCATGTATCCTCTTAGCCTCTTAAAACATAACCTATTCTGGAATACTGCTGCTCATTATATGCCCTGAAAAAGACTGAAATTTCAGAGGTTTATTTAATTGTAAACTGCTACAACTTTATGGAAAGCCTACAGCATTTTTAAGTTGTCACCACCAGAAACAAAGCCTGAATTTTGAGGTGGAAGTAGGCAAAATAATGTTATTCCTGCATCCAAATACAAAAAACATTCACTTTGAAAAGGGAACAAATGGGATTGAAGCATTCTTCCAAAATACATCCCCATTGGAAGAAAACATGTTTTTTGCATCGGAGTTTACATAAGACATCTAATATCCCTTCATGTAAAGCAATTTCACTACCTATGTTTTATCTATTTTCATGTGCAGTAATCTAGTTGAGGTGTTAGGGCATGGGTTGGACTCGATGATCCTGAAGGTCTCTTCCAACCTTGTAATTCTGTGAATTAATTGCTAAGTTTGTTTTAATTAATAAAAAATAATAGGTTAGTGGATCCTATAAGCTTTCTTGAGTAAATGGGACTCCTGAGAATCCACTTTTGAGATCTGCTTCTGCTCCAGTGGTTCTGACTGAATGAGTAGGTGAGGTAAAATGTCCCAACAAAAAACACAATAAAAGATCTACTCTCCATGACCTGTGCTATTTTATATGAACTCCTGATTATATCTTGGTATATTGCCTACTGAAAAGGAATTACAAATTTCTAAGAAGAGCAACATGATGCTTAATCATAAACAAGAATGAATAAAGTTCAAGCCAGCAGATGATGGTCTCAGAAGCTGTAGTTTTAAAGCATTATTCAAATAAAGTTAGGATATCTATCTGATTACTCCAGTAACATACTTCAAAGATTTTTTTCCTCTCACTACTACCCCTGTGTATGTTCAGGGGTAGTACAGCAACCTGTGTGAGGGGAGGGGAAGTCTGAGTGGAATGCCACTGCTAGCTGCTCTTTATAACCTCAACAGGGCAGTCCCTTGGCACAGCTCAGCACAGCTGGTTTATAGACAAATGTTGCAGGGTACTGGACAGGTTTTCCTCCAGAGTCCTCTAAACATGCAGTCATATCTACAGAGGTCGATATAGGCTGGGTGTGAAAGAAACACATATTGCTAACTGCACTGCTAGACTGTACTGCTCTATCAAAGTTGGATATGATATCTTGAAGATAGATGGTAGGAGTTCATTGACAGCCTCAGCTGAAGGCTGTGAAGAAGCCTGGTCATCAAACAGATAACATCAAAGGACATTCGTCACACCATATACTACCGCAATCCTGTGGAACTAATAGGAATCAGAGGGTTCATAACCCTTGAGAGATTGCGCTGGTTTCAGCTGGGTTAGGGTTAATTTTCTTCATGGTGTCTGGTATGGAGTTTGTTTTGGATTATTGCTGAGCAGGGCTTACACAGAGCCAAGGCCTGTTCTATTTTTCACAGGGCTATGATAGCAAGACATTGTGGGTGCATGGGAGGTTGGAACGAGACACAGCCAGGACAGGTGACACCAAATAACCAAAGGGATATAACAGATCACATGGCATCATGCATAGAATATAAAAAAGAGGAAAGAAGACGAAGGAGGGCACATTTGAAGTGTTGGTGTTTGTCTTCCCAAAGAACTGTTGCATATGATGGGGCCCTGCTCTCCTGGAGATGACTGAGCACCTGTCTGCCCATGAGAAGTGATGAATTAATTCCTTGTTTTGCTTTGCTTGTGTGTGCAGCTTTCCTTCCCCTATTAAACCACCTCTGTATCAACCCACAAGCTTTCTACCTTTACCCTTCCAGTTCTCTCCCCAGTACTGCTGGTGTGGAAGTGAGTGAGTGGCTGTGGGGATCTGGGCTGCTGGATGGGGTTAAATCATAACACAGATCAAATGTGACTGTAAGGTAAGTTCCTCCTTAATGCCTCAGTCTGCAAGATATTGGGGTTTTATTTGGTTGTTTCAGCAGGATTCCATTTCTCCTTCAAATTACACTTACTAAAATAATTTAACAATAAAAACCTGAAAACCAGTGGTTTACAGATACAATGTTGGCCTCTTTTGCCTTATGGCATTACGTTCAGACTTGTCAATCTCAAAAAAGCTCAAACGTATCATACATTTTAGTAATACCATATCAAAAAGGGGAAATACTCCATCTACACTACAGCTTATTTAAAATAACACAAGGAAGTTTTTATGAGGAATTTATCTGGCATCATTAGAGCTCTGTAACATTGTTCTATCTATTCTGTTTTCTTACTATATTCATTGAGACTGAATGACATGGGAACACACAATGAGAAGTCAATATAAGTCTAGCAAAAATTAGGGCTAACAAGCCTTTTCAGTATGCAAGCTGGCACTGAAGTTTTCCTTTGTTTTTGTATTACTGGTGTAACAGCTGGCTAGCTGCATGGAATATTAATCTATATGGGGAAAAGTAAAAAAAAAGTTAATATTCCAGCTGCCACTAATTGTTACTATAATATACAAAAAAAGATTCAGTGGAGAGGCTACCATATATACAAGAAAGACTTAAAATCAGAGTTTGTAGAACTGACACAAATATAACATTTACAAAAAAAGTAACAGAAAACTATGCTTACAAAAAGACTCTGCAGTTACCACCCACTACTGAGTATATTTGAGAAGCTAAATTCTGAGAGAACAACATGGTTCTTCTTGAGTTAGACCAATTATTTACAGAAGGCTGGGCACAACAGCTAACAGATCACTTCTCTTTTCAGCAATGCTCATCTCCACAGGTCTGGGCAGCATAGCTAGAAGAGTTTATGAAGCTATAAACTTTCCATTCCATTTCACAAACAGCAGTCTACTGTAACACTTAAAACAATAAACCTCAAAATGATCTGTTAATAAAACATGGCCCTCTTTTTGTACTCAGCTATCCTTATATTAGTCATTTGCAAACTGAAACAGTGAAAAATGAAGCAATTTGCATCTATCTGACTTGCTGAGGTAAGGTATAAGAAGTGAATGCTGCAGAGAGCTGTGCATTAATAATTTTTCTGATATAATTTTTCCTCCCAAAGATTAAAAATGTTCCATGATTGCCTCAGATCTGCATTGCTGTTAGGCAGCTGGCTATAGATATTGTGAAAGGCAGTAAAACAGCTGATATTAGAACAGTGTCAGTCACATGAGACAAGAGAATTTGAAGATACCAGCTCAATAGTTTCAGTAACACATGCATGGATAATTTTAGTCATTATCTTTAAAAACACTGTTTATAACAGTAATAACAACAATTAATTAATAACAATACTGTTATTTTTACTAACTTTTAAAAAACCCAGAATTTTAGAAATATATAGTATATCATACATAATTTAGACATAATATATAATTTAGAAATATAAAATATATAATTTAGAAATAATATATAATATAGAAATACAATATACAGTAAAACATCTACCTGGTAAGAGTGAACATGTGTTGGCATTTTCTAAAGAACTGTCATGATCAAAACAGATCTCTGCTCCCTCCCCCCAAAATCACACAACTTGATCATATTACCTCTCTGGAACAGGATATTTAGGACACAGCTTGGCAGCCCTTGGGTCTGTGGTATATTCTGATGGCTGTAGTTCATAGCTACACAGAGTGGATCCTGTTGAAAAGTAAAAAAGAATAAAATATTGGTATGGAAAACATATATAAATGAAACATTCATATTCTTTGCAAACAGCATTAAAACTGATACAGGTGCTGATTCAGCACCCCCTCATGTCATTACCACAAAGCTTTGATATTGTTCCTCCTGTAATGTGGTGAATCAAGTTCAACACAGTTGTCAGTAGAATAAAATGACACTCTCCCATCAAGCTTTAGGTTTTGCAAAGTTTGGGTACTAGAGTGAAAAAGACTAATTCACGATGTGGTGTAAAAGAGAAGGACACAAAATACTGTGATGTTCCCCTCCTCTGATATTCCACCATATTTTTCTTGATAATTTTTAATGCATGAACATTGCATAACACAACATTCATAATAGAAAGAAAATATTCTTGGGTTTTCAGGGTTTTTTTTGTGTGTGTGTATATTCAAAATACAACTGGCCTACAGATTTCAGGGGGAGGAATAAAGAACCCGAACTGATAAAGTTAGAAAGTTGGCTGAGAAATAATGGAAGCTCTGCATTATATATCCAAAGCTTCTGAAAAGCTGAAGTCTGTCAATAAACAAAGTGGTACAGAATAGTAAAGATCAAGTTGCCTAAAACAAAATTCAAACAAATTAAATCTTCCTTTGTACCTGACACTTGCCTAATGGAAGTGCCTTACCTAGGAGAGATTTCTTTCAATTTCTCTATAATGAAGACACTGAACATCTGACCAAGTGCTTCTGGGAAATCAGCAACTTCCAAATCAGGCTGGAGCCCAGGTAAGTCAAAAATCACAGAGGTAAGGAAGTCTCCAATGATATAAGCTGCCTATCCAAAGATGAATTTCCTTCCGAGATTGTTTCCTAATAGATTGCTTACTTCCAAGTGCAAGGGCTTTTAATACATAGCTTTTAGTGTCCTTTTCCCCTATGCGAAGACCAAAGACAGTAAAGAGTTGTCTTAATAAGGACTTATCTTAACCTTGAATTAAATATTCAATTCTTTCCATTATTAAAGTCTCCTCTTCAGGAACAGTTTGTTGAAGAGTTCTTCAAAGTGGATCTGGATAATACATATACACTATTACCCAATATAAACCAAGAATTTTGACAAACAGCTTTATCTTGGCCTGCATTACACCAAACAGAACTATCATTTGTAGAACTTGTAGAATATTATTTGCAGAAATTTGATCTATCATTGCTACACTTCTGCCTCTATGAAGAGACCTCTTCTATGGACACACTGAAAGAGCAGAGAGTCTACTTAGCTGCCTCAGCTGCTCTCTATCTAATGCAGGCTCTGGAACACTATTTAAGTACCACTCCTACAAAGTAGCTTTTTGGTTGCCAGTCAAAACCACCAAATGCATTATTGAAGAAAGTTAGATTTCCTGCAAAGAGAAGTTGCAAGGTGAAACATCTGAAATGCATTTTCAATTATATTGTTAATATGAGTCCTTATGCCTCACTTTGCTTATGTGGAAAACATGGCATGACATAAACAGATATCTGACAAAACAACATTTCTAAGATCATAGTTGTAAATGAAGTCCCTAAAATAATTTGTCCTTTTTGGACAAAAGGCTCTATACTACTGCAAAAATTTTTAAACTGTTCTTGTAGATATGAAAACTCCTGGATCGTGTTCATTTACTAACCACTGCATCTGTTGGAGGGCCAGCAGTAGTGAGTGTTTACTGATTTATCTTAAAAACAGAAGGAAAAAGAAGATTGCAGATATTTGCATTTATTTTGCTTTTAATATAGATCAAAAGATAAGTTATAAAGATGATAGACAGCCAGCTGAACATGAGCCAGCTGCGCCCAGGTGGCCAGGAAGGCTGATGACATCCTGGCCTGTATTTGCAATAGTGTGGCCAGCAGGACGAGGGCAGTGATCGTCCCCCTGTACTTGGTCACCTCTCAAAACCTGTGTCCAGTTCTGATGCATCACTGCAAGAAAGACACTAAGTTGCTGGAGCATGTCCCGGTAAGAGCAGTGTAGCTGGTGAAGGGTCTAGAACATAAGTCTTATGAGGAATGGCTGAAAAAGCTGGGGTTATTTAGGAGAAAAGAAGGCTCAGAGGAGACCTGATCACTCTCTACAACTGCCTGAAAGGAGGCTGTAGCCAGGTGGGGATTGGCCACTTTTCCCAAGTAACAAGACACAGGGCAAGAGGAAATGACATCAAGCTGCACCAGGGGAAGTTTAGATTGGGTATTAAGAGTAATTTTTTCACCAAAAGGGTTGTCAAGCATTCAACAGGCTGCCCAGGGAAGTAGTTGAGACCCCATCCCTGGAGGTACTTAAAAGGTGTGGAAACATGGAGCTTAGGTAAATGTTCCAGTGGTGAACTTGATGATCTTAAGGGTGTTTTCCAGCCTAAACTACTCTCTGGTTGTGACTCCATGGGGAGAACAAGGAGCTCCACAGGAAAAAGTGGGATATGTGTTATGTGGACAAGTGTATATAAATTCATGATACACAGTGTTTGGGGCCAGCTTGGCCACTCTGCCAAGTGACCAGTGTGAACTACAGTTTAAGTATCCTAGGCAAAGGCCCCCACATTTAAACAAGCCTAAGGGACAGGACTGGTCTGTGGATGCCCATGTCCTCTTTTGACTTCTAGCAGTTCAAGGAGGAGAGAAAAAGGGTAGGATTTACTATGGAGAGGAAACTCTTTGTACAAATGTGCATCTGAAGACCTGTTCGGAACACAAATGTAAATGAAGCAAAATCAAATTCCAGACCCTAATGTGCATACTGGCCACAAGTCATTGAAGATCTGTAGGGTAACCCAATACACTCCTGACTGTAAAGCAAACTGGAGACACCCTGACAGGTACGTCTAGAAACCAACAGTATATTCTCTCCTGTCATACCTGACAACTCAGAAAGGAGAAAAATATTTTCACAGATCTTGTCTAACAAAGGACATTAACTACCCTGTATTTAAAGAAAGTACCAGTCCCATAGCTGAAATAACACCCATGAGATTATTTGTCATTCTGTCTCAAATAATTATGCAGAAACTCTAATTATTCCCATATATATTTATTTATTTATAGTTTCAAAACCTTCTGATTTCTTTAATACTGTGTAGGAGATATTTGGAACTCAAATGTGTGCTTGAATAATGTCACTGTACATTAAATTTAAAACTTATTTCTTAACAAAAGTGTCTATTTAGTGCATTGCTAAATAGAAGTTTTAATTTTCTAAGGTGAGAGAGAAGAATGAAGTGCATTGTCAAGCCTTCCATTCTATATTAGTTACTCTGGGTTAGTAGAGACTAGCACAGCCAATCTTTTTGTTGCTATTCAAGTTGGTAAGGCCTGAAAAAGTTGAAGGAAACACTTGAGTCGTAAGATAATTAGTTTACCAAAGAACTACTTTTATTCCTAATTATTATCACTCATAAATGTTTCAAAACCAGTATGAGCAGGATACAGAGAACAAACTAAAAGATCACTGAAATAATTTACCCTTTGCTTCCTGCAGCAAAGCACTTATTTCTTCTGGAGAAATCCTTAGGCAAATGACATCAAACTGTCCAACAAGGATTTGATTTCAGATCCAAACATGTTGTAACATTAAGAAAAATACTTCTAAACTATGCAGAGCATCAGTGTTTGGGCTATCAGTGTTTGGGCTAGTAGTATGCCCAACCTATGTGCACACTTTGGTCCCACAATGCTGTATTTGGTTGTTTCACACACCAAGTGGTATCATGGAGACATACCATGGTTTCTGTTCCATGGTTTCTTTTCAATGAATAGAATTGCTCCAACTACTAGAATACACTGAAGCTGTAACTGGAGAAAAGTACCTCAAAAGACAAACTTCTGACCTAGCTATAGGAATTTTTCTAAGTCTTCTTTCTGTTTTGCTGAGTCTTGGATTAGTAAGGAACTAAACAGCCATTATCTCTGGCTCTTATAGAAAATAGCTATATTTAGCCCAAGTTTATATATAAAGATGCTGTAAAAAGCCAGGACTTTTACACCAAAGATTCTTCCTAAATGAGAAGGCAAATTATTGAAGGTCTTGTGTGCTCAGAAGACACAGTGCACAGAAGACATAATGCCCTGCTTTCCACAGCAATACAATAAACAGAAAGGTCCAAAAGGTGGTTAGGTAAAAACACTTTTAGAGACCAGAGCTCCAGTAGAGCTTTCCTTCCTGTGTTTTCTTTGCTGTAAACCAACATACAAACCTCTGCTAAAGCAGCATTACTATCAAGAGTTTACAGCTTGACAAATGGTAAGATTCCCTAAGTGATCCAATAAGAGGAGCAGTCAACAGAGGATACCAATGACATATATATTCCCTGACTTATAACAGTGGAAAGTATACCAGCAGTTTTGGATTCCATTCTGGGAGCTCAGCAGTGTCTACCCATCTATCAACACTTATTAACAGCAGCTAAAACAAGAACTTTCAGATCTAAAACCATGGACTCATATGCAGAGTCAAGGATTTAAGAAAAATACAAAACTATGCAGAGACAACAGGGATAGCTTCAGTACATGGAGCAGCATGTTGACCTTAGAAGTTTAGGAGCATGTTCTTTTAAGGTACAAAGAGCTCCAAGCAGCTCCACATACCCCTTCTGACATACAAGAAGGGCCTGAGAGAGCACAGCCTGAGAGACTGCAAACCAGTTTTGATAAAGTTATTTATATGAACTTCCATTCTGAATCTGACATTGTATTGTGCACTTACGTGGCATGACACAACATGTTTAATGATTTCTATGCCTGTGTCTTTTACACGAGTGATGGGCTTAGAAGGTCCCAGTGCCCAGAGCTGGAGGACCATGACTGCGAGAATGATAAACTCCCAGTTGACCCCAAATTCATGTGGGATCTGGTGCTCCATCTCAATCCTCATGTATCTCTGTGGCTTCATGATGGGATTCATCCAAAAATACACAAAGAGCTGGCTGATGTCATTTACGAGGCCTCTCTCAATTATTTTTGAACAGTCTTAGGTATCTGGGGAGTTCCCAGCTGACTGGAAGCTGGCTAAGGTTGTCTCAATGTTCAAGAAGGGCAAGAAGGATGACCCTGGAAACTACAAGTCAGTCAGTCTCACTTCAGTGCCTGGTAAAAATATGGAGATTATTCTGGGAGTTCTGAAAAACACCTGAATGACACTGCAGCCACTGTCACAGCCAGCACAGTTTCATGAGAGGAAATCCTGCATGTCCAACATGACTACCCTCTAGGACAGGGTAACCCACCTGGGTGATCAAGGGAAGACAGTTGATGTGATCTTTTCAGATTTCAGTAAAGTTTTTTATACTGTCTCACACAAGATCCTTCTGGAGAAAATGTCCAGCCCACAGCTGGATAAACACATCATGTGGTGGGTGAGCAGCTGGCTCATGGGTTGGGCACAAAGGGCTACAGTGAATGGTGTGACATCAGACTGGAGACCTGTCAATAGTGGGGTTCCACAGGGCTCCATCCTTAGCCCTGTGCCCTTCAACATGTTAATAAATAACAAGACTCAAAGGTCCCAAGTAACTTTGTTGGTGATACAAAATTGGGAGGAGCCATTCACTACCTCAAGGACAGAGGCATTGCACAGAGGAGTCAACAAATAACAGGGCTGGGTAATTACAAATAATGTGAAGCTTACCACAGACAAGTACTGGATGCTGCACCTGGGACAGGGAAGCCCTGGATGTTTGGAGATAGTGGGGAATAAGACCCTGGAGAACAGTGCTGTGGAAATGGTTCTGGGTGTCCTGGTTGATGGCAAGCTGAACCTGAGCCAGCCCCTGGCAGCCAGGAGGGCCAACCCTGTCCTGGGGGTGCAAATGGCACAGCATCACCAGCCAGGCAAGGGAGGGGACTGTCCTGTTCTGCTCTGCACTGGGGCAGCCTCACCTCGACTGCTGAGGGAAGTTTTGGATATAATAATGGCCACAATATAAGAAGGATATTAAGCTTTTGAAGAGTGGCCAAAGGAGAGCAACTAAGATGATGAAGGGACTTGAGTAGAAGCTATTTGAGGAGTGGCTGAGATCACTAGGTCGGTTCAGCCTGGAGGAGATTTCATCACAGTCTGCAACTTCTTTGTGAGGGGAAAAGGAGGGGCACGGACTGATGTCTTCTCTGCAACGACCAGGGAGAAGATCTGAGGGAATAGACTGAAGCTGTGTCAGGGGAGGTTTAGGTCAGGTATTGTGAAAAGGTTCTTCACTCAGAGGGTGGTCCAGCACTGGGACAGGCTCCCCAGGGAAGCAGTCACAACACCAACCTGACAGAGCTCAAGTAGTGTTTGGATAATACTGCCATGTACATAGTGTGATTCTTGGGGTATCCTGTGCAGGGCCAGAAGGTGCAATTGACAGTCCCTCGTGGGTCTCCCCAGGTCAGCATATTCTACAGTGATTGATAACTGACTTCTAAAAAGCTATATGATGAAGCAGAGCTTATAGTTCAAAAACTTAGTATCTTATTTCATTGTCTCCTTTACAAGTAATATCCTATTAGTTCATTAAGACCTCTGACACAGGAATAAAACCCACAGACACAGAAACATGCAGAAATGTTAGCAACAATGAGGCTGTTAAAATCACAACTCCTCACCTCTGGACTTTCAGCCCAGTCCTAATTCCTCTTTAGTTCTGGGTGTTTTATGACTAAGTTCACCAATTTACTTACTTAACATTGTGAATACATGACTCACAGATGATTATGCTTGACCGACCAACCCATGCAATAAAGGCTAGAGTATGATATTGATACTGACAGAGGTGGAGTTCAGGAAGGACAAGGCTCCCAGACTCTCATAAGGATTAAATTCTTAACACTTTCTTACATTTCTCACCCCAGAACTTGCCTGAAATCTACTTGTTGAACTCTATCCGCTCTAGACTTAATGTGAACCAAACAACCCATTCAAAGGTTCATGCAATGAGACATCTTGGTACAGATCCAATAACTGGACATTACCCTAGCATATTACGGGCTAGCAACACAGCACAGAGAAAAGGGAGCTTAAAGCACTGTCTCATGAATCCAGCTGCTGCCAATCCCAGAGCCAAAACCCACTAGTACGATGCCAAATACAGCTTCCACAGAAGGCTGTAGCTACTATCCTTTGCTGACTTCTGTCAGTAAAGACAACAATGCTGCACAACCCCAGAAAAAGCATACCCATGGCAAGTAATAATATGATCCTCTCTTCATGGACTCCTGTCAAATGGAAAAAGGTTCAGATCACTACGAAACAAACCACATCATGTTGACCAGATTTTCTTTATTCTTTGACTGCTAGGCCTGACAATAGTAATTTTAACCCATCTACAACTATAGGAAGTACTTCTACTCAGAAGAAAAGCACTACACAGAAATGTTTAGGATTGTATAAATTTCCTATTTATTTACCTATTTTAGGACAACAAAAACATTCCAAGACCAGACACATTTGATGCTTTATTTAGGAATGAAGCAGCATTTAGTTATGCATATATAAGCATGAGAGCTGGAAATGACTGAGAAAACAAGACCCCACTCCTTAGCTAGAGATTTTAATGCGGTCTAAAGTATCAGATAAAGTAGAAGCAACAGAGGATTGTACAAACATAGCTAAACTTTGCAGCTATGCCTTTTGCAAATTGAGCAGGAATACCGCCAGAAGACCAAATAAGGATAAAGCTAAACCTTGACAGAAAATCTGATTTCTGGGCCCTAGCAAAATAGTGATGCCTTGAGATGAGCAAAAAAAGGCATAGGACAGACCACTTTGCAGTCAGGATTTCTCAAATTAATATGACAGAATTGCTCTCAGAAAAGAAAAGCTTAATTCTCTACATCTACCCGCTGCTGCCTTCCTGAAGCTAAGTGTGTGTTTTAAAGGAAGAAAAATAAAGTTTATATGTACCTTTACTTCTAGTTGTTTAAACCGCTTCTTTAAAACAATGAGCATCCAAGGGCAGGAGAAATTACAGGTGCTTTTATAAATAAATATGGGATTGAAGTGAAAGTAAGCATTCTCCAATGCCTGCAAGAATATGCCAAGAAAGATCCATCATAAAACTCCACTAGTTAGATCTTAGAATTGAAGACCACAAAGAGAACTACGGTGATAGATATTACAACATGCTGTTACAACTAAGAGTACGGAAAAAAGAAAATCTTAGATTCAGAATTTATGTATCTATATATATATATATAGAGAGAGAGAGCGTTGTAATTAAAAACCCAAGACAATACACTTCACTTTCTCCTATTCTTTTTAACAGCACAGAGAGTTGAAAAATATTAATTTCCCTATTTCTCCACCCGTATTTCTTCCAGTGCTAAATAAAACCAGCTACTCTGGAATCAAATTAAGAACCCATCTAGGCAAGTAGCAGATGTTTCTCCTACTGTAACTTTAGCTCTGTGTAACTTAGATCTTAATGATATTTTTCAGTGCTAACTAAATATCCAAACACAGTTTGGATTTTCTATTCTAAGAGTTTATCTTTTGTGTTTTTAAAATATCCTCATGACAAGAAGTTTTGTAAATTAACCATAACTTGTGTGCAGAAAAATCTGTCTCTTTGATGCTTAGCAATTTCATTTTTCATCTCTAGTTTCACATTAGTCAGGTTATAATATGAAGGAATAATATTTTTTTCAACTTTCTCTGATATATTCCTGCTTTTAATGACCTATTCTTCCTGACTGTTTTCTCTTTTACAGACAGAGGAAATCACTGGTCCTTTTGTTATGATAACCCTGTTTCCCTTCTCAGTATGTATATATATACAGTATGTGAATACATGCTGAGAATATACATGTGTGTTTGTGTACAAGTTAAAAAAAATTGTACAGAAAGGACCAGAACACAGCCTTTATGATGCTAACACAGCAGGAGTTTACACAAAAGGCAGTCCTTCTTCACAATTCATAAACATGACACTTCAGAAAATGCTGTGCCTCAAACCTAATCCTCTTGTGATTCTCAGTAGTTTCACAATCTCTTCCACAAGTATCAATAACCATTTTAAATTAAAACACTATATGCATAACAATAGGTTTCCACCCCTTCATTCTGGGGGCGGGCATTCCTTTTGATTTGACATTTTATTCTACTGCAATTGATAGGTTTTTTTTCCATATAATTCTAAATAATGCAGTAGTCACAACAAGATTTATAACCTCACTGTTTCTTCCCTTTCTGAATGGTTTATTAATGTAATCAATAGCACAACACAGCATTATTGGACATGCTGTCACTTTTTGTTGAGGAAACAATTTAATTCTAACTAGAGGATACATTTCCAATACAACACAAACCCGATGGACAGTTCTGGTAACAAGACAGAGTATATTCATCTTAAAACTGCTCATAATGTATTTTTACCCTAGTCAATAAAATAAAATTTAAAAAATCAAAATTAACATACCCTGGTTTCCAAAGACCTGTGGGTGCAGAATTGCTTTAAGCATGAGGTGTTTCTAACTAACACAGTACATCATACTTCAAGAAAATCATGAGCAAAGGATTAAGTTTTAAACAGCATACTTTCACTGAAAACAAATGCAGGGGAAACAAGCGCAGATAAAAAAAGGTCAGAAGCTCACAGTGACCCACATAACAGCTATTTCTAAAGCAAATGCCAACAGGAACTGCAAAGATGTACTTTACTACATATGATGATGTCATTATCTTCAGACAAAAGAAAAATCCTTTTTGTTTTCCCTGTGGTTCCTTCTAATAGCTCAGAGATATCACCTGCTCTGACTTAGCAGGCTGATTTCCTTTATTGAGCTCTTCCAAGTCAGTCTCTATAGCAAACTTAATGAAGCATTCCCTCTAGCTCTATGTCCACCCAGACCACAGCTAACCTGGTTAAAATAAAATTCTGACAACAGATTTCTGCCAAGATGATGAAAAATAAAAATTTCATTTTAGATTCCTAAATATGCATCCAGTTATTTAAACAATGAATAAGAATAGTAGTTCTCACACTGAGTAGGCACTATAGTTATCACTGAATTAAGCACAACAGAAATTACAGCCACCTGTCTAGTGTTTCTCTTTAATAATGACACTTCATTATTCATTTGGCACAGTCATAGATTAATTATATCTTCGAGGATATTTCAAAATGCTTTAGCAAGTCCTTGAAAATATCACTGCAGTATTTCATGGATATTAAGTTTTGAAGCATCAATTTGGTTTCTGGGAAAAACAACTTTCAATCACGCTACTCAAAATACATAATTTTTTAAGGGCCAAGACCTACAAAAATATTGAATCACAAGTACTCTGTGCCTGAGGTGTTCGACTGGGTGAGAAAATCCTGGGGAGAGCAACAGCAGACAGTTCACAACATAACACTGAGAATAAAACATTAACTGAGGATGTTTTCTTTCTCAGTTGTGTCCAACTGATAGCTCTATGAACTCAAGTACTAGCATGGCGGTTTGAGAACAGCATTGCAACATTTATCAGGTAACACTACACCTTCTTGGGTCACTTCCAGGAGTTGCTCCAGAATATTTCTTATTTTACAGCTTGCACCTCTGTACAGGTTAAAGATCTGAGTGGTCAAGCTTTCTCTTTACCTTCTTCCTCTCTTGTAAAAGGTCCCAGCTGGTTCCAATTTTCTGGGTGTCAATTATTGCAAAGAAATTAAAGGTACATGCTTTCTTGTTTTCTTAAAATCAGCTTGGCTTTGCAAGGGATGGGCTTCTTTTCTTTCTTGATGGGAAAGTAATGCGAATACAGGGCCTTACTGTGAGAGGGCAAGTGAGGTAGGGGTGGGAGTAAAGTAACAGCCCTGAAATAGTGCTGTGTTATTCACAAAATCAGCTCTTTTTCCCAAATTACCACAGAAGAGCAAGGACATCACACTACTGATTCAGAAAGCTAAAAGGCTGCTTTATCATGAAATGGTCGTCTTGCCTCAAGCAAGCATTTTCCCTGCCCTAAATGCTTATTTATAATCTTGCCTGCAGAACTGCACAATGTAAGAGCTTGAATCTTCAGAATAGGCAGTTCTGTCCTTTTGTGTTGAGGCAATCAAGTGCATGCCTCACTTCAGTAAAAATACCACAAATACTAAGCTAGCTGCAAATTTATATGTGGTATTGATAAAATCACTAGTAATACAAAGATGGTTAAGTATATTTTACATGTTACATCTCTTGATAAAGTTTTTTAGATTAAAAACCACATTTATTTGAACTTACCATACCAGCTCTTGATGGGCAACTGAGGCACAACAGGTGATTTTGGGTTGAGGAAGGGTTCTTAAGCAGTAATTCCTTTAAGAATTTCAAGGTGCATGGACAAGTAAGGTGATTTCAGGAATGGCACGTGAGCCAGGTGAAAATGGCCAAGTTCACAAAAGTACATTCAACAACCTACACAGTCTGTCTAGATAGACAGTTGCTATTTTCAGGATACAGGAAGGGTTAGAACTTTCAGAAAGGCTCAAAAGAGCAAAATTAAGAACTGACTGCATTCTTTACCTGTACGTTTAAACATAATGAGATGGTTTTCTTTTTGAATGTTAGAAGTTGTGAGCCTGAGAAAATTCAGTACAAATTATCACAAAACCAAACACAACTTGACCTCCTTCTTCAGAACTTGACAGCTGAACTCTGTTTTCTAACTATATACCATCATAAACACAGAAAGGAAATTAAGCTCTTTGCAGTCATGTTCAAGGCTCTCAGATGTCATTATTACTACTACTATTTTTACAGTGGAGCTAATGGTCACTTAAAACAGACTGCCAAAACTAATCCTAGTATTAATTAATTTAAATCCACTATCATAGGAACAAAGTGGATCTCAGAAAAATTATTCTGCTGACTGAGCATTACAGTTTTGGTACTAATTCACTCTTCTTGCTCTGTTAAAAGGCTGAATCACACCTGAACTTCTACTATATATATGCAACTCTTAAGATAATCAACAATTAAGCTGTTCATTTGTTGCAAAACGTAATTTTTTGGAACTTCCAAAGGTTGGTGAAAATGTAACCATGTGGATGACAATATTTGTCTGAATGGTGTGATTTCAGTTATGCACTCACTTCATCTATAAAAGGAAAGCTCAGTTTAGTGTAATACTAGTCTTTGATAATCCAAACATATAATGAAAATTAGGAATTAACTCATTAGTGAATCTTTCTGCTCCAGCACCAAGTTTCATACTTTTGACCGAGGTTCTGGAAACTGAAAAAACTGCCTGTCATATTAATTTTTTTTAAAAATTATCTTTAGGTTTTAAAATCTAAAACCCTAAGGAGAATAGAACAATCATGAGGACAAGACATAGCACAGCATGTTTTGGGAAGAGTGGGTTTTGTTGTACTTTAAAAGGTAGTTATACTGAATATATGTCACACACAATTAATATGAGATTTGACTTAGAGAAACAATGTTGGTGATAAAGAAAGACATGGCTAAATTCCATTGCTTCAAGTGGTACTTAAACTCCACCACAAATGATGTTCACTTCATACTAACAAAAAACTGGCCTGCGTTAGTTAAGAAAAACATAGCATGCTCAGAGAAGGAGGAAAGAATGCAACCAAAGATACTGACTATTTTCACTTGTAATTGACAATGGTGCACAGATCACACAAGCAAGATGTTTGTGCAGCTCCGTGAAAGCTGTGATGCCTCACAGTAGTTTAGCTTCCTGATTCAGGTATCAGACACCCAGGCATGCAGCTACAGTGCAGTGGGAGATCAAGGGCACTAACAGTGCCCCAGGGCCACTTCAACTCACTCTGCTTTCAAACAAGAGTACTCACATAACCTGTGCTAGTACACAAGTAAACATTTCAGTTTCTTTTATGAAAAGTAATCAGCTCCACTGCGTTGAACTGGGTCATCCAGACTGACTCATTTTTAGTGATTTTTAGTCAAGTACCTTGCAAAGAACTATTATTGCTTCATTTTAAAAGATAACTTTAGGACTGTTCCCACACATTAGGAAAATATTCCTACTTGAATAGCTAAAAAAATGCTGAAATTTCTTCAAATTAATTTTATCTTGTTACTTTATTTTGTATGTTAAGGTTGGTTACTTCTCATGCATTTTATTCCACTGACTGCTAAAACAGGAACTGAGCCAGTCATGTCAGTATTACTACCACAGAGAAAAGGTTTTGCTCTTAAGGAAGACAAGGTATAATATTTCCTTTGTTAATGCAATTAGTTTCCTTTACACTTCTTTTTAAAAGAAAGGCATAACAAAACAAGACAAAACCAAAAAAACCCCTGCACTGTAGCACTGAATAAAAGCAGGAATATTTTCACACACAGAGCCATACTCTGTAACACAAGTGCCATTGAACAGTAGCATGGCTCTCACTAACCCACTGTACATGAGAACATTTCAACAGCACTACTGTTAAGCAGCAATGTCAGAATATTTCCTTAGGAGCTGAAAACATACATAGTCACAACATTCCCACAAATACTTGTTATACTTTGTACTCCTGTTTTTAAAAACGAGCTTTTCAAACTGCCCAAAACACAGTGGAAGTATCATACTATAAGATACAGTAATGCTTTAGCTTAATCAAAATAGCACATTATTTCTCTTCATATTTCCTAATACATATTTCATTTTCAGTTCAGCTAATGCATGAGTCTTTTTTCAGATCCTATGAAAATATGAACAAAAACAAACCTATCTTTTTCATACCATTAGTTTCTGCAAATTTCTGTATATCAGCCAGAGTTTTCAGTTCTTTCCTTGGGCAAGCTGATACACACAAGGCAATAGACTTAATCTTCTGATGTACTAGATCAATGTTGCATGGATCCAAGAAGAATACGTACCTATGGAAGGAAAAAAAGCAAATTACTTCTATTTTAATTAACAATTACACTGAATAAAATTTCTAACTATGAGATTCAGTCAAGACTGAATGATTCAGACTACCCAGAAACATAGGAAATTTGATATTATTATAAATGTGTGGATCAAAAGAATTTATGTACTCAACATATGCACAACAAATGTATGGGTATTTATATACCTCTGGATTACACAGAAAGAATGCTTAACTCTACCTAATTCAAGTCCATTCAAATGATGCTACTCATAAAAACAGCAGTAGTCCTACCATGCCTCTTCACAGATATGAGTCTAAACATTCACAAACCTTTACTCCAACCTTAAACTTAACTTAGAGAATTCCAAATTTTTGCCAAAAAGACCCAACAAACCAAATAAAGTCACTCTTATTCTGCAAAACGAAAAGGTCCATGGCTACACTAATGAATACACAAAACACCAGTAATTAAGAACAGCTTTTAGTATAGATTAATTTTCCATGCCATGACTGAACAGATTACCTTAGCATTTACTTAGAAATAAAATTCCTTCAGATATTTCAAGTAGAATTATGTAATGTTTCAGAGCAGCATTTTAAAGTGATTCTACTTGCTAACTTTTCACAACAAATGTCATTTAAAAATCCAATGCATGAAGTACATATTGTAGATTATTAACTAACATCTCCAGGCCATATACACTTTATGACATACACTAGCCCTACAGAATTTCCACTGATGGTATAATAGAGATGCTTTTCTTTTTGAAAGTTGAACAAGTTTTAAATCCCTACAATTCTGGTGATT
This sequence comes from Sitta carolinensis, assembly GCA_032173965.1. NCBI lineage: Eukaryota > Metazoa > Chordata > Aves > Passeriformes > Sittidae > Sitta > Sitta carolinensis. Next base: position 46,977,811 of record CM063313.1, read on the forward strand.
GTATGATACATTGAAATATTCTCTTAACATTACCTAACATCATCATATGAAAATGCCAGAGATCTTCCATATAAAATGCCATTTCTATTTTTGCAGTCCTCATGATGGGAATTCATTCTGTAACCAGTAAAAATCCCTTTCTCTCCTAGAAAGCATTTAGGTCCTCGCTGAACACCTTCAGTCTATATGGTAATTGCTGTCTACTATTCTATTACCCAGCGTCAGTGTACAAGAATGATTACTACGTAGTACAGTCTTCCCTGAAAGTCCATCAAAACTTATGCTGTCTAAATCAACTGTAAAATGGTAATAGATTATTTGCATTCTTAAAATATTAATTTCTTTGTCAACATCTCAGTGAAATAATCCACCCCTATTTCTTTTGTACTTATTACACACTACACATCTCAGGACTTCATAGACAGACCATGGAATCTGAGAAACAAGTGTAAAAATGAAAATTCTGTCATGCAGACAGTAAAAACAACTTCATTCAAGCAATAAGCCACAGTTTTCCCTTATTTCAAAGGAAATACTCTTGAGTTGGTATCAAGACATGCAATAGCTGTTTTAATTGAAGTTCCTCCAGTTATTATCCCATAAAATAAGGGTACATGGCAGGAGAGTGTGTACTTCTTTGAGGGTATTTGGCCAAAGGACCTACAAAGCAAAAATTACAGTCATACATGACTGATATGGTGAGGCAGGCTAGGATGGGAACAAACCTGGTCAGTCTCACTAACTGGTAAGGACATGTGGATTATGAAAATGGTGATTTTTCAGTAAGACTATTTGGCCAAGGACATTGCCAAATTGAGAAAAGAAAAAGGAGGGAGACACTCAGACATAAAATTTGTCCACTTAATGTTAATAAAAACAATCAGAAACAAACCCAGTCAATGACAGTAATTGATGAACTATCAAGAAACTGCAGACAGGGACTTTGTGATTGATAGGGATGCCAACTCCTAAGTGCAGAATGTACAAGGGTAGCTAAGGGAATGTGCACGGGACAGGGTAACAGACAGGGGTGTTAAAGGGAACAGTTACATGCAAGTTGATGTTGGTCAGAACCTTATCTGACCTCAGCACCTGATCACTGCAGTCTATCTTGTTCTATTACTAAAGCTTTTAACTCTCTCTGAATAATTCTAGACTCTGTCCCAGGTGCATGGATGCTTCAAGTGCAGCAGGGATTAAGTGCCAGATACTGCAGGGACTTACATGGGTGTGAGGGATTTGGTGCCAGCAGCTGGAATCAGACCAGGGGTTTAGGTGCCACAGGACTGTGGTGTCAGCTACCAAAGTGAGTGGGGTGTCAGTGCCAGTGGCAAGGAGGGCTCTTGGCAATGAGCTACTGGGGTGGGAACAATGTGTGCCCACAAAAAAAAGCAGCTACAGAGGTGATAGACTCAGCACAGGTGATCACAGCCCTTGTGGTGCTGGCTGTTGATGGAGCTGAGAACCTGTACCTTCTCCAGAACAGATTATAGAATCATACAAGAAATTATAGAATCATAGAAAATCTTCAGTTGGAAGGGACCCAAAAGGATCACTGAGTCCACCTCCTGGTATAATGCACTAGCAAACTCTAAGCCATATCAGATGGGGAGTAGGGAGCTCTAAATGAGAAGTGTTGGGTGGGCAGAGGGTTTGTGGTGTTATTTGGGGGAACTGTGGGTCTGGGGTGTTTGTGGAATGAGTGCAAGAGCGTTTTACACTTAGCACCAAACAGCTAGATCAGCTGCTGACTTAGGGGAACCCATAACGTGGATAAGGTGCTGTGCTGGTTCTTGGAGAATCCACAAATGTATGTGAGCTTGTCAACCTGGAAAGTGTCTTGCATGTGCCTACACTAGTGACCTTCTGCCACTGTCAGCCCGCGAGGAGGAGGGGACATGGTTGACTGTGCTTGTGAGTACCACTGTTGAAAGCAGCAACTTGTCACTGCCAGTGTAACCAGCTCTGTCAATGTCCCTTATGTTAGTGTCCACCCCCATCTCTCAGCCTAGGCAGAGACCCTGGGTTCTGTGAGCAGTTGGACTGGACTCCAGCTCCTGGACAGGAGAGTCCTCTGAATTTTCCTAAGGAAACCAAATCAGGAATGTCACCATTAGCAAGCTAGAACTCATGTCACTTCTACAGTGATTTCAATTCAAGGGTAAAGCTGTCATTTTAATCACCAGAATATTTTGTAAAATTTAAACCTGAAAGATTAGAAATACAATGTAATTACAGAATCGTAGGTAGATTTGACAGAAGTGTGTGCATAGCCTTAAACAGCACATGTAATTCAAACACTGCATTGTATGGTACAGAGACAGTTCTAACAGCAGTAAGGGAGCTGCACAGAAAACTACAGGCTATCAAATCTATGTTCAAAACCTCTGGCCGTGGAAGACACAAGGTAATTTTTACTTCATCACAGCTAAAGAAAGGACCAAAATTCTAGGAACCAGGATTAAAGAGAAATGCTTTTTTTTGGTTTGGGTTTTTTTGTTTGTTTATAAAGCTTATGTGTAGAAAAAAAGTGATTTTACTGCAGAAAAATTAATACTGTGTTTTGGACAGGACAGGTTTTGTTTCTCTCTACAAGAACGTTATTTCATGCTTTGTGCTGCAATTTCAGTTATTTACAATCAGCAATAGATTAATTTTCTAATAAGGAAATAACTTATATCAGCAATACAAAGACTGACGTAAACAAAGTAGTAATACTGTTAGAGATGCTTCAACACTACAAATGAAAATGTCTGCTATTTGAAAATCAATATAGTAGACTTACAACATATGCACATTTATGTATCTTTATGAAGTATTGGCTCTGTAGAGATGGACTTGGAGGTACAGGTACACGAAAAATTGGACATGACCTGGCAATGTACACCAGCAGCCCAGAAAGCCAACTGTATCCAGGGCTTCATAAAAAGAAGAAATAAATAAAAACCGGCAAGGCAAGTTTTACACTGCCCTCAGGGGGTCTCCCAGCTGGTATACTGCACCCAGCTCTGCAATGCCCAGTACAGGAAAGACATGAATCCATTACAATAAGTGCAGAAGAGACCCATGAAAATTATGAGAGGACTGGAGCATATGAAGACGTGCTAAAAGAGTTGGGGCTGTTCATCCTGGAGAAGAGGCTGTGGAGACACCTTTTGGCAGCTTACCAGTACTTAGAGGGGGCTTCTGTAAAAGACAAAGTAACTTTTTACACAGGCAAATACTGAAAGGACAAGGGTGAATGGCTTTAAACTAAAAGAAGGCAGAATTAGAATGACAGAATCATTTTTGTTGAAAAAGACCTTTTACATCATCTACTCTAACTGTAAATGCACTGCAACATCTACCACTAAACCACAACCCTAAGTGCCAAATCTACACATCCAGCCACCTCCCTGGGCTTGATAACCTTTTTGGCAAAAAAAATTGTCATAATGTTCAATTTAAACCTCCCCTTGCACAGTGTGAGACCATATCCTCTCATCCTGCCACTTGTTACCTGGGAGAGGAGATTGATTCCCCCACCTTTTCAGGTAGCTGTAGAGCAAAAAGGTGAAACTTATTTCAGAAAGCTAGTAATCTGAACATTAATAATGCTGAGATAAAACTAGCATAAACTTAAACTAGCATAAACTAGATAAAACTTAAATATTACCTAAAAATTAACAGCTAGAGTATACGGCCCATGGGTCATGTAAGAGCAGCTGTAATGACCTTATTGCAACATGGAGTATAGAACCAAGCAAAACCCCCAAAGAAACCAGCCTAAGATGGTATGAGGGTGACCACATGGCAATCGCTTGGTAACACAGCAGCAAACAAATGAAAAGCAAGACCACTCCAGGCCCTAACAGTGCTGTTGGTACAGGCTGTCATATAAGGAATAGGGAATTAAGACTGCAAGGGAAATAATTCCCCAGGTATTTCTTTGCTCAGGTTCTCTTTTTTCAAGGCACATAGATTGAGCTACCGGATATCATATTCGATCTACGCCATCTAATGGAGTCTAGTGTCAAAAATTTCTTCAATGGTATGGCATATACAGTTTCACTAAACCAAATTCTCTGTGTACACGCTGCAAACCATCCCTGGGTTTTCCCACTACCTAAACTTCAAGCATTTCCTGGGGTCAAACACCTGTGCTCAGGCAGAATGCCACCCTAAGTATTCTCCATAGCATTATATGCACATCTCCTAGTACTTGAGTAGACAGCATAAACTTAATTCTGTCCAAATAACAACATACTGTTGATCAAAAACCAGACTGGACTAGCATTTCAGAGACTTACACTTGGCTGCTGTGATTTTCATTTATTTACTGGTAATAACTGGTAATTTTTTAACCCCTTATAACTTGTAAAGCAAGGAGTTTACTTGAAGCAAATAGGTTTAGTTAAAATTCACTGCCTGATCTAGCATATAATCCTATTTCTGACTCTAGAAAGCAGACTGTTATAAAATGTTGTGGTTACCTCGTAAAAATGAAGGGATGCCTGATCCACTCTTTGTTCATGAGACCAGGCTGTAAAATCCTCCTCCCCAATATTTTATCTCACTGGTTTCAGCATATCTGAAATCTACAGAGCAAATCATATCCCTGTGAGACTCTGCTCTTCACTCTTACCACCCAGATTTCCATATCCACACAGACCACATCAATTTCACTTCCACATGACAGTGCCTATGGGTTGCTGTCATATACAAGGAAGAAAATGTTATTTTTACAGATGATTTAGCTTTTCAGACCTTGGACTAGGAAATGAAAATGGAATTACCCTGCAAGCAAAATGAAAGGAGAATAACTTCATGTTTCCAGAGCCCCATTTGTGGAGCTTAAAAGCCTTTTCTTTCTCTACACAAACTGAAATGTACAGGCAGGAAGAAGAGTTTATTTTTACAGGCTGTCTGCAAGGTGCTCCTACAAAAACAGCATTAAATACTCCCATGAACTCCACCTCAGACACTGTAGGAACTCCATCTGAGAGAGACAGATGCAAAGCAGATAGCTTTTTAAATTTGCTTGGCAATTTTTCAGAAGAAACTATGGGTTGTGAGAGAGGGAAGGATCTCTCACTTATACAAGAACCAATCTCTTCCAAAACCAGATACCCTAGAATATAACAGGCACTTCATGTGAACAGTTAAAGAATAATAATAATATAAAGATTAATAACAATCTGCCTTAACAGAGGGTCTTCTCTTAACCAAATAGGGGTGATTATAACTCATATGTGTGTGTATCTATTAATTTGCTTAGATCATGCCTCAAGCCACATCATTTTTGTTAGAAAAGCATAATTCTTTTGAACCTCATTAAGACTTCTTGGCAAACAAAAGGCTCTCAATTAGCTGTGTTAAAAACAGTCTCTCTTTTTATCTGCTGTCTTTTCAGCTTGCATTTACAAGAGGAATTTACTTAGTGGTAGATGTTTCGCCACATGATGGTCTGACTTACGTCACATGTAGAAGACTATCATAATATTAATTACTACGTTTCAATAAGACATCTGAATATCTCTACCTTCAATGAACTCGGACACCATTTCTTTCTAAAGATAAACTTAAAATTATGATTTTAAAATTTGCATTTTTTTCTTAGAACATTAGAATCACAATATTGTACTGTATACATAAGGGTTTAAAAAGTGCTAAAATGTATATGTAAAAATATAGGAAAATTATGCTGTATAAGCTTTAAGCCTTTCATCCTTCTTGAAAGGTGGGATTAGAATAAGAAATTATTTTCAAAAGATAAAAGATACCTGCAAAAAGTTTCAGACATTTTATTTATCTCAAATCTTTCTGGTAACCACCAATTATCTATCTACATTAAATTTTAAATGAGATATTTAGAAGTTTTTAGAACAGCAACTCAAAATAAGCAAATCTCAGGAAAACATGCTTCCAAAATAACTTATGAAAATCATCAATTTTCTGTTAGACTGAAAGTGTGAAGCAAAAGGTTATTATATTCAGAAATTAGTAACTTTTTAGCTTCTTGAAGTAATTGACGGTGAAAAAAATCACTTTTTTTGGTCAGTTAATATCACTGTACTAAGCTCAACAGTTTATTTTCTTAAGTGACCCAAGTAGTACAGAAGAACTCTGAGCTTGTCTGACTGACAAGACGACCTCAATAGACATTCACAGGTTTTCAATCTGTCAGTACAGAATTCTTGACACTGCTCCAGTACTATTACTTAAGCATGATGTCTTCCTGTACAACAGATAGGAAGTACCTGAACTTTGAGTATGAGTTTTAACAGGACACTGCTTAGTAAAAGCTGTGTGCGCCTCTAAAGTTTTGTACATTTTCTCTACAAGTCATATACATACATTCTGCCTACAGTTTAAATTGGAAATATTCTTCTGTGCCAGATATATCTCATCTCCCCTTACACCTAGTGGCAGAAACAGAGCCTACAACATCAAAAGCAAACAATATCAAAGCCTGCTTCCGAATCTGAGAATACTTGTCACACCTAAAACTCTAACATACAAGACTTTCCAGTCGCCTAGAACAATATCCTACATGAAATGAATACTGAGAAAAAGTAATTCCTCAATGTCTTAGCTGGATTCGTATTGCTTATCTGTCAACATATAGTCTAATGCTGCTGTTTGTTACAAAAGATTGCTGTTCTCTAAGTGAGAAAAGTGTCAAAGGACAAGTAGGCATGAGTTAGCATGCCCGTTCTCCCACTTTATTTAAAACCACTCTCAAAGAAAGAAAGGTTTTGCCTTTCCTGATTTACAGAATGCAAAAATTGTATCACATACTTACTTCTTGTGTGTGAGGTCCAGACCACTGTTGACTATTCCCTCCACCTTGACATTTTTCTGCCCACAAATATTTCCATAACTGTCATATCCTGAAAGCAGTCTTGCAGCTGCTCCTGTAGCTATTGAAAAGCCACAGATAAAACCCTGGAGAAATAAAAAAACCCCACAGTTTATCAATACTCTGTTTAACAACTGGGAAAAGTCAGTTTTATTAATTGATTTCTAAGCAGACATTGTCTAAAAATTATTTCAGACTGGGAAAGAAAAGACAAGGGTTATCACAGAGAACTGCTGCACAATAATAAAAGTGAATGCAAGCCAAAAGAGGATTCAGACATGTAACACTGGATATATACAAGCACAGTTAAGACTCCTGAATGTGGTTTATTTGAAAGCCATATTGTCAGCAAGTAGGCAAGAAGCAGAAGGGAGAAGTCAGTAAGTGGGTAAGGGCAGGCAGTGAAGGAGAGCTACAAGCAGAGATGGAGTTGTCAAGGATTGCTATGCATCTTAGACAATTCCACAAACTCAGACAAACACAGATTTTCTTGCTTTCAGATCTTTTTTCTTTCCTTTAAATTAAGTACTTTCAAAGATGAGCTTAGAATGAAGAGGCCTATCTAACACAAGTTTCTTTCAAGAAAATCCTCTTAAAGCAAGTGACCAGATCAAGGCCACTATGGTTCCAGATGCTGGTTTTAAATGCAGGAAAGAAACAGATGCAAAGCAAAATGGCTCAGAACAAGTAATGTGGAAAATACCCTAAGCAGGCAAGTCTTGCTGTAAACTTTCAGAGAGATTTCACAAGCAAAACCAAGATTAAGGCAATGACTGTGCAAACAAGAGTCTGGCCAAAAAGCTTCATTAGCAAACCACTGACAGGGAGAAACCATCGGCTCACTCCACTACCACCAAGGAACTGATTCCACATGTAAGATTTGAGAAGTGGAAGCAGAATAAACAGCTGAGATAAGTGCATGGAGCAAGAGATGGTAGTGGCAGGATCAGATGAAATTATGACACCCTGGCACGGAACAGTGAAAATGTGGGTGATACACGTTGCAAGTGAAGTCTCCTATAATGGTAACTACGTCATCCAGTCAGATGATTGTTCTGTATACTACATTGCTTAGACAGGAAAATTTGGGACACTTATGCACAGAAATCAAAGTTTTCATTGGGGAAGTTATGACCGAATAATCAGGGAACAGAAAAATAAACAGAAAAAAAAAAAAAAAACCCAAATGCAAAAGACAGCTACTTGTTTCAGGAAACACTGTGCCTTGTGCAGTTTTAAGATATTCACATTACAATGACACTGTAATTCATATGATTTTAAATAATCATTATAATTATTACATTTGAAGCCCAACCATTGAAAAACACCCCGGGGAAAGTAGAAGAAACTTTTCAGTGGAATTATTCCAAACACCAGAGACTGAGAGGGAGCAGCAAAGACAGCTGAGACCATGTAAATTCCAAACCCCACCAAGCACACCTGCTTGCAATATAGCAGTACAAGACAGCAATTGACATTCTCTATTCAAGAAGAGTAGCAAACATAGGTCCATGAAACAAAACAAGAGGGAAAGAAGTACTTCTACATTAATCTGCAGCTTTTGGAGTTTTGGCCTTTTAATATGTATAGTGTTGTAAGGCTGACTTGAAAAATGTGATGGTTTCATCAGAGGACAGAACTGCTAAAACTTTGAAAGAAAGATCTTATCATTAATAATATGGTTATTAACAATAACTACTTCTACTAAGTATACAATAAACATAAACAAATAAACAAAAACCCAGTTAACTCTTTGACAGTCAGAATCTTTGTTTCTTACAAAAAAAGTTTACTGTGATTCACTTACCAGACTCACAGCTATCATTTCTAGGACATGCAAAATCCCATAAGGAACATGAATCAAGAGAAAATTTGCCATGCTGAAAAATCACCAGTGAGACTGCAGTTTCAGGGGAAGAAAAGCTGTAGCAAGAACTGGCACTAACAATAAATTATGGATCCTTACCAAAGGCCTTTGATATGTACATACAACTAATACCTGTTCTACAGCTGATGGTTCTCAAATATATCCTGATCCTTGCCAGTGATGAAGTTACTGACAGGTTTTCAAATCCCTTTCTTACGCAAACTTTTCAACTATATAACATTTACAAAATCCTCTGAGTTTTACTCACCATTCCTATGCAAAAAAGGATGAATAAGAGCAGCCATGGTGCATCTGTGCAGCTGTGGTCTTCTAAAGGCTTCCACTCTCGCTTGGAACTCTTATGTGAGAAGAGAGAGATGAGGTTAACAACACTTTAATTGTCTGCTCGTAATAGAAAACGGCAGAAAATTATTCTATAGGTCATTTACCTACAGGAGGAGCCATCTTTAAATGCCAAGATAGTTGAAATAGCTTGGTTGAAAGACTTAAAAAGTAAGGCTTATGTAAGATTCCAAAGAACTGGAACCTACAACAGCTGTATCACCAAAGAGTTATGTACCCAGAAAACAGTTAAACAGGTTTTTATCCAAAAATTTTACAAGTATTTATCCACAAAACAGGTTGTTTTCACTTGTCCTTATTTTACTAACAGAATACAGAAATTAATGGCATGAAATTGACAATATCTCCTATTGTAGTCTTCCACAGCTGTCTTTCAGTAATCTGATTTCCAGGAAGGATAAAGGATTAAGCTTTTCAAAACCCCCTAAGTTTTCAAACACTATTGGCAGGCTGAACAAGAACTATACAAGTTGAAAGGAGGCAATAAATTGATGTTAAAGGATCAGTTTTCTACCTGCCATAAGGCAGTTGAGCTTAGTGAAGAAATCCTTCATCTGTATTGCTATGGTGTCAAAAAGGAAGGTTGTATAATTAAAGGTTGGAAGACTCAATGATGTAGGTAGTTCTAAGCAATTCAGATCATTTGCTGCTCATGAGGTACAAATTCTCAAGCATATATACATTGCTAAGATAATTAGACTCTTATAAACAGTCATTTAGGCAAAAAGGTTTCAGGGAAAAAATAAGCACTAGCTGTAATACAAAACTAACCAGCAAATCAGAATACTTTATAACAAAAATACTGACTACAGATACTTGAAAAAATACATGGTTGCACAGACAAGTTTTTTCAACAGGCTCCCAAATACTGAATCTTCAGATATATTGACTGAGACCCAAAAACTGTTTTAATCCTTGAGGAAGAAAAGGAGATTGATAGAAGGAGACTACAACTATCGTCTCCCAAGACAGAGCAAAGGGGATAACCTATTTAAATTATGATTTTTTTTCTCTCTTAGGACTCTGAAGAATCTGAAGAATCGTCAAGATTTTGCTGACAAGGTAGCAAATGTCAGTACGGAATTAAAACAGAATGGCTGGATGAAATGTCAACAGCTTTTATTTCCAGTATAAATTTTGCGGTTTTTTAATTTTTAAAAAATGCAATAGCATGTATTGTACATGATATTAACAAGGTGATTTTTTTTTTTTTTTATTCATGACTTGGACTTTTTTTAATTCAGAATCACAAGGCAACTTTCTCAAATACTACAATTAGAAAGCTAAAAATCAGGTAAACAAATGAAATCCTGCATGCATCACATTTCAAAAAATGCAGTTCTCTAAGTAGTCCAACTCTGCATTAGGGAATTCCATGCTAATTTTGCAATCTTTTATTAAGGAAGTTCCACTTACAGATATGATAAATATAGTTTTACAGACATGACAAATACTGTTTTAATTCAAACTGCAAATTCACTGTAGGTTCCGAACAGCCAAACCTCTTTAGATTTTACTCAATAATCAATAGTGAGGTGCTAAAAGATCACATTATGCACTCTACAACCCACATTCAAGAAAACTGAATCTTCTGATCCCGGCAGTTCACACTTAAAACTAACATACTCTTTGAACTTAGCATTTGCAGCAAGATTGTGACATTTATGTTGTTATAATTAGCATAATCATAATTGCATAAAATATATAGGCTTCGTGCTTCCTATTCCTAAATTCACTCCAAGAACTCTAGATTCTTTAGAAATTTATTTTAACTTACGAACAGCTGAGATAAATTTCAGCTACAGCTGCTTTCTTAAGTGCAAACTGCCCTTGGCAAAAGAGGGAGCAGCAAAATGCACTGCAGAGAGTGCTTTGTTCTGTTGTTTTTCGGGGTTTTTTTATCCTCTCTACCATTTGCATACAAAATCTTTTAATAGGATTTTTTTAAAGCCTCTAGAATAGCTCTGGCAAGGATTTCGGTTGTCTGACTAGTCACAGTTACCATAAGTAACAGTTACTATAAGTAATCCATTTTACTTACTAACTGGACTGCAGTTTATATGTCAAAAAGTAACTTTAGATGCGGTAAGGTAGAACACGGTCACAAAGTTACATAGATGAATTAATTATCTGTCTGTGGTCCTTACTAAAAAAAAACCTCACAAACAAACAAACAAAACAAAACCACACAAAAAACAAACAAACAAACAAACAAAAAACCCCACAAAAACAAACTAAGAAAAAAAAAACAGGAATGTATTCTAAACAAAAAGTATCCTTGTAAGAAACTCAACAGGTACTGGATACTTACTAACTTACAATTTAACCACCTAGCATGGTAACAAGGGATGAAATTAAATATGTTTAAAACAACATCCCTCTTGTGTAGCCTGTCCAATCTTTCTTGTCCTCACACCTCATTAAAAACCAAGAATTACCTATCTACTATTTTCTTCCCCGTTGCTTCGTTGTATTCTGGATTCCCAAGGAATCCTCTTCCATAGCTTTACAGTCCTTTATTCTTGTCTTCGACGTTGATGTCTCCATGTCTCTCCAGTAATTGTTCCCTGTCTACTCTACACCCTTAGGCATTTACTCAGACTGTGATTTTCATGCTTTGGCAACAGAAATTGTTAATCCATGGTCAACATAAGGTTTAACAAATGTTGTTTGTTCTGCTGTCTGTAAACTACGCTTTGTCTCCATCATGACTGAACATTTTAGCAGACATGCTTTGCCTGAAATCCTAAATCAGCACTTCTGCTCATTTTAGCTTTTCTTCTAGATAGATGAGGAGCCTGCAGTATATGCTTATGCAAGAAAGCTAGAGAAAAAAAATTGGAAATTATTTGATTCATTTCGAGCTTTCCCTTAAAACACAGCTTTCATAATTTACACTATGCTCTCTAAGGATATTCTTGCCATTAACAAAGCATGTACGTGAAAGTATAGAGAATTTGGAACACAGTCAGTCAGAAGTGAAAGGCTGGCAAACCAGTCTCCCTCCAAGACAAACGTGCAGGTTGGGAACATTTCCTGATCATAACAGCTTTTCTGTACTAATTTTATGAGTTATTTACTCAAAAATCCAAATAAGTTCAGAAGTTTACATGTACCCATTTTGCACAAGACTTAGCAAACTCAAAACCAAATGAGAACCTTCGGGTGCTGCAGTTTTACAATCATGATTTAGTACTACACACCTAGAAAATTGGATGTCTAAAATTAAGACCTCTCTTGCAGAAGAGGAAGTGGGAAGAATGTCAGGACATGAATTACTGGTTTTTCCTAGTTGAATTCAGAGCTACACATTCTCAAGACTAAAAGTACTTGCATACAAATACAAAATAAAAAGAGGTTATTTTCTTGACATTCATAGCATCCAATCACTCCAAAACAAAAACAGAAATCTCTCTTCCAGATTTCTTTCTTGCTGCCACTTCCAAAATATACCTTTGCAGCACCAGAGTAGGTCTCCTCTGAATACTGCAATATACTTCTGTACAGGAATTGCCAGAACCAGCATAGCCAAAATCACTTTCACTGTTCACTGCAATAACAGTACTGGATGCTGCCTTACAAGCACTCACTTGCCATAACCAGAGTGAAACCCTGTGCTAGTTTGACCAGCCCATGGAAGTGAGCTGGCCAGTTTTGAAATTGGCATTTTATTGGACCAACGGGGAGGTACTGCATTTTCTAGTTCTTACTACATTTGAAAGGAAGCCCGGGAAGGCTTTTCCTTCTGGCTGTTGGAGAGAGAAGGCTTCCCCTCTTAGCCCTGGGCCGAGTTGGGGGGAAGGGGGAAGGCCACATGGGCCAGTGCATCAGTGCACAGATGGGACCTGGAAAACCCTCCATCCACTCTCCAATGAGAGAAACATTTGAGTGCGGATGTGTAAAGGCCACATGAAGTATCCAAGTCAGTCAAGAAGAAGTAAAGATCCAGATGGAAGGAGTATGTATAAGACTCTTTTAAGCTATGGTGGTTAGCTATAATATATTGAGATTTTTCCTTTAAACCATATAGAAGTATGGGGGAGATAAAAGAGTTCAAACTGTAGACCTGAGCAAAGGAGTGAAATGTTGAGGGGACTGTTGATTTCATGAGAAGTTGAACAGAGAGATGAAGTGATAAAGAATCTTTGCCCTCAAAAGAAGCGAATCTCTGTTCCCTGAGAGGAAGGTGGTCCCAAGGATAAATAAAGAGAACCTTTGTTTTGCACAGTTATCTTGAAAATAAAACCCCATACATCGATGTGGCCCAGAGACACAACTGTGAACATGGGAGGAGTTTCAGGAACACAAAGGATCCGGGCGGTTGCTGTTCATGAAGAATAGATCTACAAGAGAACTGTTTCCTTGTGGGGGAATTTTCCATAGTGAACGAGAGGTGCTTCCCTCCCTAAGTGAACTGAAGGAAGACTGTTTTAGAGGTGGAAAACTGACTGAGATTTCTGAGTGTTGTTTTCTTTACATTGTCAGTTGGGAGAAGAGAAGGGTTGGGGAGGGAGGAAGAGTGTTCTGAATGTTTCATTCTGATTCTTAGGGGTTTTAACTTTTAGTGTTAGTTAATAAAGTCTTATTACTTTTAAGCTTAAGCCTGCTTTGGTCTTGATTGGGAAATTTCAAATTGGCAAACCCAAACCAGGACACGAATTGGTGTTTCTGCCTGGTTTCAAACTGAAACCACAACAAACCCATATAAGAGCATAAAAAGATGAAAAAACACAGTATTTCTACAGACGCAGGGAGCTGCAGAGAATTTATTTTGAACACAACATGTCTCATGAAATCTAAAATTTGAGAGTGATGAAACTGAAGCAAGAAGCCTATTAAAGAACATCTGCAGCACTACATATAGAGATAATCAAACTGTGGGTAAGTAGCAAAGATCTGAATAAGATAAAGATGAAGATGGAATCTACCATGAACTGATGATGTTGCAACATGATGATGGTACAGGAAGCAGAAAAAGTCCTGTGGTGGTCAGATGACATGTTTCAAGAAGAAAATTCAGGTGCTAGTGAGGCAGGTGGGCTGAATTAAAGACAACCTAGTGAATAACTGGCATGAATTAAAACGACTGGATGAGAAGGAGTTGCGGGTCAGAGCCTAGAGGTTAGACTCTAGGTTCCTCTTCAGCTAGTGAGTATAAGTTAGCAGCTGGAGAATATAGGACTATTCCAATTTGCATATGAACTCAAAGGTTACAAGAATAAAGTCACAACTTCATTCAGTTGGTTAAGTATACTGATGTTAAGATAATTTGTTACAAAACCCTATCCCAGGAACTATATCTAACCTCTCCATAACTACATCTCCTTTAAAGTCTCTGTTGTTTCATCACCTTGATGCAACACCCTGACTCAGAATACATACAACTGTAGTTCAATACAGAAGAGTAAATACACATAATTGTTCTTTGTTTATTTAAATTAGAATTCAGAAATTATCGTGTAGTTAACTATCTTCATAGAAGACAAACAGCCACAGTGTGTACACGGCATTAATAAATGGCCTTCAGAGACAAAAAAAGGATTTTCATCCTGTTTGGCATCTTTTGTGGAAACTGCTGGAGTCCTGCAATATCCAGGCAGACTGGTTTTGATAAAGTACCAGAGATTCAACTGATCATATAAATAGCATTTGGTTTATTCTGGTAATACTGTGAATATAGAACACATAAATTTTACACCTATGATGCAAGTTTGAAATTGGAGGGTCCATTTGCAATACTGTGCATACCAACGACTGACATGGGCATGGGTCCTTGGGCAATGGGCAAGCCAAGTTAAAAAGGTGATGACCAGGATGTCATTCTGTTTTGAAGTGGTCCTGCAAGCCAAGTTTAACCCTGCACCTTCAAATGCTATTGAAACATACCTACACAGAAGAAAAGGACAGTTCTTGAAACATTTATCATTGTTTACTAAGGACCATTTAAGGAGATGGTATTTTACCCATTTTACATCTTTACAAGCTAAAGAACAGTACTAATTACAGGTTGACCTTATTTGTAGGCAGAATGGTTCACAGTAAAGATGAGCCATAATTTACTAGTTTACCAAACTGTTTCCAGTGCAAGAGAGTAATTCTCCAGGTTTAACAGATTGGGCATTTTTCCAATCAAGACATGGTAGACTTTTCTACATCATGCAGCTGTCCAAAAGAAGAACTAGCAGCAGCTGCATATTATCCTAACAAAACTTCTTCCAAGTCTGAACAGTACTCGATCCTTGAGCTTAAAGAGACCACAAGTCCTGACACCAAGCATACACACTCAATTCACACATATTTCTGAGAACAAAAGTAAAATTCAAGTAAACTAGTTCTCTCCATAAAACTTCCATGTGGCAAATCCATTTTTTAAGAGTGCAGAACAAAGTCTTGAAGAATGAAACTATTTTCAGTTCATGACATTACCAACTATGGTACATTTTTATAGAAAACCCTCATCTTACTTCACTAAGAAGTCTAAGAACACTGTACACAGCTGACTTAGTTAAAATGTTCACCATTACCTACTTCCTGTGCATGACCTATAAGGTGTTCAGACAAAGCACTAAACAGCACCTTACAGCACTCTATCATGAGCTCAGACAATCTCTCAGGTTCACAATAAAACTTGTTTATTATACAGCATATTATTGGTACACTGTGAGTTTCTTTTACTCCCATATGTCTTTCCCCGATATGGGGATGTCCTTTTGCAAAAGTCCTCGTTAGAAAAGAAGGCAGACTGGACTCTTGGTTGTTATCATTCTCCAGGTTGTTTATTGTTTTATCATCAGCAATCTCAGCACACCAGGCTTTACACCAGCCTAGTGTGCAGGAGAACAGACACCAAAAGGCCCTGAACACACGGGATCAAAGTTCTTTTAAAGATAATTCACCCAATTATCACCAAGAATGTACATTATTTCTACTTTTCTACCAATAACCAACTAAACTTCTATTCACGTAGCTCTACACCACGGCAAAGTCCAGCCAATTGTCCTATGTCCCAAACACTGCAGAATATGGAGTATATGAAGGAGGAAGAAACCTAAAAATTACAAGGGTCCTCCATCTTGTGTCATCTACTTACCATACTAACAAACCCAAAAATCTAAATTTCTCACCCTGTGATAAATGACACACTATGCTACTATCTAATGTACATTCTTGAGAATTCTGTTTCATCCCAAAGCCTAGGAAGCCCTTTCCATGGATAAAGGTTTAAAATAGTGTTTGTCAGGGGGTTCAGTACACCTCCATTACTACTAGAGCAGAAACTCGCACCAGCTAGTGCAAACTTTTAATCTATTAAATTATACCAGTTGCCTGGAAGAATGAACTACACTGTATCAATTAAAATACTTCCATAAACACAGTAAAATAATTGTTAGTGTATACTTGGCCTGGGTCTACCTCTGAAGAAGAGCAGTATTGCTCCAACCTCAAGGAGCTTGTTAATTTTTGTATTCACATGGGAGGCAGAAGCTTGAGTTACCACAGACATAGAAAACTGCAGCAATGTCTCCCACTTACAGGGCCAAAAGAGCTTGTCACTGTAAATCTACTGCAGCATGTCCCAGTCATCTCTAGAAAGAAGCCAAAACAACTTGAGGCAACTCCAAAAAGGACTGCATAATAGGACATGCAACTTACATCACAGTACAATGTCCATTTTTGTGGAACTTCTGCCTCAACCTCAGTACAAAAAATATATCTTTCAATTTACTGCAAAGCAAACACTAGTCACACATTGGACCTAGAGCTGTTTTACATACAGGCATCCACATCCTTACTTCCCTAATGACTTCACATTTCACCACTTGTTCTCCAATACCCTGTCCACTGACAAGATTTACCTGCTGTTTTAGTAAGAAACTCAGAAATAATGCTAAGAAAAGTGTTCAGATGGTGTAATACTGCTTTATCCACCAAAAGAGAATGAATTTATACTTTGCTTCTCTTCAGATATTAGGAATGTCACAAATTCAACACGTCTACTACTTCTATTTAACTAATGTTCTCTGACTGCACCAATAGTATTTGTAAGTTCTTAATCATTAATTAAAAATCTGTCACGCAAACAAAACCAAACAATAACAATAATAAAACCCCAAAGCAACGAAACGAAAACAAACCACAAAAAATCCCCAAAAACCTACAACCCTCCCCAAAACCCACAAAACCAAAAAATCAAAACATTTCTTCACTTCTGAAGACGTTCTGCTTATACCAAGTTGCTGCACTACATTTGAATTTTCTACTTGTTCATCAATCTGTTTCACAGGATTTCAAACTTTGTTACTTCAACATATTGCAAATCCCCAATCACAAAATATTTTCTAACTTAGGACTATTAAAACATACTATTAAAAATACAACTCACTTTCAAATGTTAGCTTTATCACAGGGAGAGGCACCCAAAAAACTCACCAGGAATCCCTGGGCAGAACTCCACAGTTACTGAACTCCACATGAGACATGAAAGACATTCCATAGAAAATGTTGCCCCTGTTCTTTGCACTGTGTCCATGTAAATGCAGGACCAAAGACATCACAGCTCATTAGGAGCTCATGGCCTGCACAGCATTGCTGTGAGAACTAACAGTGTTGCCACTTACAGGGACATTCATAATAGTTTGATGTACATTCCTTCAAAATTCATCCTATATTCAAACGTATTTGCCAAGTGAAAATCACAGCTGCTTAAATACAAACTCCTTATTTACACGTTAAAAAATCTGGCATAACAAGAGAGAAAACCACTCAGGATTACAATAAGAGGGTAGCGCTTGAGGACACTTAAAGCATAATAGATTAACAGGAACTAATACTAAGAAAGCTCTACCTGATCTATGTAAGAAAAAGTGGGAGGAGAATAGAAAAGGAAATAAAATGTCAAGCCCTTAACTTATCACATAAGCATACTTCCTTATAACTAGGCAGTAATTTTGCAGATTTTCACTGCAAACTATGGGAAGTCTGACAAAGCATTTGCAGGACATGGTTATTGTGACCTTGAACAAAGTACATAAATGGGTTTCTCATTTTGTTTCTGTAGCTCTGTATACAACATTCAGAGGCCTCTTCCTCAGTCAAATGATATATCTGGAGAGCAGCAAGAGTGGTTTTAATTTAAAACAAAACCAAAACAAAACAGGCCAGTGCTCATTGCTGTAGACAGCTGCTTAACTACATTATTTAAGAGCAGGCACAATATATATTATCAGGTACAAGTCACCATGTTCTGCTCATCATGCTCTCCACCATAGTCTAGCCACACTACAAATAAAAATAGCAGCTGCTAGAAACTAGCACGTAAAAATGCAGTATGGAATCAGCTTTCCAATATACCAGCAATCATCTTCTATTCCTACAGTGCATTGCATACTGGATGCTGAAATCATACTAAAGCAGAGAAAACAAAATTTTTGGAATGCAAAGCTGAAGTTCAAAATAAAGCTGACACACCTCTCTTCTTAAATATACATACAGATGGACTTGAGGCTGTTGTCATACAATTATACACTTCTGTTCCACATTAGGAAATTGATTACCTAGATTTAAAAGAACACAAAACAAAACAAAGAAAAAGAAAAAAAAAAAAAAACAAAAACAACAAACAAACAAACAAACAAAAAAACAGAGAGGAGGCCTAGCAAAAGCAGGCCAATGAATGTAATGACATTTATTTACTGCATGAATCTAGGAAACACCAAAGTTGTTGAATGACCTAAGAGAACCCTATTAGATATTCATATACTTTCTCTAAAAATTATAACCAAGCTTTCAGTACAGTTTCATAAAACAAAGGTAAAAATTACCAATCACTTTAGTAAACAGGTAGAAGAAGTCTGACAACACTGCCTTATCATTTTTAGAAGGTAAGCATAAAATTTACACAATTTTCCAAAACCTGTGTCAAAGGGGGAAAAGATGAAAATACAAAATATCAAAGACACAGTTTCAAGTTAAATTGATTTGCAAGTTCTGCTTTTCTCAAAAGAAATCACTGAGCTAAGTTCATAGGAACAAAAATTATAGTCAGCCCAAATACTGCCAAAGCTTGCCTTCAGAGTAAGCAGCATAAAGACAGTTGACAACAAACACTCTGGTTTCTTCATAATGACAAATAAAAGCCATCAGCTGGGTGATACTTAACATACCCTCACAATTATTAACCTAAAACTGATGGCTGACAGAAGTCTTGATGCCTAATAGATTACAACAACATAAGCTTTGGATTTAGCATTCAGTATTAACAATGCAAGGTAATTGATAGTAGCATTTTGTAAATAAACATTTATTCCATGTTGTTTTGATAGCTCAAGGGAAAGTTAAGGGATGATCTGTCTTCATCTCCTCTGATAACAGGAAGTTCTTACAGTCTTTCAAAAACCAAGGCCACCACTAAAACCACCTACACGTGCTTTGTTTTTACCAGCCATGCCTCCAGCTTTCAGCAATATTTCAAGCTTCTCTCACACACATCATAGATTAAGTCACTAATGCAAAAAGCTCTAAGTTTATTTAAAACACAGTATTTCTCAATTGCAACATAAACACTAAGACTTTAATAATTTGCCTTGTTTTCTATAACATGTTGCCAAAACAAACACCTTTTAACTACTATCAGCTACTTCCGTAGTAGAAAAGCAGGAAGAGGGAACAGATTATGTGTTACAACTGTTGAATGAGAAAGCAGTTTAAGGCCACACACCCTTTCACTATCTATGAATTTCTGTACCCTCTGATACAACAATGCAAACTTTACAAACTTTATGCTATAAACTAGATCAGTGGAGCAATTTAAGTTATACTGTAAAATAAGTTTTCTTGCTTAAAAACAAACAAAAAACCTGTACAGAATAGATCAAACAAACAAATTTACAGCACAGCCTAACAGTTGTGGCAACATAGGAGTGATGTACTCCAACAGTTACTTTCTGAAAAAAACAGTTTTAAAATGGATTGATGCTGTGACATAGAAGAAACAGAGAAGGAGAAAGATGAAAAGCAAGGGAAGAGAATAACACTACTCAACTCCATTTTTCTTCCTCAGTAAAACTAAAGATTTGAAAGAAACGCAATTATTTTAACAATTCAGAACTTCTGCGCTATTTGCTCAAAAGATACCTACGTTTAGGTAGAGAAGATCATTTCCAAAACAGCAAAAACATACCAAAAAAACCCCACAAAGTCAAACTAGAGTTGCCTCCATCAAAAGTAAAAAGAATCTTAAGCTTTGTTGCACAGCAGATCCATGACAAAAGAGATACATCCAGACAGAAGCACCCATCTTATGAGAATGCCCATGATAAAGATATAGCCAAGAGAGGACAGTGGCCTGAAACAACATGAAGGTACTGACAAGTAACAGCAATACCAGACAGGAGATAGAAATCCCACCTCAGTATTTGTCCCTTCCTTTACAGGTTTACATCTCATATAGAATAGTACACTTTGGCTAAACTACAATTCAAAGAACTATTAGGAAGATCTGTTCATGATAACTAACAATAAGTAAACAAGACTGCTTTAAGACAACTGCTAAGATGTAGCAAACATTGCCCAAGCTTTTCTCTACAAGATCAAGGTTCAAGATGGTGACAGTACAGAGACAGCAAGCACAAAAAAATGACAGCTTAGTCCTAAATAAGTACAGAATTGCACAGGCCCCTAAAGAAAACAGATAACACCCTTATAACACCAAGTAGAAACAACAGGTAACACTGAAAAAGAACAAGAAGTAAACAAGAATTCAAGTTATGGTGATAAAGGAATCGTGGTGATGACAGAAGATGCTACACACCAGGGGAAGTGAAAGAACTTTGTGCAAAAATGAAAACAAAATGAAAATAAGAAAGAAACTGGAAAATAAGTACTCCAGTTCTAATCACCTCAGCAGGCAAAACAGCAGTGGAGCAACAGAAAGAATTGGCTCATCTGGAAGAAAGCCTGGCATGGTTGCATTAAGTTTAATTCAACATAGCTCTTAACAGATAAAGCTGAAAATTTGGTAAAATAGGAAGTTAACAAAAGGGGAGAAAAGTCTGGAAGTTTAACCACAGACAGAAGTAGCAGCAAATAAACAATAATCAGAGAGTAGAAGGCAGTGAATAATTGCAAAACAACAGTACTATCCCTGTATGGATCATTCACTTAGGAGTTGTATCCAATGATTCTTGTGGGTTCCTTCCAGCTCAGAAAATTCTGTGTCACTACAGACATCCTAGGGAGAATAAGACATCATGCGGTAGAGGATTACATCTGCTATTGAAAGCAACAGAGAGGAAGGAGAGTAAGAAAGATGTGGAATCCTTGCAACTTGGGCACAAGAAGCCTATAGAGATATTAACTGAAGAAAATTTCAGTACAACATAGAATCTGGACTGGAATTAACATAGTAAGAAGAAAGAGGAAAGAATGTGTGATAACAAACATATATTCCTCTGTTCAGGAATTTGGAAAATAAGGGAAACAGACTGGAGTGCTGTTATTTTTAAGGATGGAGAACAGCAGCTCAGAATAAAATTAGGAAATGACTAAGATGGCAGCAGGAGGTAAAACCCTGAAATTTGAGATTAAAACAGAAAAACTGAATGAATGGGGCTTTGGGAAGGCAAAAAGGCAGAAAAAGCAGAAAACAAACACATGAATAACCTCTGTAAGTAGCAATCAATAATGCTGAATAAAGGTAAACATGTCAATTCTAATCAGTTTTTCTCTGGAAACCTTTAGATTCTGCTGGGGAAAAGACCTAAGACAGAGGCCTTTAGGCAGTCTGCAAAGCAAAGGAACTGGGAAACATAACTAGAAAGAAAAAAAGGATAACTGAGTATGAAATAAAAGCTATGAATAAAATTACAAAGAAATCTATCCAGTTCAACAATCAATCACAGGTAGATGCATTATCAGAAATGAGAGAAGAAGGTGGCGGTAATAAGAAAGGGTCTTGGAGATGCAAAAATCAGATAAGATGGTTGGCAGAATCAGAACAGTAGTAATAATTTCTGTCACAAACAGGAATGGGGATTAGCAGACGACAATCAAATAGAGAGCTGAAAAATAAACTTAATGAGAAACGTACTTGAAAAACAAAGTCATAAGGAATGAGGGCGTTTATGATAAGAGGAGAGATTATGTCAAAGATCAATTTGAAGCTACAAAGAAAGAAGCAAAAAAGCAGGTGAGGAAATGTGAAGGAATGTCTGATGGACCACTGCCCCGGAAAATGTAAGAGGGAAGTGCAAAGACCATGGTAGGTGAAAAACACAACAATAATTTTTAACGATAAAAGGGATGATAGGACAGACATTAAGACCTAATGTAGTGCTGTCTGATATGTAGCAAGGTTCCTGTACTCCATATACCAGACAAAACTGCTTATAAAATATTCAGTAACTAGCCCTCAATTTGGATTTCCTGAGGAGACGCACCATTGCTTACAGTTAAGAAATTAAATAAACGGCCATTCTTTGTACTTCAGTCATGTATATAGGGTACAAAGCTCAATTGTACTGTATCTTGCCACACATAAGGAAGGTAAATAAAAAGTTTAGTAGAATACTATCAATATTATACAACCTGACAGCAGAACACAAATTTCACTAAAACCCCAAATCAGTCAGCTGAAACCATGAACAAACCAGATATGCAAACCAACTCATCCTCTAACATTACCCACAAATAAGTCTACATTTTCATTTAAGAAAAGAACAGTGAACTGCAATTCAAATTCATAGAGAAGAGCTAGAAAGGGCCTACAAAACACTTAAGAAAAGCAATTTGTATAGGAATTACAGATTCCTATACAAATTAGATCAGAAAATACTTCAAAACATTACTTCAAAACATCAACTTCACTCTCAGTGCTCCAAGTCTATATCAGTTTTCCTTAAGCCACTCCTGAGAGATGTTTATCTAACACGTTAGGGTTTTTTTTTTTTTTGGTTTTTTTTAGCAAACCTCAAACAATACAGACTTCACAATATCCTCTGCAAGTCTACTGCAGCGACTGAACAATTCCAAAATCTGTCCCTAACATTTAGCATATATCTCACTCTCAATCCGAACCATTTGTTCATGCAACATAAAGATGATTGCCTTTCTCTTTACAGCATATTCGCTATACAGAACGGATGTTTCCTATTGCAATTGGACAGCTCTCCGCAGTGTTCTGCATTGGAAGGACAGAGCTCTTATATAAAAATAAAAGTCTGCCTGAACAGATGAGCTACAAAAACTCATCTCTGTGATGAGTCATCTGGGACAGCAGAGATGGACTATCCCACATAAGCAGTCTACTGGAAGCTGGATTCAGCCACTGCAAGTAATACAGCCAAAGGAAACTAACATTTACAAGCGAGCAAAGCACAGCCAAGGCAGCAGTCGTGATCATTCGTACTACAGCCTTTAGAAAAGAGCCACCCAAAAACCAGCATAGCTTTGGCCCTGTTGTTCAAAGGCAAAGTTAAAATGGGAAGCAGAGCCGCAAATTGGAGCGTTGGGTGGAGCTCCCGATTGTGCCTTGCCTGGCAGCACCACTGTGGGGAAAAACAAGGGAGTCAGTAAGGGCAAAGCAGAGTGAAGGGGGAGGGGGAAGAAAGAAAAACCGACCTCGGAAACAAGAGATGGGCACGGGACCAATCACACACAGCGAAATGGATGAAGGGAGGCACCTGAACCCCTGGCCACAGAGCGAGGAAGGAGGCTGGGATTAGGACTGTCTCCTTTTCCACAGGCAGCGGACTTGAGGGATGCCCTGGACCTGATGACTTTTCTGCCACGGAATAGCTTCTCTCTGTCGGTTGGGGCAGTAGGGACCCCAAAGAACATGCTGCAGGGAAGGGCAGGGCATGCAGATCTACCTAGGGAGACGTACTGAGGCATGGCGCGGGGGAGGTGGGGATCACAGGACAGTGGTGCAAAGCACTACGAGTATGGCAGGTGAGAAGTGGCGGTCTGCAGCTGCAGTCGTAGCAGGGAAGTGGAGCAGGGTATGCCACAGATTGAAAAGCCAAAGGAGGGCTGGGAAGAAAGGGCAAGATGAAGATGGTCCACAGAAGAAGCTGCACACAGAACAGTATGCAGAGGGTGGAAATGCGTAGCATGGCAAGGAGCAAGGCTATTTGGAGGGGGGCGGGGAGGGGGGTGAACACAGGGCTGCGCGGCCACAAGCGGGAAAAGCACAACGACAGAGGGAGCAAAAAGGTCACAGTTCATGTGCATGAAGGGTTGCGGCGAGTGGATGGACGTAAGGGGGTTGCTTGTACCCAGCCACGAAATAGCAAGGCTACGCGAGCGGAAAGCAAGGTGGTCGCAGTCACGGGAGGGCAGAGCTGTTGGTGGAGGAGCGCTAAGTGGGGACGGAAAGCAATTGCTACCTAGCCACGAGAGTGTGGTTACAGACTGGGACGCAGGAGAGTGCGCAGCCACGGGAGAACGGCGCTACAGGTGTAGCGAGGAGAATTCACTGCCACAGGAACGCGGGGCTCCGTGGTGGGAGGCAGCAAAGCGGTGCTTAGCCTGAGGGAAGCTGTGCTGCGAGGGGCACAAGGGGATGATGCACGGCCGCCAGAGAGCGCGGCTGCGAAGGGGACAAGCGGCTACGCAGCCACAGGACAGCGACAGAGGCAGACCCGGGCCCGGGTGGGGGCACAGCCGCGGGGAGGGCAGCGCAGCCGCGGGCGGATGTGACAGGGCCCAGCGGTGGAGGGTGGCGGGTTCGGAAAAGGGAGGGGGACACGGGCCACTCACCTGCGCGGCGGAGCTGCAGCAGCCCATGGTGTCCGCGGGTCTCTGCCCCGGGGGTGCCCTCTAGGCATCCACTCTCCGCGACTACCCCGCCCCGGGTGGCGGCGCGGTGCGGGGCGCACGGAGGGCGACACGGAGGGAGCGCCGGCCAAGCGGCGGAGACCGCGGGCCCGGTCAGACGAGCGCAGCTGCACCGCAAGCGCCGCCACGGCGCCCCCTCATCCTCCTCCCCCACAGCGGCCGCTCGGGGAAGGGGAGGGGCCTGCGGGAGAGCGGGGCCGGGGTCTGAAGGGGCGGGGCCTGGGGGTAGGCGGGGCCAGTGCACTGCGGCGCGGGGGCTGGCTACCTGCGCGGCCGGTGGCCCCGCCCTCGCCCCGCCCCGCGCGCCTCGGCCGCTTCCGGCGCGATAATGGCGGAGCGGGTGGAGGCGGTGGGCTCAGACCGCGTCCTTCGGTCACCGCTCGACCCACGGCAAAGTGCGCGCCGGGGCTGGGGCAGCTGCGTGTGGAAACCAAGCTCTGCTCAGCGGGGCTTACCAGGAGTCTGAGAGCCCGACCTCTGAGAGGAAGAAAACAGCCGCACGTATGACCTCGTAGTACATACGCATTTGCAGCCCAGAATTTATAGTAGAATCAAGCACCATTTCTGTACTTCTTTTAACGCTTCCAGGGATGGTGAATCAACCAGTTTCCTGGCCAGCCTGTTCCAATGCCCGACTAGCTTTATGGTGAAAGAACATTTTGTAGTGCCCGATATAAACCTCCCTTGGTGCAACTTGAGGCAAATTCTTGGTACTTGGAAGAAGAGGCCAACCCCCACCGGGCTACAGCCTCCTTTCAGGCAGTTGTAGAGGGTGATAAGGTCACCCCTGAGCCTCTTCTCCAGGCTAAACAACTACAGCTCTGTTCAGCCACTCCTCATAAGACTTGTGCTCCGTTCACCAACTCCACTGTCCTTCTCTGGACACGCTCCAGCACCTCAATGTCCTGCAAGGCCCAGAGCTGGACAAAGAGCTTGTGGTGTGGCCTCACCAATGCCAAGTATGAGGGGATGATCCATGGTCATGCTGGCCACACTATTCCTGATACAGGCCAGGATGCCACTGGCCTTCTTGTCCACCTGGGCATGCTTCTGGCTCATGTTCAGTCTCTGTTCATATTCAGCATCCCTGGGCCCTCTTCCACCATGAAGCTTTCAGCTGCTTTTTCCCCAGCCTGTAGCACTGCCTGGGGTTA
Organism: Sitta carolinensis; assembly: GCA_032173965.1. NCBI lineage: Eukaryota > Metazoa > Chordata > Aves > Passeriformes > Sittidae > Sitta > Sitta carolinensis. Next base: position 47,003,870 of record CM063313.1, read on the forward strand.
TTGCAACCTGAGGGCAGGACATGGCACTTGGCCTTGATGAACCTCTGACCACTGGCCCTCCAATCAAGCATGTCCAGATCCTTCTGCAGAACCTCCCTACCTTCAGTGTGTCAACATTCACACTCAATTTGGTGTCATCTGCACAGTGAGTAAAGGGGCACTCAATCCCCTCTCCAGGTCATTGATAAATATATTACATAGGCCCAGTACTGAGCCCAGGAGGAATACCACTAATGACCAGTTGCCAACTGAATGTGGTACCATTCACCAACTTTCTTTGGGCTTAGCCATCCAGAAAGCTTTTTATCCAACAAACAATACACACATCCAAGCCATGAGCAACCAGGTTCCCTAGGAGAATACACAAGAGTCAAAAGCTTTCCTCACGTCCAGATAGACAATACCCACAGCCTTTCCCTCATGCACTAAATGGTTCACTTTGTCATAGAAGGAGATCATGTTGTTCAAGGAGGATCTGACTTTCCTAACCCCATGCTGGCTGGTGTTAGGAAATCAATACCCTGATTGTCCTGCACATTCTGTGTGATTGCACTCAAGATGATCTGTTGCACAACCTTCCTGGGCACTGAGGTCATGCTGACATGACCTGTAGTTTCCCAGATCCTCCATCCTGTCCTCATAATTGAGTGTCACATTAGCTAACCTTAGTCCCTTTTAAGGTATGTTTACTGGCCCAGCAGTTGTGTTTGAACCCAACCTAAACATATGAAACAGTATAATTTTTTTTTAGCTGAATCTAAATTCAATATGGTTATCTACTATTCTATCAATATAGTAGAATATTCATGATTAGAAATAGCATTGCAATGACTTCAATATAAAATGAGCCTTTGACAGGCAGAATGGGGCGAAAGAGACCTTGTGGCTAGAGAATGAGTTTTCTTAGGCTTCTAAAAAAACACAGAAACTGACGTGGGTGAGTTGCAAATCACACTGGGTTTTTTTAGCTCTTGTCAGTTTAATGGCAAGTAGAATCACAGAATCATTTTGGTTGGAAAGGACTTCTAAGGGCATTGATTCCAATGATAACCCATCACTGCCAAGTCCACTGCTAAATGATGTCCCTTAGTGACACATCTACATATCCTTTAAATACCTTCAGGGTTGATGACTCATCAGTAACATCACAGTTTTCAGATTTTATAGTATCTAGTTTAAATAGTTTTTTACCATTTATGTGTAAATAGCTATTATTTTCATTGTTCCACCTCATTCTATCAAAAAATTTCTGAGGTGTTCAAAGATGTGGCCATCCAAGAACTGTTTTGCAGGAGCACCCTCTAGAAGGAATTATTTCTTTTATTGACACAGTAATTGATAACAAGAAATTTGTGGCCAATTCTTGTTTAATTTTGGAGCCATCAGAATCTCTGTTCCTCTGTTTTGCCATTTATAAAATTGACTTTTTTCCCAGTGTTTCTCTTTTCCATTTTCTTGGGTATCGAAAGCATTAGGTCTGTGCCATAGATGTTATTTATTCAGTCTCTTAAACAGAACAAACTATTTTTTAAAACAGTCTATTCATTCAGGACTTTCACTTCAATAGTTTTATTTAGGACTTCAAAACGTTGTCACGGAAATTAAATTCTGCCTCATACTTTTTTGCATGTGCACTAAAAGTTCAGCATGATTATCAGAAGAGAGTAATACATTAAAACACAGTGTCTGCCCCACAAGTTCATGGACTCTTAAAAGGAAGAAAAAAACATTCTATCTAATAATGAAAAGCTTTGTGCAGCTGCAGAGAGGCAATTGTAACTTTATAGTGATTAAAAAATGCCAGTCCTACATTCGCTAGGGGAGCCTTTATGAAAAAGCTTGTAAGGACATACCATCTGTAGCATAGGTAACTGGAGTTTAATGCAGATATGTGACAACTGTAGAAATTATTCAAACAGATATGAGTGTTAGAAATAATCATCAGAATCTCTGCCTCTGGACTAATAAGATTAGTTACTTTATTCGGTGGGGATGCAGTAATAGCAGGAGCAGTAGTTGCCTAGCTCTCACTAGTTTTACTGTACTTTGTCTGGTCAGTCATATGAAGGAGAGGAAAAGTTAAAAGATTCTGGCTTATAGTTATAGGGCTTTTATATTTATTTAGATTAGCATTTCATGAAAGAAACAAAAAGAGACTTGCTGAATCTTAGTTCAGTAATAAGAGATTTAACTTTAAACATATGTCTAAGTGCATTTTTTGAATTGTGCTTTTGGATACCTTTATGAATCTGAATGTAATAGATTGTAAGGCATGGTTGTATCACTATTACATTTGCTGCTAAAGAGCACATCTGCCCAAATTTACTGTTAGTAAGAATCTACCTATTTTTCCATAACAGTCTGAGAGTCTGCCCTTCTGCCCTGGCCAAGAGCTTTATCTGTATTTTAATTTCATTGCTAGACTCAAAATGACAGGTAAGAGTTTTTTAAGTACCTCTGATACTTAAGTATGTCTGATACTAAGAGAGACAGCAACAGAGAGAAGGTCCTAGAATGACAGAAATGCTTTTAGTACTTGAGAAAGTTGTAGGTTATGTCTAAACTGCTTCTATTCTGAGAAGAAAACATTAATTGTGTGGAAATATTCACCTTTTTATTTATCACCAGGTGTCTGATCTTGACCTTACTCAGCCATATTTAAAAAACTTATGGATTTTACAAAGTCCTTTATAATCTATATTTTTTGTTACATATTAATGAGAGAAATACCTTTAAAATAGTATTAGATAAAATTCTATCCTTTTTGATATGTTCTTAAATGTGAATTTTGGGAGAGAATTTTTGAACAGGCTCAGTTCTGAACTAAGTGCTCAACAAAGAGGTAGTCAAAACATGGCCTTGCCATTAATGAAATGGGAAGCAATGCATTGTACAAACTAAAAACTGATTGTTGCACCAGCAAGGTGTTGTTGCAGTCTCTGTGTTTGCCTCCTTCTTCTAATTGACAAATTCTGCTTATTATTATTCTGCTGACTTCTTCCACCTACCAAAAAATCTTCGTCTATGTTTGCTTGGCAACCACTCTGAATTTTTGAAAATCCCATCCTGTGTGCTTAGCCTCCATATTACTGAGGTTTTTATTTGAGTTTGGCTTTATTGGTTGTTTTGATTTTTTATTTTGGGTTTTAAAATTTATTTAAATACAGAACCACACATTCCCTCCATAACGTGCCCAGTGAATGGATTTAGTTCTCGTACTCATGTATCAATGCAGGATTAGGGGTGATTCCACTAATTTCAGCAGAACATCAACAGAAGCACATCATGTGAAGGAATAGCAGCAAACACATGCCAAATAGGCTGACAACACGTCTCAGAGGATAAAGCAGGGGATGAAGCCCAATAACTTATTCAGACTCCTGTGGTGCCATATGAAACCATGTACCCATGTGAAAATGATAATTTTTCTGAAAAGTTAAACCATGCCATTGCACATTTTTAAGCGCTGTGGAACTACAGCATAGAGGCTTGTGTCAAATTACACAGGACAACAGTAACAAATCAGAGAACTCAAGCTCTATATTACAAACTCCAGCTTATATACTGAAAATCCTATCAGTTGTGAATTTTTGTCAGTCAAAGTAAAATCTGTCAACATTCCTTCTTTGGAATTAGAATAGTAAGATTCTTGCAGACTTTTTGATTGCTGACCAAGATACACAATGCTCAATAAGTATGAGCTCTCACCAGTTAAGGCTAGGGTTTTCTTCTTTCTGCATGTCTGACCACAGAAGAACAGGTCAATTCAGTAAACTCTGAGAAAGTCAGAAAACCTATTATGATTATACTTTGTACTGGAGCCCAATAAATGAGTCATATTAGGTCTGTTTCAATTTAAAACTAGTGACTCCAAGGAGAGAGAAAGAGCATGGGGCTTTTTGAATTAACCAGGAAGGTGAAATTTTCTTTCTTCAGTCCTGAAACAATATTTGGTCCGTTATACTCTTAGAGATGTGACTTTCTGGTGAGAGGATAGAGGTGTAAAGTGGAAATCCTGTCTGTAGGGGGCTCTCAAAAATGTTCAGGACTCATTAGAGGATTATCATTTCAGTGTGTTAGGAAAATTGCTTTCTAAACATTTAGTTTAGGTACTGCTTTGTATATATGGTAGTATATTCATACTGTAATGAAAGTAAAATGTATATTCTTTGTATATTAAAGCATGGGGGTTTTGCCCTATTTAATACCTGTTGGACTTCATTCTAATGTCAGATCACCTGTGAATGGAGAACTGTATGAATAGACCATTTCCTGCAAACAAAACACCTGTCACACATTTTCATCATTACCAGCCTGAGCCAGAATCATGCTAGCAATCTGCAGCTGAAATGTTCCATATGCAGTATCCAAGCCCCCAGAAAATCCACTTTTCAAAAAATATTCTTTGAAATACCTAGGATGGTGCTGTTGTGTGTGCGTGGACATGGAGATGGGGTGTGTAATGATGGCATGTTAGCAATCAAAACTGTAGAATTTATTTTACTTTTTTTTTAATTTAAATTAAATTTAATAATAATTTAGAATTTTTTATTTACAGCCTTTTGAAAAAGTTTTGTGTTACCCAAAGAAGACATACAAAGCCAAGTACAATCCTTCCCTTAGAGACTCTACCATCATAATACATGATGAGCTATTACAATCTCCTGTCATTTCACTCCAGTAGAGTTATTGCTCCCATTGTGAGGATGTAAGACTACAGATGGAAAACTGCCTGCAACAGATCTCTTACAAGGCTGCTGCTGTAAATCTCTTAGAGAAGAGTCATTGCCTAAAAACCACTATGCAAGGGGACCTGCATTTGTTTTCTTTGGGAAGAGGAGTTATAGAAAGAAGTACTGTTCCATTCTACAGTCCTTAATGTTATGCTAGGAATCACTCATCAAGGAAGGTTCAGCTCTTTATCAGCATAAAAGAGGAAAGGAGACATGGCTATATTAAATTATTGTAATACTCGGGCTTTCTGCATAGTATTTTGCATGAGAGAGGAGTAGACATCCCTCTCCAGAGGCTGAATTTTTTAGCTTAGTTATAGTAATTGCCAGCTAATGATTGATAGATTGTCACAGGTCTGGACTACTGGTTGTGCTGAATACTTGCAGTGAGCTCATAAGTGACATTTAACGCAGGTGCAGGCTTAAGACCAAAGAGTACTTTACCATGAACACAAACGTTCATTCATATACTCAGTGTAGGTGAATAAGTACTGATAGAGCTGAAAATATTGTTGCATATCCTGTGTGTGAGTCCTTGAAAGTAGTCTTTTGAGCCTTTCAAGCTGAGTTAAACCAGAAAGGTAGATAGAGATATGGGACTGTCAGGGGGTCTGCATAATTCAGCTCTGTACTGCAGCTGACAGTATAATACAGTGAATACAGCTGGCAGTGACAGCTAACAAAGAAGATGATAGGGCCTTCACGTTGAATTTCACAGGATTTTTTCCTTCTGGGTTGTATTCTAAAGGTCCCAGCCTCAATGCCTGGTTGTTTTTTGAGTCACTCACTTTACCTTCAAAATTATGATAATAAAAATTCATAAAGCAATTTCTTTTAATACAATGGCCACCAATTGCAAAAAGATGTACATATTTATAAACAGGCATTGAGACCTATTTGAAATTGACAATCTCAGCCTGCATGTTTCCTCCATATATAGACATGCTTATCTTTAAATTCATAACAAGTCCTTTGCTTAGTGAAAGCCTGTAAGTGACAAAAAGAATGTTTGAAAAATCTGGAATTATGTTAATTTTTCTGGTTTATAGAAAATATGGGGACTTTCAGAAGTTCTACACATTCATCAGCTCTTGTTAATACTGAGTTTCTTTTGAAAAAAAAGCACATTTCTTATTTAAGAAAATAATTGCAAGTGGTAGAGCTTGTGTAACCTTGTGGGCCTAGTTGGAGAGTTTCCATCCTTGCTGGTCGTGGAGACTAGGATGGTATTTTGTATGATGTGTGTTCTCCAGTGGATGTAGGTTCCATCTGCTGAGAAGTATCAGCTGTGAGGCTGCCCATGTCCTTTGAGCCAGGAATGTGTTAGTTGATGCCGTCTCATGCTAGTAGCTCTGGGGTCTAAGGCCACAAAAAAATTGGATGGGGGAATCTGCAATATTGAATTGGGCAGAATTGCCTATCTGCAATAACCACTATAATATAAACACCAAAGAAAAAACATTGGCTGACTGTATTCTTCAGAAGAACAAGTTCTAATTAATAGCTTCTTCGAGCATTTTTTTCTTGTCAGCACTTTATTTTTGATTAGCAGGTCTTTGATTATCTAGAGGTTATGGCTCACCTGGAGAATTTACAGAGGTACAGTTGCTTCTGATTGTTCATTCAAACTCAGAAAATATTTTACAGGATATTACCCTAAGAGCCAATGTTATTTTTAGGTTTATTTTGTTTTATTTGGGCTACATCTCTTTCATTTGACAAAATATCCCCCTAAATACTGTAATAGTATCCACCAAGTACGTTGTTTTGTAATGTTCAGGATTTGTCAGCAGGATTTTCCCTGCCTTTCCCAAAAGTATTTATTCAACAGTATTCCATAATGTTCTTGTTACTCTTTGCTTCTACCTGATATTGTTCTATCTCCAGCCTCTAGTCACCTACACTAGTTTCTCCTGTTATTGATGCTTTTGGTTAGTGTGTTGATGTAAGTTCCTAAGTGGGAGAATACTTCCAAAACAAAAGCAGAAACAGTCTGCTTGTAGGTATTAGTCTGACAAGCCAAACATGTTGTTTCACTTGAAGATACATCACTCTTGAACAGGTGATGCTGAGAAATAGCTCTTCTGCTATGGCATCTTCACAGTTGTGGCAGACAAGCAGAAGTGTTTAACTTCTGCTGCAAGACTAATGACTGTGTGATTAATGACACAGAACTGAGACATGGTGAAAGGTGTGAAGGGATACAGGCAACAGGCTCAGGAAGTGGAGGAATGTGGAGAGAGTGCTAATAACTGACTGAAGAAGTTTTTTGTTATTTGTCCTGTCGCTGTCCCTGTTATCTCACTGACTAGGTTCCAGAAACATGACCAAGGCAACTAGCTAGGCATAGACCACAGAGTTTCTGACAGACTCTGGGTACAAAAGTGCAATTTTATCAATTTTCATGGCACTGGAAAAATTCTGGAGCAGGATGCAGTGTCTGGTACGGACACTTTTGTAGATATTTCTGGTAGGAGGCATTGCGGAAGAGTGAGAAGTATGTCACTTTGAAATTCAAAAGATTTTATGAGACAGTTTTCAAGCTTAAAGATGGAAAAAAATTAAATCTGGAAAACTGGATTTTAGCAGTGCTGTGGGAACATTTTACATTTTAGAGAGGTGTATCTATCCACCATGTCTATTGACAGGGATGCTTGCAAAAGCTCATTACCAGAAAGCCTCTTATTTCAGAGGTAGATGAGGAAACCTCTCCCTTTTTGCATCAGATCCTCAGTAGATAGGGTCTAGCACACATTCACATTCCAGAAGCTTAGTTGGCTAAGTTTAGCTGTCTGAGCCCGAGGTCAGCTACTTTCCCAGTAAGAACTGTTGCAGAGAAGGCCAGAGGTGAGGGCCTGCCCCTTATCTCCCTTGGGAGATGTTCAACCTGATCACTTGTTTTTGTCCCTGATCCTGACTAAGACTTGCCATTCTGCATCTCAGCAACTTGTTGGTGAAGTCCTCCCTCACAGGAACCATATTAAGGCTCCTGGCTACAAGCCCACCTCCCTCACTGCTTCCTAATGTGCTGTGCATTTGAGACAGCTGGAGGGTATGGCCAGTCTGTGCTTGCAAAGCAGGAACAGCAAATGAAGGAAAACAGTGAAAGGCAGGAAGATTTATGAGTAGATAGAGAAAACACAGGTTCACAGACAATTTACATTGGACATTGTACTTTGCATAACAAAACCTCAACAGAGATAAACAGTGCCATGCCGAAAAGACAGATTTCAGTGTTTGTTCCTCAGTAGGAATAAAAAAATTCTCATTTTTTCTTCTAAAAAGATAAACCCCCTTTCTTTTTTTTAGTTAATCATCTAATTACTGAGATAATGCAAATGCTGTTAGAAATAGTGCACTGCTGTTCACTTGTTTTTCAAATGAATGCCTCCCTCCTTGAACAGTTGGTTCTGTTTGGATTAATAACCAAGGACAGTCTCTGGTGCAGATCAGACATTATCCTTCAGATATCAAAATCAATATCTGACAGATTTAGAGAAAGATTTCTGCATTGCTAAGAAATTTTGGATTCAAGGAACTTGCATTTTTCAATGAGGAGGACTAGGCAATGCTTAGTCAAAATATTTCTTAAAGTAACAAGAGAAGTCAATTGCAATAGAAGTGATGGTAAACTAATAATCTCTAATTGCTTCAGGTAGGATTGAGAGATCTATCCTCTTTTTTATGTGTTATCCCATCACATTTGTCAAATAGGTCAGCCTCAGAGACTTTCCTGAAATAAATGTCTTCCTACTGTAAAGTTTTCTTTCATCAGAGACACCAATTCCACAAAATCTCCAAAGGACATATTCTGTTGCTCAGCACTGGTGGCAGGGTATAGGGAAGAGGGGACTTTTTCTACCTCTCTAATGAGTGGATCTACATTTATCGGGGGGGGGGGGGGTAGTCTAACTTATGAAAGAATTAGGAGAACTGTCTGCTTTTCATCATTCTTTAGAGCAAGTCTTCTGTGGTAGTAGATTTGGGATACTGTATTTTCCTGTGAAATTTCTTGGAGAAATAGATTATCTCCATCTCCACTAGTGAGCTTGCTGGAAGAACCGTATTTGGTTTATAGTGCAGATCCATTATGTTGTGAAGAGGGTTTGATCTGTAAGTCATCATGGAAGTCATTAAGCAGGTGTCAGTGTGTGTAGCACATTCGTAAAGATAAGATAAGCTACCCTCACTCTAAGTTGAGAAGATACTGGCTCCTGCTGTTCTTGTGTTTTCCTTTCCTATATCTCACTGAGTATCTCTTGCCGCATTTTTTCCTCCCTGTGAGTTTCTAGATGGGCATGAAGTATCAATCATTATCACTGTTTCATTAGAGTTATGGGCTTTTTTATTGTTACCATGTCTGTGTCTATCTGTTCTAGTGTGCCTGCTCTGGAGTACAAAAGTTACACCCAGTCCTGAGTTGTGGCCTAGAGACTCTGACAGCATGTGAGGGACTACAACTGTTTAGCTGTGGTAGTCATGCGCAGTCAAGTCATCAAATTGTCAGATTGATTTTCCGTGTCAGGGACAAAGGGTTTTCAAATAATTAGAACAAGGAAGATGGAGATGGCAAGCCTGGATTCTGTTGCAGTCTGTCCTCGCTAAGATTTTAATGATTAATTGCAGACTTTATTAATTAGTAAGACATCCTTTAAGCAGTGTATCTTTTTGCCTCTTTGTTATTTCAGCTGTAGTTTTCTATGCATTTGCCACTCACTTTACTAAAGCTTGAAGAGCAATTTTGCTGTAGGTAAGCGCTGAGAAATGTGGCAGGTAGCGATGACTTTTTATACCTATCTTACTTAGGAATGCTTCCAGGGCAGATATATAGAAGCTAATGTTTTAACCCATATGATTTTTCTCTGAAATCACATTTCTAAACACCACACAATTCGCTTTACAAAATTTTCCTTTGTAACAGCAGGCACAGCAATCTTTACCCTAAATGGTTTGTCTCCTCTTAGAAGCTGTGCAAAAGACACAGAACAATGAAAATAAGGTGAGAAGATTTTGGGCAGAGACAAGTATATACATTTTCACTGGATGATGATTTTCACTGATTCAGATGATGTCCTTTTTGTGTATAGCTCAGTTCAGAGTCATCCGACATTTTAGGAAATTGCAAAATCTTATTGAAACACTGTGTGTCTGACACATTTTGAAGATGGAAAGTGCTGATCGCTCTCCATTAAGCCAAAGGACTGTGAAAAAACATCAGTGTCTGCTGCCTTTCCCTCTTCCGATACTATGCTTCTGTGCAGCCAATAGCTGAATCTACTCATTGAGCTCTCTGGAGACAAAATCTAGAGGCAGCAGCAGTTCCAGTGTGCACTGATAAGCAAATTGGCTTAGTCATAACATACATAATGGCTTGGTCATCCTTCTCATGCGCTGCTGCGCTGCACACACTCATCCTCTTTTATACTCTGAGCATGCAGGCAGAGTGCCTGGCTGAACCAGGGGTGCCAGTGGAGTTAAGGTAGTGCCCACCTGTCAGCAGCTGTGTGATCCAGGCCTTTACTCAGCCTGTTCGTGAACTGCAGGTTCATTTTCATCGTCAGTAGGTGGCAGAATTTGCGTTGTCAAACCATGCAGGATTTTTTTTTTTTTTTCTTCAATGCTTGCAGGCTTCTGTTCCTGTAGATCAGTTTCTAAGTCCTGGTAGAGAGAGCTGTGTGAAGGAACAAGCAGGACTCCCTCTTAGGGACATGATCTGTCCTACAGCTGATGGATCACTTGCATTTATTCTGGATTCAAGACATGGGCAAATTTGACACATTCTCCTGTTAATATAGTCTTTCAGGCTTTGATTTGCCAGTCTCAGTGGAGGTTCAAGTGTGATTCAGGGGGTTTTGTATTTGCTGAATAATATTTGCTCTTTTTATCAATAGGAATCTGCCTCTGAGAGAAGTCATGTAGGGTTTTCGGTTAACACTAGTGGAAATCAAAGCTCAGACTACATCACAAGGGGTCATAACGGATATATTTTTTGAGCTAAAACATTTGGAAAATTCAGGTTTGGTGAACTTCTGTAACCTCTTTCTGTCAACGTGCTTTAGGTTGGTTTGAATCTTTAGGTCACAAAAAGAGAAAATATTTGATTGATGTTTCTTATTCCAACCACCCGTCTGATAAATGAAGAATGTCCAGGGAATATATTAACAAAACTGTGATTTTACAGAGAAAATTTAAACTTGGAAAACTGGAGAACATGAAGCAGCTCCAGATGAAATCAGCTTCTAGTTTGATAAATTAATGTTCAAGTTGCTAAATCTGTGCTTGACCATAGCACAGGTTGGTCAGAAGAAGGAGCAAGTGGTGAGAACAAGATCTCTGGAATAAGGCTGCTGTTTCCTGTCTTGGTAGATCTGGAAGTACTGAAATGTCTGAAGGATGGGGTAAATAACTTCTCTGCACTTTCATGCAGCATAGAGATAAAAAAAAAAAACTACTCCTGACACTTTCTTTAATCCAGTAATTGGCATATTTTGTTGTCCTACATACTTTGGAGACAGAGTCTTGCATAATTCTCCAAGAAATGAAACAGGAAGTAGCACAATTCACCCATTCACGAAGTTTCTGCTTGTCCACAAGGACCCAAAACACAGATCTATATAATGTTCCAGTATATGGATCTATGAAGGAATGTCTGTTTCCTTCATAGGAAACAGCAATTTAGCAAAATTTAGACAAAAATTTAGCAATTTTTTTTCGAATACGCAGATATCAATGTAGTGGCAGCATTTGAGGAGAGCTTGTTGGTATGAAGACTCTTCTCAAGTGTTCATAGAGGTGAGTGAGATTGCAAGACTTTGAAACAAAATCTTTGGATTCTGGAAGGGAATTCACCTGCAACAAAGAATTATTGTATTACCTAGCACCATTATTTTTTTTACACAGGCTTCATAATCTTCTGCTCCATGTTTCCAGATCACAGTGTCTTCAGACTTGAAACCTGATTCCAAATCAGTCTTGAGCCCACAGAAAATTATTCTGCATGCACAACTCAATGCTCTTAACCTTCATCAGCTGTATTCCCCCTAGCTAAGAGAACTGAAGGAAAATGGTTTGCTGTGGTGATTCAAGTGATTTTATATTTGCTTTCTGCTTCCTTTGTATTCAAATGTGTTGTTACCATTCTTCTCTTTTTTTTTTCTAATTTGTCATAGCAAGAAGAAAAGGGATTTCTTATATGTGACAGTATATTATTGAGGTATTTAATGCCTTCATTGGTGCAGTCTTTAATAGTAAGATCACTTATTCTTGGGGGCGTGCTCACTGAGTCACTTTCTATCATTTAACAGCAATTCTGGCTAACCTGGGAGGACACGAGGTGACTGGAGGCTACCCGCTGTGATGCTCATCTACAAGAAGGACAGGAGGGACAATCCAGAGAACTTCTGGCCTGTCAGCCTGACCTCAGTGCTGGGTATGATTATGGAGCAGTGATAGCACTCATCTTGAGATGGCAATCAACTTCTGTGCCATCATGTGACATATACAGAACAAGCAGGTGATGAGGAACCTCAGCCAGCAGAGGTTTAGGAAAGTCATGTCCTGCTTGACCAACCTGATCATCTTCTGCATCAAAGTGGCCCACTTAGTGGAGAAGGGAGTGTGGATGTTTTTTACTTTGTGTTAGTAAAGCCTTTGACAGGGTCTGAATTCTCCTGGAGAAGCTGTATGCTCATGGCTTGGACAGGTGCTCTTTTTCCTGGGTTGGAAACTGACTGGATGGCCAAGGCATGGTGGTGGATGGAGGTAAATCCAGCTGGTAACCAGTCACAGGTAACAAGGAATATGATGAGGGGAAATCACATCAAGTTGTACCAGATGTTTAGATCTGATATTAAGAAAAATTTCTTCACAGAAAGGGTTGTGAAGCATTGGAACAGACTGCCCAGGACAGTAGTTGTGTCTCCATCCCTGGAGATATTAAAAAGGACATTTAGTGTGGGGTCACTACTAAATGACATAGAGATATGGTGTAGTGGTGGACTTTGCAGTGTTTAGGTTTATGGTTGGACTTCATGATCATTTTTCAAGTTAAATGCTCCTAACATTCATGGAAGTGTCATCTTTGATATATATTATGAAAATTCACATGAAAACTTGACATTGTCCCTCCCCCAAATTCAAAGCATGCATAGCAAAAGATGAAATCCAAACTCTATTCAGCTCAGATACCAGCTTTTCTTAGTTTCAATAGCCTAATACTTGCATTGTGTCCCTACATCCACTTGTAATCAAGGAGCCCAAGGCAAAGCTCCTGCGTTATGTTCCTAGCCATCACTTGGGTTAGTGAAGGGATGGGAGGGAGGGAGGGAGGGAGGGAGGGAACCTTACTGTTGTACAGTAAGTTTGCTTTTCTGTCCATTAAGATAGGCAAGAATCTTTGTGCTTCAAGTCATACTGTGATTGTTCCTGTCATTAGGAATCAGGAACAGCATCTCCCTCTACATTTGAAGTGGGAAAAAAGTTTATTTTTGGCCATGACATATATGGAAGCTTCTGGAGAGAATTTTACTGAAATACCAGAGGAGTCAATTGTTCCATTTCTGCTGGCTAGGGGAATTTTATAAATATTGTTGCTTAATATGAGAAAATTCTTTGAGTCTTATTTCAGTATTCATGTAAGTACAGTATTCAAGTATGATACTTACTTCTCATTAAGATGGAGGGGTACCTTACAACACTGTGATCAATGTATATACACAGGTTGTAAAAATATTATTTACCCTCATTTGGAATTTGCAATGGCATGGCCGTCTTGCCACTTTGTATATTCAAAGACCTGATTTGCCACACAACTGCAGTAATAGTGTATCTAATTTAGTATAAAAGAGTAAGCTCACAGCCCTGGCACTCTGCTTTTTTTCACTGTCTAGCCTTAGAAGTCAGACCTGTTCTGTGTTTGAAGAAGACAGCAGCTCTTTCTTTGCACATACCAAATTCTGCTCTGAAAGAGACAGAAAATATTTTTAGTATCCAGCACTTGGATGTCAGCAGAAGTGTTGCTAACTGCTGTACTAAAAACAGCTTCTCATGGCAAAGTTTTAATATCCCAATATTGTCTGTTCTTGCAGGACAGGAGGCTTTTCAGCTTAGAGCAGAGTGACACACAACTCTGCTTGATTAATGGGTTTTGAAGACCATGTTTCAGAATTTTAGATGAATTCTCAGAGGTGGCTGTTGTCAAAAATCATAGCCCACAAGTTTTTGGGTTTTTTGCTCTCCACAAATTGTGACTTTATCTTTACTTTTAGTAAGTAATGAAATAAATATAGGAGAAGGTCTTCCCACTATACATTCCTGCAGTCCTGTCTTAGTTGGACATCTCAATCTCAGACCTTGATGGATGGAAGGCTGTGATGTAGCAAAGCACTTTACACAGATAGTTAATTTCAACCACGTGCTTGAATGCTTGGCTGAATGATGATGGACTTCAAGCAAGTGTGTAATGTTAACTGTCTGCTTGGTGCACTAGTGCTTCAAGGAACAGCCAAAAGGCCTGAGGTCTCACTTCAGGCTTCTAAGCCCAGTGGTTGTTTTGTAGTTTGAACATTCTATCAAACAGATAATCTCAGAATACATGAGTAGGGTTGATACCTTTTGGGACATTTTATCAGTGAAAAAGATGACTTAAGCCTCTCTTCTCTGAGAAGGGAGTTTGTCCTTGGAAGTTCCCAACTGCAGTACCACTGAGCTCTGTCAGAACTGCTGCTTCCTTCTAGTTGCCATTATTTTGCCTGAAAATAATGACAGGACTTGCAGAGCAGTTCAGTACATGTGGTTTTATTGCACTGCAAATATGCAGTAGCAAATACATATTGGTGTAGCTCTCACAGAGGACTGATGGCTCTGTCTTGTGTCCAGTCAGCAAAATGGCATTGCCTTTCCTCTCTTTCCTGTATTTTGCAATGCTTTTGCAAGTCAGCACATATAAAGCCTTTGCATGTGTTTAGTTAAGTGACCAGTGCTTGACGGGCAAGCTCAAATGAGGTTAGTAATGAAGATAATCTTCTCCTGTCCAAGCACTCTTATTTGCAGTGGTGGCTCGCATCGATGAGCTACAGGCTAAAGTATGTAAACAGATTACAGAGTGCCAAAGAAAGGAGGCATGCATGCAAGGCATTAAAGCAGGAGAAAGAAGCACTCCATACCCCTATATGAATACACCAAACTTAACTGAACACACATACACCCCCCACATACACTCCTTCAAACTGGTATGTAGTCCCTGTAGGTGCTGAGAAAGGAATTTCTGGAGTGAATACCTTTGTTTTGAAAGTAAAGGTATTTACACTAATTGGAGAAAAAGAAAACATCTAAAACCTTAAAAATACCAGGCAGACAAGTAGAACCACCATTTTTGAAGTGTCATCATATTTGAAGCAAATTAATTTTTCAGTATTTGAAAATGGAAATACTGAGTATTTATGAAGACTTCCCATTATATGACAAATGCTCTAAAAGAAGTTCCTTAGAATAGAGGAAGATTAACCTCTTTGCTTTAAAACTTGCAACACATTTCCTTTACTAAGATCTGTCTTTCTATCTCAAAGCATAATTTGGTGTGGAAGCTGTTCCCTTCGAAAGCAATTGTGCATGCATTCAAAAAGCCTGAATAATATTCAAGCAGTAAGGACTGGTGAAATATAAAATAAAGGTCGTATTTCAAAGGCAGATAAATCTTTTAAGGATAAGCTTGCTAAATTCTTCCAATTATTCAGACATACTCTTTAATTATTTTAGGATAGCAGATAACAGATATGCTCTCCATGAAAAATTGGCTGAATTATTGTCAACAGACAACTCAGAATGATGAAGTACGTTGTTAATTCACAACAAATTCTCCTTGATTTTGCTTTTTAAGCGAGGACAAAGCCACTCTGGAAACAAGCTATCTCCACTAATGTCAGGAGATATTTGTATAGAGAACTTGCAGATATTTTTTAGGCCAAATTCTCCTGTTTCACAATAGATGCAATATTTACCTCTTCCAGAAATGGTGAGAGGTGTTGAGGACAGACTGTGTGAAAAAGGGGAATCCCAAGACACTTTGTCTTTTCATTGTTTCCTTCTGCAGGAGATAATATGGGACAGGGTGTGCTCTTCTCAGAGTGTCACTGCTTCTATGCAGAGCAGAAACAGTGCTAAGCAGTGGTCCTGTTGACTATGCCTGCAGGTCACAGAGGTCACTGAGACAGAGGCTTAGGGGGAATTCCTCTCCTGCCTCTTTTCACTTGTCCACCAATAGTGCAGGCCTTTCCTAGTGTATTCAGCTGATACAGCTCCAGAGAGCACTTGGTGATAGCTTCCAGCTCTGAACTAGTGTTGGAAGGATTCCAAAAGAGGGAAAGGGTTCCCCATCTTCTTGATTAAATACTGGCTGCAAGCTCAAAAGTCTTGCAGCTTCTCAGAGGCCTACCTACAACCTGTCAGCATGTGATAGGTCTTTCTCAGCACTAAGGAATTTATCCAGCACAACACTGTATTTAATTTCTTATCTGGGGGGTTTGTTTTGTGGATCAGAATGCAGGGATCATTTGCATAGAATGATACAACTGAAATTGCCTAAGATGACACAATTGTAATAAATTCAATTGGGCTTTCTCTCAGTTTATTAGATGCAGTTATTTCTGGGAAGCTGTGTCAGGGATTGTATCATCAGTGGAAGCTGAGGACTAGGTATATGATTCTTCTTTCAGGCAACATTCTGAATTTTCATGTAGTCTATTCAGACTGAAGATGATCATTTACCAGTTTTTTAATCTTCCAATATATCTGATTCTAACCACAAACAATCCACAGAGAAGACAATACTGCATAGTGGCTGTGAAGAAAATTAGGACTTGAGAAAATTTTCTGCATTATTTATTCCTCAATTTTGACTGTTAACTCCACATCAAAGAAAATGTTTTTACATAATGCTTGACACTGAGGGTGTCAGACAAGGTCTCCAGAGGTAGTTATAGCAGTAAGTTATATATGTCAGCAGTTCTGACATTGAGTTTTTTTGCATACATTAATCTCTTGTCTCCACTGATTAAAGTTGAGAGCTAAGATTAAACTCTGTAGGTCAAGTTTGACTTTGTTATTATTACACTGACTTCAAAGAGTCATCAGTTTGACTTATTCAAAAGGTGACTGTGAAAAGTTAGGAAAAATTTTCACATTTAACAGTTTTTCTTCCAATTTTCTTCCATGCATGTTATTTCAGTTAGTGATAAATGTTTTCTCTTTCTCTAAACAATCTTCATCGAGAGCTTTGCTCAATATTTTTGTCTATTTGATTCAGATGAAGAAGCACTGGTTTTTGGCATTATTATTAACATTAGTGTTGCTGTTATCGTCCGTCATCATCATCATCATCAAAAAGTCCAGCTTTTTTTCCTCTGTTTTCATAGCTACATGCATCCAAACTCATCTCTACAGTGAGGATAAAGATCTTAACAGTTCTTCTGCCTGTCACTGAAATACTCCTTGCATAATATTCACCTGAAATTAAATCTGTGTCATTCCAGAAAAATTTGCTCAGTACCAAACAATGTCTTTAGCTGGATAAATGCATTTCATATCAAATTCAGGGCTTCTTTAACTGTGGCTTGATAAACAGTTTTCATTGTTCTCTGATAAACTAAGAAGCCAAAAAAATACTGAGGAGAAGCCATTTCGCTATAGGCGATGGAGAGCTCCATTGAGTGAGAACAAAATAACAATGTCTCAGTTAATTGTCCTGACAGCTATTCTGTGACCAACCCTGTAATTTCTTGGAAGATGGTACTTTTAGAGCTAGTCTAACCTAGCTAGCTGTCAGCATACAATAACAATGTAAAATGATCTATTGCCCACCACAGTGAAACTGATGAGGATCTGGTGGGATTATTGTATACATTAAATGTCTTGATTTTTTCAAAGTGCTTTGCAGGCCCTGGATGAACAAGAACCCAAAAGTGTCAACAGTGCTATTTTTATTTGTGTAAACATGAGGAAGAATGAAGCAGAATGTTGGGTGCCAGATGACAGTGCCACTCAGGACCTTAACAGACCAGTATGTGAGCTACACCCTTGTTGTCAGGCCTTTGTAATCTCAATAGCACAAGCCACTGCTCTTTCTGCTTTGAAGCAGCAGGAAACTTCAAATAACATCAAAGCTATAGGGATCTAATGCCAAGCATCATAATATTTACTTTCCCTGTCTAGAATGAGTTAATTCACCAGTGCCATGAAAATAATGGTAAACTCATTCTAACCCTGCTATAGATGCCTTAGTCAAAGGTCTTGATGAAGAGGAGAATGCAAAAAAAGACCTGAATGTGACTGCCTACTTTTAACTTTATTGTCTCTGGATGTTTTGGCTTATTGTTCTCTTTCCTTGTTCACTTTGCTGGCATTTAGACCAAGACTGATCATTCACTTAGTAGTAACTGAAGCATGTCCTGTTCACTGCACAGTTTCAAAAACAATGAGAGAGGAAGGCCAGTAAAGCATTCATAACCTTGAACTGAAAAGTCTGACATGAGATTGGCAGTGGAGAGCTGAAGAAGGAAATGAACAAGAAAATATATAGAGAAAGAACTGCACTCCAAAAAATGAATTGTAAACTATTCACAGGGAGAAAAGAGAGATATTTTCCTTGTCTTGGGATTGCAGTTTAAAACTAAAGTCGGGCTTGCTTTTGGGTGTATAATTCTGGCTTTTCATCTGCCACAGGGAGGTAGTGAATTTATTGCTTATGCCACTTATTATACTTAAGTCAAGGGAGGGAATATGAGCAACAAGTTAGGTTTGACTGGCCAATATCAGATGAGCAAAGTAGAGAAAATGTGAACTGCTTCAAAGCTGTTGATCAGCTCTGTAAAGTCAGACAGCAGAAAAAGAAGAACCACAAAAAGAAGAAAAGTGATTTTTCCTTGAGTCATGACTGGCTGCTTTGCTCTTCTTGTTCATAAATCTCTTCATAGATTAATGTGGCATAACATAGCTGAAGGTCTCCTGTGTTATGCCCAGTGCCTTCATGAAAGTAAAGAAACCAGATATATGAGTTCTTTTGTAAGTTTTGCATTAGATAATGGGTATCTAGGAATAGAATGCAGCTACTAGTGCCTTAGGTTTAGAGTGGATTAGAGTATCCATCTAGGCATTTCATTTTTAAAATCATCTGAATGCCTTACAGTTTGTCCAGTATTTTTTGCCTATCCCAGTCAAGGCAGTGTGAGTGCTCGCCTCAATTTGGCATCCTCCCTCCCATGTGCATGTCTGTGGGTTTCTGTCAAGCTGACTTGTCAGAAATCAGTCACAGGTTAGTTTGTGCTTAATATGTACTAGCAGTTTTCTCTTTTCCCACCTTCTTTGAAATGAATATGAACTTTTTTCCTTCATATTCAAAATTTTGGGATTTAATTAAATATTCAGCTGGAGCAGATAATATAGTCTGTTGAGTACTCTGAAATTTTGGAAGAATTAGCCTTTGATAAACACACTCACAGAGTAGAAATTAACCTCATGTTCAGGACTAGAGTACCAAATTAAGACAGTAAGACCATAACAGATGCAACAACTGTCATCTCTTGGTATAGCAAACATACAGGTTGATCTAGTAGAGAATGAGCAATAGGAACAGTCTGTTCTTGGAAGAAAAGAAAGACATTGGGTCATTACATCTCACTGCTTTAGTTTAGGTCACTAGTCTCAGATAGAACAAGTTTAGTCTCAAGTTGGAAACTGTCCTAGGGTGATGTTTGTATCCCCATTTGTGTGTTCTGCTATGTTGGATGTTATGTTCTGTGCCTTTGAGACTGGCTCTGAAGGGTGAATGTTTTGTTTTGGTTCTGTTATCAGCCTGCTCCCCCCACAACTGGTGGGACACAGAGATGGGACACATAGTGTGGCTTTTGGTTTTTGCTGGGCTCTTTTTTGCTTGGCTCTAGCTCTGGCTTCTGCTTTTGCTCCTGCTTTGTTTGCTCTTGCTTTGTTTTTTTCCCCCTTTTCCTTTCTTGTAACTACTGGAACCTGCTCTGGACTGGGACCTGAGAACACCTTGTGTCCTGCAGCAGCCATCCCCAGCGCCGAAGGGAGTGACAACAGAGCGACCGCCCCCAAGAGAGACTCGCTGAATTTGTCATCTTTTTCAGAGCGGTGAAAGAGTGTTGTCATCTGGTGGTGTTCATTTTGTGTGCTGGGGGTGCTGTGCCTGTTAAATAAACAGGTTCTTTCCACTTCTCTCCGAGGAATCATTCCCGAACCGGCTGGGGGGAGGGGCCGTGTGGGTTTGCTCTCGGGAGGGGTCCCCTTTGGAGGTTTTCTCCCAAATTTGCCCTAAACTAGGACAGAAACTCAGTTGACACTCTTGTCCTATTCTTGTCTGTTTCTCACAGGACCATAATGTTTCCTAATAGTATGATGTTAAGAGTCATTACTCATTTCCCAAAGAACTTTTTGTTCAAAACAATATACGTTAACTCAAGGAGACAGCAAATTAAAATCTTTTCAGACCTTATTTTTAAATTATTTAGACCTACTTTCAGTTTTATTTTTAAGAAAGAGCAATTCCTGATTATGAGAATTTTCCATAAAATAAATTCTTTTTAGACTACAGCGAAGAGTGCCATTGAAAGCCAGCAGTTTATCTGTTCAGGGGTCTTCTTGCTCTGGACAAGATTTATCTGAGCAGATTCATATGTGTAATGCTGGCTGGTACAGCACAACATCATAGTTCTAGAAGTTCTTGCCTTAACAGAAGCAGTTAAAGGCCCAAAGCAAAGATACTTCCAGCTGAAATCTCATTTACTCTTCTCTTTGTTTCCAACAGATATATATAAAATGATTTCATTAGATCAGAGAATTTCACAGAAGAGTGTTTCATACTTCATCTGTGTACAGAAAAAACTATATAGTGTTACTTGAAAGTTGGGCTACAATTCACAGGTATTATTTTTCTTTTCTTCTTGTGCTGGTGCTGATTCCTTTCCTAGTCATTCTCTTGTTTGTATGGACACTGACCTTGATTATATGGGGCAAATCTAGACAAGCTCCATGGCAAAAGAGTAGGCAGTTTTGGGCTTCAGTAGCATTGTTTTGATTTAAAAATTGTGGTTTTGCTGTCTTTGCCTGTTTTACATTCCACTCATTCTTTTTCACAAAAGAATAAAGCAACATCAGTAAGGATGGAATGTGTGATAAGCGCAGAATGAGTGATGAGATCTTAACTGTCCATTTGAGAGGGAGATTACTTCCTAACGTGTCTCACTGTGTCTGAGTTGTGTGACCTTCTGCTCTAATATTGTGAGCATGGCTTAAGAATGAAGGGTCTTACACCAGCATCTCAGAAACAGACAAAGAAATGATAGACATGATCAGTCAAAGCATGAAGGTCAGACAAGTGATTTTAAAGTTTAAAAATACCTGCATTCCATGAAAATTCTCAATTTCCAGAACCCATGTTCACATCCTAAGCAGTGAAATTGATGAATGTGTTCAACTACAGTATCAAAAATAAGCAGATACCTTCTAGACTACTAGTTTGAAGATTTTGTCACCCTCTTCTCAAGGAACTTCTGGTCTTGACTGAATAAAAGCCAATGGGACATGCTATTTATGGCTTTTCCAGGTGGGCTCTTGTAGATCTAGAAAAATGTTCACAGTCAGAATGGTATTCTCTCTGTATATGGTTTGCAAAACTCTTTCTGTTCATCAATCACTTACAGTGTTGCTTTGGCTTTGAATTAAGACTTGGCTTGCTACAGCTGTGGACAGAAAATGACAATGATCTGTGGAAAATTAAAATTCATTTGAGTAAATTGAGGACACTTGTGAAGATGTGCAGAACACAGGTTTTGTTTTTTTAAACAAAACCCCATATTCGCCTGAAACACGAGAGCAAATTCTTTTAAAAGTACTGGCAAACTCTCAATCTGCAGCTTATAAACCTGCCTCATGCTGAGGTTTAGGAAAGCAAAGTCAGAGAATGAATGTCAAATTTGCTCAACTCTAGTATGTGGATGCATTTTTTAATGCAAGATGAAGTCTTTAATTTCTGGTAAGTCATGTTGCTTTACTTATTTAAGTGAAATGACAGTAGAACTAACTGAAGCCATTTTTATAGGAATTGTGTTCATAGAAAAATGAGCAATATTCTGAGAGCTGCTTGCTATTTACAGCAGGAACTGGGGACATGGTTTGGTATGTCTACCTTTCCTGTTCCATTCAAATTACCATTCATATAGATTTAGCCCAGTTCATCTACAGCTCTGGGGAAATCTTTAAGACCCAGACATAAATCACACCCCAGGTTTTAAAATAAGGATCATTTTTCATGTCCTACTTGAATTTTCAGTATTTATAGGATCTCAGTAGGCCTCATACATTAATAGGAGAAAATTCAGCAAAGAGTACACTTTTGTCTGTAATTATCTCACTGCAAAAATGAGTTTATTTCAAATGAGAATTCTAAAGATTTAGCATATATGTTTTTTGGGTTTTTTTCCTAGCCATCTAATAGCTATCATGAATTTACTCCAGGTATCAATACGGGCTGGGGGATTATTGACAGCAGCCCTGTGAGGAGGACTTGGGGGTGCTGGTAGGTGAGAAGATGGACATGACCCAGCCATGGGCACTCCAGACCAGAAAGCCAATGCCTGGCTGCATCCAGAGCAGTGTGGGCAGCAGGGAGGGAGGGGATTCTGCCCCTCTGCTCTGCTCTGGTGAGACCCCACCTGGAACCCTGCACCCAGCTCTGGGGTCCCAGCACAGGGAGGGCATGGAACTGCTGGAGTGAGTCCAGAGGAGGGATACAGAGATTATTAGAGGGATGGAGCACCTTTCCTAGAGGGAATCACTGACGTAATTAGGAATGTTCAGCCTGTGAAAAAGAAGGTTTCGGAGTGACCTAATTGCAGCCTTTCAGTAGGGGAAGGGCTGCTACAGTAGAGGGAGGAGGAAAACCTAGTGGAAAGAGAGGGAACCTACAAGAAAGATATAAAAATACTTAAAAATAACATGTAGCAACAGGACAAGAAGGAAGGTACTTAAAGTGGAAGAGAATAGGTTTAAATTAGATATTGGGAAGAAATCCTTTTCTGCGAGGGTGGTGAAGCACTGGAACAGATTGCCCAGAGAAGCTGTGGATGCCCTGGCAGTGTTCAAGGTGCAGCCTGGTCTAGTGGAAGGTGTCCCAGCCTGTGGTGGTTTGAAAAGGAAGTGAGATTTTTGGGATTCGGTGGTCAAACCAATGAGTGCTCAGGTTTGAATATTGGCACTTAGTGTGGCCACTGAGGACAAGGATCCGCCTCTGAGAACACAGAGGGTTAAAGCAGAGGGCTCCCGGGAGAACTCTCTCTTGGTTCCGGTCCCTGAGGACGGAGGGATCTCCCCTGCCCAGCTGGGGCTGGGCGGGGCAGGGGAAGCCATGCGGCCTGGGCGAGGTAGAACGGAGCCTTGGGCAGAGAGGGGAGAGGAAGATCCTGCAGGATGGAAGGGTGGAGAGAGTACAAGAACCTTGAGAGGAATCAGGCAGCCTCCTCCCCCCCGAGAGAGAGAGAGAGAGAGAGAGAGAGAGAGAGAGAGGCAGGCACAGCCCAAGGTTTTAACCCTTTTCATAGATGATGGAAACTTTACAAATGCTGATCCTCCTGAATCTGAAGGAGAAGAAGGATAGAGGTGAAATAGAAAGAACTGAGCAAAGGTGATGAAAGTTCATGCAAGTGAAAGATTGTCAGAGGTTGCTGAGCAGAATCCTAGGTGGGAGGAGATGATGGAGTGGCCTTTGGCTGGACTTTTCTTGTATAGCCATGGATTGACTCATTGCTTTTCTGTGACGCAGAGACTGCATCTGGGGAGAGGCATTGGCTTGGAGCCAAGAGTGGACAGTGGAAGAGTAGTGTGAACAGAGATGGAGAGGAAGATCTCTGTTCTCAAAGCCCCTCGGCCCCAGGGGGTGAAACTGGGGGGGGGGGGGGGGGGGGGGGGGGGGCGGGGACTGGTGTCCCAAGATTTGAGAGGCTGTTGTTTTTTGGAACTGACCAAAGCATCTTTAAAAAGAGAAACCCTAGAAGCAGTTCTGGTCCATGCACAGTGGTGAGAGCACTGGACATGGAAGAAGAGGTCACGATATGGTGCACGAAGGACTCCTATCTCTCCTTGATGAACTGAGTACTGATTATCAGAAGGGTAGTAATGGACTGAGGATTGATTATCTGTGAAGGGGTAACCCTGACTGTGAATTTTTAGTTTTGTCTCACTGTGTTGAGAACTTGGGTGGGGGGAGAAGGAGTGTTTCTAAAGTTTTCATCCTCTTCTGTGTGTCTCTTTTACATATTGTAAGTAAATAAAGTTTTTCTTTCCTTTTGTTCCTAAATTAGAAGCTGTTTTGCTCTGGTTTTGGTCACATCTCACAGCAAACACCAGAGACAATATATCTTCATGGGGGCACTGGCCTTGTGCCAGCATCAAATCATGACACTGCCCATGAGAGGGTGGCTGGAACTGGATGATTTTTATGGTCCACTCCAATCTAAGCCATTCTACGATTCTAGGATATATCCATTTTCTACATAATTGTAGTTTCTGTCTTTTTGTAAAGCTGGAAGTAAAATTCACATGTTTCTTGGTGTTTCAGAACACAATGCGTGCACATCAGTGATAAATCTTTCAGCTGTAGAAAGTGTTTTGATTTCTTTAATCCCTATTCAGTAAGGCATTTATGTATATGAGCATAAGTGCTTTGCTTTTGGCACATGAATTATCTTCTTTAGTTCAGCTAGATTATCCATGTACTAGAAATCAGATTTAAGTCTTGCTCAAACTCTCCTTTTCTAAATAGGAGCTTCAGAATATAGAAGATTGCAACACAGAAGTGAATGGATTAGAGGAGAGGTACACTTTAGAGCCATAAATCCTAGATTTCTAGGCCTAGTCTGTACTCTTCTTTAAGCCATTTTTTTCCAATATTTATGTAGCTTGCTTCTTCTTTAAAATCCTTCTGTTCTTAGATACTGCAAAGTGTGGCATCTAAGCATTCATAATTTTGTAAAATGTGATCATAAAAAGACTTCCTTCTCCTTATATCTGAGGACACAAGGGACCCCGGAAGTAGATTGTTTCCAAATCTGTACATTTGCTTAGAGGAGAAGTATTCTATGTGAACACTTTGCTCTCCTCTGAGAGGAGATGGGACAGTCCCCTGGAGAGTCCTCCAGCTGCTCTACCTGTTTGTTCTGACTATGACACTGTCCTACATGTTGCAGAAGCCTTCCTCTGTCGTAGGTCATGTCTCTGATAATATGAAGATCAAACCCCACATTTTATTTTGCCCTGAAGCCAGGGAAAAGAGCAAAGCCCTGAGTTGCTCTGTTTTTAGCCATCTGTGTTGAACAGATGGTCTGTTGTTTATAAAACCAGCTGTGACTGTTTTAAGGGGCATCTGTTCTGTACTGAGGCATAACAGTTGATGGTATTTAGACTTGGCAGTTACAGGTGCCAGTTCAGCCTAGCTCAGTCTGGGTCTGACAAGATGGGTGCAGTTTCTTGCTAATTATCAAGGAACAGCCATTTGAGTAAGGAAACAAGAAAACCTGTACAACTGTCAGCCTTTCAACAAAAGGGGAGAGCATCTCATAGGAGCACCCCACTATAGTTAGGAAGAGGAATGATTCAGTTAGTTTACTATCAGCTTTATTGTCTGACTTTGGCAAATCATTTGCTTCTTGATATTTGATAGATAATCTGAGCTCAGTGTTAGGCCACTGCTTCACTGGAAGAGGCAAACTGCATTGTGCTTGCATAACACAGGCCTAGAAGGAATATGGTGAATGGTGAATTATTCTAAGTGCTTCCTTATGCAGTCTGCCTTAGACTTCCTCAAGATGAGCCATCTGCTCATTCAAGTCTGCTGGACTTTCAGAGATCTGGATGGTAGATTTAGCTGTGCAGGATTCAGCATTGATGGGAGGAGGCTGCTGTCAGCTTATGAATGTGACCAACAATTTCATAATCTGCTACTGTAATGCAATGTACTAAATATCTCCATTTGTCTTTTGGACTGCCTGTTTGATGGTTTTTGGTTGTTTTTTTTTCTTTTAATTTGTATTTAAAGGACCCTATTCCTTGCAGCTACTGTTGGTGAGAATTTATTGAGTGCTTTAATCGCTTCTGAATGAAAGGCAGCTGCTAAAAGGCAGCTGCTGGTTAATGAAGTGATGGCTTCTCCAAGGGATTAAATGAGGAATTCCCAGTCTCTCTTAACAGTTTGTACTACATAGCCAGTGTTCACACTACATGACTGTTTAAGTCTCACATGCTTACCTGGTAAGTGTAGCTGAGTAGTATCTTCGTTTTTTTTCACAGCTGGCCTCATTAGAACTATTAACCTGATAAAAATAACAGCCCCACTCTTGTCTGGTTTAATTTCTACTGTGTAGGTTTGTCTTCTGCAGGCCTACACAGCAGAGCATAGGAAGAACTATAAAGTAGAATGGAATCATCCTCTAGCATATCCCAGGTCTTTTTTTTCTCTTTAATATTTTCAGAAAATAAAAGCCTCACTGGGAATTTAGGTGAAGCTCTTTTCTCTCTGTGCTTACAGCTTTGGACATTTAACTCCAATCTGGCAACAAAACAGAAACTACTTGAGATGAGCCATGACACAAAAAATAGCCAGTATTGCTGACTATTCCAAATTATTCACAGTGTTTGTAATACAGTAATTCTTGAAGATCTAGATGAGTGTTCT
This sequence comes from Sitta carolinensis, assembly GCA_032173965.1. Classification (NCBI taxonomy): domain Eukaryota; kingdom Metazoa; phylum Chordata; class Aves; order Passeriformes; family Sittidae; genus Sitta; species Sitta carolinensis. The sequence goes on from CM063313.1 coordinate 47,030,336, forward strand.
GTTGTGTTTGGCATTGTAGAGACTAGTAATAAAAACTGGTTGCCATCTCAAAAATCCTGCAATGGACAGACAAGAATTAGTACTTCCATTACAATGTCATAGTCAGACTTGGTGATTTCCAATAAAAACAGGAAACAAGTGTCAGAGTTTGGGATTGAAACTTTTCAATGTGTGGGAACACCCAAATCCTAGTCAAATAGTGAAAAGCAAAGAGCACTGCTCCCATTCTCTGAGGCTCAGCTTCTGATACACAAGGACTGCAATAAATAAAACAGCTGAGGTAATGTTCATCTCTATTGATCCTGTGCTGTGACCTGACATGATTGTGGGTCTCTTGGATGCATAGACATTAAAATTCATCAAGTCCAGGAAACAGAAAAGTAAAGTGAAAAAAATTAGGTTTAAAAAAATGAGGTTGCTTGTTTTGTATGTGTATTCATTACTGTCACCTTAGAAACAGATATTGCAAGATTAGTTGGAAATATGTAGGTCATTCAAAATGTGTTCTTCCCTAGTATGGAGAAGGTTGTTGGCTTTTTTTTCCTGCAGTTAGGAGATAGGGCAAAGACTGACAGAGTGGGAGTGGAAGTGACAGGTGATGAAAGAGAAAGAGAACAAAAGTGACTATAGTAACAAAGACTTTGAATTAACAACAGATGAGAAAACCTTGAACTAATTCAAGGCTTAAATATATGAGGATGTTTGTGTATGATAAGGCAAAAGCTATAACACTGTGCAATTAAAGCTGAACATTAGTTCTGCAGGCTGAACTGCTCATTTGTTTTGGAAAACAGGATGATAATGAAAGATGCACAGGAGGTATCCTAGGTCAAGTCTGCTGCTTAAGCAGTTTGTCTTCTGTAATACTTCAAGCTTCATCTATGATGAAATGAACTCACTTCTTTTCATTGTTCCTGTTCACAAAACTGACAATACTTCTAAGAGAACTAGGCCCAAATTTACCCTTGGATATAAAAAGCTAAAAAGTATTAATACAAGCTAAAAAATGAGTCAGAAAGAATCAGAGTAACACAATTTTCCACACCTATATTATTAACATTAGATCTACCTAACCAGATATAATAAAACCACTGAGCTTTTACTAAATCAGACTGACAGACAGAGAGTCAAAACTCAATACCTGAGTAGGTTTCTAATTTGCATTTCCTAGCACTGTGCCATTTCAGCTTTTGGCAGACTGGTAGCAGCTCTAGCAGCAGCACTGTGCTGCATCCTGGTCCCTTTCAAGCTCATTAGCTCATGGAAGGCCTGGCTCACTAGCCCTTCTACTTGTACCTTGTATTGTCCTCCACACCTGGGTGAACAGGGCATAAAAGGCTTCCTTTGCAGTTTCAGACCATATCAAACTTACTTGTCATCACTTTATGCATTTGAAAATTGCTAGCAAAAGTAGAAGGCAAAGAAGAATAAAAATTTATTAGCAGAATTTTTGGTGGCAATTGCATTTCAATTCAATAAAGCGAAAAGCATTTAACCAAAGCTACTGGGAGAAACAAATGAAATGCTTGGGGGCTTAGGTGATGGAAGAACTTTTTATTTAATTTTTTTACTTACACAGGATGTAAACAAGGACAGAGAGACTGTGAGGAATTGCTGTCCAAGCAGCCAAAGATCAGGTTAGGAGATCTAAAGTCCTGACAGAACTGATTCTGGCAAAGGATCTCAGAGAGCTAGAAGAAAATCTTCTATAGGTATGTAGGTGAGAAAAGGAAAATTATGAAAAATGTGAGCCTTTTCTGGAAGGAAACAGGAGACCTGGTTACCTGGGATGTGGAAAAGGCTGAAATACTCAACAATTTGTTTTGCCTTGGTCTTCATTGGCAAGTGCTGCAGTCAGATCACCCCAGTCACAGAAGGCAAAGACAGGGACTGTTAGAATGAAGAACTACCGCTGTAGGAAAAAAGTCATGTTTGAGACCATGTCAGAAAAGTGCACAAGTCCATGGGACCAGATGAGTTGCAGCTGTGAGTGCTAAGGGATGGGTGGTTAAACATCTCACTTGAGAAGTTGTGGCAGCCTAGTGAAGGTTCCACTGACTGGAAAAAGGGAAACATTACCCCCATTTTTAAAAAGAGGAAAAAGAGGAACACCCTGGGAACTACAGGATGGTCAGTCTCACCTCTGTGCCTGACAAGATTATGGAGCAGATGCTGCTGGAAACTATGCTGAGGCACATGGAAAACAGAGATGTAATTTGTGATAACCAGCATGGCTTCACTAAGGGCAAATTGTGCCTGACAAATTTGGTGGCCTTCTGTGATGGTGTCATTGAGGTGGTGGATGACTAACAGTATTCTACCTGAAACTGTGCAAAGTATTTGACACTGTCCTACACGACACCCCTGCTCCTTAAACTGAAGAGACACGTATTTGACAGATGGACCACTCAATAGATAAGGAATTGGCTGAATAGTCAAAGAGCTGTGGTCAACGGCTAAATGAACAAGTGAAGACTATTGATGAGTGGGGTCCCTTAGGAATCAATATTGGGGCTGATACTCTAGAATATCCTTGTTGCTGACATGGACAGTGGGGTTGAGGGAATCCTCAGCAAGTTCGCTAGTGAGAGCAAGCTGTGTAGGGCAGTCAAGCTGAAAGGAAGGGATGCCATCCTGAGGGACCTGGACAGGCTTGAGAGGTAGGTGTGTTTAAACTTCATGAAGTTCAGCAAGGTCAAGTGCAAGGTGCTGCACCTCAGTCAAGGCAATCCCACACCCAAATACAGACTGGCAGAGAATGGATTTAGAGCAGTCCTGGAGGAAAGGACTTAATGAGTATTGTTGTACAAGAAGGTCAACATGAGCTGGCAATGGTGCTTGCAGCACAGAAAACCAATGCAATCCTGGGCTGCATCCAGATCAGCATGGCCAGAAGGCTAAGGGAGTAACTTAAGGGCTTCTCCCCTTGTACTCTGCTTAACTACTGCATCCAGCTCTGGGGCAGCAGTATGACAGAGGAGGCCACTATGATGGTTAGAGGGCTGAAGCACCTCTCCTATGAAGGCAGGCTGAGAGAGTTGGGGCTGTTCAGCCTGGAAAAGGCTCCAGGGAGATTCAGAGCCACCTTTCACACCTAACATGGTCTACAAGACAGCTGTAGAGGGACTCTTTACAAGAGAGTGTTATGATAAGACAGGGGGAAATGGATTTAAACTGCAAGATGGTAAGTTTTAATTGGATATGAGGAATTCCCTACTTTGAGGGTGGTGAAGCTCTAGAACAGGTGCCCAGAGAAGCTGTGCCTCTGAATCCCTGGAATTGTCCAGGGCCAGAGTTGGATGGGGCTCAGAGCAACCTGGTCTAATGGAAGGTGTCCCTACGCATGGCAGTGGGGGTTGGATGTGGACAACCTTTAAAGTCCCTTTCAACTCAAACCATTTTTTGAGACTATGGTTCTTTGACTCCAAATACTGTTTGATGTGTTATGCCATGCCATACAACATGTAATGTCAGACAACAGAGATAAAATAGATCACTTCAATCTGGTCAGATACAGGTAATTTCAGAAGGTACTTTTTTCAGATTTTTTTTATGGAAAATAATTTACTTATGCTTTTACTGTTTGGGAAGAAAAAAATTCTAAAATATCAGAAGTTGATGTACATGGCACTACATTTCTGCATTTTGAGTGCTTTTAATGATGTACAATCTTGTATGCTGAGATTTAGGCTTAGGACATCACAAATGCTACTAGATTGGTGCCAGCAAAAAACTGAAAACATTTTGACTTCTGTGTTGTATGATTCCTTCCCCTTCTCAGGGGATCTACCAAGTCTGGTATTTTCTCTCCTGTCTCTGTTTCCTATTTCCTGACAAATCCTTTCTTGTGCTGGCATAAACATATTACATAGATCAGAGATCTAGGCTGGGTATAGGTAGGGAAAAAGAAAATCACATATACATACACATACACATACATACGCACAATCACATATAACATACAAGAGATCATGAACATATGTTAAATTATAAACATGTTAAAGAGAGTCTGGTTTATCTTTGTTCATTTTCTAAGTTATCTCAGGTTTCCAGAGAGCATAAATCTTGATTAAGGCTATCTGAGCTACGGCCATCTTCGCATGTAAAGCAGAAGAAATATAATAGCAAGCAAAAGCTAAATAACAGTTCCCATACAGCATCTTGTGGATGAAGAATAGCTTTGCCAGTACTCCTTGCTGTGTAAGACATAGCATAGGCCTTATTGTTCAAATGGAGTGGTATACCCACAAGTTTTCTGAGAACTCTTAGTTAGTACTGTTACTAGTGGTTGCCCTAGCAGCATTGGGGGCACATATGGGTACTGTGTTTAGACTCATGCAAATAGAGGCCAAGGTGGTCTTTACTGCTAGAAGACCTTTCTGGGTGTCTGTCAAAACTGAGATTACTGTCCATTTTATAGAAACTTACACCAATCCTTTGTAGTTATTGTTGCTATACAGATTTACACCAATGGAAGGGCTTCCTCCTCTATTTGTAGAAACAGCAAGACGTCATAGCCTCCAAAAGTGGCTGAAGTCTGTGTGTTCTTTTGCTACATTGCAGCTCCTCTCTTTGCAGCTCCAGCTGTTACCTGGAAGCTTGCCAGGCAGCTCCTTCACTGGGAGCTGTAGCCTCTCTATGTACTCATGGTCTTCACACACAACAAGACAGAAATGCTAATTCCTAAAGGCAGAAATGTTTAAATTTTTCCTCTTGTCACCCTGCAGGTAAATCAGCATTGTACTAGTACAGATTTTCAGCTGTTGGTCTGTGGGTTGCTGCTGTGGTCTCAGGCAAGAGGCATTGCTTGATTATTGAAAATGAAAACTGAGTGTCTGAAGGTGTGCAGCTGGGCTGCTTAAGCATGTAGTTTTGAGATTCTTGAAAAGACACATTTCCATTTCAAGCTGGAATACTTGGGTACTCTTAGAAGGTCAAGTCATCCATATATGATGACAAGTCCTTAAATGATACCACTCTTTTCCCAATGATATTGGCATGTTTCGGGTCCAGTGCAATTGTACTTGTGGTCTGGGCTTTAGATTGCCTTCAAGCTGAGATTTAGCTGATGTTCACTCAACTAAGTTCTTAGCTTTACTCCCAGCAGCTGCCTAGCTCTTCTGCAGGCTTTGCTTGATGGTACATGGCATTAACCCTGTCCACATCCCTCTTTCCCTCACCCTCGGCAGATCGTGTTTCAAACTTGCTGCTGTGATTTGTAGCCAAGCAGAGAAAGTCTTTTATGCACTACTCCAGTTCTTGTTCTTCAGTGAGCTCTCTTGTGTTCATTAGAGACAAGCCCCATAGTGGGGCAGGTGTCTAGTGAGCTCTGCTCAAGAGCTGAACACATGAAGTTGTATGGTGATAGTCAGGTGTGTGAGGAGGATACACACAGTATGTGGCTCAGACACAGAGAACAAAATATGTAGAGCTGTGCCAAAGAGATGATTTGAACTGCTGCTGATGGCCTTTTTTTCTCGGTTCTATTTTGGAACATACCGTTCTTTCTGGACAGGAAGAGTACCAACTCTGAGTTAAGCCTGGGAGCTTTTAGCTTTTGCTTAATTGTGCAGGAAAATGCAAAAGCAAGTTGTGGTTTTAGGTCATAGGCACTAGAACAAGTTTTCTTAATACTCCTAAAACTTAATTTTAAAAACTATTTAAGAATGCCACAGTCCTTGAATTAACAACCATGCAGAAAACACCTCCCTGCAGAAAGTTTTACATATATTTTCATCTACTTTCAGAGAAAGTACTTTTTGCAGATGTCAAATCTTCAGTTGTGACAGTCTCATGTAATTACGTAAGTAGGTAGACTACCATGCTGAAGGATTATGTGCTTTTTAAAAATCTTTTGTAGTTTATCAAGTTATTTAATAAAACAGTTTAGAGAGCGAGATTTGGCAATCATTTCTGATGCCAGAAATTATTGCCGAATGGGAAGAGAGCTGTACTGGGTCACCCTTCAAGCTCCATTCACCTAATTGCTTCATAGGCTGTGGAGTGAGTGATCCCTGAAGCAGATCAGATGGGGTACAACGTGTATAATGACAAAACCAATGAAGAGAAGTAAAGTAGGATTTAGTAAAGAACATTTGACATTGTGCTATTTTACTCCACCAGTAACATCTGAAGCTATAGATTCTCTGCTTCTTTGGATACCAGAAGCTAGGAAAACAAGATGAAAAACTTGAATTGTTGGTAAGTCTTGATAATAAAGCTGGCAACAGGAGGAGCAAAATAAGCATCTTTTGAGGCCTGAAACATTGTATTTTTTCAGATAATAAATTGTGTGGAAGCCTTGCTAGGCTTGAAAATTGGCCAAGGGCACAATAATCTCATAGGCCAAATGCAGACCGGAGGAAAAGAGGTGTGTCAAGGTTGCCTGGATGCAGTTTTTAGTTATCAGGCACACACAGCTACATCTGCAGGAACAAAGTTCCTTTTGTGTGCATGCTCCTTTGCCTATCATGCGCCTTCATGGTGCAATTTAGAGGTGCGCTAAATCTATACAAGCATTAGTACTTTTAAGTCAGAGTTCATATAGATAGAAGGCTGAACTCTTCCCTCCTATACCTGTAAACTGCTTCTGCCTGACCTGAATCTTCAAAGTAGACTCTGTTAATTCTCTGAAAACTGCATCAGGAGTCAGGTGATGCGGGGGGGGGGGGGGGGGGGCGAAGTGGAGAAAACTGGTCTGTTTGTTGTCCCCTTTGTTGGATTATAAGGAACATTAATTTTTCTTATTTTTGTTCAAGCATGTGTGTTTATGCTTTCATAAAAGTAATCATTTCCTACAATTTAGATTTCTATTTGCCACATAATTGCAGGAGGATTAACAAAAAGAAAGGTTAAAATGGTGTCATGGACTCTTCTATACCTCTCCTAGCCAATTCCTCTTTTTAATGGTCAGTAATGAAAATGGATACAGAGGTCCACACACAGAAGAATTAAAAGTAGCTTAACCTCCTACTTCAAAGCCTAACTTCTCTTGATTATAGTTTTAAATTCAAAATATGTGCAGCTCTGTGCTGGTTTGACTAAGTATGGTCTTTTGAGAGATTTTGTTAAGCCCTTGTCATAAATGTTTCATGAGTGTCAGCACCAAGCACCAGCTATACTGGCAGGAGTTTTCTGTTCCTTTGTATTCCTTACAATCAGTAGTGACTACTGTTTATGACAACAGAGAAAAGAGCAGGGTGGCTAAAGTATGTTATCTATATCTCTGTAATGACTTTATTAGGTTTAGTATCAATTTGGCTTTTGCACTTGTATTCTTTATATAAACAGATATATTTCTTGCATTTCTAACCATATGATAACCTAGTTGAGGCCCTATAACTGTTTTATATTTTTTAGTTTTGGAGAGACAGATTTTATAAGAGATGGCACAGATTTGTCTCTTACAGCGACATTCTAATACTTTTCTCTAAATATTTTCTCTAAACATTTTTATTTTCTTTCAGTACTGGTTTCCTCAAAAAGACCTCCAACATTTTGCATCCCAAATCTAATTACAATGGAACTGGAATACTTCAGATGACACTAAAACTGTAATGCTTCTAAATATTATAATATTATGAATGTTATAGCTGAAATCTAAAGTCAGTTAGAAGTAAAGATTTAAAAAAAGACTGCTTCCTTTTTTTACAGAGCTGAAGTTTTTTCTGAACCTGGATTCTGCTTGAAAGAAACCTATTTTTGGAAGTTTGAGCAAAAACAACTTGTAATGGAATTATTTTCTTCCTATTTCATATTTATAAACAAAGGTGTATTTTTAATGTGTAGACTAAAGCATTCTAAGAGGAGGAAATGGAAACCTGCAACCTGGAATGGATAAAATCCATTAGACCCAATGGAACGAAAATCCATTTTGGTTTAGTCAAATCACACAGAATTAAATTGCATACCTTGACTGTATACATATTAGCTGAGACATTACTAAGAATCCTGGGTCTCATTTGGTGTCCAGAAGATGTATTGGATGTTGACCATCCAATGAGGAATGAGGAAAAGCTACACCAGGGGCAGTAGCACAACAGTAAATCTAGTCCTCCTTTTTTGCACTTGCTATGCAGAGAATGTATGAATAGATATTATTGCCTTGAAGATTGGCTATCAATTGTACCTCATTGGCATGAAGTGGCAGAGATATAAGCAGTGAGCCCCTGCACTCCCCACTTTGCTGTCCTATTGTTCTGCCAGTAAATCTGAGCCCTTGCCCATCAGCATTGTTTTGTCAGCTTTGCTGGGTTCTATGTCAGAGTTACATCAGTGAATATCTACCTAATAGCCTCATTAAAGATCAATACTATATGAATCATCTATGTCATGCTTTTATTTAGCCCTTGTGCCTTACCTGCCCTGGAATGGGGTATTGCACCTAATTTGAGGGGCCAGTCTGAATCTTTTATCTGTGAGAATCTTTACTTGGTTTGATTTAGGAATTAATCAAGCTTTGCATTGATTAAGCTAGACACTCAATCAAGCATGTGTTTTAACTTGAACGCATGTGAGTGATCCTGTTGAAGTGAGAGTTTAACATGTACTTAAATACCTGACTAGACAGGGGTTGTAATTAAAGATCTAGAACAATATCACATAATGACTTCTGACTTCATGACTGATACTAGAATTGCATCAGATTGCAAATTCAGCTGGACTTAGAATGCAATTATGCACTGCCACATCCCTAGGAAAGCTCTTATTTCAAACCTGAATGTGATCCTTCCACTTCTTCCTTCCATTCTACAGAGAAATAAGGGCTGCTTAATGTAGCGCTCATTCAATCTCACTAAAGTGTCACAACTAGACTGCCTGTGTGCCTTCTAGCATGCTACAGACTTTTTGACAGAACTCTTTGTCCTTGTAATGACTTCTCCACCTTTTGCTTGTGCCAAAGAAGAAAAAGTTATTAAATATTATTTGTTCAAACAGAATGAATGCATCAAAAGGAGTTTGAGCTATGCTGTGAGGATGTTGGATTTACCATATTACCTAAATGAATGCCTAATGTAAAAAAACCTTAATATTCAGAGTTCACCCTATTTTGGAGTAGCAGAAGCACATCATTAAAAAAAATTTTGACATGTCAGTGAGCAATGAATTACTGTGCAGTGCAGCACTGTATAGACATAACAAGCAACTCCCAGCTGGTGTATAATGTGTGGCACATGGAAGATGATACATAGAATGAGACAAGGAATAGCTCCTTAGGGGATAGGATACTTCAAGCCTAATCCTGAAGTAGTGTAAGAGGCATACATCTCCACTGAAAGAACTGGAGCTCAACTGATTTACAGCAGTTTGGCTGACAAACTGTTTGCCAAACTCTTTTTCATCAGTGAACAGAGATTATGTTCTCTCTATTGTATCTTTTTCTCTCCACCTTAATAAATTTACTTTGTTGGTGGTGTTAAGATTTCTTCACTGCTAGCCATCTGCTTCTAAGGATCATCTTTCCAATTAGACTGGTGTTCTACTATTCTACTCCCAGTCTTCTGTGCTGAAACTTGACAAGCTTTTAACTGGAAGTATATTTTGACAGTGTTTTCCAGGTGGTGGTCCTCAACAACTTGTCAGAGAACTACAGAATATCACTACCTGTTCAGAAAGTTTTAGATTTACCATAGAGGGACCTGTACTTTCAATGGAAAAATAGAGAGACTGCAAATTGATAAGGGTTTAAAGCCAGAGTCCTAGTGATTGATATTTGCAATTTGAATGAGATGATAGAAATGCATGGCAGGAGGGTGGGAAGCAAGTGTGGTCCAACACAGGAGAGGTCCAGATTGGTGTAATGAGAAAGTGTACCACCATGAGCACATTCAGCCAGAGGAGCAAGCTGCTCAGAGAAGATGTCATCCCCATCCTTGAGAATCTTAGAACATAGCTGGACTATACACTGAGCACCCTGATCTGATCCCATGGAGACCCTGTATGAGAAGGAGGTTGTAGTAGAGATCTCTTGTGGTCCCTCTAATCCAAATTGTCCCATGATCTCATGACCCTCATTGCGATTGTGATTGTGAAAGGCACACTACTTAGGCCTTTTAGCTCCTTGGTGTGTTAGTTGCTCTGACCTCAACAGTAGATCTTGCTAAACCATTTCTTATTATAATTATATTTATGTTATGTTGCCTTACTGCTAGAGACATTGGAGTTGAATTTGAGTTACACCGTTGGCGCCTGTTGCTTCTTATTGTGCCCAGTTTGAATATTTCACAAAAAAATAAAGCTATAGATACTCTTTAATGGAAATTTTATTTGAATAATTAAAAAAATAAAAACACAAATGGAAATCATTGATTTGACATGTTCTAACACCTCCTGGAAGTTACAGCAATTAGCTGCAAGCAAGCACTAAGTTAGTAGGTACATTTTTGAGTAGATGTTCTTTCTTTAACAAAGACTCCTACATCGCCTGTGCATGCATCTACAGTTATTGATTAGCTGATGTGTTTACAACCAGTGCAGTGTTTGCAAAATCAGAATTAAATGCAGAACATATGCTATTGTTGTGTATGTGGATTCACTGAGAGGGCATTTACTCTGAGAGGGCATTTATCAATGGGTGTTTTTGTCCCAGTCATGGGGTTATTCTAGTGCAATGGAAGACACCCAGATAAACAACTGTTTGCAAAATTGTGGCTCTAGGCAGTGCCAGCCCACAAGAGAATTTTTGAACCTGCCTGTATAGTCCATGACAAGTGAGCAGTGGCAGGCACAAGGGTTACCAGAGTTCACCAAAGGCCTGCAGAAAGCATGGATTACTCAATTTTAACAGAGCTTTGGCTGCCAAATGAACAGGAGCATATTGTAGGATAAATAGCTGTTATCTGCATTTAGGGAATGCCTTCCAAATGAGATGGAAGGTGTTCAGCATTACAGGATTATCTGGCTGTTCATCCTGTCATGTGAAACAGCCATCCTCTGGTTGTTATAAAACATGGGCTGTCAACACCAAGGCCCAGGATGATTCCATAAGGTCACAGGCACCATTTCTATGGTTTTATAGAAGAAGGCAGAGGTCTTACTCTAAACATTTATTCATTTTGGGCACACAGCATTTGGGCTCAAAGATATTGGAGTTGTTCAGAAGAAATTTAAGGTTTCTGATTCTAACCAAATCAAATTTGCAAGGTTGTACACAAAATTTCTTTTCCTCTATACTCTGAAATTTTCTTGCTATTTATGGCTAGAATAATCACAGAGATAGAGATTCGGACATGGTTTCTCTCCTCTTCTTGATCCTATCCTAATACAAACAATACATGATGGGTGTTCCTGGAACAACACTAAACTGAACCTGATGGGAAGTAACATTTTACCAAAGTTGATGACAAATATTTGACTTTTGGCTCAGATATTCAGTCAGTGTGTACTTGAATAGTTTCTTTCATCCTTCATGTTTTCATTACTGATTTTTGTGGGGGTGGAACATGATCAATGGTAGCAGAGCAGATAATGATGAAACTATGGCATCCACAAAAGCATCATGACTCATCTGCATGTCTTTAACTATAGTTATTATACATGTTTGTTGCTTTAAACATATCTTCCTCAGCCCTTACTTTTATTCTCCTTGTTGCCCTATTCTATTGCTATTTTTTTAAACCTTTCTTTGAGAAGAGGCCAGGAGAAAAAAATAGAATTTAGATGTTGTCTTGGATTTAAATTATCAGTTGGATGAAAAATATCTCACAGATGAGGTTTTAGCTAACTTCTGGCACTTTAACTCTCTTCAGTGAATGTTACTTATTGACTTAGTCTGAGGCAGGAAAGGCACAAACCTTTGCCACTTTTCTGTAATGATGTCTTAAGCGTCAGTAATTTAGCACTTCAGTAACCAAAACTCAGCAGATTTTACCACTTCCTCTTTTACCAGGCCAGCACATGTCCTTCCACAGGTCACACCATGCAATCCAGCAACCTCTGCTGCTTTCCATCAAGAAAAGGAGAATACTTCCTTATTCTGCCATTTCCACTTCCTAATGCTTTCCACGTGTAACCTGCTGTAAAAAGAGTTACAACTCCTGCCGCATACTCTTGTTACAGCTAAAGAAAGCCCTCTGCCTAAGTACCTGTTACTCCAGCATGTACAGTTGTACTGTTGTTGACTTAAAGGGCAGATTAACTCTAGAGTGACTTGGGCCGCTTTTCCTACTCATTTATTCTGGTGATTTTTTTGGTTGATTATGCTCTGAACAGGACGTTTTGACTCAAGAATTCCAGAGGTCCCTTCCAACCTGAATTATTCTGTTATTCTGTGATTAAGAAATACCACTGAAAGAGGTTATCACATTTCAACAGGTAATCTTCCTTTTATGCTTCCACTGTGTAGTGGTATATAATCACTAACATAAGTTAGTGGCAAGCATGGAAATCAGAATGCTTTGTCCTGAATAATAGTGTCATGGGTTGGGTAGTCTTTATCTTTTTAATGTAAAGTATTCTGTGTTTTCAAAGATGTTATGCCTATTGTGGAAAACCATTTCTTGTGGAAGTATTTAGGGGTTCCTGACAATTCCAATTCTAATACCACTGGAGCTTAGAAGATTGATGGGATCTTACTGCCTTTGAAGCTTTGCATTTGCCAAGGGAGAATATTTCTTTTTTGTCCACCTTTTGCTGATGGTGCAACTGCAGGGAGCTGAAGCACATTTTATCTGATGGCACAGCTAGTTGTTATTTTTAGGCACTAAATAATTTATTTGGAGTTATACTCCCCTTAATTATAGGCAATAAGGACACAAATGACATTTTTAAAAGGGCAAGATCTCACGTCTAATCAAGAGTGTTGGTGATGCTTTTACATGAGATCACTAATCCTTTACAAGTGCTTTAACTCACATTGTTTCTGCTAAAAAGGGAAATCTAGGATCAATTTAATGCAAATGACTAGACAAAAAGTCAAGAAAACCCTTTTGTCAGAGCTATTCTCCTTTTGCTATAACTTATTTAAGATTAAAGTAATGCAAGTACCAAATTAAACTCATGTCAAAAGGTTAACACCAGCTCTGGCTGTGAATAAAAATTCTCTCCAATGTCAAGCTATTCCATGAACACAGCATATAAATCCCAGAAAGGAATTCAAGGAAGAAACTGGTGACTCCAAAATACTGACTACAGTATTTTGCCAAAGGCTGTCAAATTAAAGGGTCAAATAAGGAAACCAAGATAAAAAAATGTATCTGAACTGCTGCATTACAGTAAGCATAAAGACTCCTGGTAAGTTGTCTGGTCTCCTACAAGTTTCCTCGCTAGTTTTTTCCGTAGTTCAAGCCATTGCTGATGACAAATGAAGTTTGGCAGCTCTTAGATGGCAATTTATAGCTCAATGGTGTTTACTTTTTCAGGGAATAGAGAACATGGTTCATTGAGTACTTCTATGAAGCTGTTTAGGACTGTTGAGTTTCTCCTTTTTATGGATTTTTTATACTACTTAGATGTGCATAAGACAAGTTATATTTTTTATACCTCTTATATCTCCAGTGGAAATTTAAAAACCAAAAGAGGTTGAAAAGGGTTTGTGCTCATGATCCTCCGTGGCAGCAGTTTGGCTCCAGTTATCATGAGGTGTTTTCAGTTTGTTAGGGTCACCACCACTGCAAAGAATAAAGCCCTCAACCCCTGCTCAGTCTGAATACAAAAGTACAGAAGTTAGCTTTCTGACACAGCTCTCTCCCTTTCCTCCAGCTTCCTGTGATTGTATCCTGCCTGACATATTACTGGCTTGGGCAAAGCTCACCCACAAACTGGCAAAAGTAAGAGACAGCTAAGATCCATCTGCTTGGCACTTAAGTTTCAAGATGCAAAAGCAGTATAAATATAGGCAGATAGCACAATCCTTTTACAGAAAAGGAGCTGAATCTACACTCAAGGGAGTCAGGAATTTGCTTAATATTACTTCTAGTTTGCAATCTCCCTATTCACTTTCTTCAGGTTTAACAAGGCAGGCACAATTGTTTGTTTATGCTGCAGTTCCCAGTTTCTGAGGTAGTAATTCTGAAGGTCTGGAAATGCCACTCAGGCCCTTATCCTTGATCTTCATTATCTCTGCCTTGCATACCTGTCCCATAACCCTCAGTGGTGCTCCAGACCTCTGGTGTAGAAGGCTGGCCTGTCACAAGCCATTTGCAACTTAGCGGGGTCAGCATCTGCACAGCAAAAAAATCCGTGCCCTTCTCCCTTCCTTACTGTGGATGTGTAAATTCTAAGTCAGTCTGCTTTTTTGAGAAAGCAGTGTGTACATACAGGCAGATGGTACTATTCCACTTGCCATCTATACTACTCTGCAGCTTCTATATCCAGTGACTTAGGATACAAATGAATCAGCTCATCTTTAGAGATCCATCCCAGGAGAAATAAGCAGATGGGTAGCCAGTGTGTTAGTATTAGCTGGATTTTGTTAGGAAATTAGACTTAAACTATGCAAAGTTTAATTAAGAGTTGCATTACCCTGCACATTTTTTTTAAATCATATCATGCTGCAGAGCTGTAAGATGGCACAAATATCAGAGTTTAATTAAAAAAAAAATAAAGTTTGTTAAATCACAAATCCTAACTATTTTTTTCTCTTTAAATGTCCCATATAATCAAAAAAACTGGCTATTTCTATTTATCCACAGCACTCTGGGCTACCCAGGGGAAATATTTGACTCACAGGGAGAATATCCTCCAAAATGTTTGAGCTGGTGGTATCTTCACCTTCTCTGAATTGTTTCAGAACTTTGGACCATTGTAGAGATGCAAGCAAATAGTGTTCCTCTTTCCTGACTACCTCTGATGATCTGCATGGATATAGAGAATACAATATCAGTGAAAAGCCCATGCTAAGGATTAAAAATTCCAACATTATAATCTATAGTAATTGGGCTTCTTTTGAGACACTGAGGGTTTTAAAAATATTTTTTGGATTTGTTTTAACCTCCATTTATATATTTACAATACTGCACTAGGAAGAGATTAATTTTAAAAATCTAACTCACTAAACTTGTGAGATTTCAGAGATGCTTTTTCTTTCTCTCCATTTTGGGATTCAAGTAGAGAAAAACAAATCAAAACCAGAACAGACATCTCCTGAGTACACTTACTAAAATGAAAATGAAATTCAAGTAATGATAATGTGAAATGTGAAAGATATTGTTGGGATTTGCATTTGTAAGGTAAGTGCTAACAACTCAGAGAATCCATAGCAATAGCGCATTGATTACCTGGATGGAAAAACCACATTTCAGATCATGATCAAGATCTTTTAAAAAGCTTCTGAAAATAATTGACACCCTACCCAGTTCTGGCAGAAACCTAAAGATCAGCGGTACTGTGAGAAATTCTGTTAGATGGGGAAGGAAATGGAAATAGAACTAGCAAGGCTGAACATTATTGTCTCCTTAATTACTTTTTGAAAATTCATCAGAGACTCTGGAGTCATGTTATGTTTTTCAGATAACATTTTATCTTAGACCATTCCTTTGCAAGTCTCCATGCAAGGGGCACATGTTGGAGACATTTATGTTCATCTAAGTACTGAACACTGTAAAAAATGCTTGTAGGCATCCTCAGGAAACAAAATATTCAAAAGTGCTGAAATACAGGCCATTCCAGTAACTAATTTTTATTCTTGTGACTAAAAATTGACCAAGGGTGGGTTATTTGGTTGTGGTTGTTTATGTTTAATTGAGCAGGTTTTCCAAATAGATGTGAAATGTGATGCTGACTCTTTTAGATCAAATTTCTTGAATCAAAAGAATTAGTTACAGAAGTAGCACAATTCTTAAATCCTAATTTATGGAGATTTACATCTTATAGTTTCTCTTTTTTTTTTTTTTTTTTTTTTTTTTTTTTTTTTTTTTTTTTTTTTTTTTGTTATATCAAAGCTATATTTTCAACTCTTTCCTTACTAGACACCAATAAACAGACACAGAATGAGTTTTTCTGGTTAATTAGGTAAGGCTCTGACTAGAGCCCTCCAGTGGATAGGCAAGCAGCAGAATCTCTGTCCCACGTGCATCTTTTGCTGGTGTTTTGTGCAGCCTTTTCATTAGAGAGAATGCTTATAACTGAGAATCACTCTGCCAGCCATTCTCTTGCTTTTCTATAATGTGAAGCAAATATCTATCTTCATGATTTCATTCTCTGTCAAATTTGACTGTAACTGGGTTATGGGTTTAGAAGTTTTTAAGGAAAACACACAGTTCTGCAGCAGAACACTGTTAAAACTCTTGTTACCCGTAGGACACCACCAGGATACATGGACAGACCTATATGGACAATAGGGTTTTCTACTCCAAAGTGGGATACTTGGCATTTGAGCACACTTCCAGCTTCAGCCCAGGATTTCACTGTCTTTCCAGGGCTCCATATCTTTACCTTGATCTACCCTTGTAGACTCAGCAGTGTGCTCTGGACTTGAGTGCTGTTAAAAACCGCCTGTCCTGTCCCCTCCACTTTGCACACCTTCCTGCAGTCTCTTTAGTCAGAACTCTGCCCCTGCTTCCAAGAAGGAAACCTCTTGTGAATTGTTGGTATCAACCAGACTCAGTCTGCAGGCAGCCTCCTCATGATGTTGTCATTGTGCTTATACAGCAGGTGTAATGTCAGAGATATTGAGCAAGAATACAAGGGCAGGGAAGGGCATCTTGACAGTATTTGGTTGTAATGAGATTACAGATAAATTTTAAGGGGATGATATCTTTTTAGCCCACATGTGAATGAATATTTACATCCTCAAAATCATTATATCCTTCATTCTTTTCTTAGTTCAGGTAAAATAGATGATGTAGCTGGGAGAAAGCCTATGTTGAGAGAAGAGCTACTGGCCTATTTTACAGGTAGTTGCCAGGAACTCCTCATCAGTATTTGTACGAATCACCATTCCTCATAAACTTTCCATCATTCTTTTCCTCATAAACATGGATAATAATGGGTGCAGCATATATCTTATTGGAATTCCTATGGAGAGCAATTAAAACTTAGAAGATGTAAGTGTTTAACATTGTTTATAGTCCACTTGGAAACAGGAAATGCCAGAAATTACATAAACTCTCTAGATACTAATAACTCCATGTAAGCATCTGCTTGTCTTCTTAATTGTTTAACAGTACCTTGCATGGAGGTACTTATCAGAGCATAAGGCTCTGATTCTGAGTGGTAATCAATGGGGACTGCCTGATTATAAATGACACTAAATGATAATCTGAACCATTGACATTTGTTGTGTATCCATAGCTAGGGCTGTAGTTCCCCATCTCTCCGGCATTTTTCTCATAGTATGGGAATAGGGAGGAGGACTCTTTCTCTGGATATTGTGTTTGTTATTTCCTTTTTTTACCCTCGAAGGAAAAATAAATATAATCCAGAACAAGTATGCATTTTCTATCAAGGGAGAACATCAAAAGGCAGCAGCAAAAGGAGCATTTTGCTGTAGTTCTCACAACAAAAGGAAGGATATGCTGATATTTGTCTAATGATTTGGCATTGTCACAGGGAGAGGCATTAAAAAAAGGTGATACAAAAACTGTAGGAATTGGTGAATGTTTGCCAGGACTGAATGAAGTTTACCTGGGTGTTCTTACAGAACCAAGGAGTAAATAGCTATACTGGTAACAAAAATTATGGGTTTTTTATATTTTTATGGTTCAGGAGAGCTGCTTGGCTGGAGAGTCATTCATGTTATATTTGTTTTTCTGAGAAAAATTGCATGAAGGAAATACTCTGAAGCAAATCATTAGAGGTAGAATTACATAACATTGTGATGGAAACAGTACAATAGGGGTTGAAATAGTCCTGCCTTTTTTAATCCAACTTCTGAAATTAAATTCTTAGGTAAACTAGTGGAGCAGATTCTTGGCTGCAAGGTTCCCAACCAGTATAAAAGAGCCAAGTCCCCTGACTTCTGTGGTGTGAGGCCAAGCTACATAGACTAGGTGAAACAAACCATTCATGATAAAGAAGTAAATTTCTAAATATTTCTATATTTTTAAGGGCCTTGTTAGAAGCTATTAAGTAAGCCTGAAATCCACAGGCAGAGGAAGTCTTGAGAAAGATTCAAAATTGGTTACTAGTTAGAAAATAAAAGTCACTTTCTCATTCAAGCAGCAAAAACTGCTGAAAACACAGATTTAAGGTAACCTGTTCTAGGGGAGACTAGGAAAATTCTAGGATAGGATATGATATGATATCTATGATATCACTTTCCTTCCTACTGTTGACTGCACATTCCTGCAATTTTCTCTTGTGCTGGCACAAGCAGTGACACAGACTTTGTGAACTGACTTGGTTCATTATAAAAAGAGATGACTACTCCAATAGCAATTCCCGAATACAGATGAAGCATACAAGCTCTGACCAAGGCTAGAAGGAAAGTGACCACAAACTGTAGGAAAGGTAACCTATACATTACCACTGGTGTTAAGAAGAAATGGGATGGTTATCATAAGAAACCTTCTGTGAAGACATCTTTAGTTGGTGCAAGGTGGGAGAGGAGTGATGTGGGGAATTTTCTTCAAGAGTCAGATCTGCAGATATGAATTACTTCACAAGATATATGGCTGAGATCTACCAATTTGTAAGACACAAGTTAAGCTGTGCATGAGTACTAGAGGTGCCAATGGCCTCCTACCTTCTCCTTTGCTTTGAAAGAACCTGGATTTCCCTATGGGTTTGTATGTCCAAACTGCTTCAGGACTGCAGTTTATTATGTGTTTATGGCTTGTAGTATTAACAATAATCAGAATACAGCCACAGCCAATCCCAATCAGATGGTAGCCCTATTTAACCACTGTAAGCAGGAACCGTCACAGGTACACAGTTCTGGCCACACAAATCCCAACTCTCATGCACAAATGGAGAAAATATCAGTTGTATTTTAAGCAAATCTTTCACAACATATATGTCCTACAAGTCAACACGGAGCCCTTGACACTGGTTTTTGAATGTAAATCATTCAATGGCAAGTGGATGCTTATTTTCAAAGAGAGGCTGACCCAGACCTGCTTATTGATCAGCAGGCAGGCAAGAAACAAATACCACTGCTGGTCGTTTTATTTGTGAGGTGAGAATTTTTCAAGAGCTGAAACAGTTACAGACAGTGCTATCATTCCCCAAATACAACACTTCTAAAACCAGCAACTGATACAGGTCGAAAGCTCCATCCTTTCCTAGGCACTGATTGGCCCAGTAGCCAGCAGGGACAAAGCACTGTCTATTTCTATTGTGGCTCATGCCTTGAGTCATATTGTTTACTGCAAAATAATTAACCAACAAAAAAGAGATGCCTTATTTCTGCTGATCCCTTTCAGGATCACAAGCCCCTTCATTATAATAAATATGTTGTTCAGAATCTCAGTTGTCTCACCTTAAGTTCTTCCTGAGAATAGTGGGCACCTAACTTTTTTGTGTTTTCCTGGAAAATTAAGAGTTGACAACATTATCAAAGCTGAAGAAAAGGAAACAGACTCCATGACCCATTAGAAATTATTTTAATTTTTAAAGTGGTTTAAAAAATGCTCTGCAGTGATAGTTCGACAATTTGATTTTTCCCCTTTCTTAGCTTTACCACTCTGTGTTCCTGGTATATATAAAATAATGAGTAAAACTCTAGTGGCCAGGACCTGAGGCTGAAAAAATTTTAAAAAGCAGTCTGATTTCCAGATGTGAGTATGTATGTTTCCAAAGGAAGCTAGTGACAGCTCCATGAAATCATCAGCTCTGGAAACCTGTCCTACATACAGAGTCTTAAAAAAGGACTTTATATTTTCAGTGTATTTATGTCTTGATACTTAAACACACAAATGAGATATGTTTATGCAACCTTCGTTGTCTTTAAATACATTTTTTGGGACACTAGCTCCTCTCTCACAATAAGGCACTGTCCAAATTTGTCAAGTTAGAAACATGAACAACTTGTTCAAAAATGTTTGCTGGTTAAAATGTCTTACACTTAAAAATTATAATAGTTTTTTTTAAAAAAAAAAAAACAAAAAGAAAAAAAAAAAAAAAAAAAAAAAAAAAAAAAAAAAAAAACAAACCCAAGCATTCAAAGACATAAAGACATTTAAAAGGTTTGAAAATATGGTCAGTCATCTCATAACTAATATATAAAAAAGAGGTTGAAAGCATGGCAGCTGGACATCTTCACCCTTTTCTTCTGCATTTTTTAAATTCACTGTGAGTGGTATCAGCCACATCCAGGATTAAATAGGAGTACAGGAGATTAACTAATCTTTTTTCCAACATTTGCATAGCCCAAGGATAGATGAGTGTCCCTGCCATTGTAGGCAGTGTTTCCCCTGTCAAAAGACAGATTGTTTAAAGTTTGAAACTGAATTACTGATCTGATAAGTATTTGTTTCTTTAAGTGTTTTGGCCTTTTGTTAGAAGCTTTATTGTAAGGAAACGGATTCAGCGCCAGAGACGATTCACATCAGCAGTCATATCAAAGTGCAGTAATAATTTCCTCCCAATTTAGCTGAGAAGATGACAGCTGTCTTATGTTGGAACAAGGCTGGGGGAGAGGAAGTGTTTACAGAAAAGACCTGTAGACACAGATCAGTAGCTTCCAACAACCCACAGGACAATACTCTTTCAGTTCCTCTCATGTGTTACTCAAAACATAGGTCACAAAGTAGCATTGTGTTGTGAGTTGTTTTCAAAACCAGAACGACCAGACTAGGCCTAGCTTTAAAATATTATCAGCAAAATGGGTGATATCTTTTTTTGTAAAGATGTGTTTAGCACCAGGTCCAGTTTTACATGGGGTTATAGCAGTGTAAACCTTTCTCTGTTTTGTTGAACTAAAGTGCCATGGAATGCTAAAAAATTCATTGAAGCACAGTGCAGGGTAAATAAAATTTACTTATGAAAAATGAGGGAATAGCCAAACCTTCAGGAATCAAGAGCCATGACCTGAGAAGTAAGAACAAGAAGACTCTAGAAATCAAACTACAAAGTCAAAGAAGGGAACTTTGTGTTAGTCTTAGTTGTAATAACGACCACATGATTGCCTCTCTCTCACCTAAGCCTCTTCCTTACAAAGCATATGCAGTAAAATAAGTGTGCAGTGTACCTTTCTGCAGGCATGAGAGAATGAAAGGTCAGTGACTATGGTGTTATGTATATGGGAAATGTCAATGTTTTGCTGTTCAAAGCATATAAAACAGAAGGTATTCCAGCTTTGCCAATTTACCTCCTAGCACTCATCTCTGCACAGAGATGAAATAAAAATTTTGACTCTGTGTGTGGATCAGCTTCTAGTGCTCCATGCAAAAGAACCCATAATTGGGATAACAATATGAAGATATGGCAGTGCAGTGTGTGTACATGTCACATAAAGGTTACACTACATCACCCCTAAATGCTGACAGCAATTTGTTTAAATTTCATTAGATGAATTAATGGAAGTCCATTGTGGACTATTAAACACAAAAGTGAGGATACAGGTTTATTCTTAAACCTCAAACTGAAAGACAGTATTATATCAACAAAAAAAAAAAATCTGAGTGCCCTGGTTTTGTATCTTTTTTCTAAACCCATGTCTTTGATTAGTCTGAGACAAGATACTGAATTAATGCACATTGTATGATATATCTCATATTTGTAGCTGTACCTAGAAGTTTGTATAAGATGCAGTTGCATTGTTGTTGATATCTCATACCTTTTGTAGTGGTACAGTTTTCATTATAGCGTCTGTAGACAACTTCTTTGAATGCATTGTGCTCTTCTGGCACATTTCTTGTTATTCTGCTCTTTCCAGAAAACTTGCTCATATGGAAGATCTAGTCCACTTTCTCTGTATATCAAAGTATTATAATTTCTAGTAATTTTTACTGATTGCCCTTTGAAAGAGACAGAACTTCAGGTTTCTCTTCTAGCCTGTGTCTCTGTGGTCTTGTACTGTGGCCAGGTAACACTCTGAACAGGAGCTCTCACCTAGTTCTGGCAAAAATAATTAAGGTAATAAAGCAGAAAACAGAAAAGAGCTCCAAATGTGGGTTGAGTTTGAGGAAATGCTAGAAAAACAACAGCAAATGTAGCAATTTTACTTCACATTTCAACATGAATTTGCTAACTTACCAGCATGTCTTTTTGGTTTGGATTGAACCAGTGTGATTATTTCCTCAGTTTTTGGTGCAATCATTAAATAAAAATTTCACTACTTATTTTCCCTGACTTAGAAGAGAGAAGTTTAGTTTCTATCTCTACCACTAATTCCAGTGTGACCTTGAACACTTCATTCCATGATCAAGTCTCTTTTTATGAAATGAAGGCACTGTTTACAGTCTCTTTTATAAACCACTTTGAGATATGATGAAGAACACTGTAGGAGATCTAGATACATGCAGTCATCAAAGGGAGAACAGGATTCTTCTGAGTGGCAGCCAGTTTTCACTCATACTTTTTTTCTGAAAATATTTACAGTGTTTTGATAGAGAAATCTTTAGAGACTCATGAACCAAATAGAATAGAAAATCATGGAAACCAAAAACTCTGGTAAAGTGCACCTAGTTAGCTACAGTCCTGCTGGGTATGCCTCCGCTGGTATTGTTAATCACTACTTCATTAATCATCCTTTAGAAAAATAAAAATAAATCACAGAGATATTTCAATTACTTTTTTTTTTTTTTCCTTAATGCTTTGATGGAAATTGATCTAATGTATATTGAATAATGAGTTCTCCATTTCCCATGGAATAGCCCTGCACCTCAGAGCAGGGTCTGTCTCTCTAGACTGACTCTTTCATTCAGACCTACTTCACACACCTTACAGCAGGCCAGCACATGAACTCAAGTTCTGGAAGGCAGTCATAAATAAACCTTCCTTGAACACTGCAAATAAGTTATCAGAGAGCTGATAAAGACCTTTTAATACGGTTCAGGTCTTTATTTCAAACCAGACCTGAAATACTCTTTCATCTTCGTGCAAATATGCTTTTTTTAGCCTTTTCTATAACTCCACCCCAGGACAAGCTTATTCTCCTTGATGTTGCAGGTGTAGTCCATAAATCCCCACAAAAAATCCCACTTCCTCTTGTAGTAGCCAAATGTTGGTAGGAATTATTACTGCAGTCTGTCGTGCCAGTAGTACAGTCCTAGGCAGATTTCAAATTCAGCCATCAAGCCAGTGAGGATCTTCTGTTTTTAAAGTATCACCTTAAGACCTTCTTTTCTCTTTATTTTTTTCCCTCTAATCTTAGGGAGACCCAGACATCTCTGAGTTTTAGGTCACTGGAATCTGAGAGCTTATCCCAGAGAAGTATCACTGTATGCTTGCCCTCATTTTACATTTAACCTTGGGCCTGCTACTGCCCTCCAGACACTGAGTGAGATGGAGCTGTGATCTTACTGGTGCAACCATCCTTATGTGCTTCTGTGAACACACAGACTTGGAGGTCTTCAAAGTTCTGATCTGACCTTGCAAACTAAGAGTTATATTTTATATACTTGTCGCTGGAATAAACCATATTCTGACCAGACCAATACACAGGCTAAAGCTAAAGCTAGGAGAACCAGGAGACTGCAGACTTCAAAACCTTGATAGTAGCAGCTGCATTTCATCTCCAGAGGTACCACCTCAATAAGTGCAGAAATACAATATCAAAAAAAAAAATTACTAAAGAAATGTGCTTCGAGTCTTACCACTTCCACTTTGCTTGAGCAAACAAGCCCCAGACTAAAACAAGAGACCAAGTTTCCCTTTTTTTCCTGCACAGGACTGGGTTAAGACCTGATATTGTTTGATACAATAACACCTGATATTGATTGGTACAATTTAAGCTCTGAGACTTCCATTTCCTCTTCAAGCAGATTCTACAGCACAAAACATAGCTCCACTGACTTTATTACAAAAGCATTTGAGGTTACTGTCAAAGTTCAGTACTAAGATAAGCTTGATGAAGTGTCAAGTCAGTTGGGAAGAGTTATTTTCTGTACCTCCTCGCTAGCTGCATCCAGCTCCTGGCCTTCAGTTCAAGTGACGTGGAGTTATGTTCACAGTTGCTGAGGATACTAGACTGGGGGATTTATATCCACACTGCAGTGGACCAGTGCCCTGTAGGCATAAGGCAGATACTGCTTTCTATGACAGTCACTGTTTTTCCAACCTGGCAGCATAAGTATTTCCTTACATGCCACTGAAATGGTATGTTGCATACCTTACACAGCGTAAGTGCATGTACAGCTCTTTTGAACACGCAAAACCTTCTTGGATATGAATAAAAGAGTACAAATGGCAGATCTTATGCTGTCTTATCCAGACTGGCTTTTGAATAAAATTAATTACCTTCAAAATTATATCTTATATTAGAGGGAATTAGTTTTCTATCTTGGGGAAAAAAAACCCAGAAATAAAAACCCAACAATGAAACTAACCAACCAAAGGAAAAAGAAACCTACAAAAGAACAAAACAAAACAAAACAAATCTAAACCCCAAAGGATTACATAAATTAACATTTATTTAATAGAGACATCAAGGAATCAGGAATCAGCTGAGCAATTCAGCCTAGATCAGTACCAGCAGAGAGTTATCCCAGATATCTTTCCAAAAAGAGGAAATAAGGGAACAGTTACTTGATAAATAGACTTTTAGAGGGAGTGATTTGTAAATTCAAAAATATTGCAGTTATTCACATTAATATAAGCTGAAAGCAGGGGATACCCAGCCTCCTGGCTAAATGAGACACATAACAGCTTTCATGTGGTGGAGAGACAGAAGGAATACAGGACCAGCCATGGAGGTTCAAGGAGGCAGGGTTTTCCAGGATTGTTCACAGGCAGGTGATAATACTTATCACCAACACTTGATTAGGCCATTATAGGTGGAGTTAGGATGGGTTAGTCTATGGATCTCAAGGCAATTCAAAACCCATTGAAACAGTTCTTGGCTCATTTCATGCATTGTGTGTGGGTCTGGATACCCAGCAGTCTCCACCTGTGCAGTATATTACTATCTGATGTGCAAGAACTGCACATGGAATGCACAGTCTGCTCAAGAACTTAGGTAGGCCACCCCTCACTTAAAGACTTCGTGGGTAGAGGAGACCCAGGTTCTTTCCATCTAATCAAGTAATCGTAGTAAAATCAACTCACCTTTTTAGAATGGCATGCATAGAAATTATTAAAATTACAGGCTTTACCAAAACAACACTCTCAAGACAGACTTATCCCTGTGAATACTTTGACACAGGGTGAAAACTTTGGATTTAATTGTAAAAGAGTAGGAAGACCCAATGATAGTATGTCTTCACAGGAAAGATCATTATTTAATTTTTTAATTCAGTAACCACCATTATGTCATGGTTGACTTGCAGAATGATTTATCTTTGGCATGTGGATATAAAGTGAATATAAAGAATATTCATCTGATCTTACTATTGTCAGTCAAATGAATAAATAGGGTGATTAAAAATAATGGCTTTTTTCTGTTACTATATAATTATCTTTTAATAGAGATGTTCAAATAATATTGTAAATTCTACAGTGAAAAAATAAAATCAAACCAAAAAATTAATCTCTCAACATATTAACTTCTGTACTGTATTTTGTTATTAAAAATCTCCAGGTTTTTCTGGATAAATTAATTATTCTCTACACATAATATTATTATAAAATTGTGAGTTTACTATGTTTTACAATTTTATTCACTACTAATTTTCAGTTTAGAGTTATAAAAGCAGTTTGAATATGCAGTACTTCCAAAACTGAAGAAGTGTCAGTATTAAATGCAAAAGATAAGGCAGTATTTGCATTGATCTATGTCAAACAGAAGACAGGTGCTAAAATTTTGGCATATGTTCATACTAAATGTTTGCTTTTTAGAGACAGACAAAAATCTCCTTAGATCATAAACTGAGGAATAAATGTCATTATAGGAAAAATAATGACTAACACTAAAGGACAAGGCTTAAAAGGGAAAAAAAAATCCTAACTAAGCTTTGTCTCTATTTGTAACCTGTTTTCCTCATATGATTCCATTTTATGAATCAAAAGAACGACCTCCAGTTTAGAACTTCACATAATACATCATGCCATGTGTAGTAATTCATGTAGAAATATCACCTTTATGGAAGATGCTGAATTTTGTGATGGTTATGATATTTGTTTTTCTCTTTTTCCTAAAGAGGCTGTAAAAATATCATCAAACTATATTGTTGCTTCAGAAATTCTGCAGAGCAGTATGACAAAGTGCTTATGTGCTGGGTGTTCCTACAGCTAAAGTTTGGGGTTGAGTATGGCATGAAGCTGTGTCAGGACAGCTTTAGGCTGTATATCAGGAAAAGGTTCTTCACCCAGAGGTGGCTGCGCACTGGAACAGGCTCCCCAGAGAAGTGGTCTCAGCACCAGCCTGACAGAGTTCAAGAAGCATTTGGACAACACATGGGGTGCCTGTGCAGGACAAGGAGTTAGACTCCATGATCCTTGTAGATCCCCTCCAACACAGGAGATTCTATATTAGCATATGCAAATCCCACTTCAGCTTTGAGCATGGAATCCTGCACCAAAATTACTGTAGAATTTCCAGGTATTTAGGGTGTCCGTATGGATTTCTAGTAATTTTGTCGTCATAGTTCTTCGTTATTACACTGAAATTTTCTTTTCTGGGTCTCACTATCAGTAGCACTATGAAAAATTTGTTCTGGGCAAAGCAAGATATGATTTTACCCACAGTGATGCCATATAGAGCAGTGACAGGCTGGCCTGGCATACAAGAAGAGGCCTTGACAAGGCAGTGCACAGGATGCAGTGGAGGGGTATGGGCATGGAATGATAAGAGTTGAGGCATAGGCTGGTTCTGAAGGTCCCAGGCCACCAATGAAATTAAAGAAACAGAGACCCGGAGGTGGGAAAAGCTCTTTGCTAGAAAAGTGAAAGCCCTTTGTGACAAGAAAAGTGAAAAAATTATGAGTATTGAACATATATATAATAAGTAAAGCACAGCAAACTCCAATTTAATATGGAGTTGTTGACCAGTGAGCAAAGAATAAGGTGTGAAAGTATCATATAAAACATGTATGTGGGGGAAAAAAAAAGGAAGGACATTAGGAAAGAGAAATCAAAATCAACATGGCAAAGGAATTTGAATGCTGATGATTTACTCCCTCTGTTCTCCTCCAGCTAAGTGGAGGAGAATATTAGGACCCAGAGGAGCAATAGAGAGCAAGTGTAACCCCAGGGAAAGGATAGAAAGTAAGAAATGTAAAAAATTATAGTACATAATAAATGTATGATAACATTATTATATTATTATATTGTTTTTATAAATGTATGATATATAAATATTCAACATTTTAAACTGTATTATTATGGAGAACTTTCTCCTTATTGCACTCTTATTTATTTTTTTTTCATGGCAATAATTAGACATGGACTGATAATAATTTTTTTAATTAGCCTATTAAGATTTCATTTATAATATTAATAAATCCTTATATTTATGTATAGGGTGAATTTACTTTTTTCATGTAAGATTTTGAGTGTTGCATGGGATAGGCATGACTGCTTAACAGAATTTCACATTGTGCATGGATTTACCTGTTGGTAACCTCAACTATGTGGCTATGTTGAGGCTCCCTGTGCACTCCTGGAATTCCAGAATAAACTCCTTAGATACAGGAAGAAGATCTTTAATCTCTTGGTGGCTGACATTGCTTGCTGTGACAACAAAGGAGGTAATTTTACTTATGCTCAATATTATCGCAGTAACCTCTCACATGACTCTTCTTTCCATGTAAAGAATTATGAAGGAATTCCCTGGAACACATAAGGTACAAAATCACAGAACCTCAGCATCACTGGGTTGGAAGAAACCTTCAACCAATGAGTCCAACCCATGCCCTAACACCTCAACTAGACCACGGCACAGAGTGTCACATCCAGTCTTTTTATAACACATCCAGGGATGGTGACTCCATCACCTCCCTGGGAAGACAATTCCAGTACTTGGTCACTCTTTCCATAAAAAACTTTTTCCTGATATCCAACCTAAATTTCCCCTGGCACATCTTAAGACTGTGCCCTATTGTTCTGTCAGTTGCTGCCTGGAGAAAGAGACAAACCCCCACCTAACTACAAACACCTTTCAGGGAATTGCAGACAGTAGTGATAAGGTACCTCTATACTTATTTTTGGTACTGGCTCTCTCTCTCAGAGTTTCCTCAGTTCTCCATTTAGTTGCCAGTAAATTCTGAATTCTGTTTTCCAGGTGCTGTGTTTGTGCATGCATTTTTGAAGCATCATGAAGGGATTTAGTACTTTGATTTTCATTAATCAGTTTTGTGGCTAAAACTCTGAATGAGAAATAGCCCCAAAAATGAAAATATGTCTTCATCCTAAACAGTCTGTTTAGCTTTTCATAAAATATTATACACAACTAGAAAAAGACTGAGTACCACTGTTTATTTTATTATTTAGGTTACTAGCAATACAGAAAGACATTTAATTCTTGTCTATCTTAATGGCATGTTTCTGTGGAACATCTAGATGAAGTTAGTCTCTCTAGTATTTTCTGTCTGATACTGATCAAAACCAATAATAAAACTATTCCTACAGAACTTGTAAATAAATGTCTGTATGATTATGTACATCCTCTGTATATATTAAAAATGGCCCGTATAGAGAAGCCCTTTAAATAAAACCTTCACAGTGCTAGTGCTGTAAAGCATAATAAGACAGGGCCAGTTCTGTTAGAGGTGATGGGTTGGATAGCAAACGTGTGAGGAAAGATAGCCTCTGAAGTGATATCCATGGAGTCTTTGGGCTCTCAAGACGTGCAGTTCTGTGCTCTATATTTTGACTAACCTTAGAGAGCCCCCACATTCCTAAATCTTTTCTCCAGAGGTGAATTAATAGCTAGGATAAAGGAGAACTCCAGAAATGTGCCTTCAGGGTCTAAGGAAAACTATTTTTTGACACATTCACAACATTTTTTTGTAACACTTCCCAGAAACAGTCTCACAGTTAGATTTTCTTAGTGTAAGTACTTGCAAAATGTTTATTTCTTACAATAGAAAATTAAAAGCTGGATGATATGAGTAGTCTAAACTGTTGTAACAGAATATTAGTGGGCCTGCTTACTCCTGATAGACATGGATGAACTTACTTTAATGCCCTATATGTGTATAAAATCAGGAATCTGTTATAATATCTGTTATAATGAACACAAATCTGTGATAGCCAAAAACCAGGTTTTCAAGTTGTTTAAGATCTGAGACACACATTCTTGTTGCTTAATTGCAGAAGTTCTCCAATAGAACGTGTGACTCCAACAAACATACAATTATAAAGTATTTGTAAAACTAATTTATGGCACTCAGGCCACCAGCTCCCTCACCCTCCTCACCACTGCCCCCAAGTATTCTCAAGACTCTGAGTAAAACTTTGAAAGATGTCAATTACTTCTGAAGATTAAGGACAGAAAATGTGCTGGAGCTGAGCTCACGAGCCCATTATTTTTCACAGAAGCAACACTGATGGACAGCCAAAAACATCTCGAGTTGTTCTCTAATGCTCCTTCTGGCCAATGCTGCGAATCATGTCTTCATGGGAAGCTCATTTTTAACAGGAAGAGGAGGAATGACTGAAACCTAGATGAAGTGAAGGGCAAAATGTGAAAGATAATGAAACTTCCTGAAAAGCCTAAGGTGTTACTTTCCTCTGGAAATAAATGATCCAAACAGGAGGTGACATTCAAACCTGCTGAAGTAGAACCTGCTCCAGGACAAAGCTTGACCGCACCCAGATGTCTTTAATGTATGATTAATGAGCCATGATAGACATACATCAGGTAAATGAGGCTGACACTAATAGATGGAACTTTATTTTAACATAACTCCCTGAATAATGATGAGCACATGGTAAGTGCTGCAGATATTATATTTAGATAAATGCAACCAGACATGAAGAGTGATAGGAATTTGCTTTAGGGGACTGACACATTTATTCAAGAGAAGGAAATTATTATAATCTATTCTTTTTATTTAGTATTCATAGGCATTCAAAGAATTATATCTGTGTGTTGGGCAAACCTATTTATGTGCTTGAGACTTGTGAAATAAGCCAAGCACGTGGTGGGGCAGCAGATAGAAAAAGCACAAATTCATGGGAACTTGTTGCTCAAGGCAGCTCTGGAGTTTATGGTTAAGTGGCTCTTTTTCTGCCACCTTGACATGTAGCTAGAGGCTCTGGCCCTGTTTTGGCATGCTTCTATGCTAGCAGCTGGGAAGGGTTATGTTGGAGAAAGGAAGATTTTAGTGCATGCTGTAATCCCATAATGCATATACATGAAATAGAAAAGTATCAAGAGCAGCAAGGGCCAAACTTTCCCTTTTCTTTGCTAGCAGTTACTTGGGTTTTGAATTTGCTTTGTTTGGAATAAAGAGACTAACTACTCATCTCTGCACCAGGACAGTATAAGAGATGTTTGCACCATTCTTCCTGTTCCAACCTCCTGATTCTCTATCAGTGATTCAAATGCTTATTTAATTATAGAACCCAGCAGCAATGGCCAGATGTACCCATGCAGCCCTGTCTGAAGGGTACAGGGGAGTCCTTCATAGACAAGTTGCAACAGCATGCCATCAACTCACCCTTGGCTGACAGGCAAAGCTTTACAGCCCTTCCCTTTCCACCATTCACCAGTGTGTAAGGGCATTCAGGGGAGCACTCAGATGTCTGGACTACTGGATACTGTCCTTGCACCATTTAAAGCAAGGGGGTTTGGAACTTGAAGGAGTAGGACTGAGGTGAGGGCAAGGATATAGGTCAAGTGACTGTGGGGTGGTACATATAAGTCTAGCAGGTAAAACCAGTCTCATCCTCTTCGGAGACAGTGTGCTATGATTGTTGGAATTTGACTTCTCTTCACAGTGTACGTTCAGAGTCTTTGAACTAAAGTTTAGCCTCAATCTCAAAAAAATTAAGGCAACGCCTGTGACTGTTGCACTCTTGAATTTCTTGAGGAAAACAGCTTCTAACTCCAAAACAAGGATCAGGCAGCTGGCTTCAGGGTGCCTTCGGTCTGAGGAATCACTCTGCCCAGCGATGCATCTGAGGTTTCTCTAAACAGTTCTCTCCACAAATCCTGTTTAGTTTTCAAAAGGCTGTCCTTCTAGTTTGTTTGCAAAATCACACTGAGAAAAAAACTCCAAAGGAAACAGCTGTTACTTTGATTTGGTAAGTCTCTGCCTTTATCAAGATTGTTATTAGAAAATACAGTCAGTAAATTTAGGGCTAAAATTCTGCCTGAGGTGACATTACGTGAACATTCATATTTAAAAGCCCTTCTGTTCTTACTCGTTTGTTGCTATGGTAAAGGAGGCACTTCAAAAGCCTTGGGCTGCTAAACTAGTTTTGGATTTCATTGTAGAGGAGAGCCTTTAGGACACTCATGACCTTTACAAGCAAATGAAAACCTACAAGCTGTTGTGTCAGTAAAGTCCTGTTGGTCCATTCACTGAAAAACTCATGTCAAAATTTGCTGAAAGCACTCTTGAGATGAGTATCATGACATAATACTGCTAGTACACTAGGGAGAACTACAGGAACCCATTTGCCAGAGTATCTTCATATCCAGGCTGGAGAAAAAAATATGCCTCTGAGAGGAAGCACAGAGTGCTTAGGAGTCTGAAGAGGCCGATAAGCTCTTTGGGAGATTTTCCATAACACTGAAATAGCTTTTAAAATTTGGCTCTTCAATCCCTGGAAAATTCCTTACATTTGGATCTAACAACTAGATCGTTAGATACAAAATGATGCCAGCATGTTTTAGAACCCAGCTGTCCCTTGTCCCCTCTAGCGTATATTACCTTGCAATCAGATGCCTTTTTTGGCTGTTTAATGCTGAAAACAGGATTTTGCATTTCCCTTTTTTTTTTGTGACTCAGGGCAGGAAGATCTGGTTTGCTGTGTGTGGTCTCTTCCAGCACTCAGAATAATGAAAGAGTTCTCCACTGGGGTTACTTCAGTTCAGAGATATTACACGAATGCAGCATGCTGCTTTATCGCCCAGCAGAATACAGCCACTTCTAAGCTGAAATGGAGGGAGTTCTTTAACAGCAGAACACAAAGGATACACAAGAACAGAAGACAGCTGAGTTAAGAAAGAGAAATATCCTAAATGTGCATGAGAGCAGTTGCACAGGCATGCCTTGCATGCTAACAGTGGCTATAGGTAGAACCAATAGAAGCTCAATGTCAATCTACTTAAAAGCAGCTAGTACCTGGGAGTTTTGCTAAGGAAGGATGAGGAAAGGCTAAGGCTATTCAGTAAAAGCAAGTTGTCTCAATGTAAATGAGATCTCACAGTCTTTGGGGAAGAACTTGGAAAGATCAGACATAAAATGTGAGGAGTGATTGCAGCAGAGTAGATACTTGCATGCTAGATCAATGAGAAATACAGCTGCTTCTGGAAGTGCAGCAGGTATGCAAAGGTTAGGGAACTGCAGAATTCTCAGTGTGCAGTGATCCTTAATAGAACACATTTCGTGACTGTCTGGCAGGACCTTCTGGTATAAACTGAAGATAATCTAACAGAGCAGCTGTAATTATGGTACAAATACATCAGGGAAAAGGTAGAGACATGCTTCCTTGACTTGTTTCCTG
The DNA here is from genome assembly GCA_032173965.1 of Sitta carolinensis. Lineage (NCBI taxonomy): Eukaryota > Metazoa > Chordata > Aves > Passeriformes > Sittidae > Sitta > Sitta carolinensis. The sequence continues at coordinate 47,062,931 of CM063313.1, forward strand.
AGTAATGCTAAAGTGAGCAGGCATCTGGAAGAAGCAAAGTTAGGGTAATAGAGACATTTTACTTAACACTGTCATTTCCTTTAGTTTGGTCATTTATATTTCCATCTTTTCCTTATCTAAAGTGTCATGGTTTATGTCCATGTAGCTGCCGTACTAGGAACACTGTACATTAAAAAAAAAAAAAAAAAAAAAAAAAGCAGATGCCTCCAAGAGATATTTAGTCAGTGAGTATCATAATCCCTTTCTACACTGAACTCACTTGAGATGAGTTGATTGTCTCAGCAAGCACAGACTGTGGGTAGACTGAAAATATGAAGGGCAGTGCTCACCAGACTCCACCTATTTGTATCAGTCAGACTTCATCTACTCATAACAACAAGATGACAATTTTGCATTTCTTCAGAATGGAACTACCTCTAGCTATCTTTTTTCTTTCATCAGCAGTTCACTAGGGAAATGGGTTAAATCTGTCAACTAACGATGGCGAATCTGGTCTCCTGAGCTGGCCAGGGTGTGGTTTTGGAATCTGGTTCTCCTTTTTTGAAACTATAAAAGACAAGGAATCCATATAAGTTCTTGGATATGAGAGTTGACCATTAAAGAAAAGTATGGGCCTGCTGAGCCACTGTAAGCTTGTCATGATTTTGGAGATACAGCTCTCTAAACAAAAGGGAGCTGGGATGAGAAAGCAGGGGGGGGGGGGGGGGGGGGGGAGAAGTTATAGCTCCCCTAAGGCAAGAGGGAAGTTCAATTTCATCCTCTGGTTCAATGGAGAGAAGTGTTTGAAAGTAGATACTGCTACAGTAGTACTGTTATAAACAAGCATGATGTGAAAGCTTAGCCCCTTTCCTCATGTTTTTATATGTACAAGAGATACAGATCCGCAAGAATTTAACCAAAGCACATGTAGCAGATGCATGACTCACCCCTCTTTAGCTACAGAATTAGTTCTGTGCCTGTCATGTGTCAGCCTGTTCTATGAAACCACTTCCTTAATTTACTTTGTCTCAATGTCACAGCTTAATCACTTGGTGTTGAAACCAATCTGGGGTTACAATAAGTCATTCACCTTATGTTTGAAAGCGGGTGGTATACTCAGAGCAAATTAGAGGCAAATTTTCAGCCTAGCATCCATATGACTTCATCAAGAATAATGTGCTGTGTTGCAGAATACATTTACACTATGTAGGACAGATTTTTTTAACAGCTCAGCACTAAAATGCTCCAGAGAAATGAAATCGCCAGATTTCCCATGCAGCTCAATCCCCTCTGAGCACTAGGCAGCTGCATGGTTAGGGGACATGAAAAGAGCTGCATCCTCTCTTCTCATAATGCAGTGAGCAGAGCTCAACAGGGCATTAGGATCTAGGCCTAAAATCTAGCACTTTTAAGTTGCCGGATGTGAAGGGAGGTCTATATTTCATTTCCATTCTGTGACTCTCTTGCATGCTTACCTTCCTTTCTCACACTTTTCCAAATGTTCTGTGACTGCCTGACTCAGTTGAGAGTATAAAGGACAAGCATGTGAATAGATCATCCTTATGTTCCAGTTGCCTTCCTAAAGTCAAATCAGTGGGAAAAGCCACAGCAGGAAAAAGTTTGACAGAAGGCAAAATCAGCAGCATGACACTTAAGTAGTTGCAATGAGGCATGATCCTTCTTGAGGTCATGAAAACAAAGCTGTGCTTTAACTAAACATACTTAATGTAAGGTCTAATTTTAATGGGAGAGGTCAGGCCAAGCTTTTGCTGTGTAACAGGGATAACAGGTCCTAACAGTAAAGTTAGATTGCAACTTTACTGGAATCCAACTGGTAAACTTCAATTCCTAACAACTGAATTTTTGGGAGTAAATTAGGTGAGATTTTGAACTCCTCTCTTACCATAAAGATTTAACCATGCATTCAGGGAACAAAGCAAGGTGAACACTCTGGGAAATTTTCTGTAAACACAATTCTGAACCAGCATTCTGAAATTAAATGCTAAAATTTCTGCTGTTTACCACTTTGGACTGAATTTAGCATCACCTGCTTCAGTTTAAGGAAAATGGATTGTAAACACTTCAAGTCAGAACTTACTTTCAAATTGTTCTGTGAGGTATCTAGCACTTCTGAGAGTGCCGTAAGACAGAAATGGTATGCTTTTAGGAATGCCATTGTCAAATGCCTGGACAAATGTGAAGGATTTTTAAATAATACATTCTTTTCTGAACAATTTGAGGGTTCATACTAGCTTTATTTTTCCTTGCTTTATTTTTCTCTACTGAAATATACTTGCAGCCTCCCTGTGCTGTCCTCTGGGGCAAATGTGTTTTGTTTCAGCATGTTCAGGTTGTGGGAGAGCATTTTGTTCTGTGAGGTTAGACACATTTATCTTCCTTAGGACTAGCATAGTACCTGGAACAATTGTTTCTGAGGCATCTGCAAGGAAGACTAGTAGACCCAGCAAAGAGAAAAGCCAAGTGTGCAGTGAATTTTCATTATAGAAGAAGCACAGTCATGTCAGCCTTTGAAAAAAAGTAGATGATCTCTTTATGCTGAAAGCAGAAGATGGAAGGAATTCACACAGATATAATTGATACACAGGTTTAGAAACCTACTGTATTGAGTAATGGCAAGATGTTTTCTACATGTTGTTACTGTCACCACACCTACGCAGTTTAAGACAGATAGTTAAATGGGCAAAGGCCTAATATGCAGTCAGATGCATGTTTCGAGGTGAAATCTACCAAAAAATCTCTTATATGTTGTGTTTACAAAGGGCAGAGGTAGTGATGTAGAATGAACCCACCAAGAGTTTCATTCATATAGCTTTATGTACAGCTGTTAAGCAGAACTCGTGGCAATGTATTTTTATTTGGATATAATAATGACCATCTCCTATCTCTTGATATACCCAAAACTCAAAAAAATGTTAAACACCAGTGCTCTATGTGCTCTATAAACTGTAGCACAATTTGAAGCTTGAAATAGCTGCAGTAAGTTATTCACACTTAGTAGGAATTAAATTCCAGAGGTGGGAGAGGAGATGAAGACAGACCGTGCAATGCTGCAAGCCTAGCTCTATTACAGCACTTGTGCCGTGCCACTATTGATAGTAGCCACTCTCCTCCTGCTTTACAAAACAAATGTCCCCTACAGCACTGCGTGAAAGAAGACAGCAGGAAAAAAAAAGAAACAAAAAAGGAGATTTATTAGCGTCCCTGTGGCATTTTTAGATCCATGTGTGGCTGCTCACAGAACAGGCCGCTGCCCAACTGGAGCGCTCTGGTCCTGCCCTGGGCAGGATGCTGTGTCGCCCCAGTCACACCTCTTCGGGCTGGCCCTGCGACAGCGCAGCGGCTGCCCCAGGCACCCCTCTTACCAGAATGGTTTTTGGTCCCTAACCACAGTCCCCCGGGAAGATGCTTAGGACTACGAAGTCTAGCACCTAAGATGCTGATTATACCCATAATCATATGTATGCACACTATTATATGTATATGAGAGTTGATGACTATTTTTCACATGCTGAAAACTAACACTGAGGTCAGAGCCTGTCTGGGTTAGCAGCAGCATGAAAGCTCCTTAAGGGAGCTTTCAGTTAAACAACTGAAAAATAAGTCTAAAGAGACGCCGTTTGTCTTGTCTCTGTCACCTCAGAAATTAAAATCTGTTCAAATACTAATAATTTACTGAAGTTACTAAATACAGCCTTACTGCTAGTAATAAAGATCTACACAGGGTAGCTCATAAAGGAAAAGCGGCCGCAGCTGGTTCCAGGCTCGGCGCAGTGTGCGGCCGCCCAGAGGCTGGATTTGAGCGGCAGCAGCACATGTGACCGAAGCACGACTTGTGTCTGAGGGACGTGGCAGCCCCCGACACTGCTGCAGCCCGGAGTAGAGGCAGGTCTCCCGAGCGGGGGGCGCTGGTGGGAGCTTGGTGGAAGCAGAGCAGTGCTTCCCTTTGTTCCCCTCGTCTCCATCCAGCAGCCTGGGGAAAGAATGCTTTTCCTGGGGGCAGGAAAGGGAAGGCACGGGTCTCCAGCCGGCCCATCTCCTTCTCCCCAGCAAACTCACGTACCAACCACTCTTTCTTCCTATGGACGAGGAGTTTCGGGAGGGGAGAGGGACCGGCAGAAGCTGGGGGCGCTGGCTCCTTTGTGCTATGATACCAGCACCCCCTGTTCCGTAGTCGCCCCATCCCCCGTCTCTAGCTCCTGTTCTGCCCCCGCATTTCCTGCTCCCACCCCGGGCAGCCCCCCCGTCCCCGTCCCGCGGGCCGGGCGGGGCTGGGGAAGCGCTTCCCGCGGGCCGTGACTCCGAGTTACTTTTCACCTACTTGGCGGCGGCGCTGGCGGCGGGGTTACTGCCGGTCAGGCTGCCCGAGTCCCGAGCACCTCCGCGCTCCCGCAGCCTGCTGCTCGGGCCACACAGCCCGAGCCCATCTGCTGCCTCACCGCCCCCAGGCCCTCGGCCTTTCCCCGGGAAGCCACGCAGGTGGCAGTGTCACTCAAGTAGGAGCGCGACCTCTCCCGTGCAGCAGGAGCTGTGTTATATCGTCAGTTCGGCTCCCAGTCTGCTCCCACCACCACTACCTATTTTTCAGCCGGGAGGTTATGTGTTCGCGTTACTCGCACTGTGGATATCCCGGAGTTCGCTCATCCCAAACGCTGGCAAGGGGAGGGAGTGTTTTCGCTACTCGTCGAGGGTGGCTGAGAGCGGGGTTACTGCCGGTCACTGCCGCGGGGCGTGCGCCGCCCGCGCCGCTCGCTTTCCACTCCTGCAGAGCGCCTCCGACCCTGTAAACCATACTCGTGCATTTCCTTTAAACGCTTCTAGCAAAATCGTAACGCAAGCCCGTCCTGCACCACAATTACCTTGCAAAGTAATTTTCAGTAGTCCCAGTGGTAACGCTGCCTGAATGAGTCTTCTGTTGGGCACAAAGCTTGCAAGCAATACTGTATGGATTTTAGCATGAAAGGATTACTTCTGTTGAGAATTTTGATCTTGGATCAACCAAAAGTGTTCAAAAGAGACTTACAAAACCTCCAGGCCGACACCAAACCATTCTTTTCTGAACTTGCCGTATAAGATGGAGAAAACAGTACAAAGAATACTTTTGTGAGGTGTTCTCTAGGAGCAAACTGAAATGTTTGCTCACTCCGTAAGAGCTGGATATTTGATTCTACACTGTTAAAACCATAGTGATGAGGCATGCACAACAACTTTTAAAAGACTTAAAATAAGTACATTGTAATGTGTTTACTGAGACCAGATGTGAATCCTGCAGCTGGGTTGATTTTTGTGCTTTAGGAGGTTTAAATACATGCTTCCTCTAGGTAAAACTTATCCAGTTTCCATTTGGCCTTTTGTATTAATTCCATAAATTTACCCTGTAGTCATTGGCCAGGAAAATCAGGTAAGGAGTTTGTTCTTTTGTATTTTGTATAGTTACAACATGGCTGTTCCTACCTATGTTTCAAGGACAATGCTATAAAGAATGGAAAAGGTGATCTAAATGGTCTGTGAACTGAAGATACGGATTATCCATGGGGACTTCTAGCTCGGTTTCAGAAGTGTTTGTAGATATTTCTGACACTGTAATTACTTTTTTCTTTTTAACTGTCTTAACAGAAGGATAAGTTCTCAAAGCATAACACAACTATCCCCCTTTGGTCTAGAAGAGACAAAACTGAAGGAAAATTAATGCAAGCATTTGTAACATAATACAGTTTTTGTATACCTCTCCATAAAGGAAATGTAAGTACAGTTTGTCATTAAACACTTCCAAAAGAAATGAATAAATATTTTTAGTCTTTCATGAGGTACAGATTGCTCCTATTTAGCTGTTTAAGCTGTGGCATATATTTGGAGAAACCAAAATATTTGGAAAGCAATGTAAAGTGAAACAGTAAAGAGGAAGAATCTCTCCTCACTCTTAGAAACAGCTTCGCGATTTGCTATAAATATTTAAGATCTTTTCCCTCACTCTTGTGAGTTGTTTTTTTTTTTTTTTTTTTGGTGTATTTTTCACGGGAATCATTCCCATTGCCCCCTTACAGACTTTCTTCTCTCCACTTTTAATGCACTGATTGCTTCTCTCTCCCTTTCTCTCTCTCTCTCTCTCTCTCTCTCTCTCACACACACACACACACACACACACACACAGAGTACTCTGTTGTTACCAGGCTGCTGGATGGCTATGTTTACTCGTCATCCTTAAGCTGCAAAAAGACACAAATACAATGAGGAGATATATTTTGATTTGCTATAGGAAATGAAGGGAGGTGTTAGGAATGTAACCATTCTATCAGTTTTACAACCTTTGATGTTGTTTTTCCCTCCCCTTGCATTGCTCACAACTGTTGATGTAGATTTTCCACCTGCATTTGTTTTCTTTCACTTCAGGGATATTTAAGGGAAACTGCACAATTGCTGTTTACTAAGTACTGAACTGTCTGGGGGGCCCATTAAAGTGAATCTTCTGACTTCCTCATGAATACAAAGCTTACCAAAGATGTAATTTTTGTCCCTAGTGGGATAATGAGATTATCTGATTTACAATTATTCACAGAATTTTATTCTCTCCTGATTTTTGTAGTAGCTGTGGACTTGCATGCATACAAGTGAAGAAACAGTTTTCATACTTTACAGAAGTGTCATCATGCTTGGGAGGATAGAATTACAAGCTAAAATTGGTGTAGATAAAACAATCTTTTGAAGAGGAGCATACCAGAGTTATTGTTGCAGTCTCTTTCAAAAGACCCCGCCTGTCATGGATTGTCTTCTGGGTCTGTGCTTGTGAGTGTTTTTAATTTTTGTGCTTGCTTTTCATCTGCCCTTACTCTTTGTCCTTCCAGATCTTTGTCCCTCCTTGTGTCACTTCAGTGGTGACTCAGACTTGTAGCTAGAAATCCCAAACTGCAGCAGTGGAAAATGTTGTGCTCCAGGCAAATGCATCTCCTAATCTGTCTCACAGTGTTGTGTTGAAATTTAGGTAGACACACAGCACTTTCAAACATCATTCCTCTCCTACTGTATTTTAAGATGGTTTTACATTTCTAATTTAGATAGCTTAAAATGTAAGAAAGCTGTTCTTGTGAAGAGTATCTTATACTGGATGGTAGAAAACTCATGCCCCTATGATGTTTCTGACAAGACTGGACATGTCAGCTTGGAAACTAAGCCAGCTGAGCTGGAATTTTATTGTAGACTGCATTGTCTTTAAAAATAGTACAGATTTCCAATTCAGTTTCCTTGCAAGTGCAATTGGAGCTGTTTAATGGAATATTCATTATCTGGCCTACAAAGGCAAGAACTCCAATTATACCTCATGTAGAAGTCCTGTGCAGTAAACACACCAGTTAGGATCTTTAAGTCTTCATTTTCAGTTTCACTTTGAGAATTAGGAATTTAGCCTTAGGAACTAGAATGACACATTCTTATCTCCAATGTGGGACTTTTTTGGTCAGATTTGTTTATTCCATTAGCAGGAATATCCCCATTAGCCTTTCCAGGCTGAAATTAAGACTTCAGTCATGTAACTGGCATTTTATAAATAGATTTCTGAAATGATTTAATGAAATATATGAGGCTGGGTATGGAACTAAAGGGATTTATTTTTTTATGAAAGTTCACAGACTGCAAACACAGTGCTTCAGGTATGCAAAAATTCTTATATGCTGCAATAACTGTCTTCATATTTGGTGCTTACTCAGTACTTGACTACTAACTGGAAGTCTTATGCATTACTATAGTACAAACAACAAAAGGTGTTGTGGCAACTATCACATGTAATATATGAAATTGTAAGAAATGTTTTTGCATCAGGATGGAGGTAAAATAATAGAGCAAAATATCATGAAGAACGTGAAGTCAAAAAGAAGGTAAGTGGAAGTTAATTGTTGTAACATAAGCTTTCCTCTCTCAGAAAAATGGAGTTCTCTGTTTCTTTGTTTTCAAATGGATGCCCAACATATGATTAAACAAAGTGGTGAGCATTTCTCTACACATGCAATAAATAAATCTGGGTATTTTTCTCAACTGAGTGCCCTTTAAATTTGCTTTAAATGCTCAGACTATCTAACAGTGTGCCCACAGATTCCACAGACTGAGAGCCTGGAAGCAGACATGTCCTTGCATTTGATTGTGAGAGCAGAGCATTCAAAGAATATCTTTTGGTCATGCCCAGCTACTGTTTGGGGTTTGCCAGCACAATCATTGGCCCTGTACAGGTCTGAAATGACAGTGAACTGCTGAGGCCTGCCATGGATGTGTCTTACCTTTTGATTAATTCCTCTATTAATACTGTGCATCTTTTTTCATGCCAGTGTATGGAAACATACACTGATGAGCACAAAGAACAAGCTAATTTCTTTGGCACTAACTGTTCCTTACAGCTTATAGATCTACACTGTCTAAACAGCCTTGTGCTCTGAACAAAAGCCCTCCTATTGCAGAAGTAAATCTTTTTGACTTCAAGAACTGTGCTGAACTCAATAATCTCTTCCCATTCTGTGGCAGAGGGATTGAGAGATTTAATACTGAAAGAAAAGAAATGAAAACAGACCTCTGCAGCATAGCAATTTAAAAACACATGCCTACTTCAGTAGCAAAACGAATGTGGAGGCCAGCCCTGTGCCTATGGAAGCAAGCACATTCATTTTTATTACAGTAAGAGAAGGATTATGGCTTTACATCATGTGTCCACTAGCTTTCCCTTCAGAGCCTGTAGCATGCTCTGGGCACGATGTAAATAACAATTCTTTCTGTGTAAGAAATGCTGTTTTCCTATTTTTTTTATGGTTACCTGTTACTGAGCTGTAACTGAAAGCCAATGCCTGGGTCTGAGACCTAGCTTTATAACACTAGCAGGCTGAGAATTCTAGGTAGTAAACAGACAATAAAGGCATCTGTCTAGGAGTCGGCAATGTGTGGATAATTTTCTTTCTTCTGATTGCCATTAAAAATATAAATTGGACACTTTAGTGTTTACCTGAATAAAATTCTGAATCATATGGCTGAACCTCTGCTCTTTTAATTTATCCCAGAGCCTTATCAAGCAGTCTCAAGCCTTCTCTTTCTTCCCCTGATTTCAGTCATCTTGACACTGGTGTGAAATCATCACAGCTCATTACACTTTGCCAAGAATTGTATTAGTTCAGCTATTCCTAAAGGAAATACTGGATAGATTAAATGAAGGTAGAGTGGCCATGCCACAGAAACACCATGTAGGTTTAATGTATGCTCTTCCTTTTCTATTTAGTTGTCATGGCGGGGGGGCGGGGGGGGGATTATTCCTGCCTTTACATTACTTCATTATATGATATATGAATCTTAAATGTGGTGCTTGATATAGTTCAGATGCAGGACATGGGTCTTGACTAGAATTGTCCTATTTGCTGATGTCAGTGGAATTAAAAAAAAGGTAAGTATATACATTTTTATAGGCCTAATATTAAAAAAAATATAAATGGATGCAAGAAGTCTGTGTTTGGCTGCTGAAATGTGCATACTGTGATCCTATTTAATAAACAATGTAGAGGTTCTCTATTCATAATTTTTTACATTCTTCATTTCCTACCAAAGCAGTTCTCTGAATTGGCTGCTAACATGCTAAGAAAAGTTACAGTAAAGTGCACAAGCAACCTTTACAGCTGCATCTCCTCTAGAGTCATCTGGAAGGATGTAGGGCAAAATCCTCTTCCTGAAAAAAAGAGAATGGAAGGGGTTTATGGAGATGTTTTGTACACAGTATAACTTGCCTCAACTGAACATGCCTGAATGAAGAAACTGGTAAAACTTCCTTCTGAGGTGAAGAGGAGGGGCAGGCACTGATCTCTTCTCTCTGGTGTTCAGGGACAGGACCCAAGGGATGGCCTGAAGTTGTGCCACGGGAGGTTTAGTTCGGATATCAAGAAAACGTTCTTCATCCAGAAGGTGGTTGGGCACTGGAACAGGCTCCCCAGGGAAGGGGTCACAGTACCAGCCTGACAGAGTTCAAGAAGTATTAGGACAATGCTTTTGAGCACATTATGTGACTCTTGGGGATGGTCCTGTGTAGGGCCATGAGTTGCAATGATTCTTGAGGGTCTCTTCCAACCCTACTTATTCCATTATTCCATGAAGCTTTTTTCTGTGTATAGAGAAGGATATTGACTTCTGGCTGGGGATATGAGTATATTGATCACAAAGGGATGATTCTTCACTGAGAGAGGGGTATGTTTTGTTTCAATACACTTTGTAAGACAAGTTCTATCCAGTTCTAGGTCAAGGGCCATCTTGAATTAAGTGATGCCCAAACTTTTGGTGACGGTAATGTTTTGCATTTAACAGCATAACATTTGTTGTTCCATACATACAACAAACAGAAAAAAATAATTTGCTTTGCTTTGCATGTCTTCACCCATTCTAGAAAACATTCAACAGGATTCTGCTCAATCACTGTGAGAATAACAAAAAAAAGGCTGTTAAAAAATAATCAAAAAATCCCACCCAAAACCAGCAGCATTTTCAGCTTTGTATGCTATAGTGGAGCCTTTGTTGCCCTTTGAGTTCTGTAGTGCATCAGTACATGAAATCTCTGTGAGAAGGGAAGAAAGGCCTATAGTTTCCAAACTCCACCTGCACCGCCTCTGCTTTTGAAAACAGTGGCCTTGCCCAAGGCTTAAAAGTGCATGTGCAGAAGGGACAAACATCCTTTCATTTCTTCCTGTAAATTATTTGGAACTTTCTCTTCATATTATTTTTAAATTTCCCTTTTTTATCCTAGGCAAAGTGTTGGTTTTGTTTTGTTGTGGGGTTTTTTTGGGGTTTGAGTGTTGTTTGGGGTTTTTTGTTTTTTTTTTTTGGGTTTTTTTGGTTTTGTTTTGTTTTTTTTTTTTTGTTTTGTTTGGTTTGGTTTTTGGTTTTTTTGATGTTTTGGTTTTTTTTGTCAGGAGTAAGGGTGTAGGGGACTGAGGGTCTTTGTAAAGGATAGACCTAGACCTATCTTCTTTTACACACTGTTAGGGTGTCTGCACTGTGCCTAGGGCTCACCTGTACAATGGTTTCCTGGCAAAAGAAATCAGATTATGTTCATTGCAATTTATATTAGACTGCTTCTTCTATCTTTTTGCATCTAAATGTACATGCAAATCCCAGAATTACAGGGGCTCTGTGTAGGACTCTTAAGGAATTTGTACTAGTCACAATCTAGTGTTGGCAAGAGAGCTCAAGCTTTATCTTTTATTACTTATAGGTCACTCAGAAAGGCAGTCCCATGTGCAATGTGTTTATGAAATCTGAGGCTACATGCTTTGAAGTTGTCAGACCATTGTCCTCATGATTCCAAACCTGTAACTGATACAAGTGGGAGATATTTCAGACCATGCTGCCATGTCTTGAAATTATCCCACTTCCCACTGAGTATAGGTCTTACTGTGTAATGTTTCAGGAAGGTTTAACTGCCTGCCCTAGTCAGTGTAAAGTCAGAAAGGATGGGATATCAAATTGGATAGTAAAGAGAAGAGCTGATGTGTAGAGCAGTTAAGCTGAATATAGAAGAGCCAGGCCAGTCAGAAGAGTTAGTTGACAAAGAAATCCTGATTTTTGTAAAGGGATGGTAGAAGGCAAATGGATTTTGCTGCACAGCATGGAAAAGGAAATGAAGCACCAGGAAGGTTTCATTTCCCTTTTGAAAACGTAAGGGTTATTTTAACGACTCCCTTACTTATGCACCTCGTGTGTGCCTATGTGTCTGTAACACAGCAAGAGCCTTTGCCTAGGCTGCTGAGGAGTTAACTTCCAAGCAATTAACCTGCCAGCTGTTTGAGAAGCTGCAGAGGCATATCAAGAATGGATTACTATGGGTGATAAATATAACTTTGAAGGAATTCTATGGTTTTCTACTAGCTTTTTTTACCACTTTTTAAAAACTGGTTATTTCAGTGTTTTGCTGACTAGTCTTCACTAAGCCTTACCAGTTTGATCTGCATTGAACTGAATACTCTTCAGGGGTTGAATTATGAGCAAATATTCACTTAAAGATTGAATGAACAGTAGTTTGTTCCAGACACACTGAATGTACAGAAGAATAATACACAGCTGTAAATTAACTTTATTCCTTACTAAGAAGTATTTTCCTTGTGTCGACAAGCTTTAAGTCAGTTTATGTTTAGACCAGCAGTATAATAGTCTATGGAAATGGAGGAATGTCTTGTAGTAATTAAGACATATTTGGAGCCTGTCCCAGCAATTCAGTGATTTTGCAATTTTGATGACTTCAGAAAGCAAACTCCCCATGTACATGAGCCAGGCTTTCACACTGGTCTGGAATGATGTGATGTAGCTAAGAGCACCCTGGTTTATTCTGTCACAGACTCCACCTTTGTATGCTGCTATTAACTGGTGAGGGATGTTTGTATAGGCTGGGCACAGGCAGAAATTAAGTTCATTTTGTAGGGGAAAAGGTAGGAGGAAAGTGTGTGGGATGAACTGGCATAAACAATAAATCACTTTAGTTATTCTCTCTGTGTTCACATGGAAGCTTGTTGATATTTCCTTTGGTACTACATTTTTCCTCAGGATAAATATTGATTTGATGGTTTAGAAACCAGTCTTGTCAAAGAGAAAAGAGAGAAAACAGGGGCTCCAGGTAATTTGAATAGCTGCAATAATACCAGCAGATGAGGAGTCATCCATTTAAAGCTCATTAAATATGTGAGTAATTAATTAATCTTGTGAAAATTTTAGAAGCACAAACTTTGCTATGGGAGATTCATTTTTAATCATAGCTAGTATTTCCCAGCAGCCATTGGCATGCAGGATTTAGATGCCATTTTTATGAGGCAGAAGGAAATTTGTCACTTAGATTGGTTTGACAGAAAAGTTTGAAAAGGTTTTCCCTTTAATATATGTATCTGAGGCCCAGGTTCTCTGATGCAGACCCATATAAATCAGTAGTAGTGTTTGAGCTGATGAAACCGTTACTTCCAATTAGAAGAAAATTCTGTAATTTTGATGCATGAATATATGAAAGGCTGATATGAAGCTTACCAGTGGATTAGCAACTGAACTTGAACTTGGTTTTGTAGGAAAGATAAAGGCTGACTTTTGTCCTCTCCTTTACTTTGTGTTTATACAGAGCTGAGCAAAACCTGACTTTTTCTGTAGCTAGTCTCCAGTGATATCACAGAATCACTTCTCTTATCCAGAGCAGCAGGGAGAAACTTGACTCAGAGAAATAGTGATTTGTGAATTGTCAGAAGTGTGGTCATTTGTGTGTTGCTTTGCAGCCCCTCTCTCCTACAGAGGTTGTATCCAGCCTCTGCCTCATGGCTGTCCACAGCTCCAGGGTAGACAGTGTATTTTAAAGAAAGGAGAAAAGCCTGTCATCTGCTCTGTACCACTGCTACCAAAACTCCACAGAATACAAACAGCAAGTCCAAGCTTAGCTGCTGGCAGCTTCCATCCACCTAGGAGGTGCCAGGGACTCTAAGGGAAAAGATGCAAATACAAGACCTGGATATCTGCAAATCAGTCCCAGCAACAAAAAGCTGAAAGAACTTTACTTGAGATTCTCAGTAAAGTATAGGTAAAATAAGTGTATGCAGGATTTGCATGCAATTGAAATAACTTGGAGTGTGTAAGGGAAAATGTAGTTCAGTGCAATGTATATTGCTATTGATATTTGAAGACAGAGGTTAAAAACTATAGTTTGCTTCACAGAAGATTCTGAGTTGGAAGGGAAGTGGCCCACAAGGATCATAAGTCCAGCTCTTCTAGGTAAATGACCCATATGGGGATTGGACCCACAAATCTTTTTGTTATCAACACTGCACCATGCTCCAACCAAGTGAACTAATCTTAGGGTCAGTTGCTGTTTTTCATAAAAGCATCCTTACTTTTTCTTCATCAGTGTTCCTCAGCGAACAATTTAGGCATCCTAGACTACATGTTCTCAAATTTTAGACATATGGCAGAAAAACAGTCAGTGAGGATATTCTCTAGAATTGTAAGTGTCCAAAAAATGTGGAATTGAAATTACAAAGATGTATGTATAACTTCTATTTTTTGCTAATACTAAACAGATTAATTCCATACATCAAACTGTTTTTTTGTGCATAGCAGGTCAGCTATCAAAACACGGAGAGCATCTATGTACAGCACTGGATCATTCAAGTCTCCAAAATCAGTTCTAGTTGCTGGGGAAGACAGTATCTCCCTGTACTACTGGAAAATTTTAACCTGAAACACAGTGGCTTGCATAAAGCTTTGATAGCAGTGACAGTAAGCGGATTTACTCTAACATTCACAAAGTTGTAAATACTGTGCAAAAGGAGGAGCTGACACAAAACTCCTGACTGCTGGTCTCCTTTCAAGCACTTACAATGTAGTTGGGTTTTTTTACTGTATATTTTCCTGTGAGAATAGGGTATCCAAACATGATGCCACGCTCAGTTTGATACTTCATCCAGCTCCCTTGTGGCATCATGTGCAGCTGAGTGTGACTGTGATATAGCAGTATGCAGGTGTACTTTACAGTTATTTTTGCAGGGACAATAACATGCAAAGGCAAGGTGGGAAGACGTCTTAAGAATTATTTTTTTCCAACATGATTTTCTGGAGTAGGATCAACTAACCATATACTTTTCCTAATAGAATAGTTAGCCAAATTTCCTCAGAGTACAAGGTGAAAAATTGCTGGGGGAATTAAAAATACACCAAAATAAAGGTAATAGCATAAATCAAGATGGGTTCCTGTTTCTTACTATCATTCTGTGTAGGTTGCAGTCCACTTCTCAGAGTGGCAGTCTATAAGAAGTGCTATAATCTAGCTGTAGCCTTCAGGGGTACACCTGCATTGGGGCCAAAGTAGCTAAGCTGCTCAATGCATAGAGGATGCTCAGTTCTCCTTGAAAAATGACCCAAACAATCCCTTGAAAAAAAAATGTATCTTTTTTTTCTCCCTCTGGAAGGAGTTTTTTCTTGTATAGGGAGGGTCACACTGCATCCACCAATCACTGTTGTTTCTAAGTGTCCACATGCAACAAGCTAATGAAGAACAAGCTAATTAGACAGAACTGATAAAAAACATTGTTACTTATTCCCTGAAAGCTCCAGTCTGTGGCTGATACTAAAATGAAGAGACTGTGCTTTTTAATGTGTTTCCCATTTGCTGTCTTATATTCTTTCTAGCTCTTCCTAGACTTTCTTTTTTGTTTTAAATTCCATTGAAACCATGGCAGCAAGGGCAGTGGAAGGAAAGAGCAAAGAGGTAGAGAACATGGAGTCCTTTTATACCTGAGTTTAGGGTAAGAAATTTTTTTATTATTATTCTGAAAATTTTCATTCTTCTTTTTTTCATTCTTACTTTGCTGGAAAACCTATTTTCCATTTTTAGAGGCTAGTTTGGGTGACAGTAAAACTTTTCCTCTGTTATTTCTACAACATTTGTTCTATCCATGCATCCTGAGATTTCCCAGCTGTAATACCCTACAAATCACATTGTATATAAATCATCATATATGCTCTTATATACAGGAATCTATTCAGGGTACAGTATTATTATGCAGTGTCATGTTTTCTTATGTCTAAATTGTAATTGCACAGGGAAGAATATTGCATAATCTTTCTATTATCAGACAGTTATTTATAATGCATACTGGAACATGTATAAAGGGATCATCAATATTACCTTTGAACAGACCCTAATCATTGGATACAATGTGTAGAAGTAGAAAACAAAATCAGGTGAGACATTTTGGCTCCAGAGCTGTAATTCTAGAGTGTCCCAAAGAAATTCTTGTGATTGTTGGTAGCTTCAAAGGTACTCATCTGTGAGAAGCTCATAAAAGCTTTAACTGGAACTGGAAACAACATAGGGAAATGAAACCTGAATGTCCAAATTCAAACATTTCCAAAGTGGTCTTGGAGATCAAGAGTGAAATTCTGAACCTGTAACTCTGAATGGATTTTTTGAAGCGGCAAAAATTCAGACAGGCACTTAACTGAGGACTAAAATCACTTGGCAGCATTTAAAATCCAGACTTAGTTTACTTTTCAGAGTCAGTGGACTGCTTTACCTTTATGTGCTAAAGGGATTGCAGAACATGCAGGTGAACTGCATAGAATCTTTCTATCCTGAGAGAAACACATTTAGCCCAAGAAGTAGCAGCTTTAATCTGAAGAAGGGTCTGAACTTCTGTAGAAGTTTGTGGATGATAAACATTTATTGCAAATGAGAGCCCTTCTGTATTTTAACAGGTAGTCTCTTGTCTTTTTATTAAAAAACAAAAACAGTAGTAAAGGAATGGGGAAAAGAAAATGAGTAAATACCAGTTGGGCCTGATTCAATATGAAAGATACTCTATGAAAAAAACCTGCATCTGAAGTTAGACTACAGAAGTAATATCCATTTAATTAGAAAAGTGTATGATTACAGGGACTAGAATCCTACAGGAATGAAAGAGATATAAAGTCCAACTAATTAATTTCTAAAAGTTATCAAAACCACATCGTAGTGATCACAACCACATCTTAATGAACACTGGAGTTATATTGAAAGATACACAAAACTATAATAACTCCATATCTCTCTAAGATTAGCACAACATATGCCACAAAGTTTTAAGGGCATTAATGGAAAAAGGAGATTTTTACAGAAATGAGATTGTATAGTTTTCACATACAGTTTTCTTGATCATAGCTTCTTTTGAGGTAACACTGTTACTGGCACTTGGATTCTAAAAATTTGTCCTGGTAATATTTCATTGATTTTAATAAAGAAAATAAAATATGCCAAAACCTAGAATGCATGTTTCTCTTATGACTAATCTTGGGAGAGTTTTATATGATAACATACAAATAAAACTTGTATTGCATCTCTCTGTATGGTCCACATCCCCTCCTTTTAACATTATATAGCCGGTTTTCTCATGCTTTCTGTTCCTTTATATAACTCTTTTAAAAACTAATAGTTTTGTGCTGATTGCTAGGGATAATTTTCACTGCAGATTTCTTCCTGGCAGGCTACAGTGATTCAGTAGATTACCCACCACTAAAGAGAAGTCCTGGAAATCTTAGTCCAAAAGGTTGTCCCTGATGATAAACACTTTGAGAAAGATATAAATGCCAATATTGATGAGCAGGTCAGGGAGCAGCCTTGACAGAGATCACAGAATACAGCAATTGTAATAAAATTCTTCCCTGGATGCACAATAAGAAAGTGAACAGTTTTTACAACTATCAAGAAAAACAGACAGGCATCTCATTGCTCTGTAATTCTGATGGGGATAATGCTGAAGACATTGCTTTCCTCAAGAAAAAGAAAATATTTTAATGCCTGCCTGGTAGATCTAGCAGATCCTGAGTAGGGGGAAAAAAGACCAGAACATTTTTTTCCTTTTAAGTTAGTAGAGTCAGTAAAGATACCTAAACTCTGTACAATTATGAATGATACTCTGATGTTTAAAAAATGGAGGAAACAGCTAATATGACAAATAAGAATCCCCAGAATTATTACTTTGTGTGGAAGGTCTGTCTGGCATGTTCAGGAGCATGTGCAGCAGGAAAGAATGACTGTGTAAAGACATGAGGTCAGAGAAATAGAGACTGATTTTTTTTTTCCTTCTCCAGACTGAGGCAGGTTGGGAATATGCTGAAGCAGAAGCACCAAAGAGAGAAGGATGTCTTCTAAGGTGGAGAAAAACAGAAAGAACGTCTTCCAAATGAGGGGCAGGATTTGGATGCTGAACTAAGTGAATTTGGATGCTGGACAATCACAGGGCAGTACTTCACTTGGGCATGTCATGGTATAAAGAGGGAAAGAGATCAAGAATGGAAAGGACATAGCTTAGGCATTGGAGCCTCTTTCCTATCATGGAAAGGCATGATATATTGTGAGTCCATCAAATCCCCTGGGAGTTTGTTGATATCTTGACTAGTGACTGCACAGACTCTGGGAACAACACTTGGGGCAGGTTAAAGACAGCAGGAGCATTAGTCTCTCCGAACACCTCATGGCATGCCACAGTATTGGATGGGAGGGGTGAGGGTGCACCAGGGAAGATTAAATTTGACTTTGTCCTTTTACTGCAGATGCTAGAGCAATAGTTAGCAGACACAGAGAGAGATACCTGCTCGTCGTATAATGATAAAATAAGCAGAAGCAGGAACTGGATTATCCTGAAGCCAAGAACAGGACTGTGTTTCCAGAGCAAGCTGTCTACATCTAAGATACAGCCCTGGATGCCTGCAAGCAGCTAAAAAATGTAGAGGTCAAACTGACTGCCTTGATAAAAGTGCTGGAAATATTCAGAAAGTGCAGGTATTTCAATGGGCCAAAATATTAACATCTGGCAGAGCTCAAAATCTGCCTGATTTTTTATGTACAACAACAGTGTCAAGCAAACTCCAATCTGGACAATCAAGTCATAGGAAAATAAATTAGGTTCCACAGAGCAGACTGAAGGTCTCTAAGTGTGGAATTCAACTGGCAGTTCTAAGCAGCTCTGGAAAATTTTGGGTTTTAATAAAGATCCTTCATTCTGCATTATGGGTTTTTCTTGATGTTTGAGGAAACTCAAGATTTGAAGAAATACCCCTAAAGCTCACTTTCTGACTACATTTCTCCAGGTGTACAAAGAGAACAGAAGCAAAACCTCAGTCTTTTCTCTGTAAAAAGGAAGAATAAAGGAGGTGCTTCTTGCCTCCTGGAAAGCAAATCCTTCCTTGTAAGAATGGATGCAGAAAAACTCAGTAATGTGGAGTACTCATGAACTCAGTAGAGGCAAGGAGATGGGAGGAGGATGTGGTTTTGACAACAGCAAGAAAAGGTGACTCCTTTCTGAGGGCTCTGTGTTATGCTAGTTTATGCTAGACAAGAGGTCTTTATCCTCCCTTCTTTTAAACATGGGCACAGGCTGCACAGAGACGGTGCAGTCTTTTAGTGGAGGTATTCAGAAGTCATCTGGAGACATTTCTGAATAACAGGCTTGAGGGGACCCTGCTGGGGCAAGTGAGGTTGACTAGATGACATCCAGTGGGGCCTTCCAACCTGACACATTCTGCAATTGTGTGAGATGCTGTCCATCCAGCCCCAAGAGGCATACAGTGTGAGCTGGGGAAGCTGCTGGAGAGCCTAAAAACACAGCTTTGCTTGTGTGGACACCACGAGGTTCACTGGCCTGTGAATTGCAGTGAGGCTAGGTAAAAACATTTCAGGGCCTGAGGATGGCTTGCTCAAGTAACTTTTAAGACCAGAGGTGAGAGACAGCACACTTCCCCTCATGGCCTCTGGTCCCGCTGGTGCTGAAACAAGCAGTGCACTTACGGACTCGTTCCATCCCGTACCGCCTTCTGGTTCACAGTCTGGTTTGAACACATCATGATGCATTTTCTTCCCTTCTGGAATGTCATTATCTAATGAAGGAAAAACATCACTTCCTAAAACTTATCCCCTTGCCACTAAGATTTGCACTGTTGTTGTCTGTAGCTTGAAAACTGTTGATGAAAGAAGTTTTGTTAATCAAGGACTAACTTTCTCTCCATTAAAATCTTCAGCCAGCACATTCAGTCAAAATCCCAGGTGCGTATCTCCACTGACTTAATTGGCCTACTCAAATCTATGCTGTTTATATAAAAGGCCAAAACTTTTGTAGTAACAAACTCAGTATAGGAGTCCTTATTCAGGAAGGAGTTGCATTGAGTCCCATAACATTTGATAAAAGATCTTAAACAGGCAATTTTTCTTTTTTTTTTTTTTTTTTTTTTTTTTTTTTTTTTTAAGTTTAAGAAACAAAAGTAATGCAGCTGATGTGGCATAACATTTGGCTGACCTCAAGGAAGTTTTGGTAATTGACCACTTTTAAACTTACATCTTAGGGGCTTCATTTGGTGACGTTTTTATCCTGTATTATCCATGAAGATTCCCCCATCAGTACCTAAACTGATTTTGGTGAAAACATATTGCATCCTTTTATTTGGCTTTCTTTGCATTTGATCAGTTTCTATGTTTACTAGACTTCACTTCTGTTTTGTGATGATTTTTTCCTTCCTTGTTCCAGGCACTGGGGATGTTATTAGCAAATAAATTGATAATGGGAGATGAAGTGCAGAACTTTTGAAGCATTTCACATTGAACTTGAACATTATGCATAGCTATCCATTCAGTCCCATGGCTGGCAGAGAAACCCTGGCTCATACAAGCCAGCCTATTCCCATATCCCTGTCTGGCAATGCATATGTAATGCACAGTGAAATATTTCCACAGGAGTTCTATTTTGGACTAACTTTTAGAAGAAAGACAATTGCACAGAGGAAGGGTGAAACATTAAAAAAACTTTAATGCTGCATGCCATTAGGAAGTATACACCTGCAGAATCTGAGGAAAGCAAAAATTTCATATAGAATTAAATTTGTTACCCTTATATAAACTTCCACTATTTTAATTGGCAACTCCACATATTTTCCTTCCTCGTCAAACTATAGGTAAGGTCCGTGGTTGGGAAAATCAGTTTATTTCTGTCAAAGTCAAAGAATTTTTACCACCTAAGTATTTAGCAAAATGTATATTTTACATCTAAAAAGCAGTAATTTTGTAAGCAGTGAGCTTCACAGCACCCTGCTTTATATAGCTAACTGCAGATGTAATTTTACTCATATTAATGTTACGTGTTTGTGACAAATTACAAGGCAATGCTTGTGATGATGGTCTCTTTTCTTAAAACAACATCAGTCATCTGGCAACTAATCCATATGAGAAATTACTTTTAAATCAACCTTCTTAAACACAAGATAACAAGATAACATTAGGAAGTGTTTCTTGTAATTGCTCAAAGTGTGGCTTGCTCATATTTAAGCTTCAATATATTTTATTTAAAGGTCTTAGAACCATCTTATTAATGACTGCTGCCACTTTGAAGCCTTTGTTTATCTTGAAAGATGGAGGGGATGAGCAAAAGCTCTTTTGTCCCTGTCAGGCACTGGGACAGGCCTGCAATATTGTTTGATTGGGAGGCAGCAACTTCCTAGATTCACTTCTTCACATGGGAGAGATAAGCACTTCAAAGCTTCCCCACTGCATAGCAAAGGAAGTATTTAAACGTTCTGTTTCTTTGCAGGTGTAAAAACTAAACAGCAACACTCTTCCCTACCTTCTTCTGTAAATAGGATGGGAAGAAAATGTGCATGGAAGGTTGCAGTAAACAGCATGTTGTGGTCACTTGTACTCACTGGGCCATAAACCAGGCTGGAGTGACTAACACTCGCATGCTAGGTAAGATAAATTGAAGCTAGGATGTTCAGGGAGAGCCTAGGTTGCTATAAAGTAATAACAATGCTATTACTTCTTTCCTAAAGGTTAGAAAGCTCTTTCCAAGAAGACCTTACAAAAGCTGTTACCATTCTATGACTCAGACATTTCAAACCAAGGGAAGGTAAACCAAGACAGAACAGATGCTTGAAATACAGAATAATCTTCAGTGTGTGTCCCAAGATAAAAGTGAGGAATCTTGAAGCTATATTTCTGTAACAAGAATGCCAAGTGAAAAAAACAGGTGAGCAAAGCTCTTTGAAAAGTAATTTTTTAAAATGGAAGTATTGCTGATCTGCTGTCTTTCCTCCTTCTTGAATTCAGTCCAAACTAGATCATCTAGGGCTAAAAAGAATTTGGATTTCCAGATGAAATATCTTAAGAACTGAAAACTAAAAGGTGTATTAAACTGTGGCTTTCTTTATTGCTGAAAGCTGTCATACAAATGTCTTTGGTTTATACCAAGACATTTCTTGGTGTGCTTGTCTAAGCCCACAGTCTTCTGTAGTATCCTGACATTAGGAAACATCAATCTTTCAGAGTTCACAATGGTGTGTGTTGCCTTGTAGAAGTTACAAGTACAAAGAAACAACTTCCTCCTCACTTCCTCCTGTGAGAACACAGCGTGTTTTCCTATTTTCAGTTCCACCCTTCATTCCACTACATAATGTCTTTTCCATGAACAGCAATTTACATGTCCTCTGACCTCTCAGTAACTGGTGCAGCTAACAGTCCCTTTGCAGGTCTACAGCCCTCCCTTCCACCCAGCCTTTGACCCTACTGTGGGCTGCTTGTTCAAAGACAATGCACTAAGGGAACTGGTTGAAGGAAAGGACTAGCTTTTGGAAAAAAGACAAAGGATCAGGTCTTATCTGAAAGTGCATGTCATGCAAACTGCATATTGGGCATAACTGGCAGGCCTTTAATATTGGAAGCTGCAGGGGAAGAGGCCATGAACTCCTCTGTGCCAGTTACAGCTGCTGTCAGGTGGTTTGAAAGGGATGAAAACAACCCACTGCATGCCAAAACCTCAGCTAGGTGAAAGCAGTACATGGCACTTCTGCTCAAACATATTTTAACAAAGAGCAACCCCTAGGACAGGATACACCGGAGAAAAGTTGAGGAAATCTGCAAGATGGAAGAGGTGGAGGAGATACATGGAAGAGACACAGTCTTGTCTTGGAAGGAGCCACTCCATGCCAAAGAAGAGACACCCTGTAGGGAACTGTGGCACATGGAGGACTTACTGTGAAACTCTAGAATAGTAAGGCAAGAAGCAGTGGAGGAAAATGAGTAAGAGGCAAGCAACAGCAGAAAGAATTATTACACACTGACCCCACATTGCCCAGTGCCTCACAGAAAGAATTGGGGCAAAGGGACTGATCGTAACACCTATTGAAAGCAAACAATGTCAAGACCAGAAAGGGGTAGGAGACGTGCTTAACATGAGCTAGGGAAGGAAGGAGAAAGGTCTTTCCCTAAGTGTTTATGTCTGCCTTTTTCCTCTCTGTATCTGAATCAGTAGTTGAAATTTTGTGTTAGCCGTCAATAAATTAAATTAAGCAGGAAGTCCCATGCAAGACTGCTTTATCTGCAAAGACCTATCACACCTTCCACAGGAGACAGAAGCCAGAATATTTGCTGTGCATGAAAGAGTTGGAAGACACAAAGGTCTTCAAGAAGTCTATAGGAGTCACATATGCTCCTCTGCCCTGAGATCTCAAACTTCTCAAATATAAGAATAGTTATTCTTAGAAGCTATTTGCAATGTGGCTATTGACTTTGTACAGCCTATTCATTGGATCTAACTGTGCCCCCTTCTCCTGTCATCCTTTTTGTACCATTTACCAATGCTTGTCCCTCACTGACCTCACATCACTGCCATGCCAAAAGGAGAAGCAAAACTGGAGAAATTATATCCAGTGGTGCACAAGGATTTCCCACCATCCTATAGGTATTTTAACAGAACAAAATAAATTAAATGTTCCATTCACTTCTCATGAACAGCTGTATATTAGCTGTTATTGGAAAATGTTGTTCAAATGTTTCAACGGTTGGCACCAATTCCCATAATTTAAAAAATCCAGCGTCCTGATGATGTTGCAAAACACTTTCTTTAGAGGAACCTAGGTTTAAATAGACATCAGTAGCAGAGCAATTGTCAGCTCTTCAGTATTGACATAGGTCTGTTTCCACTGAAGTTAAATCGCTAATTCTTAAAAAGAATCCATCCAATATAACTCCTCTTTTGAGCTTTTTATGTGGGATGAGACATAATGCTTTGTTGATTGTAAACTAAATGTGCTTTTTCTTGCTGTGTTCTGACTAACCATGCAGAAATTCTTCGTTTTAGAATTTAAAATTACAATCCAGCAATGTTTGGAAATGTGTAAAATGCTAAGTTCTAGCATACTGTGAAAAACACACAGCTGCATTTATACACTAAATAAAGACCTTGTTTTTATTTCAGTTTTACTACCAGATGATGGTAAAACCAGAATTAATCTGTTGAAGTCAGTGACATTATGTAGCAGTTACACCAGGGAAACCATGGTCAGAATCAGGAATTTTTATATTTTGTCTGGCCCTTAGCCCATTTGTCAGATGCTGACACACAGGTACTATGGGAAGGAGCTGGGGTCACTGTGAAAATGAATGTCATCTTTTATTCAGTGCAGAAGGGTCTGCATTATTAATTTGAATATTCACTGCTATCTATGATACTCCAGTGCATTATGTCAGATTACAATCTGCCTGAGCTCTCTGGAATTTGCTTTCAGGTGTTTGTATTTCTGTGCCGCTTGAAAAATACCATGGTGTTAGTCTGAGCATGGAAATAAAAGCCAGGAAAGTCAAATATACAGTTCCCTCAGTAACCATGTGTCATCCAGATTGCTCACAATAAGGCAAAGCATTAACAGCATGAACGATAACATCAACCACTTCACTGCAGAAGAGAAACGGCAGTGCATTATGTCTATAGAGGGAACCATAATTTTGAGTTGCCTGCCTTTTGTGCATTACTTGTTTTCATTCACTGAGCATTTTATGCCTTGAAAATGCACTGCTATACTTTCATAAATTGCACCACATGATTTTACAGGGCTCCTGACATGTAACAAGCAAAAAATTTGGAAGGGTTTGCATGATGGGTGGTTTCTAAGGGAGGACTCCATGTCGGAAGACACCTTCAGCTATCAGATAATATTGCTATGACCAGGCCATTTCTCCGGTAGCTAAAACACACTTTCATGGATTTTGTATTTGGAGCAAGTCAGCTTGCTCACTGTAATCTGTTAAAAATAAATTGAGATTTATTTTTATAAAATTTGTGAATAATTGTAAATGTCTCTATAAACTGACAAGACTGAATTCATCCTTATTTGTAGCTATCTATCCAAATGTTACCTTTCACAGTTCCTTGCCTTTTTATTGCCATAAGTGACATGGAGTACAGGACATTTGGTCCTGTTGAAGCTGTTTATTTTTGATTTATTCCTTTCAGGCCAACACTCTTGGTACACTCAGTACCTCTGCAGCTGTAGGACGGATCCTTGCCCAGTTTGTACCGGCTCAGCTCAGGAGATTCGGGGAGCGGAGCTGGAGACGTGGGCGGCTGGAGCACACTCACCTCGCAGGTAATTCCGTGCCCGGGTTCCTGCTCTTTCCTCCCACAGTCCCCGGGAAGAGATGCCCGGGGGGCCGGCGCGGGAGGCAACGCGAGAGGCCGGGATGCTTTTCGACGCACCTGGGAGCGCGGAGTCTCACAAAAAGCAGTGAGCGCGGGCAGCCCCCGCACCGCCGTCCCGCCGTACGCGGCCGGGGCGGACACGCTCATCCTCGCAGTTTGTTTTTGCCTGCACTGTGCACGCCCATATGCAAAACGCCGCGCCCTCCCCCAGCCACCAACAACAGCCGCTGCCGAGGGAAAATAAAAAATAAAGGGGGGAAGGGGGGCCGCGGAGGACAGGAGAGGTAGAAAAAAAAAGAAAAGCGCAAAGAGAAAAGGCGACGGCGAGAAGCCCCCAGAGGGAGGGGAAAAGCAGTGTGCTGGGCGGCCCCGTCCGTGGAAGGGGCGGTCTGGCCCGCCCGGGGCAGCTCCGCGCCGCCCCTATAAGAGGCACTGCGGGGCGGGGGCGCCCGGCAGCGGCAGCGGGGCCGGCGGCGGGGCTGGCAGCGGGGCCGGCGGGGATCGCGGAGCGGGCGGCTCCCCGCGGGACCGACGGCGGCTGCCGGCCGGGCAGGTAGGTGGGGGGGAGGCATCGCGGACAGCTGTCGGGAGGCTTCCCACTTGTCCCCGCTCCGCCTGGAACGGGCGGCACAAAGCGAGAGGGAAAACGCAAATCAGTGGTGGTGGTGTGTTCTGAGAGGCTCTGTTGTTGCTTTTGGGTTTTGTTTTTTTGTGGTTTTTTTGTTTGTTTGTTCGTTTGGGTTTTTTTTGCTTATTTTCTTATTGCTTTGGGGCTTTTGTCTTCCGACGTGGTGCCACTCTCTGTGCCAAGCCTGTCGGCAGCGCGGCTCGGAAGATGGTTTACGGCGTAGCGGGGCATCGGAGAGGGGCTGATAGTGTTTGTGTGTGTGAGGGGAGTGGTCGTGTGTGCTGATTTTTTTAAAAAAAGTTACTATATTTTAGCTTACCCTGAGCGAGGCGACTCTGAGTTGGCAGCGCTCGCGGAGGGTGGTTCACCTTACCGCTGCCTTTCCCAGCCCCGGTGGGTGCTAGAAGATAACGGGAGGGTTGTCATCCCCTTCGTTCCTACGTGAATCCTGTAAAGTCGCGGGGGTGGGATAAGGGGAGGGCCTTGGGATGGGGCGGGGAGCTTAAAAATAAAAAAATCGATGTGGCTGCCTTTGTAATGGGCAGGAGGCTTAGTTGTGTGCAACACATCGTGCTGCTGCTTGCCAGACTGTTGTGAAGTCTGGAGTCCTATACCGCAACCTATCATCAGGCTGCTGTTACAAAAGACGAGCTGCACAGCAGCCCAGATGCCTAAAACATCTGGATTTTAAGATACTCGGATTCTAAACTAAAAGTTCTTATTAAACCCTATTTCTCCCTAGTTTTAAACAGAAGTGCCCTCTTTCCCTCAAGATGTTGATCTGAGAGGTTTTAAAGTCTGTACAAAGGCATACTTAAAGGATCAAAGTTGATTTCGGGTGTGTTGGAATAGATCTCACTGAAGCCAGTGTGGTGTAAACATCTTCTAAATTAAAACCTAAAATGGGCTGAATCTTTTTGAAAATTACTATTATGGATGAATGCATTAAAATATATTTTCGCCTTTGAAAATGAGTTGGTCTTTGTACTGCAGAGACCAGCCGTGTCTTGGGGATGTTCCATTAACAACAGATGGTCAAGCCTGCTGTCGAAAGGCTATTGTAATTGAACAGTCTTACTCAGTTTTGAAAGGGGGTCATGGTAGTAAGCATTTCAGCGCAAATGCTTCTCGCATTGCTTGGTGCTTGTGGCATAGCTTGACTCCCTAACAAATGGAAATGGCAGAGTATTCTGACACTTTGCTATCACTCAAATCAGTGCATGATTCTGTGATGACACAATAGGATATTAAGCTAAATGGGTAGTACCTGCAGTGTTTTACTGAGTAACTGATAAAAATGGTGTTGGTGGATCGTCATTGTGCACATTTGAATTTTAATTTATGTAAGAGTGAGTTGTGTGACACAGTCTATATCTGGTATGGGCAGCAACTTGATGTCTTTACTCATGACATGAAACACATTGTTTCTCATAATCATAATTTAGTAGGGCTGATTATAGCAAAAATTAGAAGTCAACCCTTAAAAAAGATGGGGTTAAAAGTTTGGTACCATGGAACACAAGTGTTGCATAATAAAATTTAAATTGAGCTTATTAAGTTGAGAATATTTAGCATTAAGTAATATAATACCACACTTTTTATGCTTATTATAGGTGTTCTGAGGGGGTTACTAGCTGGCCTCTGGACAGCAAGAAATCACAATTTGCTGTAATTTGGCATTAGAATGTAATAATCCATCAGTTAGCCCAAAACTATTTACAGTAACTTTCCTTGATAAGTTGCTGCTGAAGGACATATAGTCATATGATCATTATGTGACAGGAACACCTTGGGTACAGCTATATGTAGGATTGTAGTGTGTCCAGTAGTCGTGGTAGTCTTTCCGATATTAGTTCCAAATTTCCTGTGACTAGAGCTGCATAGCAGTGCAAGCAGTTATGTTGACAGTTTTTTAATGGTCTCCTTATGCACTCAGGCTGAGACACGTTTATAAATCAGTGTGCCGTAGGCAGCTGCTAGCAAACTTTTTTGTAGTGCTAAATTTTTTTCAAACCCAAACATCACTCAGTGCTGTGTTGACGGGACCAGAGACTTGATCTGGCACCAGATTTGGTATATATCACCACTGTGAATATAAAGAATAGCTCCTGGTCAAGCGCGCTTCTGAATAGCAAACGCCATTAGCTTAAAAAAAAGGCCAGTATACTCTTTTTGGCCTTTGTTCCAGTAGCGGCCTTTTCTCTAGCACTCCTTAGGCTGTACTTCTCCCTCTCTTTAGAGGGTAAATTAGTCTTCTGTGGTTCACAAATAAGCCTTGGTGACTTAAAGAAAGTGACAGCAGATCTTCTGTGTGGATTCTGGGTTGGAGCAGTCTCACGTGTTAATCAAGTGTAATACATTTCAGAAAGGACGTCTTCCCTTGCCTACATTTCTTTAAGGCTGTTCTCTCACCATTGAGTTCGCTGGGTAGAGTTAGACTCATGAAGACAGAGCAGAAGGAGGATTGATACTGAACTTATCTGTCTGTGGCCGAATACGATGAGCTGTGATAGTGTTTACTTTGTGCATTGCACCATGCAGGTGCAGTACTTCTTAGGGTGTGGTTTCTCCAGAACTTTAATCCAGAGTAATTGAAGGTTGCTAGTGAGCTGGTTATGGACCTGCTTCATTTCCCCTGGCCTGCCTATTCTTTTCTCTCCCTGTCTGTTTCATCCTTTTTCCAAACACTGAAGTTCACCAACCCAGGGTGAATAATTGAAAACAAACTCTTCTTTTTGCTTGGTGGCTTTTTTTTTTTTTTTTTTTTTTGTTTGTTTTTTTTTTTTTTTGTTTTTGGTTGGTTGGTTGTTTTTTTTTTTTTCTGTTTGGTTGGGTTTTTTTTTTTTTGTCCACCCCAGCATCCTGTGTTCAGAGTCTTCTCATGGCTTTGTGAGCACTGGTGCCAGCACAAAGATGATGACAGAAGGGGAGCAGAGAGGGTCCCAAACTACTACTTTGTTTGAGTAACCTTCAGACACCCTCAGTGTTTATGTATGTCTTCTAGGCTGGGCAACACACCAAATCCTGAAATAAGTCCAGAGGCCATGGCTGACCAAACATCATCATGTTTCTCTTTTGCTGGTTATTCTTGATGACTCCTGTAAGAGGAGCTAGAGTCAGAGTTTACTACATTTAGTAAAACACATTTAATATATAAGATATATTTTCCTTGATTGTCTGAGGCTGCTAGGGATTCCGCCTGCTTTCTTCAGGTCTGGCATGGCAAAAATTCACTCTATTTAAATTATTTCATATTTATGCCAGCTAAGGATTTGAATTCTGAATGCTTGAAACTTGTTTAGTGTAGTTGATGAGTATGCCCATCTGCAGTTACTGATACTAAGAGTATAGATAAAAAATGGTAAGACTCTGCTTCTAGTGATTAGGAGATGATCACCACAGAAAAACTCAAAAGTTAAAATGTCTCATTCTGTAGCTGCATGTCTTGCTTGTGTTGATTGCACAAAAGTAATACAGATGATTCAGAAGAAATACCATGGCTAAAAACTACTGAATGGAGTAGCTGAAGTACCCGGTTCCCTTTCTTTGAAATAAGTGGCACCAAAGCTAGTCCTGTCTTTTTTAGCATTTTTGATGGGCAAAAAAAGTACTTTTGCTTGCTTCAAGGACCGAATGAGAGACAGAGTAGGATGGAGAACTGTTGATGCAGCTTTCCTGACACAACAGGCTAACACTGTAGGAAAAAATGGGAGCATTCAGATCTTTATTTGTGGGTTATTAGCAAAAGAGCATGATCATAGGTAATAAAAATGCATGTCAGTTTGAATGCCATAAGTATCCACGTACAAGCTGACCTTTTCCCTCTTCTGTTATTTTTCTGGAGGAGTGTTGCTTAGCAGAGCTCTGCCTAATGCAGTGAGATTGGTTTGCGTTATGCTGACTTTGTTAGAGAACAATTGGACAGAAAAAGGAGAGCAAAGAGCCTCTAAGACTGTTCTGGCTTGGGCTAGATAGCAAGGTTACTTTCTGTGAAAGAACAAAGTTGGAGCCTTTTACCACACAGTTCAGAGATCATTCTGGGGATCTGATTTCCTTTTTAGCAAATAGCAGGCAGGGTTGTGTGGAAGACAGGTGGCCAAAACCTGTTAGCACTCTATTTGCTTGATTCTCTGAAAAAACTTGCAGTTTTGGTGATGTAGGTGGCAAGAGCAACGCTAGGGACCAGGAAAACTCTGATCCCAGCGCATCTGCCCTTCTTGACTGTTTGCTCTTACCTGCTTTCACCATTGTTCTAATAATGGCATGATCAAAGTTTATACTCTTTATGGTAGAAGTCAAAGTGTGTTTTTTCTCACATTCAGCCAGTAATACATCTTTTTTCAAGACTTCAGGCTGTGTTGCTAATGTCAGCAACCTGGGTGTACATCCAATGTTTTTAGAAATATGCCTGTTTTTACAGTTGAGTTTTTGTGCCTTAAAAAGAAACATGTTATCATAAATGTTCTTTGAGAGCTGTGTTCATAGGTAATATATTGATATTCTGGGGATCTGTTGATGGCTTTTTTCTCTTCCTGTTATTCTAATTGTGTTCCTACAACAAGAGTTTGGCTATGACTGCCAATGAAAACAGTTAGGACCAAACTTGAGTGGTTTAAAAAAACCCAGAACTCTCCTCATCCAAACAATAAAGCAACACTGAGCTTTTCTGAATGCAGATCCATGGATATTTCTTTGTGGTATTAATTCAGGAACCAAAGTTCAAAATCTACTCTTCCTCTGAATGCAGTGTTCTTATTTAATAAACTGAATGAATGGATGCTGCATTTGTATTTTTATTCTGCCAATGGGAAAAGTGCTTTTTATTTATTTGTTTTAATGTATATTAATTATTCTTTACCCAGTTAAACCAGAGTAGCAGTTCTTACTGCTTTGTTTCCCATCTTTCTCAAACCTAGATTTAAATATTTATGCTAAAGTGAGCAACAGGAGTTTTTCTATTGTGTTTGGGGATATCTGGACTCAACATCTTTCTTTTAGCAAACTAATGCAGTCACCTCTCCACCATCAGTTTTCATATTTCTACAGATTTTATTTTTCCCAGATTTTTTTTAATTCTCCTCATAGCCAGCCATGTTTCCCAGACCTGCATTCCCTGTTCCTTGTGACATACTCTTTATATTCACATCTCTACATCTCTTCTCCCAATTATCTTCGTATAGAAAACCAGATATAATTGCAAAATGGCGTTGTCTGTTGCAGCGTGCTTTGGCTCCAGTGGAACTTTCTTAACACCATTAAGGATATTCTAAACTTAATGTAAAAAAAAAAATGTGTGTTTTGGATCCTATATCTATAAAAAACTTGCAAAATTTCTTTTTACTCACCTTGCTCTCTTGTAAGCTTATTGCTTTTCTCACTTTATCCTACTTCTGCACTTGCCTGCTGTTTGGTTGGAATTTAGTCCTCCACATCTCTTCAGCTCTTTGTTTAGTCCTTTGAAGCTTTAGGGGAAAAGTAACAGAGCTCTGTCCTGAAAATACTTCTGAATTGTGAGGTGTAGCTTAGGACTTGAACAAATTCTGTCATCCTTCTTTCCTGGATATGTCTCTGTGTGATGTTGAATTAGGTGTACATTAGCCTGCTTTGCATGGCTTTAACTGCCATGCTCACCCTAGGGATTGAAGCTTCAGTGGTGGAGGTGCAGCTGGAGCTGAAGAATAGAAAGAATAGAAAAATAGTAACCACTGTTTGCTCTGTGGATCGGGTGAAACGGGAAGATTGGCACATGTTTTCTGGCAGTGCTCCAAGCTAACTGTCCTGTGCCACACCTGACTCAGCAGGTACGTGGGCTGCCTTATTGTGTGTGCCAGCTATTTTCATATTCTTCTATGAATAACTTTAGAGATAAATGGTTATTGAAGTCTGGATGGGTTGCCAAGATTGATCAGAAATTCATTCCTCTTCACAGATGAGACTCACTGATCTCAAAAGTACTTGGGCATCTCTTTATCACTTTAGTGGATTACCATCTTCTATATCAGCACAGCTGGATGGTAGCCATGTGGGAGCCAAGGTCTTCTTGTAGGCTTTACAGACTCCAACTCTGCTAAATACTGACTTTGCCAGTTTATTGCTTTGTTTCGTCAATGCCATTTCCTTTCATTGTGCTGGATGTTTTTTCTTGGCTGATATTTTTCTGTGTATTTCAGGGGTAATTTTGGTTCATTTGCTGTTACCTATAGCTGTGCCACAGATATCAGTGTAGTTGTGTAGATAGCAAGCTTAACACACAGCTTGTTCTTTTTGCCTCTGAGTCTCAAAGGCACCACTGTGACATTCTCTACACTACAAGCCATGTTGTGTTCTCCTCTTTTACTGAAAACATGCCCTGGTTTATGGCATGATGTTCCCAAATGGCAAAGATGGAGAGGAAAATAACACTGCAGTTTCTTTTGATGTTACAGGTCAGGCATACATTCAAACTGCAGTTCAGTCTTGTGCTGAACACCATTGGTGTCCTCATCTTGTCCCAAGACAAACAGCAAGTCCCAAAAGCAAGATGTAGGAGAAGTTTCTCCTTTCCAAATAAGTCCTTAAGAATGAGATGACAAGGACACAAGGCTTCATGTCTTTGCTTAGTAGAAGACAGAAATATTCCAGCTGCTTAAGTGACTCTGCAGTAGGATCATGGAGCATCTGTCAGTGTTGCACTCTTTAAAACCAGGTATCTGGCTGATTAGTGTAAATGATTCGGTGACCAGCATGTTCTGTGGAAGGGGTGGTGGTTGAGCGTGTTTTTGTCCTAACATTGTCTAAGTGTGTGGATTTCTTTTGGGAAAAGCTGCTTTCTTGGGGAGGCTGTGTCTTCCTTCTCTCCTCTGTGGTTGCTGCCAAGTAGAAAGGTTCGTTTTGCAACGTGAAATTCTTTACCCCTTTTTCCTAGTTGCAGTTATATTATCCTTCAACAGGATGTGTCAAAAGCTGGAAAAAGTGGCTGTGTAGCACAGCCTTTTGCAGACTGCGTGCTGACGATACTATACTTGCTCAGAGATCAAAGCTTAATGGCATGAATTGAGCTCAAATGTCGCAATTATTATTTTAGCAGGATGTTCTATTATTTCTGCATTCCACTAGAAAAGAGCCATTCTTTGAGAGCCAAAAAAAAAAAAATCATCTGCTAATATGGACTATGGATTTTTGGACATTGGCCGTGATAAAGCAAATCACATTTTGTGTTTGTTTTTGCCAAAGAATGGACTAGATTCTTGCCTTTTTTTTTTCCATGGGGAAAGTAGGGGACACTCAGTATAATGTTGGAAGTTGAAATGCTTCACGTATTTCACAACCTTCTAGTAGAGACTAATTTTTTATAAAACAGATGACTGCATTTCATCTTGTGTATTATATTTGACACTTAAGCAATTGTCTTGCCAAAGTGCATGCCACAGTCCCTTGCATGTGCATTCCTTAGGGTAAGTCATGCTATGGTGCATGCAAACTTGACATCATCCATTGCATTGGAGTTGTGCTTGTTTTCATCCATGAGCCCTCTATAAGTGTGCAAGAAGTAATGAGAACCAGCTGTTGTGATCATTCTGGTAGGCAGATATTGCTGACCTGTGACAGGTTTTTCAAAATTACTTGGCGTGTTGTGTCACAAAGGAAAGTTGTATAGCAGCAGCCATTTTTGAAAATGTGGATCTGTGTGAAGGTTATGAGGAGGCACTGAGGACTCTGAAAATTGCTGTCCAGTCTTTATTATGGAGCAGTTTGTAAAGCAGTGCTTTCCTGTGTGAGGAACTGTCCCATGTGTTTATTTTTTCTGATTGGTAAGGATAGGGCCACCAGTGTCTCAGAAATACCTGTCCTAGGAGTTTGGCTTTGACAGGAGAGGCAAGTTAGATACTCTGAACAGTTTAGGTCCAGGAATGTCAGTGCTTAATTTTGGGCCAGGTCTTTCAAAATGATCATCTGTTTGTCTATATAGTGGAGCATTCAGAAGAGCTCAGCACATAATATACTGACTTAAGAAATACCCATTTTCCCAGTTCTTGTGCCAAGGCTAAATAACTTTAGAAGCCACTTGCCATTTTGCCTGAAGAACTGTGAAACTAGATTTCTGCTCTTAACATGACATTATGTTGAGCCCGAGTTGTGCCAGAACTAGATCCAGGCTTGCTTCTCTGTATAGTACCTAGTGCATAAAGAAGAACCTAATACTGGGCTGGGGTTCTGTCTCTAGTTGTTTTCACAGCAGCAGTTCAAGCAGGTTGTGAAAAAATATTTTATTGTTGGCCTGTGCTGAAAGAAGTCCTTTTCCATTGGATGTCTCCAATATTCTGTGAGGTTGGAGCCCCCTTAAAACAATGTGAAATTATTTATTTGATGTTTTGTAGCTGTGTGAATGCTGCCTTAAGGGTCCTGTGGATGAGTGAGAGGCTATGTGTCTTCGTCCAGAGGTGGCAGGTTGCTAGAGGTATTCCATTAGACTGTTTCATGATATTCCTGATATTTTGGCATAATCCTTTAAATGTTGGGTTTACCAAATTTTACACCCTCCTCAAGGAGGGAAAATGAGTTCAACTGGATGGCCTTGTTGAAAGCCATTTTATAGCTGCCTTCAGTATTAGTAAGCACTGGAGAACAAGACCAGAATCTAACCCAAGGCCAGGTAGTCAGTGTGGAAAGTAAAGTAGAGGATTGTGCCAATAACTGCCACTAAAATACTGTTGTTTGTCACCCTAATCAAATTCTTGTCTGCTGACCCAGAAGCTCTCCGGTCACATTGCCAGGAACAAGGAGTTGATGTAAACTCTGTGACATGACCTGGGTGATTTTGAAGAGGAAAGAGCTTCTCACTGAAGGACTCTTTAGATGGAACAGAAAACTTTGTGTTCTGTATTCATTTGGCAAAAGGAAGAGAAGTGTCCTCTGTGGGGAGGTTATGAAAGACCAGCTTTTAGTGTCTGTGTGCCTCCAGTGATAACGATCCTGTGTCCCAGGCAGGAGCCTGTAGGTCCAAAGCTCACACCACCGCTGTTGATCCTGCACTGGTTGTGACTGCTACAGACTAGCAGTGCTTAAAGCCAAGAGAGACGTGTGGGATCTGATAGTTTCATTGTAATCTCTGCTTTTGCTTGCTGGTGGCCTTAGGTGAGTTGCTTGAACTCTGTGCTGTTATTGCTTTTTATGGCACCTTCTTGTAACCTGTTTCAGTCTCTTTGGGTTAAAACATTATTTTAAAAGATCAGACTGTTGTAAAATTGTCGGTTGTTCAGATGGCAGTTTCTCATCTTTCTTAGAGCTCCAGTAGATGTTGTAAGTTTTTTGACTGCTTGGAAGTTTTAGAGATAGGAATTACAGATTTGTTCCTTTGGTTTTTGCAAGCTTAGTATGACTTTAGATCACAGAATGGACATTACTTTTGCTTCTTTATGCACTACTGGGAGTTCTTTGTCCAATTAGATCTCTAGCAGTGGGATAAAAATTGCTTGCACTTGCCCAGAGCTGCTCTTTATCTAGCCTAATCTTAACAATTGGGATCAAAACTTCTTTCCTTCTAGTTACAGTTACTGTGCTGGAAAAAGGGAAATCCTAGTGTTTGTCAGAGAAGTAGCCAAAGCACTAGGCCTTGATTTGGGACATGGGGATTTACTTCTGACCTCTAGGCTTAATTGTACCTCTGTTACAGTAATGCCCATCCAGGCCACTAGTCCTCTGGTGACTTGCCTTGTGTAGATCAGAATGTCAGTTCATGAGTCAGGCGCTTCTGTCCTGCCTTCATATGCACAGTCATTAGAGCAATCTTCTCTCCCCTGATGTCATATGGATCACTGGGGTACTCTTGGTCTGAGATTTACAGAATTCACAGGGCTCATGATATTGTTCCCTTCACAAAATGCTTGGCACTACCTAAAAGAAATTAAATGTCAAGACATTTATCAGTGTTCATAAAGAGGACTAAGTTTCTGCAGAAATCCCATGTTTGTGTTTTAGTTGCTTCTTTTCCTTGAAAATGAGTCTCATTTGACTTGATACTTATGTAGACAAGAACTCTTGGAGTTAAGCAGATGTACAAATATTTTTTTCTGAGGCAGGGAGCAGAAGTGCTAGATTGTGTCTGCTTGTGAGAAAGGAAAGTGTTGGCTCTTGTATTTCATAAGGGCATCATATGTAGCTGTTAGATTGGTACTCTCTATGGCCACTTAATCTGTGGAGAGTCGCCAGTGGTGGTACCTTCTGTGATAAGGAAAATCTGACTTAGAGGTAGGGGCTCTAGCTTATTTCATGGAAGCCACTGAGCCTTCCATCAACTGGTGAAAGATTTTTAGCTCTGCTGACAAGGACTTAGTTTAAATTGTCTATAGTGTCTTGCCAGAACCTTGAAATGTTCCAGTCTCGTAAGGTTTGGTAATATCATTTTGTTCCCTCTTGAAATAGTAATTTTTTTTTTTTTCTAGGGGAAAGGTTTTTTTTGCCTTCCCAAAGAAAGCAAACAGCTGCATTGTTTGCAGAAAGCTGCTTTTGAAGGCTATTTTATGTTTACTTAGTACAGGCACCAGGCATGGGGGTGGGGAACTGATTTTCTGCCATTTGAGCTTTTTACTCTCTAAATCTACAGCTGTAAAAATACATTTGTTTAAGATGGATTAGGTCTGGAGACTATTGGTATACCATCTAATGGACTTTTTAGCAGCTGTTCTACTTTGAAATAGTGGCTAGCACCCTTCTAGAAAGAAAGGGCTGGCCAAGGGATGTTTCACTGTCATCTTCTTCAGAGGTTGCCCTGTAGCCTAACTTGCTCCTGAGTAATTTTTTGAATTGCAGAAAATGAGATGAAATTGCAGCTGTGTAGGTTGAGAGGCTGTTCAGGATTTCTGCAGCAGGGTGAAATGTCATATGCAGGGAGTCTTCTGCAAAGGCAGACCATGGGACAAGTGTGTGGAATCTTTGCTTTAGTTGTGCAGGTGGGTGTTGTACTGTGGTACTTTTTATCACAGGAAAGCTAATGCTATGGGGATGTGTTCCTGCAGCTTTTCTTACTCTAGACACAAAGCAGCACTTCTGTTTCAGGGAGTTCTGGGTGAGTGTTAGGAGTCATCACTGATAACCTGCTGTTGGCCCAGAATTTTGCACAGGTGAGACATAAAAGCTGTTGTTGGAAACTGCAACTGGAAGAATTTCTGAAGAGTTTTTAAGAGTTATTAAACTGCCAGTTTAGTACTGGCACTTCAGTACTTAATGGCAAATTGTATTTCCCAGCTGTGTTGAACTTACCAGTCTGGTCTGAAGTGGAGATAAAGTGGGATTTGGGCTCTAACCAAGCTAGCAGTGTTGGGTTGATTAGTTCTCTGCATCTCTGGCTTACAGTTCTTGCCTATTGTGAGCCTCATGGATATGAAGGATGTGAAACCATTTTCCTCTAATACCACTCAGTTTGCTGAGTGCTTTCTAATGGATTAGAAATTCAAGTGAATCTAGTTAATCTGTGTCAGCAGTGAACCAAGTGTGTCAGCCTCTGTGGATGAAAATCAAAGGTGACTAACAAACCTGTTCCCTGGTCTGTAACAGATACTGACTGGGGCATCGAGTGAGTGTAACTGCAGCTATCACCCAGCATGGCTGGAGGAACTGGGTAACACTTCAGGCTCAGGTGTTGTGCTCTTGATGATTAGTCCACTGTTAG
Organism: Sitta carolinensis; assembly: GCA_032173965.1. NCBI lineage: Eukaryota > Metazoa > Chordata > Aves > Passeriformes > Sittidae > Sitta > Sitta carolinensis. Next base: position 47,100,168 of record CM063313.1, read on the forward strand.
GCTCCATGCCCAATTTTAATGCAGGGACTTGGTATGCCTACATCTTGGCAGTCTTTAAAAGTCACTATTTTTATGTAATTTGAAACTTTTGTCCAGCCAGAACAGACCAGATAATTTGCTTTGTTCCCAGTAAAATTTAGCTTGACTCCAGAGAGCTGAAGTTCAAGCAGGTGGCACAGCTGACTCTTCCTGGCTGGACCAGCTTCTGGTTAGCTGAGATAAGTTAAATGAAAAAATATGTGCCCTTAGCTCACTACAATTTGCTAACATGATGTGAATGTTACAACCTTTATAAAGCAGTATTTTCATGTTCTAGACCCTGTGGACTGACTGCAGTTGCAAGGGGTCAGTATCTGAATTTTTGCTGATGTGCATTAAACCAGCTACCCTTTGATTTGCTCATTCCACAGTCTGCTTGAACTTCTGTTTTGCCTCTGTGCAGGGTATTAAGGTGCAGGATTAGGGTCTAATTCCATTGATGAGAACACCAAAAGTCCCTTTGACTCTCCATGGGATACTTTTTGTTACTCTTCCTGTGGCACTTTATTCTTTCAGGTTTTGATGTTTAGCTTTAATTTCTGGAAAGCATTAGAAATTAGGGTTTTTTGCAGAGATTTAACAGTATTGGGGCCCTGAAGTATGGAGTAGGTACTCTGAACACCCTTCTGAAGGTAAAAAACACATGTTGCATAACTACCAGTGACTATAGAAGGCTGTACAGTCCCTTTCAGTCCTCTGCTTCTGGATGTATAACTTGAGCAGTGGCTCCAAAATTAGACTAAGGCAGCAAAGATTATGTTTTGTGGCGTGGTGGACAGCACAAAAAATCCAGTGGAGGTCTGTGACCCACAGACCACTACTGGTGTCTTTGTGGGAAAATTCTTGAGAAGAGCAATTCTCTTAGTATCCTTAGAAAGGTTTTTGTACCACAGTTGTGGTTAGTAAGTGCCTATGTACTATATGAGAAGTAATCCAAGTTTCTCCTTGGAGTGAGTAAAAGTGGTGCCAAATCCCCCAAATACTATAATACTATGCAGAAATTTAGAGCGGAGGAAGTACAAAGGAGAGGTAACAGTATTTCCTGCTTAGTTTTGTTGCTAGGTTGATTGCACTTTAGATACGTAGTATTTACATTGAGAGGAGTTACTTCAAAGACTCCCTATATCCAAGGCTGTAAGCAGAGGTGTGCTTTGAGTCCATGAGTGTGGCTGCAGTCATCAGCCAGGATTTGTCCTCTGAAATTCCCCACAACGGGGCAGGCTTTTTCCCTGCTGTGGTTATAGTAGCCTGCCAAGTGTCTTTCTCTAAGTATGTCTGGGAATTCATGGTCTACCAGCCAGATATGCATGCATCTGCAATGTGTTAGTGCCAGGGTGTTCCATCCAGCAGGACGCGCTGGCCAGGGAAGGATGGCTGTCCTGTTTGATGAGGTGCACATTCCTCTGTGAAGGAGCATCTGTGGAAGTCCAGTCAGTGAGTTAGAGCAGCAGAAGTTAACGAGCCCACACTGACCGTGGGCTGACCTTGAGCACTACTGCTAGCTTGCTGGTGTGAGGTTCAGTTTGTAAGGTTTCGAACACATCTATTACTGCTCTTTGGTTCTCTGTACTGGCGTTAAAAAACACCATTGTCCAGTTGTGATACTGCTGTGTAGTCATCTACACTGCAATGGTTTATTTTGGTTAGTCATGTTAGAATTTTTTTTGTAACACAGGCCTACATTATTAAGATACAGGTTTTTAGTCTGCAAGTTATTGTAATAATGGAATTTATTTTTGGACAAGGCTTAAAGACAACAATTGTTCATCATCTCAAAGCTCACATTCAGAATTTTTCGTCTAGTCTTAATTCAGTGTAGGACTGGTCAGGGCATTTCCTGATGAACTCTTCTATTCCTAGCACATTTATGGATTTTTGGTAATCTTTTCAATGCAGTTTTTAGTCAGACATGCAGTGAATGAAGGTCTGAATCATAGGGCTAGGCTACTATTTTGTGGGACACCAGAATCAAAAGTGTGTGTGTACCCAATTTAACAGGTGTTGGAAAGAGTGGTTCTCTTGGTGTGTGTTTGAATGTTTGAGTATGCTAGTTGTCCTCCTAAAGCTGATTCTGTCAACGGAGTGTACTCAGGTACATAAATCAGAAGTAATTTAATGTGGATTAACTAAGTTCCTGTGCTGACACTTTCTCAGGATTCAACAATTCTTAATGTGAAGTGGCCTTAAAACTCAGAAGTAAATTAAAATATGCTGAATTAATTCTGGAAAAAATGTTTATTGACTCTTCATTATAATGTAGTGAAAGCTTGCCTTAGAGCTTAAAGATTGAACCTTGCTGGAAGGGTGCATGTACCAAGCCTATACTATGCTCTTATTAAGTGCCATCAAAGAGATTAATTTAAAAAAGTAATTATAATTAATATTTTTTAATCTTCTCCTCTTTCATAGTGTAGCAAGATGCACACTTAACACATCTAATGTACTACAGTGTTGGAGGCTGGGTGGTTCCAAGGCCTGAACACTGACTAAAAAACAAATTTGCATTTACTTCATCTAAATGTTAGCAACTCTAGCATCCTTCTTAGTCCGTTACCTTCAAGGGCATGGGCATTTCTCCCTTGCCTGTTAAATGCCCAGCACTTTCTCCTACAAGTGGTGTTGACTGGACTTCAAAACAAAGGCTTTCCTAATTTTGGCAGCTGTTTTTTTACCATTATAAAAGTAAGTATGGAGTATGGAAAAAAGCTTTAAGGAAAAAGGTTGAATTATATGGTTCAGGTTTATTCAGAGGGATCTTTAGATTTTTCAAAGCCTGTTCCTTATTTTTATTCTGGGCTGTCCTTGCTCTTGAAATTTCTGGGGCAGAAAATAAGAGAATTGTATTGCAGGCCTCTTTTTGTGCTTTGGAGCGCTGAGTTAAGACACAGTGAGTATAAATCTGAGTTTACTGAGATCCATAAGACTTGGCTGGAGTGCATGGGGTAAGAAAGAAGGCAGTGCAGTGTTCTGTAGAGGGGCTGCAAGGTCATGGAGTGCAGCCTCTCGTCTTTCCTTATCCTGTTGCCTTTTCTTTTTCGAGTGATGGAACTTTCCCCTTTCAGCTTTTTTCTGTTTTTCTTTTTTTTCACTAGTTAATGCCTGGCTACGACATCCATACTGTGTACTGCTGCTGCTACACAAAGGGAGTTTCTAGGCTTTGCTGAAGGAAGATGGCTTTCTGGACGCAGCTGGGATTGCTGCTATGGAAGAACTTTACCTACAGAAGAAGACAGACGGTAAGTATTAGCCCAAGATTGTTTTACAATATTAAGTTACAGTCTTGTTGCTTACAAGACTACACTGCTTTTCAAGAAAAACAAGGTGACATCCTCTATCTTACTTAATGTTCCTCCTCTGGCATCCCTGGCTGAGCAACTGGTCTGGCTTTCAAAAGACCCTGTTCAAACCGGTGAGACTGGTGGGTGGACAGAAACCAGAGGGACTGAAGGTGCTCAAGACTTTGGTCCTGTATTCCAGTGTGAGAGAGTCTTGAAGTACTGAAACACTGGTGTTTGATCAGGCACAGAGGGTGCATGACTGCTGTGTGCAGCAACAGATGTGAAATGAAAACCTGTGCTGAGACCTGCTCTGCCCTGTGCATGAGGCATTGCCAGGCTGCAGGGATGTGCCCATGAGTCTAAAACCTTTTGAATGCTGCAAGCTGCAGCAATGGCAACAAAATCCTGCCACTTCCTAATGGCAGAAGTGGCAGAGGCAATAGCAGACATCTCCAGTCAATTTAATCATTGAGAGAATCCCAAACCTGCTATGTAACTTTGCAACAGAAGATACAGATTAAGTGGTTGGCATGAAGCATGTTCTTGTATTGGCATGAGAATAAACCCAGGGAACTGATGTTCTTCTGCCAGGGTGTGTTCTGAGTGGCTAAAATGTTGTCCTCACCATCCCTTAACAGTACAGAAATTTACCTGTTAAGAATAGACAACATGTCAATATGTAAGAAGAGTTTCTCCTTGTGACAAAAGGGGCACAGAAGTGTGGATCTGGTGTGGTGTGCTTAAAATTTTTTTGCCTTTAGATTGAGACCTCATAGGATGCTATACCTCTTGCAAACAGCTACAAGTCTGAGAAAACATGCTATTGTACCAGAGGTTTAGGGAATACCTATGTTGGACAAGGGCATGATTTGTGCAACAGGCTTGTTCAGAGGATCTGGTCTGTTAGATCTGACCTTGAGGAGGTATCAGAATGTGAGAGGAACATGAGTTACTGAAGTGGTGAGTGGAAAGTGGTCTCTGATAAGCTTTCTGAACCCTGCAAATGTCAGGATGCTTGCCAGCTGGTTGGGTTGGGCTGTTTTAGAAACTGAGTGTCACAAGGGAGGAAAGGTTATCGTATTCACCACTGGTAATGCTCACAGTCCCTGAAGTCTTCTCTCAGGTGTCTGAGGCTTGTTTTTATAGGACTTAGGTCCAGTGAATTCAGAGCTGGACTTGGTTCATTCTTAAATAAAACAGACTAAAGGGGCTCATGGCCTCTTTGTCTTTTCTTGTATATAAATGGGATGCCAATGATGACTTGTTCTTGTTTTGTGTGTTTTTGCCTTTCATGGATCTTGATCTCTCAGGACAGGACTGCCCACCAGAGAAGTCTTAGAATGTGTCAATTGCAAGGGGTGAGGCTGTCTGCTCTCTGGGTGTAGGTCACATCCTGCCCTTGTGAACAGCCTCATACTTTAGAGAAATGTTACAGAGGAAGCTCAAAACTGGTTGTGACTCCTTAAAGTTGGCTTTTCTAAGCTATTGCCCTTGTAAACTAGGCCCTAAGAGCTAGAAACACTCTTCCGATCTTGATACTAGAGGTCTAACATATGCTTATTACCAGACTGCCTTTAGAGAGTAGGGGAATTCTAGAACATTGTGGGATTTTCTGGAGTGATGTTTAAACAAGGTAATCAGGAGGCTCCTTCAGAGGAGTTGAATTTTACACTGAGAATGGCGGCTTGGTATTTTTTGGCAGGATCTTCTGAAAATAATAGAATAATAGTCATTGAGTTGGGAAAATACCTCCAAGATCATCAAATTCAGCCTTTGTCCAAACTTGCCAACTGAACTCTAGCACTAAGTGTCATATCCAGTCATTTTTTGAACACTTCTGGGGAGAGCAACTCTGCTACCTCCCTGGGCAGCATGTCCCAATGTCTGATCACCCTTGCAGTGAAAAAATTGTTCCTGATGTCTGACCTGACCCCTGACACAGCTAGGGGCTCTCTTCTGGTCCTGTCACTAGTCCCCTGGAAGAAGAGGACAGCCTCCATCTTGCTATAACCTCATTTCAAGTAGTTTTAAAGACTGTTTCTCCAGGCTAAACAACCGCAGTATTGCATCAAGTGTGAAAAGGCCTGAGTTTAGCATGGGTGTCATGTCAAGGTAGCTGTAGGCTTACTGGGCAGCATAGGTGCATTCATATCCTTCAAACATGCCAAAGAGATGCAGCAGGGTAACCATTCTGGATCTGCTCAGCTATTTCTTGGTACCTTTTGGCAGCTGCTATACTGATTTCCCATCAGGTACCCCAGAAGGCTTGGCACTATTCATAATCTCTATTCCACACTGGTTATTAGTGATTCATAATGGAGGCCTGAGACATGGCTTGTTTTTTTGGGTCTCCTCAGTTTTGCAGTGGTTTTCTCATTAATGATTTACATTTGGGATTTACCGGAAGATTCAGGAGAAGCCCACTTAACAGGAAATGGCAGAGAAGGAGTAGAACATCTCTCGCCATTCTGCTATCATAGCTGCACAGTTCTTCATCTCTTTGCTTTCCTGTTAGGAGACCTTTGTGCTGATGAAGGCTCTCTCCCATTTGTACTTACTGAAGGTGTAGCCTAGAAACAGTTTGATCCTTACCCTTCTCACAAAATATGTGGGCTAGCCTTGGCTTCCCACTGAACCCCCTCGTTGGCTGCTATGAGTTTGGGCTGCATTGCGAAAGCTGGGTTCAAAGCTCACCCTTATGTGTGCAGTTCAAGTGTTAGTTTGTACTGGATAGCTTTCAACAACCCTGGAGTGGGGGGAAGGAACTCACATGGGGAGAAAGAAAAACCATGTTCAGGAGTCACGGTTTAAAGACATTTCTCTCCCTGCTTTCTTGCAAATGAGGAGACACCTCAAACTTGCATGGAGAGGCTGGTCAGCTTCTGGTAGCTCCCTGCATTGAAACTGGACCATAAAGATGGGAAGGGGAGTTGACAGTAGGATGGGGTGATAGTCTGCTTAGTTCTTGCTCAACACATTTCCTGTTGACACAATGTAGAGCTCAGTGTTTGATGGCATCCTGAGTTAGGCAACTGGTATAAATTTGGTATGCTTAGTGATTAAACTTGGTAAAATTAGGGCAAATTTGTTCTTAGCTGAATTCTCTTGATGTGTGCAAATGGGATGTTTGTTCCTTCTTCAACTCCAAATGGAGCAGGGGTAGGTGAGAGGTTAGGTGCTTGAAGATTCATTTCATTATTTACCAGGATGGTTGTTACAGCACAAAAGTATCAGAGGAGACTTGATTTTTCAATATCTACTTAGAATGAATCTCAGTGAAACATGTTCCCTTTTAGTATCTTTGTGTCCTTGTCTGAAAAGGCCACAGTGGATGAAAAGTGCTGTCACAGCAAGGTCAGGAAGCAGTAGGGGAGGTAACCTGCTGACCTTTAGGAGCAAAGGAAGATAACTCAGTTTTTGTTGAGCAGCCCAAGAGACTTGCTGAGGAGTCTGTACTGATGCGCTCCTGACACTCTGATCTTGTCCCTGTGCAAACCTCTGGTGCAGCAGTTGCCAGCTGTCTCTCACAATGTAGCATTTTGGTGCCTGCTATGCCTGCCTTCAGCTGTAAAGGTGCAACTTGGTCAGTCCAAGCTGCATCCCTTCTTTCTCTATCCTCCCTGAGCCTGTTGATGTGCTAGGTTAGGTGTGTTGTGCATGCAGCCCACATGTGACTGTGTGACCAGGAGTGTAGAAGAGAAGCTCTGTGTGCAGGTGGCCTGTTCCCCCTTCGGCAACAGGGCTGCTTGGCCACTGCTGTCCACCCCACTATGGTGTGGCTGGGGCTGATATTTCTGTGAGCAAGCCAGGGCTTGAGCTCAAGGGCAGTTTTTTCTCATTGGTTTTGTAGGAGCTGCAGGGCTGTGAGAGGCTATGTGTCCACACCAGTCACCCCAGGACGCCTCCACAAGCCCAGCTGACACTGTTCTTCCCCAGACAAGGTAGCAGCAGTTGGTGGGGGTGCATGCTGCTTGCCTACAGCCAGGGTGGCAGAGGGCTGTGACATGTGCTAGAGCATTACCATCAATACTGGGAGACCGAATGGACTTGTCCTGGTTTCATAGCCACTTCTCTGTTAGGTGGAGGAGAAGTCCTGCTATGCCATCCTGGCAGCTGCTGTAAGAGTATCCTGAAAACAGGAGGAGACAAGTTGTCAGTGTCCTAGGTCTAAACATCTTTTATCTCTGTGAGCCAGAGCACTGCTTAATGCAGATGCAAGCAGGCTGTCTATGTTAATGCCTGAGTGTGTGCTGCCGCTACATTGTTTATTGTAATAAGAGACCAAAGATACTGAAGCATCTTCCTGGCTCCTCTGTTAGCATGGTCTCAGTGGAGTTTCTTAACCAGTAGTTGTACAATGTGTGCATGACAATAACAGATGACAGAGTATTCTGAATTGGAAGGCACAAGGATCATTAATCCCAGCTCCTAAGGGAATAAATGGCCTGTGTGGGGATTATGTTGGCAACCTTGGTGTTATTAGCACAGTTCTCTAACCAGCTCAGGAAATCTCGGGACCAATGGGTAACAGTATCCCAAAATTATCATGCAGAGATGGCACTGTTACTAGGTGTGCCTGGGAGACTCATGCTCAATTTTTATACCTTTAACATAGGGGTGCTATTTGCTGCTTGATGTCAGCTATGAAGGGTATCTATGAAAAGCCATTGTGCATAATTTCCTCTGCTCGATCAAGTGGCCTTTGTTTTAATGCCCTTATTTTACAGAGTGAGCTTATTTTGAGGTACAGTAGTTACCTAGAAGTCTCCCACCTCAAAGTTTGCATAGAGTGCTGTGTGTTAGGAGTCCAATTCTAGCTGTTAATGATGGAACATGGAAAAACATGTTTGTGGGTGGGGATTCTGCCTCCCACTGGGTTGCAGGTCTTACACTCCAGCTTTTAAGGTGAATGATATATAGACCTCTTCTTAGAAAAGACTGAGTTTTTCAGGAAAGAAGTGGAATTTTTTTTTTCTTTTGACCAAGAAAACATTCAGTTTTCCTATTAGCAAGAGATGAGAAACATATGAAGTAGCATCATAAAAAGCTTTCAGTTTTTCCTTCTCTCATAGCTCACTGAAAATGCATGTTTGGGCAGTCTTTCTGGAGTGGGAAAGTAGGGGTGTGGCTAGTGAAGCTCAAGTCTGGAGAACTTCAGCTTGTGTCACAGAAGCTCTAGGCTGGAGAGTTCCTTTGTCCACATGCTTCTGTGGGATGTGACACATCTCAGTGAATTTTGCTGCACTTCAATTCTCTGTCTAAGAAATATTATATATTTAATAGCAGGCTTTTCTCCTTCTTGTCTTACCCTCCAAATAACTGAGTTCTTTATTCATTTACCAGATACTCACTGCCTTTCTGTAGATGATCTGCACCAGTGGGTGCTGCCTACCTTCAGGAAAAAAAGCATAAATTAGAACAAAACAGAAACTAGATATGAGCCTAATCTTAGCAGTTCTGCTTTCTAGATACCAATATATTTCTGCAGTACTGAAACAGTTGGCATAGCATGCATCAGCACATTTTCCATGCCTGATGTGTTCAGATAGAAGCTTAATGGTCTACTGTAAGAGTAGGATATAAGTACTCCACTACCTCAAAATATGGGATAAAAATCCAGCTCATTGCTAGAAAGATTTATTGGGAGGTTTCTTTCAGTCAGGGGACAGAAAACTATAAAAAGAAGCCAAAATAGCCCTTAAGCACATCCATTTTAGTTGAATAACTGGGTCATATCAATGAGAAGAAATTTTAATTCTTTGCAGATTATCCTCTGAAGCTGGAGGAACAAACTTCTTGATCCTGGAATGCATAGGCAAAGCAAAGCGAGACTGCTTACAAAACTGTTCTGGCGTAGAAGTGGATTGTCCTAGAACTTCTGTTCTGACCTTTTTTTTGAATGTGATGTCTTAATACTTTGCCTTTATTATTTCCAGTTCCAGCTGCTGATTGAAGTTGCCTGGCCTCTGTTTATCTTCTTCATCCTGATCTCTGTAAGACTTTCATATCCGCCCTATGAGCAGCATGAATGTAAGTACCAAACACAGCAGCTGCACCCAGAATGCTTGTTGTTTCATGGTTAGAGCGTAATAATGCAACTGGCAAGGTGCAAAGAGCAGTGGTTCCCTACTTCAGTCTGAAATCTGCAGGAGGGCTTAATAACTCCTTGGCTTCCACCTCCAAAACTGCAGTTAACTGATGATGCTGCTCCATGTCTGTACGTTGGTGCTCTTTTTCTTGCTGTTTCTCATTTTGCATTTATATTACCTGAGAATTTGCTGTACAACACTGACATATCTGTAAAACCTGCATAGAACCCCAATCTTACTTTTCTTTTTTGGTCTGTGTGTGACTTAGCATTAAAGAATGTAGTGTTCTGATCGCTAAGAAAGCAATCATGTTTCCACATAGTAAAGTGCATTAATGTATCACATTAAAGACCACAAGAGCGAATCCATTCCTTCAAACAACTTCAGTGCCAGCTCTGCATTTAGTAGATTCAGCTGTCATACACTGCTGATGAAAAAACAATTCTTCTTTTCTCTTTGCACCCTAAATGGTTGCATTTCTGCTTTTCTTTTGAAGGAAGCTTATTCTTTATAAATTACTATCTATAGGCCTCTTTGGTTGCCATTTGATTTACACAAAGCATGATTTCTTCATTAGCAAAATTATGTTGTTTTACTATGTTTGGTGACAGCTTTATACTGCAATTAACTGATTGTGGAAGAGCTCTTTGTTTATCTTTCCTTAGCCTGATGACTGCAAGGTAAAGTTTAAGGGTCAGCAAAACATGTTTCTGAAGGGCCCTATGAAGTGTTTCTTTCTTAAAATGAGGAAAGAACTCCCTTTTACAGCACTTACCCTGCAGTGGCTGTGGCATTTTGTGCTGTTTGATGGATGTTCAAGCTGGTATCTTTTAAAGCAAAGTGTTAGTGATTGCAGTTTCCCGTTATACTTTGGACTCTGCTGATCCCATGTACTGCCTAACTTGCTTTTTTCAGCACTTGACAGCATAGTTGAAGCTTCCCTATGTTAAATCTCATACTTTGTATAGAATTTGAACTGCCTCTTCTGACTGAATTTTACAGTGACATTAAGAGAGATACCTGTAATATAGACCTGAAGCTGAAGAGAAGCACTCTACTCAGCTTTTATAAATAACTAGCAGCCTCAGTGGTAATTAATTTCAGGTATGGTAGGTAGGGCTGTATATAAACTGAACCCTAGCAAGAGCTGTGGTTTCATAGAACTCCTTGACTTGATTTTGCTAGTCAGTAGGCTTCTTGTAAAACATTTGCTCTGGCACCATGGTGTTGTAAGCATAGTTCAGAGTCTTTCACCTGCAGTCCTTTTCTCTTCCCATTTATGTTGACTGTTATTGATTTGTCCACGTTCTTACATCTTACTTCTCAGCAGTTTTAGAGCACAGGGCATCCAGTAACTTTTAATTCGCTTCTGTGGCTAATTCTTCTTCAGTTTTTGAAGAGCTTCTGTGAATAGGTTTCTGAATTGTGTGGTCTGGATTGGTTTCATTAAGCACTCACTTAACGCTGACAGATGTGGATGTGTTGTGAAGCGAAGCAATTTTTGCTGAACTGTGAGCAGAGATAGAAAGAAGGCTTTTGGGTCGATGGAGAACTCTTTGGCAACCTTGCGGATGCCTTAAGGGAAGTAGGATTGTTATCTGTAGTGGCAGTGTTGTATGCTGTTATGAAATCACTTGTAGCTAATGCCTGGTGATAGCAGTAACAGCCATGAACAAATGCTTTGTAGCCTCCACACAGCCTCAATATTTTAATGGTAGTCTTTTTCAACAAACAAGTAAAATTTTCAGTTTTCTTTCCCTGTTTGAGAAGAACCAAGGTTTGGACTGTTGTCAGGGTTTCTTATTCCTAATCGCTTGGCTTAGTATGAGGAAGTTTTCTCTTAAAACATTGAGGAACAATTAACTTTGAAGTGATAGTTATGTGGCTTTCACCACAACAGTCAGAGAGGACAGATTTGCTATTGGGCCAGAGTGCTGTCTTTTGTGTGTAGAACTTTTCTTTTCTGTTCCTGTGAGTCCTTCAAGGTATTCAAAATTAACTTTTTTGGTGGTGGGAGGGAAAAAATCTGACAAGAAGTGACTAATCTCTCCTGAAAAGTTAGATGTTTGCAGCAATGTAATTGAAAATAATGTGCTGTTGCACTGTTTTCTGTATATCTCATTTGATTTAAAATCAGCAGATTCCTGCTTTAACCTTGGAGAAACTGCTGTTACATGCATCACTGTGTGTAAAAAGTTACATAAACCCTTGTGGGCCATTCCTCTTTCTACATTGCTCCAAATGTTTTCTTGGAGTTACTAACAATGTAAAACGAAAGACATGGAGGACAGATAAGATGATTCTCTGGGAAATTTTACAAGAAGAATCTGAAAGTCTTAGAATTTTTATTCTTTCTACCTTCCTACCTTCTCCCAAGCCCCTCAGCCAAGAAGAACAAAAAAGCAAAGTGAAACAAAAGTCAGACAGGTCAGGTAAATAGCTCTTCTATTTTAAGCAGAGAACTAGGAGCAGGAATTCCCTGGGTACTGGAAACAAAACTTTGTTTCTTTAACCTCTCTCCTGCACAGATTCCTTGACTTTCTCCAGGGAGGGCTGATAAAATTCCCATTTTCCTTCAGCCACCCACATTAATCAGCCTTGCTGTACTTTAACAGCATAGATACTACTTCTTTCTTGGGTTTTGGTACTTCCCTTGGGGTTGTGGAGGTAAGGAGCCAGTCCACTGAGTGATTGCAGACATGCTGGGGGAACAATGTGGTCACCAGAGGGAAGGGTGGGCATCTGATCCTCCAAGTCTTGAGCTTTGAGATACTGAGGAAGGGGCATAACCTTCCTCTGGGATCCCTTCCCTAATGTGGGGGTGAGGAAGCAAGCTCGTTGCAAAAGCAGCCTGACAGCTTATGTAAGGTGCAGGATTATGCAAGGGAGGCCTTTCTCCCCCCAGTCATTGAGGGTATGGGATTCACAAGTACACAAGTGGCATACTGGTGGAGATCTGCCATGAGTAGTTTATCACTGTTTTGTTCTTTAACAGGATGTAACCTCTGGCCTGTGACTTCACTAGTTCTTTAGTGGAAAGGTTTAGACCAGCAAAAAGATTTGAAAGAGTAGTGTGGAGAGTCTAATACAAGCTCAGTCCTTCTTAGTGTTGGCTGTTCTGTTCTTTCATAGGCACTTTAGGACAATAACCAGTGCAGAGTTAGCACTGCTTTTCAAATACAATACTATGTAGTAGAGCTTGTATTATGTGTTTGTCTCCTAACTCTTGTGTTTCTGTTCTAGGTCATTTTCCAAATAAAGCCATGCCTTCAGCAGGAACCTTGCCATGGATACAGGGGATCATCTGCAATGCCAACAACCCATGTTTCCGCTACCCAACTCCTGGAGAATCCCCTGGTATTGTTGGAAATTTCAATGCCTCTATGTGAGTTCGTCTGCTTTTGCCTCATCTCTGTTCATGGGGAAACATGGGGAAAAGGAATATTTGGAAGTCACCTACCAGTTGCAAAGTTTTTGCAGTTTCAACCACCTCTGAAGTACAAGATTCTTTAGTTACAAAGTTCCTAGGGACTAGCAGACAGCTGTTAGGTATGCAGAATTCCTAAGTACAAGCACCTGAAGCTCTTTGTGAATGAAAAGCTTTGCGTGGGTAAGGACTGAGTCCATTTTCTTACCTGGGCTTAGAATTTGACCTATAAAAAGTAAGGCTTTTTAAGATACTCTTTTTTCAGAGCATCTTTTTCCCTGGTTAATGAGCCTCTGAATAGCTGAGAGGCAGTTGAATCCAAACAGATTTAAGGAGTACTCCCTGATGTTTATTACTTGTTACTGGCTGACATGATGCAGGAAGTGCCGTTTATGGCCAGCTTTCCTATACCTTGCCTTTATTTCCTGACTCCATGAATGCAGCAAGTTAGTCTTAATGCAGAGGTATAATGCGTCTGCAATCTGGAGAAGCATTTGAAAGGAGCAAGGATGTTCTTAAGGTATTATGCTTCTAAGAAGCATTGCTTTATAGGCAGCAGGAAGCCGTATCTATCCTGGACCTAAAAATGCTTACAAATGCAGTGTAATTTAGATTGACCTTAAATAGCAGACATCTTTTATTAGACTACTTCAGTTGTCACAGGGTAGTCATTGAGGAAAGAGTTTTTTGTGCTGAAGTGACATAGCTAAAGGGGATTAAAGTTTGGAATTGGTATGTAAAATTGTATCTGTGGATGGTGGCTCATGGAGCTGATTGCTGGTTGTTTCTTGGTTTTCCCGCAGTGTTTCCCGCCTGTTCTCGGATGCCAGGAGGTTACTGTTGTATAGCCAGCAGGACACGAGTATAAAGGATGTCCAGAAGGTCCTGGGAAAACTACGCAAATTGGGAAATACCTCTGGCTTAGGTAACAGCCTGAGAGAGAGTCAATATCTGGTATTTCTGGCCTGGTTAATTCTGCGTGCATGTGAATTTCAGGAGTGTGCCATAATTTGAATGTGTGCTTTCAGCTTATCAAACCTTTTCCAATCCTGCAGAAGTACCTTAAGCCTCTCCTGTGTCAGAGCTTTGTGTGCTCTTTAATTTATTTGGCAGAAGAAAAGAGCTGTGGTGTGTAATGCCAAGAACAGCAGCTGTTTTGGATGTGAAACTGTAATCCTGGGTGCTCTGAAGTTAGTCAAAGTGCTTGTTTTCTCAAAGGAGTCGAAGTAGTGTGTCTTTTTGGAAAGTATTAGTTATTTTGATATTTTGTGAAGCAGTGAACACAATGTAGCTACAATTTACTGTTCTACCCCCTGTGCTCCAGAGGGAAGTGTGCTGTAAGAACACAGATGGGGAAAAGCTGATGTTGGCTTCTAATTTACAAACTCAAAGCTGGTTATTATCTGGCAATGAAATACCTCTTTCCCTTCTTGTGTTTGGTTTTGGAGGGTTTGTTTTGTTCCTATATGGCTGTTTGGTGTAGTATACTCTGTGATATTGTCTTAGGAGGATTTTTGAGTGGCAGGATACAAAGAAAACCTGGGGGCTTTCACAGCCCTATTTCATATGAGAAATCAGAATTATCCTATTTTTAGCTTGTGTGAGAAGACAGTGCTTTTCTGTCCTGTACACATGAGTGAGTGACTTATGTGAGATTACATGAAAAGCCTGCAGCAGAGCTGGGATGTGAAAGAGCTCTGCCCAGTCTCCGGAAGTGTGGTGGATCTCTTGCTATTGCCAGGTCTCTCTGGAGTCGTGCCTTGTAAAAGCTTTTTGGCATATTCTTTCCTGAAGATTATCTGTCTTGGCTGCTGTGTTAGTGTGGCATGTATCTTGTGGAAGTGATGGTTTAGAAAGACATTGAAAAAGGGAAATAAAAAAGGGAGTGCAGCCATTGAGGGTCTTCCCTACAACCTTTATGTAGCATGTAGAGCTGGTAGGTGGTATTTTAGTGTTTTGTGAAAAATTATCCTTGGTTTCACAGCAATAAGTCATTTAGCTCTCACCACTTGAGGATGGCTCAGGCAGGCTGCAGGAAGAAAAATATCTGACCTGGTATGATGTGAATAGCATCACATAGTCTGATGTGTACTGAGCACACTTGGAGAAGAGATGGTGTTTTTAGATTCTTTCCTGTGTTGCTTAGTACATTGCAGGTCACCTACTGTTAGTGACCAGTTGGCAGGTATGTGCTGAATATATGTACAAATAAGGACTGTGCAAGGTATTTGTCTTGGATATTTAACCCCACTCTCTCCCCTTCAGGGTTGCACAGAATTCTGTGTGATCAGATCTGCATAGAATACTGTGATCTACTGACTCTGACCATTAGTTGATACTTGTGTATAAAGGACACTCATTGCTTTTACCTAAATCTGCAGTAGCTCCAGAGGGGTGAGGATGCAGAGTGAGCCCTTTGTGCAGAGACGGACACATAATGAACACAGCCAAAATGAGTTAAGATGACTATTTCCCAAGGAGAAGTTTAATACTGTTTTCATGGTTGTCTTCAACAGTTTAGTTTGCTGGGAACATGCTCTCCCCATCAGAATGACAGATATTATTGTTACTGGCTTTACACTTCCAGTAAGTAGTATTTTAGTCTCTAGTAGTTCTATTTTCATACTTGTATTGGCAAGTTAACCCTTCCAAAGGAGTAGATCCTGGTACGGTATTTTGTATTGAGACCTGCAGTGAATGCCAGACATGGACATTTACAAGAACTCTATCAAAGCCAGAAGTTGAAGCTCTCGCTGCTCAAGAGGTCTGAGGGGGAGGAGTGATTCCAAGAAGAGTTTTGCTTGTGGAGTACTGTACAAGTTGAAAGTCAGAAGACTCACATTTCTCTCTGTTGTAAAGATGAGTGGACTGACTGCAAAAGTAAGCCTCAGACCCAGTCATCACAGATTATATTTCTATAATAAAATATTTCAAATGTGTAATCAAAAAACTCAAGCCTCTGTGTCATTAGAATGACAGAATGTCCGTTGTTGGTAAGGCTTTTGGAGAACAAAGCCTGTTTGTCTTTCTCGTGATCATTTACAAAGCCATCCAGCTTGGTGGACCTTGCTGCCCACTCCTTGGCTGTGTGATTTCTTCTCTGACAGCATGCATGAAACAGCATCCTCTAACCTTAGAAGCACTCATGTGTTTATACTTAGTAGTGCTTGAATTCTTGTGCAAGGAAGGTCAGCTCTCCGTTGCTATTGACAATGAGGTGTGAGAGATGCAAATCCTCTTCACTCTGGGTCATTTCTTCCAGTGACTCTAGGAACCTAAGGAGACATTAAGAGTGGATGTCAAATGTAAGTGCATCTCCCAGCCTGAAAGCAATGTCTTTATACATTTTTCCTCCATTAGCAGGAGGGCTAATTATCAATAAGCTAATAATTGAAAACATTGTAGTATCATGTACATTTTAACTCTGGCCAGGACCTGAAGCCATATGAATTGTGCAGACAGGTACAACTTTGGGATGGACTGTATGCTCTTTGGTGTGTGACATGGACTCTGTTGGAGTGCCTGCAGCTCCCTTCTCCCCTCACGCACTCTTCCCACTACTAACTGACAATTTTAAAACAGGCTTCTAGGAGTTGGTCTCTCATTGCTAACATGCAAATTTGAGCTAATGATAGACATGTAGAGTATTCATGTCTGTATCTGGCTTCTGATGTCTGAATCTGTTCAGAGAGCATTTTCCAAAGTCCTTTCACTTGAACCTTCTTTAAAACAACTCTCAAAAACTGATGTTCTAGGTATGACTCTTAGTCATCTGATCTGAAGTTAAGCATGAGTTGAACCTTGGCAAAGAGAGACTATTTAAGATGGCAGATTGCTTACGTTGCTTGCACAGGTATGTGCAAGTCAGTGTCTTCATTAAAGACAAGGTAGAACACAAAGGTTTTGTTCAGGCCATACTATTCAGTCATTCCAAAGGCTTAGGCACTTCTTGATAAGGTGAGAGGTAATTCCTGATAATAGGGCTGTTTGTGCAGGAGTTTGAAGAGTAACAGCAGGGAAGAGCTCTCTATTGGAGGGGAGGATGTTGTCAGTAGGGAACAGTTCAGTATTGCTTCATGTAGCACCTTTTTTGGCCAAGATGCCAGAATAAAGTGCCAAGTAGAGGTGTGAGGGACATTCAGCTGTCATGCTCTATGGGCACTGCTGTTGTGTGGCTACTTCCAGCTAGCCCTGAGCAGTGAAATCTACGTGCAGGCACACACATACCGTAACATAATCAATTTTGCAGGTAGGTGCCAGGTGCCCTCTCTGTTCCACTTTTTGCATCTCTGTCCAGCAATGTCACCAAGGTCTTTAACACGAATGATAAGGCGGAGTGCAAATCAGTACAGAGAGTCAAAGACCTTGATGACGGTACTTTCAAGAGGATGACAAGGCTTCTGGGATTCCCAGCTGCAGTAGGTTTAGATTGGTGCTTGCAGGCGCTGAATTTGCAGCTGGCCTCAGTGCCACTTTATCAGGTTAAGTGTTTGCAACAAATAAGCTTTTCTTCTTTTTTGGAAGATGGAGATACAGCTTGCTATTGACTCTGAGGGATGCTTTATTTCTTCCTTCTGTCTGCAAGACTCCAAAGTACTTTGTTCTGCAGTGCCACAGGGTAATAATTTAACAGGTATAATTAAAGCCATCTTCTTTGGTTGTTGCTGAAAGTTCCAGATATAAGCCAGCCTGGC
The DNA here is from genome assembly GCA_032173965.1 of Sitta carolinensis. NCBI lineage: Eukaryota > Metazoa > Chordata > Aves > Passeriformes > Sittidae > Sitta > Sitta carolinensis. The sequence goes on from CM063313.1 coordinate 47,117,695, forward strand.
TAGTATTTACTGCATAGCTCTTAATTTTCAGTGATCCCAAAGGGCATGTTTCTATTTTTCTTGAAGCCAACCCAACTAAACAAAAATGGAGCAATGAAACAGGCAGAGGGAAACAAACATTGTCTAAGAAATCAGAAATTGCATCAGATCTCAGTCTATTATTCCACATGCACCCTGCCTGTCCCAGTTGTTTGCTGGGTTAGTATTGCTTGAGGTAGAAGAGACAAACATCAGCTGGATAGCATTCTTTGCTGATGTTGCACTCAGCTGCACAGAGAGATGTTGAGACTGAAGGAGTTTGCAGCCTGTCTGGTCAGTGCTATTAGTGCTTCTTTCATTTAACAGGTAAAGGTAGAGTACTTGGGCTAAAGAACAGCCTTCAGAGAGGTTTTCTGGTGGCTTGTGTATGATTACAGGGTGATCAGGGAAACAGGATGTCATACATAATCTGCTAGGTGACATTAAGGTGATGGCTAACTCCCTCCTCAGTATCTTGTCCATAGCAAAATTGAACCCACGCCCTCAAGCTAAACATTCAGATTGATTCTTATACCTGTCTACGCCTGCCTAATTAAACAGGTTTCCTCCCTGACTTCCTTCAGGAGGAATCCTAGCAAAAACCAGCCAGGCTAGAATGAAGACTAGCAAATCATATATCCAGGTTGCCTTCATTCCCAGAAACACCTGCAAACACCAACTGTGGCAGGGTGGCTTTCCTGTTTCTGCACATAATTACAAACCTGGGTTCTCTGATAGTGCACTCCACAGTGACATTCAGGTCCTTTCCTTTCCTTTAGGCCAGGAGAAGAGTGTTGCCAAAAATGGTGCCCTGTGGTATCAGTAGAGAGGTCTTGATTTATTGGATTAGGTGAGAAGGCTACTTTACCTTTGTGTTTTCAATACCTGTTGCCTCACAGTAGCCCTCAGCAGAACTCCCTAGGGCATTCCTGGCTGCTACTGCCTCTCAGCCCAAAACATCCCAGAAGGGGAGTCTGGGACTGTGTGGGAACCACTGTGATTTCTGCTGTGGTCAGATGCAGCCTATCAGAATGAGCAGGTGGAAGAAACAGCCAGTATTAGGTACTTGGGTTGCACATACATTGTGGTGTGCTGTGTTGATTGGGTAGGAGATTCAGGTACACGTGGCAGTATTCCCACATTTGCATAATTAATTTTTTCTTCAAATCTCTGGGCTGCTGAACAGGCACAGACCTGAATATCCTTAGAGTTTATTTTTTTAGGTAAAATGGAAATTGTTTAGGCAACTTCAGATCTTCCAGAAAAACATTTCCAAAACATTATTGGAAGGGCACTTTAAGTCCCTTACTACAGGTTGTGGACAAAGTCTCTCTGAATCCAAAGGGTCTGTTATTTTTTCTGTCCTCAACTGAAACTGTAAGGCCAACATTTAAGAGACAGGCAAAGGTAGAAAAGACTTCTTGTGGCAGCATTGGCCCCAGATTTTTTATTGGGCAGTTAAATATATAGTCTTAATTAGTTAGGTGGCATGATATTTGCATAATTCAGAAAATAGCATCCTGTAACTACAGTATAACTAGATACGGAATTATCACTTTCAGCAGAGCCTGCTTTTGCTTTCCTTATTATTTGGAAGCTAAGGATATGATTAAATTGATAAAATTATCTTGATAGAGGTCAAGGTACAAAGGTCTGCTGTACTTTCAAATCTGTTTCCAGGAGAATCATACTTGTTTTCCATGGGACTGTTCATGAACAGTTGTTACTATGTGACTTTGCTTAAAGGTTGAGATGGGTGAATACACACAGCATAATGTGTATTGCTGTATTCTCATTCTGTAGAACAGGGCTTTAGTGTCTTTTTTTGGTCTAAGCTTTCTTTGTACAGAGATACTTTTGATGACAGCAGATTAGAATTTTGTAGGCTTGGACTCTAGGTAGATGTGTATGGATGCAATAGAGCAAGACTGAAATATCTTTGAATGGGAAATTGAAAAAACATACCCAGTGTTACACTAAGTCTGGCCTTCCTGTAGTGTCTGAACTATACTAAGTGACAGGAGCTCGAGAAAAACATTTCTTAGAATCCTGTTGCAGAAGATTGTGTGAAACCTGTTAAAAAACCACAAGGAAAGCTGCAAGATTGCCAGCATAAGGCTGCGCTGGCAGTATGGTTACTTTAGAACCAGTTAAGCTGATGGTGCCAGTTAATGGTTTGACTGCATGCAGGGGAGGCAACAGCACCCATAACTACAATTAGCAACAGAGCTATTCCAGTAGATACCGACTTGCAATTTCTTAATTTATTTCACCTTTATCTTTCTTAACTTGTCTAGGTAAGGACACAATAATAAAGAAAACAAGGATTGCTTACTGTGCTTGTCAGTAATTGGTATTAGTGTGTGCTGCAGAGGCAGGACCATCTTTAAAAGTTCAGTGTGTTTTCTTTAGTCTTTGGCCTTGTCTGTCAATACTGACTTTTGTTTTAAACCAGCAAATAAAGTGGAGTGTGTTAAGTGAACAGTTCCACCTCTCACACATTGCCATTATCTCCCTCTTTGTATGTAGCCTTGTCAATACAGCTTGTTAATGTCAGGATTATGTTGCCAAAACTTACACGATTTTAGCTGTAATTTGCATTTATTTTCTGTTTTCCACTGGCAAATTCTGCATTTGTTTTCATTGACTTCTAATCTCAGAGTCTTAAGAAATTTTCTGATTTGGTTTATTTAAGCTACAGTCTGTTGAGACAGCAGGATAGAGACTTTCCACATTGAGCTTAGTGTTATTAGTCCCCTAGGAAATTTGTAGCACTGTTATCTGATGAAAAGTTCAGCTTTCTCAGGGGATTTCTGTGGGGCTGAGCTCTCATGAGAGTAGAGATTATGAAATTACCCCATTTGGAAAAAGCTCTGTATACTTCTGTGTTTGATTGGTACTGAGGCCAGAGTACCTAATTTGGTTCTGACCTCTCATATCTCTCAAGTTAATATTCAGCTTTGAAGCTCTCTCTGGTAATAATACATTTTATCTTCAGCATGCATTACAAATACTTATTGCTTAATTTTTACAGCATTCCTGTGAGCTAAATAAATAAACAGCTGCCCTCATTCTCAAACACAGTAGGATGTGGCAGTTTTCAATGCAGTCAGGATGCAATAAAAACTGATGGCTTTTAAAAGATGTTGATGGCAAATCAAGTTCTTTTTTATGCAGGCAAGAGGACAGAGCACTGCTTGCCCAATTTTTTGGAAAATCTGTGACAGTTCAATTTTTTTGCAGTCTTCCATGTTCTAGTTAAATAGTTTTGGTCATAAAATAAGTGAGTGTTAGTACCAGGATCCTGACTAAAATGAAGCAAAATCTTCTGCCACCTGTTGCTGAATTTCTTTGCAGCTTCATTAAAATGTGACATTCTCCACTTCCAGCCCTAGAGTTTTTTGCTGTTGCTATGTTTTATTGAATGGTTTGAAATATGTTCTTAATTCACTTTATGAGTTTTATGCTTATACTTATGTTTTGTTTTCAAAATTCTGGAAAAATCAATTAAATTCAAGACAAGAGCTGCAAAATTTTAAAAAGCCAGGCATATGCTTATGTATTTACTGAATGTCAATAATTAACAGAGCTTGTTAAAAGTGCTTGTTGCTTAGGCCTGTGTATCAGGAATCCTCAGCTGATAAAAAAATCGGTGTAGCTCTGAAAATTTAGAGGAGTGTAGTTCATCTATTAGCTGAAGATTTTTCCCTAGCGTTTTTTTATTTATGCTGACCTGGCAGCACTCTGTGTGCTGTATGTGAGGGAGATTCATGCTGTTCTGTGACACACATCCTCTGTAAACAGCCTGAGTTTCCTTCCCTTTCTAATTTAGCTTTAGTTTTAAGAATGGGGCAATAAAACACCCTTTAAAAGGACTTAAAATGAGGCCTTTTCCTGTGAGTTTTGGTGCTTTGTGGTGGTTTTTTTCTTTCCATCTCTGAACCTTTCTGCTCTTCTAAACATATTTTTAGAGGAACATACTACCTGAGGTGGTATTTAGATGTTTTTCTTGACTTTGTCAGAAGGTTTATGTAATCACAGACAAAACTTAATAAGCATAAACTATTATATCTTTGGAGATATTTTCCTTGTAGTTCTCTATTCTAACAAGTGCAGCTGAAACATAACTGGACCATATCTGAAGCTGACTGAGCATAGATGTGTACCAGAAGGAGATTTGCTGGTGGGGCAAAGACAGCTTACTGCAAAGGTAGCAGTATTTGAAGTCTGAGTGCCTGTTCTGAACTGCTGCCTACTGAACAAAAAGCTGCTTCAGAACAGTAGGGAGAAAAAAAACCCTTGTTTTGACACTTGATGTGGAGATCAAAGTCCATTATCCCAGCAATTTTCATTGTATCAAAGGCATAACTGTGTGACACCATGGTCAGCAGCCATCACCTATGGTTTTACCCTGCTCTGTTCACATGCTTCCTGTCTAGCTTGTGGGGAACAGTGTGCTGTAAAGCCAGAGAACACAAATCAAGACAATGAAGTAGCCCTTTAAGACAACAAGTGTCTTCTCACCTGGTGTTTTTCCTTCTTTTTCATGTTGTCTCTACTGCTACATTAAAGTGCAGTTACCAGTGTATCCATAGAAATAATGCGTAAGACCTCTCCAGCAGTACATGCTCCATTTTCTTCAGGTAATTGCAATGCTTTGTTGACTCTGGTACACAGGTTCCTAAAGTACCAGGAAGCACTGCTCTTCTCTGTGCCTAGAAGTCATCCAGTCCTCTGTGTACAACAGTGGTGCAAATGTTCCAGGGTCTATTTTTGGCCAGCAAGTTATGTCAGTATCAAAGGGAAGGACTGGATGGTATATTGTCAGTCCAATAGAAAATCAGCTGAAGGATGAGCTTCTGAAACTACCAGGGCAGGATCTGTTGGGATCATCCTGATGTAGTGTAGTGTAGTATAGTGTCACACTTAGAATATGAGAGACATAATTTCCAGTGAAAACTTCATGTGAATTTGGGCAGTCATTATCTACTAAGCATCTATTCTTCAGTGTTGCCCAAAGATTGAGAAAGTTCTTCAATTATTTTGAAGTGCTGTTGCTCAACAGTCTTATTTATAGTAGTGAAGGGCTTGAATGGTTGCAAAGGTTGCCCTAAACTGGGTGCAGAAAGCAAACTTTTCTTTAGTGCTGAGCTTGGTGGGTTTTATTCCCTTGCATTGGACTTGAGACTCAAAAGCAAACCCAAACAGCTATCTATAAGGGTAACTTTGCAATGACCAACTAAATTGAAATGTAGGGACCAGTCATGGGAGGTTGAAATAATTTGGATGTAGATAGGTTTTTAGTGGAAGTAGTCAGAGTTTCTGGTTAAACTAAGTACAGTATATATTAGCTTATTGTTGTTAATCTTCAGCATTTTTTATTAGTTTTACTCTTTATTCTGAAGGTGGCTTATGCTGCAGTGTGTTAGATAAGGAGTATTAGGACTTGGTGCTAAATTCAGAAGTGTCAAGTCTTTCTGAACATAGGAAAAGTAAGAGCTGAAGACTTGGGCTTGATCATCTTGTTAAACTTTAGAATAAGTCAAATGTCAGTCAGGTTCCCTGAATTTGTGACAAGTAAGAGGAACAGATATCTGGCAGGATGAGCCTTCACACCCAAGGGAGTGGTAGCTTTTTCTCCTCTCATCGCCTTTTTCTCTGTGAGGAACAAATACAATTGCAGGACAGTCAGAGTGCTTTGATCCTGGAAAGCTCTGCCTGCCCTTTTGCTTAAGGTTCATCATTACCCACACCATTTTCATGGGAGAAGATCTTCAAACTGGATAGGTGGTGCTGTGATAATTTTCAAGTAGGAAGATACTGCTGGATTTATTCTGCCTGCTTGTTTTGGGGGTTCAGAATGATTCTCATATAAGTGTCTTCTGGTTGCATTTGAACTAGCAGTCTCACAGATCTGTGTTTACATGGCCAGATTATAAAAACACTTCAGCTATTAATAATGGTAATTTGATTAAAATGTCCAGCCCTCCTTTTTCCTGTGATTTGAATTTCTGCTAAATTTATGGTCACTTGCTCAAGTACAGAGAATTCTGGACAGCATCCTACGTGATCACAGCTTACTCTTTCAGCTTCTGCTTAGCTCCATACATTTTTAATATCATAGTGCCTTTCCTTGTGTGGCTATGTTTGACATTAGTATCGTGATATGTGGCTGGATCTGACCATGTCATTTGGTTTTCATCCTCTCTGTTGTTTGGGGGTTTTTAATATATTTTACTTTCTGAATTGATGTCTTGAAACATCTAAAACCTGTATATTATCCAGGGCATAATATTCCTAGTGCAGTGAAAATCCAGTCTTAACAGCAAAGTATTACTTTCTGCCTCTCTAGAAGACCCCATCTTGCCTGGGGCTGGGTTTGACCTTTGGAGGGCCTTCTCTGTAGTTTATACCATCTCTGAATGTGTTTGGTTTACCACTCCTGAATATAATTTTGTTGTAATAATGAAGTATTTTATATCATTGCATTTGTGGTCTGTCATCTCTGTGACTGACAAGCCAGTTCAGAGGCTAAGAAATTAGCAGTTTTTCCTTATTTTGTGAATATTAGCAGGAGAATTTTCAACTAGTTATAATGCTAGGCAATTTGGAGCGCTGTTCAGGATTTGCTTCTTAAAGCAATACAATAACTATTCTTAGGGGGTTTCCTTTAAGCCTACTTAATTTTTTTGCACAGTTAGAAGTCTGCCTAATTTCTTTCTGCTTTTCTCATTGGCAAGTTCTATTTCACAGTTGTCTGTGCAGATAACAGAATTTGCCTTGCAACAGGGGAAGTCACGAGAATATCTCTTCTGAGGCATAATGTGGGGCTTAGGGAGGTGTTTGGGTGTGCCTCTACTTAGGCAGGAGTCCTGCAGGCTGTGTTTGCTGGCAGGCTGTGATGATCAGCCTAAGGCCTTTGCCTCTGTGCCTTGTATCTTGGCTTTCTGACACAGAGTCTTTCCCTTGTCAGGTATGTCATACAGGAGGGGAGGGCCTGATGGCTTTTGCACAGAACAACTGCACAAAGGGATGTGTTAGCCTTGTGTTTGCTGCTGGCTTCCCATGCAGGGCAGAGGTGGGATCTCAGCTTAGTGGGCTCTGCATGCCTGAAGTCAGTGTACCCCCAGCAAGGGCTTAGCTGAGGGCTAGTTTGTGTATTTGTGTTAGTACATGCTGAGAGTTGTGCTTTCTGCCAAAGTAATTGTGCTGGACTATATTTAAAGCACTTCTAAGCAGAAATAATGACTTGGAGAGGAATGAAGGTGGTCCCAATGTCACAGTCCCAAGACGAGAGTGAAGACCTGGGCCTGTTGCACAGCATTTCCCTTTCTCTCAGGAGATGGATGGCAGGCTGTCTCCTCTTTACTCACATCACCATTTGGCATGGCAGATATACGAAGATGATGGGCCCTGGTTAATGGGGTGTTCACTTTGGTATTATCTAGTGTCTGCAGAGGCAGCACTGTTTGATATGTGATGGCTTCGGAGCAGAGGGCTGTAGCCTGCTGTAAAAATGGGTCAGGCAGTGGCTGAAAAAAGAACAGCACTTTGGCTGTGAGCAAATTAGGCTTGTATTTTCACACTAGTCGATCCTGCACAACAGGCCTGCTGAGCTGCTTGATTTCTTGTAAGCAAATCAGGGTATGGCTTTTCAGAGGACAGTTTAGCTCTTGCCAGCATTAATGGGTACACAGGCAGCTCTGAGAGCTACTCTTACCTTTCAGGAGGAAAAGAATAATTAAAACATAATAACTGCTAAAAAAGTAAGACCAAAAACCTTAGAAAATATTAATTACTTTATCATGCTTTTTGGAAGTGTTGTCCAAGTTTAGGAGTATAATGAAGGCAGGTGAAAACTTGTTGCCTTACCTGGCACTGTGAAAAGTTTCCTTTTCGTGTTGTCAGTCAGCATCATTGGCTCAGTAGGGTACAGTGTAGTAGCATGGTTCACTATTAGGAGATTGCTGTTTTCTCTGGATGGTTGTCAGTTTACTCTGGATGATCATAAAATTACAAGTCATTCAGTCTTTGGTTCTGCTGTGGAAGTTGAGAGCCTGTTTTTATTTTTATGGGAAGTAGCTTCAGACATCTTTTGACAATAAATCACAGTGATGGTAAGAAATGTGAAAATCAGTCCAGGCGTTCAAGTGCACCTGTCACCTATTCAAGACAAATACTTCCCAGGTAATGCAAAATAATACCAACTTCCAGTATACAAGGTAATTCTGTGGCAGCATTTGTTTTGCTTGCCATGGTCACCTCGCCATGTGAGGGTTTCCTGAAGGACAAGTTTCTAGCCAGAATCTTTGTAGTGGTCATGTGTGCTACCAGTATATGCTCTCAGCTGCTGGAGCTGAAGCTTCTGCTCTTGGTGTCAGCTTCAGCATCTCTGTGGGTTTATGTTGTCCAAATCTGGTGTTGCTGGAAGTATGATCAATGAAGACGCAGTTCCCAGCTCTCCTCTTAGCTGCTGTATTAACTTAAGGCATGAAGCTCCTTCTCCCCTTCCTTAATTTGTTTTTTGTAGGAGTTAAGGTATATGAAGCTGGGAAGTAGATCTGACTATCACAGTGTTTTCATTGAGCTTGTGCAGCTTACTAGCATTAAATAGCTGAAGATCTGGTATATTGTAGAATATGGGCACAAACCCCACAAATTAACATGAGACCTTGTAAGCTTTGTACTTTACAGTGGATTGAGATAATGTTGACTACTATTTGTATGCCTTTTGTTTGTAGAACACAGTGTATCAGGATATGGAAACATAGCCACAATTTCCATGGGGGTTCTGTTTCCCCACCCTGCTGTTTAATTTTAAAAGATGCTGCACCATTATGTTCCTGGAGGAAGTTTTGAGACCTCTGTGCTCCTCAGTGAAGGAAGAAAGAATGGTAGAGAAGCTGGAGAAGAGTTTTGTACTGTAACCTGCCCCTAGAAGCCTTTCTTTTTTTTAACTTGTCTGTGGATCTTCCCAGTACTGTTGGAAATTGTCACTGCTTACTGTGGGACATGTTATGATCATACTTGTAGTATGATCAGCAAATTAAAACTGATTCCCAGCCATGGCTTCTCTTACACTTCGACAGACGTTTTGAGCTTGTGAAAGTACCTGGGGATGTGTTTCTGTAATGAGGAAACTAAAAACCTGTGGCGTTTGGACCACAGATACTTCCTTCACTGCACAATCAGTGTTCAGTACTGGCCTGCATGGAGCAGAGACTCCCACGTAGCACTGATTTGCTATTTTTTCATAATGCTTATTTTTATTTTGATATTGATTTTAATCAGTAATATAGGAAGCATAGAGGTTGTTTTTCTTCACTAATTGAACTCTGAATACATTTTGGGGTTTTTATTTGTGTCCCAAATTTGATTCTTAAGCAAGGACTGACTGGCCTATCAGTGTGCCCAGGCATAAAGGTTCTGGGGAAGGTTAGATTGTCAGTAAAATGTAAGTCTTCAGATGTAATACAGTGTTTACAGTAGGAGATGCTCTGCAATAAGAAAATCCGAGAGTTTCTGGTTTTGATGTTCAGAATGAAGCGCCCGAGGTTTGTTTGAACTGTGTGGAAATGAAGGACAGCTGTGCTTTTTGTGAAAACAATATCCATGAAATACTGTCATGTGTGATTGTCTAATCCTGACTGGTGACTTCAGAGAGGAAGGGACGTTTCGTGGTTAAGGTCCAAAACCTCCATGTCTGGGAGTTCTCAGTTGGACTTGAGGCTTCCTTATGTGACCATACAAAGGATCTTTCTCTCTGTCCCACATAGGATTTGGACATTTCTTCTGCTTGGTTCATGTAGATGGGGATGTTCTCCTGTTGCATTGCTGTACTGTGCCCAAACTGCAGCTAATTACAGCAAAGGCATTTCAGCACTGCCAGACCTGTTGGTTTTAGGGGTTATTTGCATGGTTTATAATCAACAGTCTCTGTTCTCTGCTGTTGCTCCCTTCATGTCAGGACTGAAACTGCAAAAGTAGTCTGCTATGGAGAAAAGCTGTCTCAGTACTGTTTCTGCTGACTATCCCACCACTGAATCAGCAAGATGGTTCACATCAGATTTGACAGTCTTTGAGTGTGTTTGCTCAGTCTGACTTCAAGTTTATCTCCATTTGTGCCTAGGATTTGGCTTGCTTGCTGGGGCCTATGGTTTCAGCCAGGAGGCAGAACCCTGTGCAGGGGCTGAGGGAGCCTGCAGGGCTGCAGCTCCCATGGAGAGGCGAGGAGAGGCTGCATGTCCCTGTCAAAGTACAGGGAGAGGTTGGTCTCCAGTGTGCCACCTGGCATTGTTCTGTGCCCACCAGCTTGCAGTGCCTGACTGTAACGATGCTCTTGGCCGCTCTCAAGCAAGAGAGGAGACGTACAAGTTATATCATGTTTGGGCTGACATTTTGTCTCGTATTCAAGTAACTTGATAGTGTGTCTTTATTTTTACAGCACAAAAATATTGCAGTAGTAGGCCCATGGTGGTAAAATGTGTTCTTCCACTCCAAGTGTTTGCATTATTAAATAGCCTTGTATTATCCTTCAGAGTACTTGCCTTTTGCTTTCTATTTTTGGAGGGGTTTTTCTAAGTACTGCCCTTTTATTTCCTTAGGCCCTAGTGGGCAAACAGTTGTCTTGGATGGGAATGGCTGTTTTCAAGAGGAAAACTGTTAACTCTTGACTTTTTAAAGTATCCAGAAAAAGACTTTAGATGCATTGCAGTGTTCAGTGCTTTCTGTGGTTTCATGTGCAAGCTGTTATGCGTGCCTAAATGACTGAGAGGGATTGCATAACACACTGACCCACAACTAGGACCGGATGGGGTGAGAGAGAAAACGCATGCTACAGAAGGCTGGCTGCATGCTTAGGGCACTGCAGCCAGGACCTTGGTGTTGGGATTTGGTCCCTTGGTCTTGCAGAGCTTTCACGTGTGGTCTTAGGTAGTAATCATGGCTTCATGATCAGCTGTCTGGAAGCTAAACACTGCCCCACAGTTATGGTAACCTTGTTCTATTTCTCTCATGGTTTAGTCCAAATGATGATGAAAACTATTTCAGATGTTTGAAGGAGTTCCTTGGAAGGCACCATGGATTTTCAGCAAATTCTAGTGCTAAGCAAGTCTGAAAATGCTTGGCATGACAAAAAAGGCAGGGGATGAATGCTCTGCTAATGCTGGGTTGGTTAATTACAGCTGTGGAAGATGGTGACTCTTTGTTAGTCCTCCTCATGATTACAAGCAGGTCAGCAGGATTCTCAGTGTAGTTCAGGTTGCGTTCCTGCAATTGCCTATAGAATTTCTCTGACCAAGAAAATCATGTCTCCATATGGCAAAAAAACTTCCAAGCCAAACCCAGATAAAATAGACTAGCCAAACCAAAAAGCAGCGTATCACTTAGGAAACAGAGAAGTGGAAGAATTATTGCCTGGCTACTTTTTTTTTTTTTTTTTTTTTTTTTTTTTTTTTTTTTTTTTTTTTTTTTTTTTTTTTTAAAGGCATATGGCCCTTTAAGAGAAGCTTGAAAAATACCTTAAGTAGGGGCAGATTCAATGAAAAAGCTTTCAAACATCTGATCTCTGCATGCCAGTGTGCCTTCAGTCAGCCACCCCTTTGTCCATTTGACTTTCTGAGCAGTTGATGATCTCACCAAAAAATAAACAGGCGGCAGAAGTGTTCAGGGAGTTTGGCACATGTAGAGAGTAACCGAGGGTTTGGGGTGGGGGAAGTTTTTCCTCCACTTTCGGTGAAGCAGGGTGCTTTAGCCTCTGCTGGAAAGAAAAGGACGGGTTTATGTTAGTGCAGGAGACAATCTTTTCCCAGCCTTTTTCCGGTCAGGGAGTGGGGGTGATGTTGGATTTTGCTAGCGGGGCTCAAGAGGGGCGTTTGCACGTCGAGCTCAAAACTGTCATATTCATGAGTGGTCCTGCTGCGTGGGAGAGAGGAGTGAGAAACTTTTGCCCCAGAGTAACCTCTGCGTTGCCTCAGCTGAGGCGGGTGATTTACTTTTTGTGTGGAACAAAAAGGCAACGGGGAATTTGTAACTGGATATGTAGATGAGGGAGCAATGACCGTCAGTAACCCCGTGTACTTCGTGCCGCAAGAGCACAGCGCGTGGTTCCTCCCTCCCCTTGCCTGCTCCTCCGCCGGGATCGGGCTGGGAAGCAGAAGTGGCACCGCCGGTCTCCCTGTCACCTCCGGTGGCACCCCCAGTGCAGACCATACTTCTTCCTGATGGGGCCCGTTCGTGACAGTATCCCCTGCCCGAGCTAAGCAAAACCCACCCCCTACAAAACTAAAGCCGACCAACAACAAAAAAACCCAAAAAACAACAGAACAAACAAATAAACAATATCCAAAACCAACCAAAAATTACCCAAACAAAAAACCAAGCTAAACAAAAAAAAAACCCTTCTGCATAAGAGGTGGGAGAGGAGGTTGTTACACCTGTCCCCATAGGAGGGGGAAGGTACAAGCCCCTGCATTACTTGCTCTTTAGAGCTCATTGTTTTCTACTGTTTGCTCTGGGTTGCAGCGTCCTGTTTTCCTAAAATAGAAAATACAGCATGACACCTAGCTCGTTGTCTTACCGCAGTCTGGAAATCTTCACTCTGGTAAATCCTACAGGACTTGGTCTTTCACCTCTTCCTGGCATAGGTGCTTTGCTCATCACTTCTTGTTCAAGCATTGTGGAGAAAAATTGACTTCTCTCTCTCTCTTAAATAAAACAGCAACAACAAAAAACTAATCAAAACTAAACACCACTCCCCTCAAAAAAAAAAAAATTCTAACCAAACAACAAAAAACCACACAAAACAACAACAACAAGCAAACAAAAAAATCCCCAAGCCAAAAACCCAAACCCATATACAAAACCCAAAACAGTATCAGCTGTGAGAGTCAGCTTCTGAAGATCCAGTTTTGTGGACCAATGCTTGGATTGTAATTTCAAAATGGTTCCCATCTGCTGTTATATAGGTACAAATTTGTTTTAAAGTCAAGAACTGAAACACTGATGTCTTGAGAAGGTAAAGCACTTGGGAAAGAAAATGGAAACAATTCTACAAATGTATTTTTTAATTCCAAGTAGCTAAGATTGTTTCCTAGATCTGTGTGTGATTCTGTACCGTACCTGTGTGTCTGCATCTGTCAGAGTTTGAAATTTATCGTAGAGTACATCAGCTATTAACATAATTAACTAAAAGCTAATAAATCCCTCTGTGGTCCATGTACCAACTTAAGTCCCATGTTCAGTAACACAGGGATTAAGTGCTAATGCTGTAGTAGGTTTCAGATCAGGGGAGGAACGTGGTGTGCCTTGCTTCTGTATAAGTAAATTGACCTGAAGTAATTATGTTAATGGGAGTTGGTTTTGAAGGTTGATTGCTTTTTTTTGTTGTTGGTTTGGGGTTTTTTTTTTTGAGACCAAGACATCATGGTTTCACATTTCTGAAGCCTGACAAGTTTCTGAGCTCTTTACCAGCAGCTCCTGTTCCTCTTGCACTATATTTTGTGTAATACCCTCTCCCCCATTTGTCAGCTTGACTTTTCCTGTTCAGTGCTCTCACATGAGTTTCCTTTTGGCTTTGCTGTGACCAGAATTTTACTTGTTTTGTCATTTTACAGACTTGAAACTTCGGGATTTCCTGATCGACAATGAGACATTCTCTGACTTCCTCCATCATAATGTGTCCATGCCATCATCTGCAGTAGAGGAGTTAATGGATGCAGAGGTCAACCTCCAGCAGGTAAAGAGTACTTTCAACTCCTAATATCATGCTTGTCTATTGTTTGTTTAGCTGTAGTGCCAAGATCAGCAGGGCTGGACCCCTCTGTGCTAGGTGCTGTAGAAACAAAGAGGGAAATGTATTCCCTGTTTCTTCCCTCTTGCCCTCAATTTACTGTCTTATTTGATTTTAAGGTGTGCAAGAACACTGAGAACCCATGAGCAAATGTTTCAACCTGTATAAGAAAGTGGTACCCTCTGGCTAAAATTAATTCCTTCCTTCCTTTTTCTTATTTTTTTTTTTTTTTAATGGAAGTAAAACATTAATTAAGCTGCTAATGCTGTTCTGAGTGTTTTCATTCACTCACCTTGGACTGGATCAGGGTTTCTAGGTCTTACTCTGCATTACATTCCTGTGCAGCAGAAGAAGCTCTACTTTCAGGTTAGTGGCTAGCACATCACGGCAGACATGTTGTAAATTACCTAGTACAAGACCTGCCATCCTGAGTGCTCCATTTCTGCAGTCATAAATATAGCTGGTGGTGGCAGTGGGCTAGAGCCCCCTCTCACGATAACTGTCATCAAGCTTATAACGTTTTTTTTGGTAGGCTTGATGAATTAGTCCACCAGCATCCTTTCTAATGCACAAGTCAGAAGAGACTTCAAAGGAAGACCCAGGGTTCTCTTGAAAGAATGCAAAAGGAGGAGGAAATGCATTTTGATCGTCAACTTCGTATCAGATCTTTTCATTGAAGTGGAGTGGATTAATTATCCTTTTAGTCTTTGTTTTCCTGTAGCTACAGATGCTGTCCCTCTGTGCACACACTGTCTTGTTCTTCAGTGAATTCTTTCAGGCCATCTGTTTTCATACAGTTTGGTAACTTAACCTGCAAGTTAAGAATGTATTCCACTAAAAAATGTAAAGCAGAGAAAATATTCTTATCCATTTTAGGCTGCAAGTTGTGTTTTATTTGTAACTAATTAAATTAAGATAGAATCATGCTACAGATGATTCTGGGAGGATAGCTGGAAGACTGCAGCAACAGCATTCTCATCATTCTCCCTAAGTTAGTGGAGAGATAGAAAGATTTTCAAACAGGCAAAAAACCTCACCCATACGTTGTGTGACTGTCACACTATATTGGTTGTATATGGAAATGGAAGGAGGAAAAAAGCTTCGCTTTTGTCTGCATAATGTGTCTGAAGGGTAGCAAAAGGTTGGTCAGTCATCTAGTTCTTCCTTGAATGCTTCAAGCTGTGTTCTTATGTAATTCTTGAGCTGATTCTTCTAAAGCACTGGGAGTGATGCTGCTAAGTCATAACAGCATTCTGTGCTCAGGGATGGCAAAAAGAGCTAATCTGAGCACTAGGACACTAAGCTGTGGAGCAGAGCAGTGACCTACCAAATTTTCTTTGAGCACTTTTCTAATACAGATGGTAACTAGAGATTGAGACCTCTCCCTTCCTGCAGAATGACTTTATCTGACTCACAAAATGGATGTCTTTGATTTTGCTGGAGATCTGATTTGGAGATCTGACCTCAGTGCTGAGCTGACTAGTGACTTCAGTATTAATAGGCAGTATTTATTAGGTCTCTGAATGAATGGGTAACAGCTTTATTCAGAAGTCATATAGTAAAAAGGCCTATCCAGAGTATGCCAGAGTTGTTCTGAATTCTGCTGGAGTTTTGGGGTTGTTCACCAAGGCCAGAAGTTGTGATACACAGTCAAGTAAGGAACTGAAGTCGCCAAGGAGACGGGACTGTTCACTGCTATTACTGTAATGACAGCACTCCAGTGTGTCCAGCAGGGCTGTGTACCCAGCATACTGAAATTAAGTGATCAAAGCCTTGTCTTGATGGGCATGTTTCTTCCTGGGGCTGAGTGGGTCAGTCTTGTGTTTTTCCAGTTGTGGCAGGTGTGCTCAGAAGGGTGTGGGATTTGGAAGGTGCCTGGGTCAGCAGCAGTGGGTAGGCAGCTATGTAATCAAGTCTGGTATGCTGCTGTTGTTCAGGTGTGGCCAGACAGCTCTTGTGTGGCTTGGAGGTGGGAATAGGTCCTGTCCCTCTGAAAAGCTGAAGCCACAATGAGGTCCTGGGCCAGTGCTGCAGCATGATGCCTTGAATAGCAGTGAAGAGCAAATAGTAGTGGCCAGTGCATATTCTGCTTGGAACAAATCTCTGATTTGTGAAGCAGGAAAAGTCCCAAGGAGAGAATTATATGATGTGTAAGGACAGAAAAATTACCTATGACTACTTTCAGGCATGAGCCTGGTATTTTGAGAGTCCTTGGGGGAATAAACTCATTGAGGATGTATTTTTGCCTGGTGAGGACACCATGGTTCAGATGACTGCAAGTGGTTAGAGAACTTGCTGACTTGCTGAGACTGGGTGCTTAGGTCTGGGGTGGATAAGTAGAGTGTTTTTGGTAAGGTCTCATGTTATGGAGCTCAGTGCTTTGAAAGGGAAGCTTCAGTCCAAAAGAATATAAAATCTGGGAGAAAAAGATGGACATTTTCAGAATGCTGAAAAGTTGGTCACCTTCACTTTTTGTGAGTGAACACTGAGGCACTGGAAAACACTGTTTTTTCTAGATGTCCACTGAGGGAAGTTTGCTCTGGGAGTGTTATTTCAGTGTCTCACAAATATCTCCTCTTCAGCGTGGCTGTAGCACTGGTAGTAGTATTTCTTCCAGCAAGGAAACAAGCACCCCATATTTCCAAAAAGCAAGTCTTTTTGATGTGAGAGATGTGTGGCATTGAAAGACCCTCTTTTTGGCATAAGGATACAGACCAAAGTTAAAGGTTTGCATGAGTATTGCATTAAAAATCCATTCTCTCTCCTGTCAGTTCCATTTGCTTGTTTCCTGCACATAATGCACTTTTTCCCCCAGATTGTGCATAACCCTTTGGTTTTAACAGATAAAAAATTTCAGACTTACCAGCCTGGTGCAGGAGCTGCTAACTGTTCTGGAATGTAGATCAATCCTCTTTGGTTGTTGTTGTAAGTTGGGCAATGCACACTGGGTCTTACAAAATGAAGAAAGAAGAAATTAAGTCTATGGCTGATGTTACCTGTGCATTTACAGTAAAATGGGTCCATCTGTCTAGCCCCAAGGCAGTCAAAGGTTTATTTCCAACAGTAGACTCTGGATTTTTCTTTGTTTATCACCTTTGAGAAGTATGCAGCTCTTTGACGTGGACTTTGTTGTTCAGCAAACATGAAGTTGGTAATTGACCCTATTCAAAGAATTTATCAGGTCTGAAACAGTCTGGTGATACCTCAGAGGGATTTTATCAATTTTGTTAATTAGGTGATTGCATGTGGATTAGGAAACATTATTGACAAGGAAACCATGACCTTAAGAAAAATATGCCTGTGAGGGAAGACTCTAGAATCTTATCTCATTTTTTGCAGCCAGTAAGATAACTTTTTTTTTTTGCTGATACATTATCTGCTCAAAAATACTTCAAAATGTTTGTCTCAGCAGTTAGTGAGTAGACACTTCAGAGTTAAGTGAGATGATTCTGAATCATTACTGCATAGAAAGTGTGGCTGGCAGATATGTCTAAGTAGTTTGGGACATAGGTCCTTTGCCCTTCACATAGATTTGCCAGACTGTGTCTGGTCACAAGCCTTATTTTTCTCTGTTGTTCGGTTCCCAGAAGATGGAATGTTAGGCAATGCGTGAACCCTTGGTTGGAGGAAATGGATGCTGTGGAGGACAGGATCACTGCTGCTTTGTGCATATTTGCAGGGAAGTGAAGAGAGACCTGCCTCCCCCAGGACTGCTCTCCCATGTTCTCAGTGGGGAAAGGTTTTTCTTGGAACTAAATTGCATATGAATCAGGGCTACTCAGCCTGTAGAGAAAAATGCCCCTTACCTCTGTCTGGACATGTTATGAATGATTTGCTTTGACTGAGCAATAACCAATTTTTTTGTTGGAGTCTTAGATGAAGGCAGATTTACATGTTTCTCCCACTTTCATAGGTCATTGTGTCTGGTTATCGAATGCGGCTGCGAGATCTCTGCAATAGCTCGATGTCATCTGAATTCCTTATGATCCAAAATCAGATGGCAGCCACGGACACTGAAGCCTTCATTTGCACCTTGTCAAAAGAAAAACTCCATGCAGCTGAACAGGCCTTCCGTGCTAACCTGAATCCTTTGAAGCCTCTTCAGGTGAGTTCCCTGTCCCCCACCAGTGAGAGTCTGCCATTGACACAGTGACACTTCCTATGTCTTTCAGTCTAGGAACTCATCCCTGCATTTCCAGACTTGCTTAGGGACAATTAGAAAGAAAAAAGTTGGTCAGTCTTTGTCATGGGAGCATGAGCAACATTGATTCTTCCTGTAATTCTTAACCTTCCTGTTCAGTCTGCTAGTTGCAGAGCCTAAGTGTGTGTGTGGCCTGCAGTTCAGTTTTGTCAAGAGGAAAGTCGTTATGCTGCACAATAACAAACAGGCTCTTGGTTGTCCCTGTGTTTTAGTCAAATGTATCTTGACTGGAATGAGCCCAGATATAAGCCTGTCTTGTGCTGAGTGCTAAAACCACCACCCTTTGCCCTTAGTATGGAGGGTTTCTTTCCACTGACAGGTCACAATCTTTAAACAGGTTTAAATTGCATGGAGTAGAGTCAAGTTTTAATGTCCTGTGTCAACAATTAACCAACGGTTAATTTGGTACTGGGGGAAGAATTCATTGAACTTCAAGAAAATACATTACTTACAGAGTGACTGGAGATGTGAACAGACTTGGATCTAGGAAATTCCAGTGATATTTTGCTACAGATGTGCAATATCTGTTAAAATATGGAAGCTGGAGGAATTCAGTGCTGGAAATGACAGTAGAGTGAAGAAAGGACCACAGAACCAGCTCTGTTACCCACTAAAACAAATATTCTGTTGTCTGCTATGTGAGTTTTCAGATTTGATGAGCCTTTCAGTACTCAAAGTCATGTACCACTTCCTTGGCTTTGTCCCCAGTCAGAGGGTCATTATCAAGTACTGTAATCATATTACTCTTCTGCACACTATGTAGCAGTCAGTGACTTCTCTCCACAGCTCATCTTCTGTTTTCCTTGTGTCCTCCATCTGCACTTTTCTCTTTCCTGCTGGAAGAGCAAGACAACCATAAGCATTAAGAGATGACATAACAGCACTAAAATTGTAACATAGATGGGCTTTTTGGAGAGGAATGGCTATAACTTGTTTGTTGTCTTCAGTTATATGTGTATGTGCACATATATACATATTTTACTTTAAACCATTCAAAGAAGCTAGAATTCTGGGGTCTGAGGGGATTGAAAATAGCTAGCTGTTGTACCACTCAGAATTGGTTTTCTGGGCCCTGTAGAGACTCAGTCTTACTTTTCTAATTTATGGAAGCTTCTGCTGTTTAGCTGACCGAAGCAGGTACTGAGTGTGTTTGTGTTCTTAGGTCTATATTGTTGGTGAAAGGAAACACTCATAAGCCACTTTGTGCCTCTTGTCAGCAGTAGTATAGATTTAAGACGTTACGTGCAGTTTTTTCAGGGGCTTCTGATAACCTGGCTCATGATCCTGTCTTCAAGGGGAAAAAAGTTGGAGTACAGCATCTGTGTCTTGTTGTCTGGTAAAGGTCAACATTTTTCCTCAGAAATGTGTTACAGTGTACCCTGTACTTCAGCTGCTATAATGCCTAAGTGAGTAAAACAAAAACTACCTGGCTTCAATGTGGCCTGGCAAAATGGATAAATCAGCCATAGGATCACAGCTAACACATTTGAAACTTATTGTCTTTAGAGGCTAAAAAGTCCTGACCTGCATTAACATCTTTGAACAAAGAAGGAACTTTCTGCTCGTGAACAGAGGAGGCTTTTGACACAGCTTTGTGAATGCATTGTGTGTCAAGTCTTGGACATGCACACTGAAGATAGTGTGCTCTGTATCTACTACAGAGTCTGTAAACCAATGCCAACAATTTGTCAAGAGATTAATTTTTTTTTTTTTTTTTTTTTTTTTTTTTTTTTTTTTTTTGTTAATCCCTTTGATGTACTTCACAGCAAGGCATTTCAGTAAGCAAAGTAAGGGCCAAGTCTAATGCAGGTGCAACAGAAATTTGGAGACAGGATTTTAGCTTGTGTAATTGGAAATGGGCTTTGCTGGTTTCACTACTTTGTGATTTATGGAGAGGCAGCATCTTAGCACAAGAAAGTTACTACAAAGGATTGCAACTGTGTGTAAGAACTCTGTACATTCAACACCAAGGGCTTGAATTGTATACTGGAAATTTGTGCCACTCTGATATCTGGGCAGTGAAGTGGCTATGGTTTCTTGAAATGCGTTAATACATGTGACTTAGCCTGACATCCACCTACTTGTTTTTTTTCCCCTGTACATTCCTGTTTGTTATTCCCTCTGCAAGATGATGCAGTAAATTTCATCATGGAATTGATCCGGATTAAAAGCGATTGACCTGACTGTATGTTTTGCATATCTATTTATGCTAAAACATGAAGGGGAGGGTGCAAGATTGAGAGCCCTGTGATCAGGGTGTGAGTGTGTGGGCTGAGACGCTAATGATAACACTCAGTTCTGTTGGCTTAAAGTGTGTGTGTATTTGCAGCCTCATGGAAACTCTTAAGTGTTCTAACTAGCTCTCAAAAATACAGTAATTACTGTCAAATTATGGACAGATCAAGTTTTTTAAAAAATAAATTAAAGTGCATGCATGATAAAATGCATGAGCTCTAAATGTCACAGCACTGCTAAATTTGTTTTAAAAGAGAGATGAGGAATAAGCACTTTTACATACCTGCTCCTCAGTTCTCTCTAGAACACCTTGAGTGTTGCCCAAAGGGCAGCGATACAGATAAGACAAGAACTTGTAATTAAAATTTCACACTAGCATTCTAACTCTGTCACTGATCTCTTGCATTACTTCAATTTAGCCTGTTTTGTAGGATGAGAAAACAGGGTCAAGCACATGGAGGTGTGCTAGTGAGGTTAAAGTCTCTCCTTGCCCTTTTTCCCTACTTGAGGCAGGCCATTCAGATCAAAACCCATCAGAAAATATGTGTGTGATCATGGGGCACCAAGATGGAGAATCAACTTCCCTTCTCTAAGTGTTCAATTCACTAGATGAAAAAACGGTTTCAAAAAGTCAAATTCCGTATTCCATGACCCATGTCTTAATTGGCACCCATTCTCTGAAGCCTTTTGACCAAAGGCATAGGTCAAAACATAGGACATGTTGTACACACTCCTTGTGGACACATCATCTCTTCTTGAGGCTTGTCTTACACTGGCTGAGTGAGACTGAGGCAGGAGAAGCTGGCTTGAGAACAGCAGTGAAGCAGTACATCTGACTGCATGCATGCGAATTTCCTTCCTGGCATTCTTCTTGTGGTAGGGCAGCAGTTGTCCCAAAGAGGACCTATGCAGTTTGGGAAAGACGAATAGGAGCAATGGCAGTAAGTTCACAGCCATTACAGCACAGTCCAGTGGGGCATTTCTGACTGTCTTATATCATAGAACTACCTGCTTATGTATCCCTCTGCAAATCTCCCCAGTTTTGAATGTGATTTCGTGGGGGAAGGTTAAACAATAATTCAGATTGCTCCTGTGGAGAGCAGTTAGACAGCCCTGCCTAATAAGGGCTTTGCCATACTCACTTCCAGTGTATGGATCTGTAATAAGCTGTGGCTTATGTACTACAGTAGTCCTTGAAAGACTGTGGGTGAGGACATGAAAATACAATTGTTTTTTCTCCCTCCATAATATGGGTGGTATTTTGTCAAATGGTTAGCATGAACTAGATAATGAATGTTTTGCAGTTGAAAAATGTTTTTTAGAAAAGATCTCCTAATGTAAATATGTGCTGCAACTGAACTCGTAGCTTTCCTTGGTCTTTTGAGAGTGTTTTCAGTCAAGCACAATGATATCATCCTTTTAAGCAGCAGTGGTTTGAGACTTCCACTCTCAGGAAGCAAAAGCAGAAGCTTAAAACACGTGATTTTTCTGCAGAGGCCAGTGGAAAGTTTCTGCTAAGATCAGTATAAACTTGTAATAGCTGTTTCAAAGCAAATATGGCAGACTTATCTTTATTAAGGAGAAATAGTCAGCTGTATAATGCAGACTGAATTTTGGCTGAATGTATTGACTTTCCAGCATTTTAAACCCATGCATTCCTCATGTATGTTGAAAAATCAGATTTTTCCATCCCCCGTAAGTCTCATGTGAATTTATTCAAGGCTTCTCTGTCAACTCCAGTCATCTCAAGTATTTGTCACTGGAATAAATCTTGTAGCATGCACATACAAGCATACAGGGTCCCCCCCCCAGTGCATTCAGTACCTCAAGAGTATTATGTTGTTGGCTGCCCCAAGAGACAAATTTAGTGACTTGCTAGCCACTACCACAGTAATTGTAGAGGGAAGTTGTGTTCAAAACATGTTAGAGCTCTGTAATTCCACAGTGTGCCTAGAACAGACAGGTGATGTGTTTGCAGCACATTGCCAGTAAATGAGTCATTGCCCTCCCCAGCCCCTGGATGTCTGCTAAAGACAGTCTCACTATAGGAACAGTCTTACTGGATCTTCTCTGAATCTAGAGGTTTCCTACTAATGTAATTAACTATTTAGTGAGTCACTACAAAGATGTATATTACAGGGAAATTAATGACATGCTCATCTCTTCAAAGACTGGCCCTTGTGAATGATCTTTTGTTATTGTCTGTGGAGATGACTTATGAGAGACTTCTTGAGTGGGCTTTGAGGTTCAAGAAGTTGTAGAGAGAGTAAAATTTCCTCCATATCAATGATACCATTGCAAGTTCTGGTGAGAAATGATCTTGAAGTGATATGACTTTGTTAGGGAAGAAAGGTCAGGATGCTGTGGTATGAAAGGATAGATGGGTACTCCTCACATATTAGAGTAAGGTTTGCAAGCTCCTTGAATCACCTAAGACTTACATACAAGGTCAGGAGGAGGTCCTGTTAAGCTTGGTGTCCTCGACTGATACTCCAGTGGCCCTCAGTAGAAGCATGTAAAAGCATGCAGCCATTGGACAAGTAGATAACAACATTTCTTCAGTGCAGTGTCCTGTTTTTCAGTAGCTTGCAACCCAGACTTTCTCATCTGCTGCTGGGATCTTGTTGTTTAATAGTGTTTGGTAAGATTTTTATGTTCAATTAATCCTTCTAAGTCTTTCTCAAATTCACAGTACTTTCAGCAATGCACAGAGTCTACTGATTTTTCTGTTTTGACTAAGTTGCATACACGGAAGCTCCTTTGGTTTTGTTTTAAACTGATCATGTCACTTGGAAGTTTTCCAGTATGATGAGGCACAGAAGGCAATCATCCCTCTTCCATGTCCCATCCCACTTGTAAGTCTACAGACCTTTGTCATAACCTTTGTCCATCCTCACATGTCCCATTGAAAGAACTGTGATCTATTGTTCTTCCTTCAAAAACCATTCTTACTTGAATCATGGCCTTTGTCTGTACCTGAGCTCCTTCAGGGATGGAGAACCCAAAATTACACATAGTACTTGAGAACCAGGATTGCATTGTGGATTTATGTTGATGTCCATCTGTTTTATCACTGTATTTCTAAGATCTCTCTTTATCAGTGGCATTAGCTAATTCAGGGCCATACAAGGGGTATCTTAAGGTAGAACTGTCTTTTCCTTATGTGCTTTACTTTGTATTGCTGAATTTTCTCTGGCACTTTGTAACAACATGTCCATAGGAGGATGTTCGTTAATCCTTTGCAATTAGTTTTTGACGTCTTACTGTTCTGAACCAATTAGTATATTCAGAAAACTTTTCCTCATCCACCCTGTCCCTAAATCACCTCTGAATGCAGTGAGCACAAATCTGTGTGGAGACTGATGAAGTATATATGAACGAACACATCTCTTGTTATGCATGAACTCGGAACTTTCTACCTCATCTTACTTCTGAAGCTGTAGTGGTAGAGCAGATATGTAGCTTTGATATTTGCTGGCTAAATTTCTTTAAATGTCTTGAGGGTCTAAGCCTGTGGGGATTTTTAATTTAATTTAATATGTTTTTATTTATCCAAACCTTAAGGACTGCATTTAGTAGAGATCCGCAGAGGTTAGAGAATCCTCCCTGAATTTGCAACTGGCTTTGGAGCAGAGACTAACTGTGGACTCAGAAAAATTAGCTGATTTTAAACATCCCAGCAGATCACCAGAACAGTGCTCATTTACACCAGCTGGCACTGACCAGGTCTTTCTCATCTCCAGAAGATCAAGTAGAACAAATGAGAACCTCCAGACTATGTTTGCTGAAATTGCCCCAGGAAATACGTGAAAAGGAAGAGATTCAGCTCAAGATATATGTGCTAAAATCAAGGGCCTTGGCAGTTCATCCGTGTGTTGCAATGCTTTAACTTTAGTATGCTTTCAAATGCTGCAACATGGAGCTACTAATGTGAAATCTTAGGAATTCATTTTAATCTTCATTCCCTTGAAAAAAGGATTGCGTCCAAATGTTTTCCATGCAAGATAATCCAAATATGTGAGTGAATGAAAGAACCCCACAAGCCGAACTCTGGGCTACTGGTTACATATAGAGCAGTTGGAAACAAGGAGTTGTCTTCAGTGTGGCTTCCTGCTAGAGCAAATGGTTTCCTGAAAGCAATGACTTCCACTTCTGGAAGCCTATCAGCCTTGTTCTTTGGTGACAGTGGATGCCAGCTATTTCCTGGAATCTGATTGTTTTAAAATACACTGTTGGTTTGGATAAAGAACATCAAGGCCTGATGGGAGGTCTTGAGTGATGATAATGTACACTGCAGTAGGGAGTCCTTTGTATCTCAGCCATTTGATCTATGTAGTCTTACTGAAAACTTGTACTCACCAAATTGTCTTTACCTCAACTGTCCTGACTTTGTATCCCCTTCTCAGCACTGGCTTGCAGGATTTCACATGCTCTCTGGTAGACTGTGCTTGTTTTGTTATCTGGAATGTAAACCATCCTTTTTAAGTAATTTTAAGTGTATGTACATGCATCTAACATTTTATTGATACGGTTCTGATTGTTGCATCTGTGTACTTCATCTGTGAAAAGAGAAAGGGGTGATCCTGTCACACTGAAGGGTGCAGAAACCCATGGTAAGTTCAAGGTTACACAGAAAGCCAGCTCCATCTTCCCCACCAGTATAAACAGGCTTAACTGCTCTATACAGCAATGTTTACAAGAGTTTAATTGCTACATTTGTGCTTTGCAGTAACTTCTAGTTTCCTTTTCTCTCTTCCTGCAGAGGCAACTTTCTTTCAATTCCTCCTTGTGGGATTTGTCTGAAACTGTGGAAACTCTGACAGAGAGCATTGGAAAGCTTGTTAAAGAGGTAAGAAGAGCCTTTGTGTCAGGAGAGCACATCACTGTGGTTGCTATCTTAGCCTGTGATCGAGTACAAGAGGCAACTCAAAGTCAAATGCTTGGCTTGTTTTGAAACTTTTCCCCATCCTGAGGCTGTTTTCAGTGCAGGCAGCATGCACTTTGCAACTCCATGGCACTTCTAGTTACAAATACCACAACAGGAATTAGGACATTTTCTGTAGTGTTTTGCCTTCTCAGCAGTGGCACAATGGTTGGGCTTGCAGTACATCTGCTGCTGGGTAATGCCTTGCAAACTGCACGTTGAGGCTTTCCTTTCTATTTTTTTTTCCATCCCGTTGCCAGCTCACATCAGGGTTGTTACTTGGTTGTGTCTATTTTGTTTCATGTGCAGTGAGGGTATGGCATGTGGAAAAGGTGCTATGGCTGTTATAATTTAAATCAATAGCTGTAGGCTACTGTTTCCTCTATCTATCTTGCTTTTTGGGCCAGAGATTGTTTTCCAGTCTTGTGGGTCACTCAGCACAATGACATCACAACATTAAACATAAACAGCGACTTGCACAGTTGAATTGACATTCTAGAGACTAGCATTTGTTTTTGCAGGTGTGAAATGATGGATTAAGAAAAAAAGTCCTGCATACCTCAGTATGAACTGGAAGTCCAAATTTGAGGGGTAGGGTGTGGGTGTTGAGCCAGAAACTTACCCTAGTTTCTTGGCTGGTTCTGACTTTGAAGTGCTGCTATTAGTCAAAAACATTCTCTCCCTGGAGCAGAAATCACAACCATCTAAGCTAAACAGTGCCGCCGCCTCCATCTAAGCTAAACAATGCTGCCGCCTCCTCCTCCCTTCGCGAGTCTTCCGTCTTTGCATCAGAGCGAGCGCGCTCCGCGCCGTGAACGGCAGTAACCTCTGGGAGCAGGCACAAGAGCGGGTCACTCCAGGTTAGCCTGCGCCTCACTCCCACGGAGGGGCAGCTGCTGGGAGCCTGCGCCGTGCCAGCCAACAATTCCTGGCACACACTCCTCCCCGAGTCCTACAACCTACTGCGCAGTCCCCTTCACATTGAAATTAAGACGATTCCAGGGTCAGCTTCAGTTAGGACCATGGAAGAGCTTTTGCTGCTAGCAGGGAGGCTGCCCTTCAGAGTTTGACTACAGCTGTTTCCTGTTACGTCATTTAAGCTTGGGGTTTTTTCTTGTCTGGGATAAAAATAATTGAAACCACGTGATACTCAGTTTGCTGATGTGGCTGAAAACATCCCAGGGTAACGTGCCTTTTGCTTGGCAGCTGTTTTGGGTAGGACTACCTTTTATTCTGCCCTGCTGTGCAAACAAAGGCAGCTTTTTGCTCTGTGTACAGCATGAGCTGCTCCAGATGGCTTGACCGAAAGTTACTTCTTATTGTCTGTCAGGGAGATTTCTGTGTGAAAAGGAGGGACTTGCTCCCTTGTTTCAAAGGGCAGCAGCTTGAGGGGGTGGAGAGAACTATTGTTTGTGCCGTGTCTAGGAGCCTTTCTAGCAGGGAATTTTAATTAGAAAATGGTCTGAACAAAATATTTTTCTTGGAGTATGGGGATTGATTGGATCTGAGTCCTTGGACTCTTGAAATCAACTTCTAGGAGGGCAGATTAAACACCAAGAGCAAGGATAACTATTTAGAAACACTTAGGGAGCCAGGTCTGATGTCTGGGAGAAGAAATAGCTTAGTAACCCTTCACGTCTGACATATTTGCTTCCAGAGGTATAAAAAGATCAGCTCTGCATATAAATTGTAAAGATGCTGGTGCCAAAGATGAAATGAAGTTCCTTGCTCAAGCTGTTTCAAAATAATATGTAGAAATGTATTTGCAAATGCAACCTCTCTTTAAGATGGTTAGCACTTCATATGCTCATGGGAATTATCTGCATTTCCTATTTGAGTACCTTTGCTCATCCTGTTAGGGACTTTATGGTACTTTAGCTAAAGCAGCTGCCTTTTTGCTGAGCAAAAATGTGTTTTAGCTAAGATACCAAAAACTCCCAAGGGATCCCTTTGAATTTCACACTCAAACTGTCACACCTGAAATATAGCCTTGGCCTTTTGGGTGAGGAGTCATCAAATCCAAAAATCTTCACGAACATATGTAAAAACCAAAAATTATTCTGTGACAGTTTTCATTCACATTCCATGATGCTGGTATCCTGGAGGTTTCCCTGAACCTGTGAAGCCAGGTTGAATGGCACCAGGCTGCAGGCAAAGGCAACAGTGAGTAATAAGGAAATGAACGTACTCTTGAATCGGTCAATCTGGACATTTGCAGTCAGGATTTTGCTGTTCTCACAGCTGTCTTTCATTATATCAATGTGTTATGTGCTTTTAGGCATCTGAAAATAGAGGCTCCTTGTGTTGGTGACACGTAGTAGCTGGTGTTTAGCATCAAGAATTTTTCTCCAGATGTTGGCACATCTAAAACATTCACAGTGCTACAGATGGGTCACACAAAGGGTCAGGTTTACCTCCCGCTGTAAGGCCAAAGATTCTTGAGTGTGTTTTCCTTGGGTGAACTTGGAATGAATTGTTCCAGCACTCTGCTGCTTTCAGCATTATTGCTGGCTGGCTTTACCAGCTGTCTTAAACTTTGGTTATCTGCATTTTATTTAAAAAAAGGTGACAGACCAATGCACAGTGAGCAAAAGTGGCAGATGGTCCTTAACTCTGTTATTGTCTGTGAAAACAGGGCAGTTGGAGCACAGCATGTGAAGTTGTTTCTGAGATGCAGTTGACAAGCAGTTACAAATAGGTGTCTCAGCAGCTCTGCTTGCTCTGTTTAGTGCCTGTTCTGGACAGCACAGTAAGAGCATCTGAGTTAATGTCACCTGATACTTCAGCAGCAGTCAAGAAATCAGATAATATTCTAGAAAATGCTTTAAAAGGGATAGAGAACCAGCTGTAGCGTTTTACCATGATAGTATGCAAGCCCCTTTGATATGGAACACAGATCTAGGCTCTTGTTCTCTGAAAAGGTATAGCAGAACTGGAATAAAGTTCAGAGAAGCCAGTTAGGATGTTTAGAAGAAAAATGGCTTTCACAAAAGGAACAAGGGAATAGGCTGACACTATTCAGCTTGCAAAAGAGATGAGTTGGGGATATGACAAAGATCTGTAGAGTTGAGTGGCACATGAAGAAGAGATAGGGATTGAATGTTCATTGTCTCTTGCAGTAGAAACAAAAAACCAAAACCACGTGACACCAAATGGAGATAACTGTAGCCAGATAAAGGAGAGAGAAGAGGTTCTTTCTTGTAATGTTGGATGTTAAATCCTTGTGGATGTTCTAAATTTTAGGAGTTTACCATGGAAGAAATTTGTTGAGGTTTAGGAAACAGAAGTTCCCTAAGCTGAAAATAAATGGAAGCTGGAGGGTTACTTAGAGTACCCTAATTTCTTGCCTAGTATCCTAGATTCTTGCCTTTGTCTTATTTCTTCATAACATCGACTTATTGTCACCATCAAAGAGATGCTGTTCTGACATCTCAAGATAGGGGGGCTCAAAACAGCATTTCAGTGTAGCATGAAACCAGTGCTTATGCAGGTGGGTTGCTTTTCCTGCTGTGGTGAACTTGGCCATGCCTGAGTATGACAGCATTAATGCAGTGAGTATCTGAGGCTGAGGGCAGGGTGCTTTTGTTCATGACACTGCATGCGGTATTCGGTGTGCAGGCATACTATCAGGCTTATGCCACTCAAGTCTGGAGGTACTAATCGTTCTGACTGGTTGTATGTTGTCAACTCAGGCCTGATGTCAGGTCAGCTGGCCAGGAGAAGGCTTCTTGTTTTGACTGGCTCTGTGCAAAGCTTATGCCGTGATTCAGGTGCCTGGTTGCAGCAGGGCTTGTTTTCAAAGATTTTCTGGGAATGCTGTTGACAATGAGGCAAGGAGTTTCTGGGGCAGGGATAAGTGATGCCAGTCTGGGAGGTCAGGCTCTCTACCTGGTGTAAATCAGAGGAGGCTTGGTGGAATCATGCCAGGTTAGAGTGTTGTGGCCTGTGGCTCATCCAGTGTGTGACCCATGAGCTGCAGTCTCTTGATGTTGTTCCTTTAAATCCCATTCTGACTTGATGTATCCCACCCCACGTGTCCTTGTGAGGGTACTCCATTGGAATGTGAACCATTATGCAACCAGGAGGACAAGCAGCTTCCATGTTAGAGGGCAGGGAGGGCAGGAACCACCCACAGCACTGAAGGAGAAAAGTCTAGAGTACTGAACTTGCCAAGGGTATGTTCCAAGTACTTACACAGAAGAGACTTCCCTCTACAGTGTTCCATTGTGGTGGGGAAATGTTTTCCCTGGTTCTTAGGCTTGATGTTGTGTTCAAGGGGATTCCATCTGTTCAAAAATCTCTTCTGTCGTTTGAAGGCACATGGAAAAAACTTCTCCTTTTACTAATCTTGTTCGATACTTGCTTCCATCCTTTTCTCTGCCCTTCCCTCCAGCTGCTGAGCATGAAGAGCTGGAGTGACATGAGACAAGAGGTGATGTTCCTGACCAATGTGAATGCCTCAAACTCCTCTACGGAGATCTATCAGGCTGTGTCACGTATTGTGTGTGGCCATCCTGAAGGTGGAGGGCTCAAAATTAAATCCCTCAACTGGTACGAGGATAACAATTACAAAGCACTGTTTGGAGGGAACAGCACTGAGGATGATGTGATTAACTTCTATGATAACACCACAAGTAAGTGTAACAGTGGCATGGTCTGAAGTCCCATCTACTTCATGATTGTCATCATTAGCATTTTCCAAACTTCCACAGATGAAAGGAGGTGGTCCTGAGGGACATATTCACTGCTGCTTCAGAAAGGCACGCGCATATTGTCCTGCATGCGCCTTTAAGGCCATGAGTTATCAGCTTGCAGAGCCTCCCAAGAACCTTCTGTAGAGTCCACAGAAGTCTAGTGCTGTGCAGTGGACCTACTTTAGTGGGAGAGAGAGCAAAGTCACGTGCAGCCTCTGGAAATCTGACCTTTTCTGGACAAATTTTGTTTGTGCCGTGCATTGGGGTTGTGAGAGTGTTGCATAAATAGTACTGTGGCTTTTAGTTTTGGAGGCTACCTGTTTGCTCCTTGTTCACTGGGCAGATTATGCAGGCTTGGGCTAAAAGGGTCTTAAAAAGGGGCTTTTTCTGGAGCTTTGCAATAAAGGAAGTTGTTTGTGTCCGAAAAATATTTTGCTTTCAGCTTTGATTGTTCTTGAAGCTCTATGCCTTTTGCAGTTGTCACTGTGCTGTTTAGCCACTCACCTTTGTACTCTTCCTCAGCACCCTACTGCAATGAGCTAATGAAGAACCTGGAATCCAGCCCGCTTTCCAGGATTATCTGGAGGGCTTTGAAACCCTTGCTGATTGGGAAGATCTTGTACACTCCAGATACGCCAGCTGTAAGGAAGGTCATGTCTGAGGTAACTCTAGCCCTGTCCTCTGCTAATGTAGCATTAGCTATGTCCTCTGGCTGTGCAGCTGATCCTCTATAGTTAAATTAACCCAAACACAAGCCTTTTGCACAAGCTGTGCGAGAGCACTGCCTCCTTAATCTCTCACCTCCCATGCACTTACTGTTGAAAACTCAATGCACCCTCTCAGCCCATGATGGGTCTCTGCCAGCTTTTAGAAATAACCTTCCTCTTCTTTTTGTGACAGGTGAACAGGACATTCCAGGAGCTGGGTGTGTTTCGTGACCTCGGGGGAATGTGGGACGAGATAAGCCCAAAGATTTGGACATTTATGGAAAGTAGTCAGGAAATGGATCTCATTCGGGTCAGTATGCTGTCCTTGCCAGAACCTCCACTGTTGTTTTTTGCAAAAAGTGATGAAATATTTATTTTAAAGGGTACTTCAGTGCTGAATTGGGCAGATAAATATTATAGGTGGGACCCCTTCTTGAGGGAGATCTTGACTGTACTGATCTTGCATTATGCTTGGAATTCCTTCCTTCACATAGCAGTCTCCTGCAGACAGAAGCAGTGCACATTTAACACCCAATTCTAATCTGCCTCTGTTGGAAAATACACTGTTTTGTCCACAGAGTTGCCCTAATATGTCACTGTGGTTCCTCAGGTGTAGCTCTGAGGGGTGGATCTTTGTGCCCCGTGCCAATGTCTTTGGAAGCACAGTGATGTAAAACTGGCATCAAGAAACAGAGGGACCACCGTAGAGTAGTTTTTCCAGCTGTCTCTGCAACACAGTTGGTTGGGTATCACAGTGTACCTTCTTGTGTACAGAGACCTCCCCAGGTCTTATAAAACTTGAAATTCATTACTTTTTTACCCCCGTGTAATGCTCTGCTGAATAATCTGTGACCTGTCCTGTTGTACTGCTCCATCAACATGGCATACTAGAGTGTGAGAGACCAATCAACAGATTGTTGCAAAGTTCAGGTAGAAAGTCGAGGTCCAAAATATTGATTTGCAGTGATGTCCTCTGAAAAGTGGGTGTTGCTCCTATTTTTTGTTTATTTTACTGAGCCCTGGGCTTTTATGGTTTTATACTGTTATGTTGCTTGTTAACCCTTTTGCCACTGGTAGTTAATTATTGGTCTTCCCAGTGATCTGGTCTTCTCTGCACCAGTGTAGTAATAGGGCCCCATTTGTTGTCGCCTGTTGACATTCACACAAGCAGGAGTACTTCATTGTCAGTGCCTTGGCAGCTCCAGAAAGCATCCCCTTCAGTTGCCATGGTTCTGGATTGACTGGCCATCACTTCTCAACTTCCTGGGTTATACAATCTGTTTGGCATAATTCTTCCTGCTGAGGGAGAGGAAAGTTCTTTACTCACCCATCCCTGCCACTTCTATCTTGATACTAATGTGACTGTGAACTTCAGGAAGGGCAACATATGCCTCTTGGGTTAAAGAGCTTTAATGCTGGACTTAGACAAGATGAGATAGAGCCATTTCCCTGCAGACATGGTGGCAGAACCTTGGAGACCAAATGAGAAGAGAGCACAGCACATCCAATTCCTGTTTGCTTGCATTTCCTTTTTGTTATGTTTTCCTTTGCTAGCTTGGTCTGTTCTGTTTTTCCAGCTTGCAAAGCTGTGGTACCCACTGCTTTCTGGTGTGCTGGTAACAGCAGAGTATGGGAAAGCTCTTATACCTTCCTTTCATTTTTGTAATGGCAAAAAAAAAATCCACTTTCTGTTCTTAATCATAAGGATTTTTGCATTTTTCTCTCTTGTGCAGGTTTTTCTTTTTATCTCCCTAGCTTCAATTCAACTATATCATTTATAATTGCTGTTCCCTTCCAGCCTGGCCTTATATTGTCTTCCCGATGGACTTTTTTCTGCTCCGGTGCATTTGTGCTAGGTTTTGTGCATATAGTAGCCTGTCCTCAGAAAGCTAGCAGTTAAACCAGGTGGAGAAAGCACTGTCCTAGACAGGAGGACAAAGGCAGGACATCATGGCTGTACAGGGCTGCTTCAGCCAGCCCTTCTGGCACAAAAGCGAAATATGAAAATCACCTGGCATCTCATGCTTCTGCTCAGCACAGTGACCATTGAGCCTCCAGCCATGCCTCAGTCGCTCTACATCCCAGCCAGAAGGAGAGATTTTTCTGGGAGAAGTGAGCAGAGCTAGGCAACCAGTATTGGGCAAATACATTTCTGCTGAGCAAACAGCAGAAACTCCTTCTTCTCTGGTTTGTATGTGTGGGGTGCAGAGCTGTGCATGTCTCTCTGCTGCCCTCTCCTTGGGAGAGGGGTAGCAGGGCGTGGAGGCAGCCAGACAGCCTGCAAATCACACCGGTATGGTGTAGCTGTACCGAGGGAGGCACATCCTTCTCAAAGGGAAGGTGAGGGGAAGGATGCCACTGTGTTGCTCCTCTCAGAATGACAAAGGGCCTCCTCCTGCACCTTTTTAACAGCTGTTTTCCCTGTAGTGCTTGTTTTTGTTATGACAGAGGCATCTAACATTACTTCTTACAACTATTTGTTCTTTGAAAACAAAATACCTGCAGACGTTGCTAAAAGGCAAAGCCCTCTGGGACCTGCACTTGCCAGCTTCCAACTGGACAGTGGAGGATGTTGCCCGTTTCCTCTCAAACAGTCCAGAGGACTTTGAGACAGAAAATGGCTCTGTGTACACCTGGGCAGATGCCTTCAATGAGACAGACCGGGCTATCCAGACCATCTCCCGCTTCATGGAGGTGAGATCCTGCTAGTGTGGGCAAGGTGCTGTGGGAGGGCAGCAGCTTGGTCTCCAGCCATGCAGTTGGGTGTTCTGGAAAGGGAAGATAGATGTTCCTCCTTCCATTTTCTGGATACAACCAGGCCTTAGTAGGGCTGAGTAGCATGTGAGAAAATTACCATTAATTCAGATGCCTAAGTATAGATGTAGGAACCTCACCATAGGCCTTGTTTTTGAAATTTTTGCTTCTGTCACTGCATGTGGTTTCCTGCCCTTCTGTTACTGGGTGACTGAAAGCTTCTGCTCTCTCCAGCAGTGTAGCAGCTCATACTTCAGTGTGGGGCTTAGCTGGAGACTGTGGTGAAGCTAGCAGTTGCTTTAAACTGAGGGAACAAAATTAGTTCTACATTTTGCCTCATCGGCTTGGGAGATGAGTGCAAACAGAAACTGTCCATAGCCTGTTAAGGGCCTGGTCCAAAAGCCTCAGGTCTCTCCACTGATGTTTAGAGGCTTTGACTCAGACTTGATTTATTTAACAGACAAAAAAATGTTATATATGGAAAATGATACTTGGATGAGATCTTGGAGGTAATATTATAGTGCTATCTAACCTCCTTTACAGAAGATGGCTTTGCTGGGGTATTTCTCTAGTGGTATTTGACTGGTAGGTGACTATCAAGCAGGAAGCAATGACAGCTCTTGCATCTTTCTGGGCTACAACAAACCATTGCAAAACAGTCTGATGCCGTTGTCTTTTTCTTGGGCGTGACATTACCACCCCACAACTAAACAAAGTACATTAGAATTTGGCAGTGTATCCCATAAATGCTTCCAATTCTGTCCCTGTCTAGTGTGTCAACTTGGACAAACTGGAGCCTGTGCCCACAGAAGTCTGGCTCATTAACAAGTCCTTGGAGCTTCTGGATGAAAGAAGGTTCTGGGCTGGCATAGTCTTCACTGAAATAGCTCCTGACAGCACAGACCTTCCTCAACATGTGAAATACAAGATACGCATGGACATCGATAACGTGGAAAGGACCAACAAGATCAAGGATGGGTGAGCCCTGACATCCTGCCTTATGATCAATTTCTTACAAAGGATGGTGTGAGGAGGATTTCTAATGGAAAGGTCTTGTTCCCTTGGTACAGGTACTGGGATCCTGGTCCCCGTGCTGACCCCTTTGAGGACATGCGCTATGTCTGGGGAGGCTTTGTCTACCTGCAGGATGTGGTAGAACAGGCCATCATTAGGGTTCAGACAGGCATGGAGAAGAAGACAGGAGTTTATGTGCAGCAGATGCCCTACCCATGTTACGTGGATGACATGTATGTATGCAGGCTGCTTCAGAAGCTCCCAGGAGGAGGAGCTTGGGAGGCGTGGGCTTTTGTCACTCCTCAGGCATGGTTTATGTCCCTATTATCAGTGTGGAGGCAATCTCTGTAGTGTTCCTAATCCCTAGAATTAGGGCACCCACATGGAGGGTTTAGAATATGTCATGACTTGCAGAGTCCTGTCCAGGAGAAGAACTGTAAGACCTGAAGCTGAACATACAAACTACCTTCCTGAGGTGTATCCCCACACCTGATGCAAGCAAAATTAGCCCTGGGGAAAAAAAACCAGACTAATAGGCACAGGAGAGGAGAAAGAGGGCAATTGAGGGCAGTCTCCAGGCAAGGCAGCTCTTTGTCACTCTTCCACTGAGTGACAATAGCAGCTCCAGCTCCCACTTCTAACTGGTGATGTGCTCTAAACCTATCCTGCGCACCTCACAGTGAGGCATAGATCCTGTGTCTGGCTTTGCACATCAGCTGCTTTGTGCAGTGAAGCCTCAGCTGTCACCATGCTCTGATAGCCCTTGAGGTGGTATCTGAAGTTGCAGTGATGTTTCTCACTCGGTTCTCTGGTCCCGTTTCCTTCATTTTCTCAGATTTCTGCGTGTCATGAGCCGCTCCATGCCTCTCTTCATGACACTAGCTTGGATCTACTCAGTTGCTGTGATAATTAAGGGCATTGTGTATGAGAAGGAAGCCCGGCTGAAAGAAACAATGAGGATTATGGGACTTGACAATGGCATCCTTTGGTTAAGCTGGTTCATTAGCAGCCTTGTTCCTCTTCTGATGAGTGCAGGACTGCTGGTGCTGATCCTGAAGGTGAGTTACCTGGTTTGGTGTGTGGCACTAGACTCTGGAGCCTTTAGAGCCTGCTAAGCAGTGGTCTGCACTGATGCTGGGTGTATGTTGACCAGTCACTTTTTGGGAACAGGGTTTTGGAACAACAGGACTTGTGGCTGAAAACAGCAGGAGGGAATATTGTAGATTCAGTTCTCTTGAAAATATGCCTCTGGTGTTACCTCACTTCTGGGAAAGCTGTTGTGCAAATTGTAGGAAGCACAGCCTCCCCTGAGCATCAGCTCTGCAGAGCTGCCCGTAACAGAGGTACCTTGGAGACCCCTTTCAGAACCTGATGCACTTATTGTTCTCCTGCCAGATGGGGAATCTGCTGCCTTACAGCGATCCTAGTGTGGTGTTCATTTTCCTCTCAATCTTCGGTGTTGTGACCATCCTCCAGTGCTTCCTCATCAGCACCGTGTTCTCCAGGGCCAACCTGGCAGCAGCCTGTGGGGGCATTGTCTACTTCACACTGTACCTGCCTTATGTACTGTGTGTTGCCTGGCAGGACCACATCAGCTTCTCACTCAAGATTTTTGCGGTGAGTCTTGATGAAACTCTCCTGGGCACTGGGTCTCCACCAGTATGGCACTCAGCAGCTCTCCAGATGGACATTGTTACAAGGAGGGCTAAGAGGCAAAGGAAGGGTAATTCTCAGTGTAAGAGAATTGGGTTGGACTTGATGAAGAGGTTTGCTGAACCTGGTAGAAGCTGCTGGGAGGGTTTTGTTGGCTTTGGTAGTAGAAGAATGCAGCTTCTACTTTGGTAGAAGTAATGCAGCTGGACTAAGCTGCCTTGATCTCTGTATGCTGTGATAATGTACCCCCAGACATGCAGGCTGAAGGAACCACCTGCCTTTCCTCTGCACATCTTACCTGTCTGGAGATGGTGACTGTTAGCAACCTGTACCCTTGCAGGAAAATTCAAAGACTAAGGGAAAGAAAATAGGGAAACAAACAATTCTGGATAGAGGTCCAGTAGGGATTTCAGGCCTCTTGGAATCTAGACCAAATCTGCCGCTCTGTATCTGCAAGTAGTGACAGGCCTTGGAACTTTGACTTTTCATATGGACAATGTCCCTTAGCCTTGTGCTACGACTGAGATGACTAGTCTGAGAGTGGATATAAAAAACTCAGTGCATGTTCATGCCTCCCATTTTCAGAGCCTGCTGTCTCCAGTAGCCTTTGGTTTCGGTTGCGAGTACTTTGCACTGTTTGAGGAGCAGGGAGTTGGTGTTCAGTGGGACAACTTCTTTGAGAGCCCATTGGAAGAAGATGGCTTTAGCATCACCACATCAGCTGTCATGATGCTGTTTGATACCTTCCTGTATGGAGTCATGACCTGGTACATTGAATCTGTCTTCCCAGGTGAGGTCTACTTCTGAGGGATAACCATATCTTAGGGCTTTTTAGATAAATCCTTTCGCCCTTTTCACTTGCTAAGGTGCAAATTTGGCTCATATTTAAGCAGAGCTATACAAGGGTCATGGAGCAAAACCGGCATCAGAGCAAGGTTGTACCTTGCTGCTGGCAGTGATTGTTGCCCAGTGCAGAAGCATGACCCCATTGTGGCTGTGGCTGACCTAGCCCCAAAAGCTTTGGTGTTCACTTCACTTGTTCCCTTCTCTGAAGTTCACAGTCTGTGCTGCAAGGGAGGAGTTAAGAGTATCCCTACCAAATGTGCTACTTACCAACTTTCAGCATAGGGTTTTTAACCCTAAAGTGAAGTTAGATGTCTGTCAGTGTCTTCCTATATGAAGATTTCTTCTTACTCCTGCCTCATCTGGAGGCTTACTTGGGGTGGAGTACTTCCCTTCTTGTCCTGAAAGTTAATTAAAGAAAAGGGACAGATGCACTTAGGATCATGTAATGCTTTTCTTTTCAGGCCAGTATGGGATTCCCAGACCCTGGTACTTTCCTTTCACAAAGTCCTATTGGTTTGGGGAGGAACCACAGGACAGGCAGCACCCCTATCCTGACCAGAAGGGGTCTTCAGAAGGTAAGTGCTGGACACAGAACCTTTCTGAAGTGAAGTGTTAAGATCAGCCTTTTTCTGAAGTGAGAGTCCAAGGACAGCAGGAGCAGTAGAGGCATGGATAGGTGAAATTGGTCACCCTTTTGTTATCACAGTTTGGGTATGCTGATCAGGTGGGCTTGTCCAGATAAACACAAGGTACTTTGCCCACCTGGGTACTCCAGGCTCATGGAGGTGAGAAGTCCTTGTATTTTTGCTGACCCTGATAATAACACTGGAGATCCCCAGCTCCAGATTAGCCCAGGAGAGAGAAAACAGTTAAGTGACAACTTCTGTGGAAGATTCTTGTCTCTGAGGAAGAAATACTGTCAGTTCTTTGTATAGCTCATTTCTTCACAGGCTTGGGGAAATGTGATGTCTACTATAACTCCCATACAATTTCTGTAAAACCCATCATATCTCTCTGCTTTGTTGTGTTTTCTTCCAGTCTGCAAGGAAGAAGAGCCAGTGCATCTGAGTCTTGGTGTTTCCATCCAGAATCTGGTCAAGGTTTACCGTGATGGCAAGAAAGTTGCTGTAGATGGTCTCACACTTAACTTCTATGAAGGACAAATCACCTCCTTTCTGGGACATAATGGAGCAGGGAAAACCACTACCATGTAAGAAAAAAAATAATGATTTAAGACAGTAGGGAAATGACTGAATATTTCAACTCCTATTCATATAGTAGAGGCAGCCATAGAACTGCAGGGTGCAAGCTGGTGCAGACTAGAGTGCCTCTGCTGATTTGGTGTAGTTGTGCTGCTGCCTTACAGATAAAGGGGACTGGAACCACAGGGGGTTCAGGTTGAGGCTGGGTCAAATGAATCTGTAGGCAGCATTTTGTAGTAATACCATTTATGATTCTGACTTACCTGTGAGAGAAAGCAAATTGGTACTGAAAGAACAAGAAGCTTTTAAAGGAAAAAATCTTTCCTTCAAGCAGCCATGTGGGTGTTCTTTGATCACCACTGGAGCTGATTTGTACTTTGGTTTATTTAAAATCCATTAGCAAGATGTTTTTCAGGCTACTTTGTGGCGAAACCTGCTGATCTGTTCTATTTTTCTTTCAGGTCCATTTTGACTGGCTTGTTCCCCCCAACTTCAGGTACAGCCTTCATCCTGGGCAAAGATATCCGCTCTGAGCTTAGCACCATCAGGCAGAACCTGGGTGTATGTCCACAACACAATGTACTGTTTGACTTGTGAGTATCATCTGGGAGACATGGGACAGGTGCTGTCCTACAGACATTTGGGTTCTTTAGGATACAGTGGGCTTTCAGCTTTTGATAGTCCTTTTTCTGTGTGTGCATGGTGGAGATAATGGGGTGGTGTGGGATTGGTACAGGAACATTCTGTTTATTAGCACATTCTTAATGTGGGAATGATCAGCAAGAGCTTATACTTCCATCTTTCATGTCTCCTAATAATGTACTCCACTCAGCTAGGCCACTAGAAACTCTTTAAGTGTTTCTCCAGTGCCTAGTGATTTGGGTTGTTTATGGTACTGTCAGGCACCCTTAAAAAAGGATTATTTATGTGAGTGCTGAATAGAGCCACACCCTGAAGTCAGGCCCAAGCTGAGTGCACCCAGTCCGTGGCTCCTTCCTGAAACCTCAGCCTTAAAAGATGTTTTTTGAACAAAGAGAAATGCCTGCAGTAATGCTAATAAAAGGGATGAATCCCAGCATGGCACTTTCAACTGTGCCCTGAGGCTGCATTTGTTCCCTAGGCTGACTGTGGAGGAGCACATCTGGTTCTATGCTCGGCTCAAAGGGCTGCCGGAAAAGAAGGTGAAAGAGGAGATGGAGCAGATGGCAACAGATGTTGGTTTGCCTCACAAACTGAAAGCTAGGACAAGCAGGCTCTCTGGTAGGTTCAGATCTTTTATGTTTCTTAGGCTCAGAAACACTCAATTGTTTTTTGCAGAGGCTGTGTTACGGACCTTGATGAGATCCTGCAGTTATATATAGACTACTATACAATTAAGCATTTAAGGAAGTCAGTTATTTATTAAGTACCTAATCAGTGTATCTTAGTAAACATCACAATCTTGCACAGTCTCAAGCTAATGGCCATAACAAGTCACTCACTTTCTCTGAGTATTTTGTATTTGTTTCCATCATGACATAGTTCAGCTGCATTTGCTGTGTGTTGTCCAAAGCTTACTAATATATTTGAGATTTCTGAGTTTAGGTGAGAGTGGCTTGGACCATAGTCTCCAAGACTCTTGCTGTTTGTTAACCATACATGCATTCCTTATGCTGACTTCTGACCTTTCAGTTGATGACCTGAATTTTCCCTCTTTGTTCAGGAGGGGCGGAATTCCTGTATCAGTCTGTACCAGATACTAGAGGGACTGAGATGCCTTTGTCTTACTCAAGTATCAGTACAGACTGCACATTTGACTTTGGGGAGGGAGAGCAGATGACCATGGTTTAATTTTGTATTAAGGAATGCAATGTAATTCCTTGCTTTTGCCTCTGGAACACTTCAATGGTAGGGGAGTCTCATGGGGACTTATTTCTGCAGCTCAAGCTCTGGAGACCTGTGTTCCAGATCCTAAAATATGCTTAGGCCTCCCAGCTGGTGATTTGCTACCCCTCATGCTGAAACGCTATAATTCACTTAAGGAAGGGCTCCCTGCAGCAGGAGGAGGGTTAGACTCCACTGAGGAAAGACAATCCAGATGAATTATCCACTGTCCAGAAAGTAGTGGGACCTTGAAGGCCTGAAACAGCAGCAGTACTTGTTCTCCTCAGTCTGCTTTCTTTCAGAGAGCATATTATCCACCATGCTGCAAAATACTGCTGTTCCACTCACCTCTGCATCAGTCTGAACACCTCTTTCTTCTTGTGCTTGACAGGTGGCATGCAGAGGAAGCTGTCTGTTGCCTTAGCATTTGTCGGTGGCTCCAAGGTTGTCATTCTGGATGAGCCTACAGCTGGGGTGGATCCTTATTCTCGCAGAGGAATATGGGAACTGCTTCTGAAGTATCGGCAAGGTATTGTTGTCTTTTTCTCTACTCTTAATAAATATATTGTGGAGGACAAAAGAAAATCAATCTGATTCATGACTGTTCTCAAAATAGCAATGTGTCATTGCAAATTTATTGTTGCCTGCACCAAGGAATGAACAAAGACAATGCAGGACGAGGATGCTCAGATGTCTCATCTGTATTAATTTCTCCTCCTATTCATGTCAGATTTCATGAGCAAACTTTTTTAATAGGTTATGAGGGAGGGCAGGTAAAGTCAGAAAATCACCCTTGGTAATCAGCAATGTCCTGTTCTGCTCCATGCAACCAACCTTGCAGATGTGAAATTAAACCTGCCTTTGCTGAGCATGAGAAGAGCCAGCAGACCATGGGGAGAAAAAACCCATGAGAGCAGTTGTGAATCTTCTCCATACTCCTATCTTGTTCAAAGGAGCCAAACTTGTGGCATAAACACCCAATCCAGCTTCATGGGAAGATGCAGGTGGGTTGTGCCTCTGGCGTGACAGCACAGGTTTGTTTGACTTATCAGATATGTCTTCCTTGCTTTCTTCCAGGTCGCACTATCATTCTCTCCACACACCACATGGATGAGGCAGACATTTTGGGGGACCGGATTGCCATAATTTCTCATGGAAAGCTCTGCTGTGTTGGATCTTCCCTCTTCCTGAAGAACCAGCTGGGAACAGGCTATTATTTGACCCTTGTCAAAAAGGATGTGGATTCCTCTCTGAGCTCCTGCCGAAACAGCAGCAGCACAGTTTCCTATCTGAAAAAGGTACACCTGGCCTTTACTGCTCACATTTATTACTTCTTCAAGAAATCTTGGGCTTTTTGGAAGTAGCAGTTAAGATTTTTCCATGATAGAATGTCTCAAAGGAAAAACACTTGTTCTTTGAAAGAAGTGTTACCTGTTCTGTGGGTACTGTGCCAGACCATGTCTAGTTAAACTGTTGCATGAGACATACTGACAGCAAGGGAAGACACTCTGACAATCAATATGATTGATAAAGCAAGCTTCAGTTTATTCAGAAAGCTCAGTTTCTTTTATACATGGTTCAGCAAGCATGCATCCCTGTCACAAAGCAATTGGCTAAAAGCAAAAAGTTAAACATACTTCTGTGCTGTCTTGAGAACCAGGGTTCCTCCTCATTCTCACAGCTGTAGCTTCTTGTTAATTAAAGCTATCAAGATTATAGTTAATGCCTTCTTGCCAAGGGTACAGTGTCCTTGCCAAGAGTACAGCATTCTTACTCTACTATCAGCATAGCTCTGCAGTTTGCTATTTCTAGATTTTCTAACAATGAGATTGCTTGTACAATTCTTCTAATGATCCGTGGCCCTGTCCTAGTAGCCATTCTGAAACAGCATACCATCTCCATTATAGTTTCTTTTAGTGCTGGTGGTCCTAAGCTGATCAGAGAGATACAAAATAGGAGAAGTACACTTTTGTAATACTCATTTCTATACCCATGATCTCTTACTTCTGTTTTAGCCGTTTGCACTGCTATGTCACCATCTGCAGCATCTGATTGGATTTACTTAAAAGTGTAGCATCTGGTGGGCCCCATTTTGAATAAACAGCAGGAAGTAATGTTTGTCTTCTCTTTTGTGACCAGGATGACAGTGTCTCCCAGAGCAGCTCTGATGCTGGCCTTGGCAGTGACCATGAAAGTGACACATTGACAATAGGTGAGGCTTGGGGAAGAATTTAAGATTGAATCCCAGTTGACATTGCTCTGTAGCTCACCTTGGACAGCTGCCTTAACCTTGTTGCTCCTGTGTAGCTACAGTCTTGGGACAATTGTTAAATTCACAGTGATGGTATTTTAAGTATTGAAATGCTTTTCTTGAGTGAGCTATTTTGAATTCAAGCTGTCCTGAGAGTTTAT
Source organism: Sitta carolinensis (assembly GCA_032173965.1). Taxonomy (NCBI): domain Eukaryota; kingdom Metazoa; phylum Chordata; class Aves; order Passeriformes; family Sittidae; genus Sitta; species Sitta carolinensis. Next base: position 47,160,007 of record CM063313.1, read on the forward strand.
AAGCAAATATTATAATGCAAGTATTATTATTATTAAGCAAGTAGTATTGCCTCTTTTCAATATGTAATGTTGGTGAGCTGTACAGCAGTGATTTTCAGGTCTTCCAGTAACAGGTACAAGCTCTCCCAAGTTCTTCACATAAAAAATATAGCCAGACTTTGGTCCAGGCTTTTATCCAAGCTTGTGTTAAATTAAAAAGAAATAAGACTTTTCATGGAAATGAGCTTCTTTTCAGAGATGTCCTATTTGTCCTCTTTTTATTCTAGCAGAATTTTTAAGGCTGACTGATTTTCCACATAATGAGTGGTAACCAGAACAGAACTATCTTTTTCATTTGTTTTTTCTAGATGTCTCTGCAATTTCAAACCTCATTACAAAACATGTTCCTGAAGCAAGACTGGTGGAGGACATAGGTCATGAATTAACCTATGTCTTGCCATACAAAGCTGCTAAAGAGGGAGCTTTTGTGGAGCTATTCCATGAAATTGATGACCGTCTTTTGATCTTGGCATTTCCAGCTATGGCATCTCTGAAACTACTTTGGAGGAGGTCAGTGAGCTGCTGATTTCTGTTTGTCTTAAACTAGGCAAAATTAATCATGGCAGATTAGTTAAGAATGAGATGGAGCCTTATTGCTTCCTGTAAAAATTGAAAGAACAGGCAGTTTTGCATTCCTCTCCAGAATGGATTGTCTTCTGCCATGTGTAAGTGTGTGCATTAAAAACTGGAATGTGGTACAGACAAGCACAGACAAGGTCCTATGTACTCATCTGTACTTTGCTGAGAGATCGTGTGTAGGTTGGCCCCTGATTTGGCTTCTAGTATCTGTGTTATTTTTAGGGATGTTTTGTGTTGCATTTAATTGAAAAAATACATTTCAGTACTGGATACATAAATTTCATAAACAATTCAGACATTTGCCCTTGTCAGGGATATTTATGGTTTCAGGGTTTGTTCCATGTGACTGTGTTCCAGTTGCCAAGTCCCTCTTTTTTTTCACAAAAGTATCATGCATTATACAGAAGTATATTATCTCTATGTGGAATCTTTGTTTATTTTTAAAGAATGATAAGGGAAGCTGAAACAGTGGTGTTGTCACTTACTGAGGTTGCCCTCCGGATCCCTTGCAGCTGTGAAGACCTTGGTTGTTATCTGCTGTTTGAAAATGGGTTATTTCTGGTTTAGGAGACTCCATGGGTCAAGCTCCATGAAGGTGCCTATTCAAGCAAGAGTGAGACCGCTGTTACACATGGGGAAATATGAGATTCACCAAGTTTAGCTACTAGGTTTATCTCTGAGGCATGGGAAAGAGCTCATGTTTGAGATGGCCTGAGAACTGCTAATGGAAACAGGGAACAGGTGGTAGCAGTCTAGCTCCAGAAACTGGAGAAATGCGACAGAGTCCGTATCTCCATCATGCAGAGGATAAACTTTGTGTCCTCAGTTCTCTTGTTGCACCTGTCAGTCTCACATGACATCTTCTGAAGGAGTACCCACCATATCTCTCCTATTTTGATTTTCACTGACACTTTTCATTCCTTTTCCAGATCTTCCTGAAAGTGGCTGATGATAGTGGTGTGGATGCAGAAACCTCAGGTAGGTATGCTTGTCCCCTGGAGAAGTGACACATGCCAAGGTATGACAGACCCTGATTGAGACTGAACTGAAGCTCTTCTGTCCTAGTATTTTTAATGACCTGAAATAGCTGGGTTTAGTATATTTATAGGGTTTTATTTATAGGGTTATATATACATAGGGTTTAGTATATTTAATGCATGCTTTTATGTGCTGTGAATGTCAATTGACTTGGTTGGTAGCATGTTTATTTTGTAATAGTGAAGAGTTTCTAGTGTTTGAGTATATTGCAAATTACTCGTCTGCTCTGAAGAACTCCTGACACATCAGACCACAGTCGGGTCAAAATTACTTTCTCTTTCTGAGAGCAGATCACTGCACTGAGTGCTCATAACAGTAAATTGCGCTTGTAGTCACATGACTACATATGACTCTCATGTGGAAAGTGAGAGTTTTCTTATGGTGAGAGCAGCCTGCCGTTCCCTTGGAAAAAAAAAAAGGCATCAAGTGCACTAGAAGTAGTTTCTGGGACATCACACAAAGTATGGTGCACATAACTTGACCCATTGCAGACTGACAGTCTTGGTTTTGCTTTTACCTTCACTGAAGTCACTCCAGATCAGCTCTTCAGTTAGTAAATGGAAGACATGTAAAATGAAAATTATATTGCTTTGGTTTTTCTGGGGCTAGCTGGAGATTAACTGGAGCAGTTCAGCTAACTATAACTGCATTATTTTCAGATGGTACGTTGCCAGCCAGAAGGAACAGACGTGTGTTTGGAGACAGACAGAGCTGCCTTCGTCCATTTACAGAAGATGATGCATTTGATCCTAATGACTCAGACATAGATCCAGGTATTGCTAGAGTTCAAGCCTGTTTTCTCCCTGTGGATACTCTTTCATATATAAGTACTGCAGACTACCAAAGGAGTGGTATTTGCCTTTAGGAAGAGTGGACAGTCCAGCCTGCACAGCCAGTTCAGTCCTCCCATTCAAAGCTCAGAGATAAGGGAGAATATGCATTCATGTGAATTTCTGTTGTTATTGCTGCTGACTGTGCTCTCCTTTTTTTTTTTATTTGTGAGTGAGAGTGGCTACTCCAGCCTTGTGTCTTCAGCACAGAGAGCATCTCTGAACTTTTTAATGAGGGTCATTTCTTCTTGCTACCAGAATCCAGAGAGACAGACCTTCTCAGTGGCATGGATGGGAAAGGCTCCTACCAGATGAAGGGCTGGAAGCTCACCCAGCAGCAGTTCATGGCTCTGTTGTGGAAGAGGATGCTCATTGCCAAGAGAAGCCGGAAGGGCTTTTTTGCCCAGGTGAGAACCTCCAACATGAGTGGAGTCACTCAGCAGGGACAGCTCTGGACCATGTATTGTAGTCTGAGTTGATGGTGGGCTAAAAACCTCAAGGGAATGCAGATAACCAAAATTAGCTTTCATTGCACATGTGGGCAGAAGGATGCCTGTTCAAGTGAAAGGAGTTGCATGATAAATCATGTGGTTACAATATTCTTGCACAGCAGAATGTAATTTTGCCCTTGAGAACAGCATTTGCAAGCTAAATCCTCTGCATCTGAAGTGAATTCCCTGATTGAATGCCAGGATAGATCTTGCATTGGTGTCTAGTGCTGCTTTAGTATAAACAGCAAAGGTATTCCTGGGAAACTTTGAGAAAGTTTTGATCCAATAAGTGATTCATACGTAACTCCTGATACCTCTGGAAATATTTATTTATAAAGAGGACTTGTTTTTTCCTTGAAATTTCAGATTGTGCTGCCAGCTGTCTTTGTGTGTATTGCTCTCATGTTCAGCCTGATTGTTCCTCCTTTTGGGAAGTATCCCAGCCTGGAATTACAACCTTGGATGTATGATGAGCAGTACACTTTTATTAGGTATGTTTTGTGTGGCCTATAAATTATCTTCTTTGCAAACCTGGGTTACTGAGTTCCTTAACAGGTTTTTTTGGGTTTTGTGCTTATCTCAGAAGAACATTTTAAAAGAGTCATGGTGTTCTCTTCTTCAACGTTTAAATGCCAGCTCTAAGTACAGGCAAGGCCATATCCATTTCTGAATGGTGCTATTACTCTCCTAATGCTGTGTACAAAGACTTGGAATGTGTGTGTGCTCTTAGGCCAAGCATCCTTCAAAGGAAAATACCCTCCCACATACTTTCACTGTGCCCTTGGCCTTGCTCTGTTGCTTCTTTTGCTGTGTGCTTGTTGTCACACTGATAGTGTTTTTCTGCTGTTCCCATAGCAATGATGCTCCAGAAGATTCAGGCACTCACAAGCTTTTGGATGCCCTTCTTGATAATCCAGGGTTTGGGACACGCTGTATGCAGGGACATTCCATCCCGTAAGTAGAACTCTGGTCTGGGAACAGGAAGCATGTCCCTGGTAGCTCTAGCTGACATTAGGAAATTATAGTAATGCAAAGCCAGAGTAGGATTTAAGCCAAAAGACTTGTAATTACATCAGTTTTTCTGCTCAGAACCTTTCAAAAAGTTGCCAGCCCTCAGTGTGGTGAGGCAGTGAGGTTTGAGTGCAAGTCCTTGCTGACAGAGACGGAGAGAGCTCAAATTACTGTTCAGTCCTGAACATGATAAAGGACCTATTAATGTTGCTGTATGTTGTTGACTGTAGCTCTTCCCACGCCATAATCCTTTGTTTCCAGCTGCATTAGAAACCTGAGTTAACACCTTACAAACACCAGCAGAAGGAGTGGAGAGCCAGACAACATTTGTATTGTTTCTTCACTCTGCCACTTGACTAGGATGCATGGCCTTGGACAAGTCATTGAAGATCTAGTCTGTGTATGTAGAAGAGGTATACACTCCTGCCACAGTCCATTCCCCTCTAAGGGTCCCAGCCAGGCTAGCTCAAGTCCCGCAGAGGGAAAACAGTGTGGCGAGGACAAAGATAAAAGACTAAAAGGTGCTCCTCCTCTCCAGGTACAGTCCTGTCGCTTATTTCAGAACCTACTCCATGAAAAACCTGGTGGGAAAGAGACCCTGGGCACGTGGCCAGGTGGTTTTGTGCCCCCTTGGGAAAGGGGAGGGGGAAAGGAGGGCCTGCTGACCAATAGGAGCAGACTCCAGGACAGGTGGGAAGGGTGGTGTCAGGTAAAGGGGCACAGAGGTTCATGGGAAAGTTACATTTGTGTGGAAATACAAAACTTCTAGTACAATTTAACAAAACTACTTTGTGTAATACAACACACTCCCAAGAGTCCAAGATGGTGTTTCCAGAAGACCTGCAGCTCACGTTCACAGGATGATGGGAAGGGAGGCAAGGTGTCTAATATACTGGCCTGTGGTGGAAAGTAATCTTCATCCTTTATAATAGGCATGAAAGTTGAGCTTTCCTATTCCACCAGTGGGCCATAGGGAAAAAGCTGCCCACTGTTACCTTGGGGAAGAGCAGTGTTTTGATGCCCCAAAAGCAGAAATATTATCCAAGGAGTCATCCAAGAAAATTGTCTTAAAATCACAGGATGTCTCAAGTCAGAAGAGACCTATAGGAATCATTGAGTCCAACTATCTGCTCCTTGGAGGACTACTTCAAACTAAACCATGTGACTAAGAGCATTCTCGAGATGCTCCCTGAACTCTGGACAGTGTGTCTGTTGCGACTGACTGAAACAAAGAATACAATGCAAAGAGGAAAGTGTCTGGCACTGCTGAGTGCTGGTCAGTCTCAGTTTCTTTGGCAGTGGGATCTGCTAAAAGCTGTAGAGGCTGATATGTTGCTCTGAGGTGTTTGTTTCAGTGAGGTAAAGCTCCTTTGAGAAACATCCTGCCTCTTCTAGGGACCGTGGAGTTTGATCTTGAAATGTCTTGTAAGCAAAGGCCATCATGTTTGTCTTAAAAACTGCATTTTTCTTTCCTCTTTCCAAACACAGAGACACTCCTTGCACTGTGGGTCAGAATGAATGGACCACTGCTTCAGTCCCAGATTCAGTCATGGACATCTTCCTGAAAGGCAACTGGAGCATGCAGAATCCTTCCCCATCTTGCGAGTGCAGCAGTGAGAAGATCAAGAAGATGCTGCCTGTGTGTCCCCCTGGTGCAGGTGGCCTGCCGCCCCCACAGGTAGGAGGGAGCTCAGTGGTACTGCAGTGAGGAATGCCCATGAGGAACAGAGTGGCTAGGTGATTGTTGCATGCAGCATTGTACAAGATTTATTTTGCTCAGCGCCTGTGTTTTCTGATGAGCATTTATCTGTGTTTTCACTGGTGACACCAGCGTGAACAAGACACAGCTGACATCCTCCAGAATCTGACAGGCCGCAATATATCAGACTACCTAGTGAAGACCTATGCGCAGATCATTGGGAAAAGGTAGATACTGAACATTCCCCTTCCCTCCCTGACAAACACTGCTTGTTCTATGGGGGATGAACAGATCAGGCAAATAAGCCCGAGCAGCCCAAAATCTTCAGTAGTGAGCCAAATGGACTCAGGTAGCCCTGAGACAGCCCTTATCTCAGCTCAAGTGATGTGCTCAAGTGCTTTGTTTGTGATTCTGTGTGGTGACCCTCATAGGCAGATTATGGGGGAACCCTATGGATTACACTGAAGAGGAATTGCACTGTTTTTCCCCAGCCATGTGCCTGCAGTTTTGTTAGATTTGTCTCTCCTCTGGTTCCATGTATTATATAACAACTCTTTTTTTCTCTCTGCAGCTTAAAGAATAAAATATGGGTGAATGAGTTCAGGTGAGTTACTGCCTTTTCCTTAGCTTGTATGTGTCCAGTAAACCTTGAGCATAGTATCTATCAGGACACATCCACCACGCTTTCCAGTTTGTGTTATAGAACTCTTAACTGCCAGATGTTGGAGGAAGATGTTTAAGGATAAGCTGGAACAACCTTAGAGCACTGGAAAGCATGTCTGCCTTATGCTGAGAGCAGTCTTGAAAAGTTTTGCATGACCAGCACGCTGGTACTCTATTCTTCCAAGAATAGAGTGGTCTTCTTCCAAGCTAAAGCAAAAATTATCTGCTTTACCTGCATCAGAGAATAGCTGCCTTTATTAAATGGACAGCATGCTGAGCAATCATGATATGAGTATTTAACCCCAGAAACAAAGAGTAGAATACTTCATGGCTAAGCAACCATATAGAAGAATAAAAGTCATCCCTTCATGTAAGAGTGGAGACACTAGCCTTGGGTGTACTGCAGGAAGACAAGACACATGCAGAGGGATGCGGAGTGGCATTTTCTGGAGGTCTGTGAAAAGCCATGTCTTAGTATCACTTTCTGTCTGAACTTTCAGGTATGGTGGCTTTTCCTTGGGAGCCAGCAGTTCCCTTGTACTTCCTCCAAGTCATGAAGTCACTGATGCCATTAAACAGGTGAAGAAAATTTTGGAGCTGGCACAGGTGAGCAGTTGTCACCCATAAGCACAGGATGCACTAATATTGAGTCTTGTTACTTGGAAGACAACTTGGAATCCATAAAATGAGGAGCATGCGTATGTTAGCTGTCCCCACTGACTTCTCCCCACTACCTCTGAGCTTGGATCTCCCAGCTGCTGTCTGGGAGTAGCAGAAGGCTTGAAGACGTGCTCAGCTAAAGCTTACTCAGCCCACCTTGCTGATGTGGGTTCTGCCCAAAACCAGTTGCAAGCCAGTGGGGATTGCAGACATCTGAATGTTTTGTGGCAGGATAGGGTGGACTGTCTTGTGAAGTTAAGAAGTGGTTTGTTGCCATCTTCAAAACCTCAGTTGAACCTTCCTGTGCTGAGTCTGCCCTGGCTCAGAAGAGAATTCGTGCCATTGTTTTCCTCTGAGACTGCCATGTCTCTGAAGGCTGCCTGCAACTTTGGTTAATACATTTTGCTGGGAAAAAAAAGGCGTAAGACTAACCCTTCTTACTAGTGAGACTACAGAAAGGAAAGGGTGAAGGGAAGCTGTAGTTACTCAGCCTTCTTACCACCTCCAGTTTGGTGGATAGAGGATGCTGAATTGGCAGAAAGCTGTCAGTGCTGTGAAAAACATGGTGTAGTCTCTGCTGCACCCCAGGGTATGAATAAAGGTATTCTTAGAAGGGAAGTAACTGTCTCTTTGCTGTTTGCAGGGGAGTTCTGGAGATCGATTTCTCAACAGTTTATCAAGTTTCATGAAAGGCCTGGATACAAAGAACAACGTGAAGGTAAATTAAGCAATTCTCATTTCTGTGCCTGCTATTTGAAGCTCTGATGACTTGGAGTCATAGCAGTTTGTCTTGGAAAACTGTGTAGACCAGAGTTCTCTGTATTTGCTAGTGGAGTAAATGTAGCTTGTAATTTTATGTGGCCTTCCTCAATATCTGTTTCTTCTGTGGAGTCTAGGCCTAAATGCCAAAGGGAGTTCAGTTTTGGATCTGTGATAGCTTCCAGCAGCCTCTTGTGCTTATTGATTAAACTGTGTGTTCTGCCCCTCAGCAAGCTAGCTGGAAGGATGTGGAAAGCAATAATGCCCTCAGTAGAGGAAGGGATGTTCTGCAGGGCCTAAGAAGCTTTTGGGTATCTCATATACCTGATGCCTTTCTGATGCTGATGTGGTGTCTTGTAGGTATGGTTTAACAACAAGGGCTGGCATGCCATTGCATCCTTCCTGAATGTGATCAACAATGCCATCCTTCGGGCCAACCTCCAGCAGGGTGAAAACCCCAGTGCTTATGGGATCACTGCCTTCAATCATCCACTCAACCTCACCAAGCAGCAGCTCTCGGAAGTTGCTCTGTAAGTTGCGAGATGAATATGGTTGGGTTTGGGCTCATTGCTGATGACTGGAAACAAGGAACATGGGAGGTTTTGTACTCACTGGCGGACAGTCAGTGGCCTCTGCCATTTAGGCTCTTAACATGCAGGCCTTATTTTCTCTGGTCTGGGCAGATGGTAACCTGTGCTGCTGAGAACTTGCTGTTGAACAGCACTGCTGTACAAACTTTCTCTGTCTTTGAGTCCCTGGAAGCTGCAGTTTCTAAGAGCTTTTCTGGAATCAAACATTCTGCAACTCTAGCAAATTCCTCTTAGTTACCTTCAGAAAGGTGTCTCACCATGAATATGGTCATTCTTTTGTCCCCACCCTTTGACTAGGAACCACTAGCACCTCCTGTTGAGTTTTGCCCACTGTCTCAAGCTGGGGGACATACAGTAATGCACAGATTTAACTTCAGTGAGACATTAACTAGTCCACTCCCACTACGATCAGTCAGAACTCATAATCTGTGTGCATATATATCCTGCAGTCCATAAAACAGTGGCAGATGATGTGCAGCTACTTCTTATCTTTGAAACAGCACCAAAAATAGACAAACCCCAGCAACCCCAGGAAATGGATTATCTGGGAAGCAAAGTGGTGGTGATAAGGAAAGCAGAAAGCAGTCTATTACACTGAAATTATTAACCAGTCTCCAGGCTGTGATGCTGCACTTGAGATGCCAACAGACTATGTATTTTCCCTTTGCTATGTGGCTGGGGAAGAACTGGGCAGTTCAGGGAGTCTTGCATGGTAATCCATTACCCAGGGTTCTGGGTATATAATAATAACAGCAGAAGAAGAAATAGTTTCTGCCCTGCCTTGCATGAGCTGCCTCATTTCATCTCAAAGGAGCAAGTATGACCATACAAACAATTTGCTTTCTTCCTTTTTTTATCCAGGATGACCACCTCTGTGGATGTCCTTGTGTCCATCTGTGTGATCTTTGCCATGTCCTTTGTTCCTGCCAGCTTTGTGGTTTTCCTTATTCAGGAACGTGTCAGCAAGGCTAAACACTTGCAGTTCATCAGTGGTGTGAAGCCCGTGATCTACTGGCTGGCCAACTTTGTGTGGGATATGGTAAGGACTTAAGCTAGGCTAAACTATCTTCCATTCTGTTTTTCCAGAGTCTTGGAGTGCTCAGTGTAGTTCAGGCCAGTGGGCAACACAATATTTCAGTAGATAACAACTGTGACTTTGACTTTTGTGTTTACTCTCATGGGGTAGTGGTTCATCTCAGTGGGTCAAGGAATACAACAGATGATGGAAGGACAACCATAAACTCAGTGATTATCATTTATGTCACTCTGAAGTACTTGTCCAGAAATGTTTGTTAGTGTAGCCCGTTACTCTGCTCTGTCCAAAGCAGCCTGTGGTGTCTGAAACCTCTGAGAGTCTGCTGACTACTTCTAGAAGGACCAAGAAATGTAAATTCATGTGTACTGTGTATGTCTGTCATATGACACATGACACATTGATGAGTCTCCCATTGAAAGTCGCTTTGGGAACACAGAAGAGTTTTGAAAACTATTGGATTGGAGCAGAAAACCATCTCTCCTTTTTTTATGTCATCTTGAAAGAAATCTAAAGTCATGTTTTTCACCTTCCAGTGCAACTACATTGTTCCAGCCACTCTAGTTGTCATCATCTTCATCTGCTTCCAACAGAAGTCCTATGTATCCTCATCCAACTTGCCTGTGCTGGCTCTCCTTCTGTTTCTCTATGGGTAAGGAATTTCTCATCAGAGGATGACTGGGAAGGCTCTTGGACTTGGAAGGTTCTTACTGATGTTGCTGCTCTTTCTCTTCCCAGGTGGTCCATCACCCCTCTCATGTATCCAGCCTCCTTTGTGTTCAAAATCCCTAGCACAGCATATGTTGTGCTGACCAGTGTGAATCTCTTCATTGGCATCAATGGGAGTGTGGCCACCTTTGTCCTGGAGCTCTTCACTAACAATGTATGTTTTTCTAGAAGATGCTCACTGTCTTGTGCTGCTACAGTCTAGTTCTGTGTTGGTTCTATGTTGCCTTCAGCAGCCACATCTCTAGAAAAGCTAGGCCCTGGCCTGTACACATTAGCTTCAGCTGCAGTTTAAACACAGGTTCTGGTGGAAATGGGCTAAAGCCCCCTTTAGAAAAGCTCAGAGTAGTTAAGGTGAGGGAGGAGCTCCTAAGATTGTCTTGTTCAACCTCTGAGCAGGATCAGCTACACCAGTGTTGTATTAGGTTTGCATGGCCTAGTTTTTTGTAGTGGTGGGCCAAGGTCAAACTGCTACAAGCAGGTTCCTCAGGGCCATTAGATTTTAACATTTCCAGAGAAGACTCCACAGTCTGTCTGGACAGTTTTTTCCACTTTTTGGTCATTGTTAAGGTAAAAAGCTCCAGAATTTTCTTATGCTCAAATGGAATTTCTTGTATGTTCTTAACGAAGGACATTTTCCATCTACAAAGACCATTTAATCACTTGACCATTTAGTTGCCCTGAATTTTGCCTCCTATTCTAGCTATGTTGGGGAGCTTACACACTTCAATTTTTCAACACCAGATGCCTCCTGGAGAAGGTACAAGTTCTACTCGTGCTTGTAGGCAACACAAGATGTCTTAGCAAGCGCAGTTTGACCCACAAGGGTGTGACGTGTTCCTTGTGGGAGAAGGCTCAGGAAACACCATGGAAATTACTTGTTGATTGTACCTCTTCCTGTGGGCATAAGGACGCAGTCCTTGGTGATTGTTCCTTTTGTTACAAAGCCTGTTCTAGCTCAGTAAAAATGAGTATATGCTCAGAGATGAGAACTGGGCAGAACAGGAACTCGAAGTGCTATCAGTTCAATCCATGGGCTAAGCCAGCTGGAAGACAGCAAAATAAAAATATTAGAGCTTCCAATATGGGAGAGGGAGGAACTCCTTACAGCCACTGACATAAACAGTCTGTGCAAGTTCAACTTCCTTTTGTCTTCAGCCAGTAGCCTATTTGCATGTCATTGTTTACAGACACTACCTTTTAGACTGTGTTTGGAAAAACCTTTTATTACTTGTTTGTTCATGTTAATAACATTGTGATGTTAATAACAACACTGACTGTCCAGAGAAGCCATTGGCCCTAGCTATTGGGAGAACATTTCTAATCCTTGGATTTTTGTGGGGTTGCAGTGTTGGGGATGGGAAGGAGAGGTCAGGGACAACAGGAGTCACTCTTAGGTGGTGATGGCTGCTTTCTGCTCAGCTGGCTAACTGGCACTTAATGTTTTTAACAGAAGCTGAAGGACATCAATGACATCCTGAAGTCTGTCTTCCTCATCTTCCCCCACTTCTGCCTGGGCCGGGGACTCATTGACATGGTGAAAAACCAGGCTATGGCTGATGCCCTGGAGAGATTTGGTAAGTGAAATTGTATATCACAAAGACAATGGTCTGAAAGGAATAGAGAAATCTAGAGTCTGTTCCAGACGAGCTCCTCTAACTTTTCAGGAACTGAAAGTGCACAATTTGCAGCACAGACCTGGTCAAAGATGGCAAGTCATCAGAGCCTTCGACTCTAACTTGTTAAGAGAAACTGGTGGATAGATCCAAAGAGTTTTGAGTTAAGAGCATTAAATAAAAATTCATAAAGACAGTGATACGGAGATCATTATGCCTGGTGTAAGGAGTGGTTGAGGTTCTGGAAAGCTGGATAATTTTTTTTTCTGGCATGCAGATGCCAGGCCTGAGTCATAGTCTTTCTGTGCTTCACTAACCTTTTGGAAAGGTGAGCTAGCTCTTTGGCAGACTGAATTCTCTGGGCCTGAGTCCTAGCTTTGCTAAAGTAAAAAATGCACATGCAGCCACAGCTGGCGCCTTGTGTGGTCTAACCCTTCCCTCCTGCAACTGGCTGATCACCAGTTGTCCCAGTGCCCAACTTGGTGAGCTCTGCTGGAAGAAATGCTAGCCTACTCCTCTTGCTCTGAAAACTGATTGTGCTTTTAATCTCATTTTGGCAGGAGAGAATCGTTTTGTGTCCCCTCTGTCATGGGACCTGGTAGGAAGGAACCTCTTTGCCATGGCAGTAGAAGGGGTTGTGTTTTTTCTCATCACAGTGCTCATCCAGTACAGGTTCTTCATCAAACCCAGGTAGGTTGTCCTCTCTACTGTGCCACTACAGGCTGGTGAAGTTTTCATTGGTGTTGCCTATGAAAAGGGAAGAATACTACCTATAAAGGCACTGTCATTTTCTGCTAAGGCTTTATCATATTGCTTTCTTCAGGCCTGTCTATGCCAAGCTGCCTCCTGTGAATGATGAAGATGAGGATGTAACAGAGAGAGGCAGAGGATAATTAGTGGAGGAGGACAGAGTGACATTTTGGAAATCAAGGAGCTAACCAAGGTGACAGAACTGAATTTGTACTCGTTGACACAAAGCTATGCAGTTCACTCACTGTGCCTTATCAGAGGAATTTAGTGGGGTCAAAAATGGACCAAGTTAGGAATATTGAATAAGTACAGCTGTAATTAGAATTCTTTGACATTGCCGTTCTCATTCTTTTTTCTTATGGTTTCAGATTTACAGAATGAAGAGAAAGCCAGCAGTTGATAGGATCTGTGTTGGCATCCCCCCTGGAGAGGTAAGCTTATTTGTTAAATACATTGTTTTGCTATTACTCTAGTATTTAGGAGCCACAACACAGCACAGGATAGAGTAAGATCAAAACAGATAAATTTCCAAATTGCACCAAAGGAAAGTAGAAGCTGAAGCAGTTTCTAGTTCTGTGTGTCTCTCTCTTGGAAGAAGATACTTAACTCTCAGTGTCTGGGACCAGAAGCCATACTCCAGCATGCAAGGTTTGGCACAGGTGAACTGTGGTGACAGTGTATCAAGGTGACATCACAGTTTGTTCGTCTTCACAGCCTAAAGGTTTATAGTTAAAATGAAAGCCCAGAAGTTTGGGGTTTTTTCTGAAAATGGACTTAAGAGTCTGTCTAGCTGTCCTGAGGGTCAAGTTTTCTTCTTCCCAGTGCTGAAAATGATGCAGTTGGATCCTGTTCTCAAATACACTGTGCTCATTTGTATCCCCAGTGCTTTGGACTCCTGGGAGTAAATGGTGCTGGCAAGTCATCCACTTTTAAGATGCTAACTGGTGATACAGATGTGACAGGAGGAGAAGCTTTCCTCAAAGGAAACAGGTGAAAGATAATGCATCTTTTCTCTGCTTTCTCCTCCAGTGTTAACAACTTTTTTTTCACATCCAAACTCTCTTCCACTTTTCTGTTTACAACTCTTGGCATCTGTTTCAGCCCTTGTTTCTGTCTGGTAAATTATGTCAGTGGCTTAGGGAAGTTGATGTAGTATGGGGGTCATTTCTGCATAACAGCTCTTCCACATTTAAATGTCATTTTTTAAAAAAAGGGGAAAAGGGAGAGAGATACAAAGTAACTTGATCAAGATGGACTTCGGGGATCCTGTACTTTTGTTAGTTCAGTGGTTCCAGAGACAGTGTTTCACACATAAATAGCAGCATATACTCATAAAATCCTAACAAAGGTTTTTTTCTTTCACAGTATCTTGTCCAACATCCAAGAAGTCCATCAGAACATGGGCTACTGCCCACAGTTTGATGCTGTTAATGAGCTGCTGACAGGGCGGGAGCACTTGGAGTTCTTTGCACTCCTAAGAGGTGTTCCAGAGAAAGAAGTCTGCAAGGTAAATGAAACACCATAGGATCCACCCCAGTGACGAGCTTGCAACTTGCTTGTGTGCACCCTACCTGCAACTCATGTAAAGCCATGATGTGAAGCTGTTGAAGATACTCTATGGTGAAATCTGCCCTCCTTTCTTTCAGGGCAACCCAAGAGTTGCCCTTTTTTTTTCAGCGTTGCTTGGAAAAATATACTAAATGGAAGGGCAGATAATTTGGGTCCTGTGTTCCCATAGTGAATGCTCTTCTCCACTGAACCTTTCTTCCTTAAAGAATTTAAGGGCTGTGGAGCTGCAGGTCATGAAGAACCTCACTTGCTGTCAAGTGTTTATTCTTTAAATTGTTAATCTGTAAATTAATTCTTTAATTTACACATGCTGTCAAGCCTAAATTCTTTAAAAGTATTAATTCTTTAAAGAAGAATCTGTTAAAATCTTCTTTCTTCTTCTTCCCTGAAGCAAACAATCTATGGTTTAGCAGAAGCCTTGTGCTGAGTTTTAAAGCTTTCCAGTTGATTATGGTGCATCATTAAAGTGCTGCTATTTCAGCATTCAGACATGAGATTACAATAACAGTCTTTAGGCAGCTGATTACAGCTGCCAGTACCATGCAGCACCCTTCTCAGTTCTGTTCCCTGGAATTAACAGTTTTTACTGTATGAGACATGAGTGCTCTAGGTAAATTATATCTAGGGTGTGTCCAAATAGCTTGAATGTTCTGTGAGGGTAGACATGATGATAGGTGAAAACTACAGTCTCCTTCTAAGATTGCTGCCAAGTTCTTCCATGTGGTGTTCTCACCAGCTCCATATAAAAAGGACCCAGTTCTGGGTGTGATTTGAGTAGTAATTGAGTCTCTTCCCCATAACACACTTTAGTCTGCAGGGCAACAATGCCTGCCTGTTGGCACCATTAGGGATACTACTGAACAACAAACTAGATTCCATCTATCCAAAGGGCTAGGATGCACCACAGTGTGACTGCTCTGGGTCAGTAGTGTCCACGTCCCTGCTGTAAGCCTGCGGTAATAGGAAAACTTGCTGAAGCTGGTGCTGCTAAGAGCACAAGACTGTTGGTTAATGTGCCTTAGGTAAAGTTGAACTCATGCCCACTGGCCAATAAGCTGCAGCCATTTGATTTTTCAGGCCTCCTGGGGACAGGGCTACATATATCCTGATGCGGAGGTGCACAGGGTGTTTCAAAATCCATATCCATGCTACATTGGATCCTCAGATGATAGGCCCTTCTGAAAGCTGCTTTTGAAGCCAAAGCTTGTAAGAAAAATCTGTTTGCACAGATTTTTTGCTATGGTTGATGGAAGGTGGTGGTGTGCTGTCTGTTATAGGTTGGCGAGTGGGCAATTCGGAAACTGGGCCTTGTGAAATACGGAGAAAAATATGCTGGGAATTACAGTGGAGGGAACAGACGCAAGCTTTCCACAGCCATTGCCCTCATTGGAGGGCCACCTGTGGTGTTCCTGGTGAGTCCGTAACCTTTGCTCATCAATATTTCTCTTGAAAAACAGAAAAACACGTTGAAAGGAAGGCAAATTAATTAATTTTGCACTTTAGAAAATGAATAAAACTTGCTTATTTTCATTGTTATCATAATCAGGAATGCACAGGTCATTTCAAAGATGAGGTATTTTTCTATAGAATGTAGCAGCATAATCTGGGTTTTGTACACATTTTGCAGGATGAGCCAACAACAGGGATGGATCCCAAAGCACGTCGTTTCTTGTGGAACTGTGCTCTGAGTGTAATCAAGGAGGGAGATCAGTGGTGCTCACATCTCACAGGTAAATAGCAGCCCACTTGTGTCATACCTTGGCTTTTACATCTGCCAGGGCTGGATGTTAAGCTCAGCCTTTCTGCTCTGCCCTTCAATGCAGTAGCTAATGAAGTTACTTCTGCCTGCAGCATGGAAGAATGTGAAGCCCTGTGCACTCGAATGGCGATAATGGTCAATGGGCGATTCAGGTGTCTGGGCAGTGTCCAGCACCTAAAGAACAGGTGAGTGTTTCATTTTCACTTCCATCACAGAGTTTGCATTTTTAGGGAGATACAGTTAAGCTTAGTCCCTCATGCAGCATTTCTGTTGCTGTTCTGACTGTAGGAAATGCTGCTGGATTGTCGTAGTTTGGAAAAAAATGAGTTTTTTCTGAACTTCAGTGGTCAAACCAATGAGTGCTCAGGTTTAAAGACTGGCACCTGGTGTGGCCACTGAGGACAAGGATCCGCCTCTGAGAACACAAGGGGTTAAAAGCAGAGGGCTCCCCAGAAAGCTCTCTCTTGGTTCCGGTCCCTGAGGACGGAGGGATCTCCCTGCCCAGCGGCTGGCTGGGCGGGGGAGGGGAAGCCATGCGGCCTGGGTGAGGTAGGGCCGGAACCTCGGGCACAGAGAGGGAGAGGAAAATCCTGTAGGATGGAAGGGTGGCAGACAGCCTTCTTTTCCCTTTCCCTCCCCCCCTTCCCCCCCCCGGAGGGAGACTGAGAAACCGTGTGTGTGATCTTCGTCACCTTGAAATTTGATATCAACAACTAAACAGTACGACCGAAGGAGTATGGGGGGGTGACGCGAGAAGAGTGCCCAACAGCAAAAATACCATGAGAGTTCTGGGAAAACAAAGCCCAAAATTTTAACCCTTTTTGTAAATGATGAAAACTTTATAAATGCTAATCCTCCTGAATTTGAAAAAGACAGATAGAAAGAACTGAGCAAAGATGATGAAAGTTTGTGTAAGTAGAAGATTGTCAGAGAACGCTGAAAAGAATCCTAGGTGGGAAGAGATGATAGAGTGGCTTTGGCTGGACTCTTTTGTATAACCATGAACGGACTCATTTTTTTCCTATAACATAGAAACTGTATCTGGAGAGAGGCATTGGCTTAGAGCCAAGAGTGGACAGTAGTGTGAACAGAGATGAGAAGTGTCCCCAAAATTTGAGAGGCTGTCGTTTCTTAGAACTAACCAAAGCATCTTTAAAAAGAGAAACCCTAGAAGCAGCTCTGGTCCATGCACAGTAGTGAGAGCACTGGACATAGAGGAAGAGGCCACGATGTGGTGCAAGAAGGACTCCTATCTCTCCTCAACGAGCTGAGTACTGATTATCGGAAGGGTAGTAATAGACTGAAGATTAATTATCTAAAAGGTGGTAACGTGATGAGGAATTTTCAGTTTGTTTTGTTAAGTTGAGAACTGGTGGGGGGGGGGGGAGGAAGAGTGTTTTTTTAAAGTTTCCATGTTCTTCTGTATGTGTCTTCTTTGCCTATTATAAGTAATAAAGTTTTTTTTCCTTTTGCTTTCTAAATTAGACACTGTTTTACTCTGTTTTTGGTCACATCTCACAAAAGATACCAAGGACAGTATATCGTTATAAGGGCACTAGCCTTGTGCCAACGTCAAACCTTTGACATGGATTTTTAGCCTCACTTGTGTTTCAGAAGCACTTAACTCTTGTACTGACATTTTTGTTTGCAGGTTTGGAGACGGTTACACCATAGTGGTGAGAATTGCAGGGGCAAACCCAGACCTGAAGCCTGTTGAGGAGTTCTTTGGGCATGCTTTCCCTGGTAGCGTCCTGAAGGAAAAACATCGGAATATGCTGCAGTACCAGCTTCCCTCTTCACCATCCTCCCTGGCCAAAATATTCAGTATTCTCTCCCAGAACAAGAAGAGACTCCACATAGAAGACTATTCTGTTTCTCAGACCACACTTGACCAAGTAAGTTTTTAGTAGCCTGGATGCCAAAAGCTTCTTTTGCAGAGGTTGGAGTACATCTACCAATTTAATTGACCTATCTCATAAGGGCATTTTAACAAAGTAGAGTACTGAATCCCAAGTCTGTTTCAGGATGTCCAGTGCTTAAAATGCCATGAATTATTTAAATACTATGGTGGTGTGTGACATGGCCTTTTTTTCTTGTAGGTTTTTGTAAATTTTGCTAAGGACCAAAGTGACGACGACCATACTAAGGACCTATCATTGCACAAAAACCAGACTGTGGTAGACATTGCAATCCTTAACTCCTTCCTGCAAGATGAGAAGGTAAAAGAAAGTTGTGTGTGAGCCAATTTCGTCAAAGAAATAATGAGCAGAATGCAAACTTCCTTTTCCTGGGATAGGATACTCCCAAAGAAGCTAGAGGAAAAGCAACTGGACACTCTACTGATAACCATTCAATGCAATGCAATTCAATGCAATGAAAAAATTCCTTTACAGGGGCAGTGCCTCATGGAGTCGTCTTGTACTGTTCTCCAGTGAAAGACTTGAACTTAGCTCATTACAGTATAACTCTGAAGCTGTGGTAAAGCACCCACGAGATGCTGTGGGCTTTCAACTATACTGTATGTTGTTCTGTACAGTATGTTTTTATTAGGGTTGGTAAAATAATTCATTGAGGAATCATGGCCAGTGGTTATTTTACAGATACTTAGGACGTGCATGTTTTAGTCTTTAGAACATTCATGTCAGGAGTGGGAATGTGCTGGTGCTATATCCATTGCTGGCAATGAATGCACCAAAACACTCAGTGG
Organism: Sitta carolinensis; assembly: GCA_032173965.1. Classification (NCBI taxonomy): domain Eukaryota; kingdom Metazoa; phylum Chordata; class Aves; order Passeriformes; family Sittidae; genus Sitta; species Sitta carolinensis. The sequence continues at coordinate 47,178,526 of CM063313.1, forward strand.
CAAGAGAAGTAACTTACCAGTGTTGTAGCCCTAGGTTGTGAAAACTTACCTGACCAGCTGGCTTTCTCTATGCTGGTGTAGGTCAGTGGTGACAAAGCTGAAGCCACAAAGCAGTACTGTGTGGGTGGGATGGCAAGAGACACAGGCCATCATAACCACACATCTTCATCAGCAAGTGGTGATACACAGAACTGTGAACCCTCCCAATGCATGATTGTCCCACCAGCATCACAATCAACAACATTCTCTTACTAGGAGTTTGTGCAGTTAAGTACTTTCCTGCTCCTCTGAGGTACTGTCACAGCTGCATGAACACCTAGTAGGAAGAAGTGGGTGACAAGCAGACACAGGGTTTGGACCACAGCAGCAAACTCAGTAGTTGTACAAGCTGCTAATACCAAGAGCAAATTTTGAATCATGATCTGTCATTCAGATTTGTAATATCTGATCTTTAACCCTTGCTTTGCACCAGAAAGGTACCCATCATCTGGAATTACTGCTTAGCACAAGCATGTTGCTTGTTTCTGGCTTTGCCAGAAAAAACTAGAAACAAGATGTAGATTTTTTTTTTTTAACAGTATTATTTATGACTTTAACTAGGTAGGTAGCATAATTAGGGATTGAAAATGCTTTCAATTGATCTTTGTAGCCACGGTATTTCTTTAGCCTGTAATGCTATGCTCTCTTTCTATCCATGTGGTGGATAGCTGCATTCATGATCTGACCATGTTCCAGATTCTAGCAATCAGCTGCTGTCTGCAAACAACTGCAAGTTGTTCACCTGAAATTTTCCTGTTTGGAAACTGGTATAACGTTAATGTGTAAGTTTTTGCTTTTGTTTTGCAGTGTAGTTTCAGTCATTAGGTGATCCCTAACTGGAGAATACACCCTTATTGTACATGTGACAAACAACTGCTTCAGTAAAAATTCCCCTGAAAAACAAGAGAGTTCAAGATAATAGTGCTACAGTTCATCAGTCAATTTTTCAAGTTTTACAAAGCCAGACTAATATTAGAGGGGAAATTATTTAGTAAGAACAAACAATTCTTGTTCACACTGTACAATGGTCGTGGGAGAGTATGCTTTTAGGGCCCCTCTGTCTTGCTTTTACATTCAAAAATGGGTTCAGTAATGTGGTTTGAACACAAGTGCAGTTCCTGAGCTGTTCCTGTATGCCATTCCTCTGCCTTAAATACTCACAGAGGTTCTGCACTAGTTTTGATGCTACTCCCTGGATCAAACATACACCATTTCTTCTGTGAATGACCACAGCAGCCCAGAAAATACTGAAAGGCGGGCATGAGCCTGAAGAAGATTGATTATATATTTCCAAGTATACTTGGTAACGCTGACCAACTCAACATTTTTAAAACACAGAAAAACAAGTTCCTTGTCCCTCTGTGTCCTGCCTTGAGGTAAAGTAAGAGCTTAGTACAGGCTCTGCTGAAGTGCCTTTTTCATACCTTTTTTTTTATCTGTATAATTCATTGCTACGGGGATTGAGAAAAGGAGTGTAAAGGGGATTGGTATACCTCACTAAAAACATGCTTTGTTATTACCTTTATGACATTGTCACTCTATGGGGATGAGTTACAGGGTGATGAATACGCCAGACTTTCCAGGTGCAGAAACAGCAGAGCTACAGCCATGACTACTCCAGAACAGGCTACAAGTATATTGGGGTATCACTGAAACAAGTAGCATGTACTGGAGGCTTGCCACCGCTAAAAGTCACTATTACAAATCAGCATTGCATCACTGAAGTGAAGGGCTAACATTTTGCACTGCACCAAACTAGTGCATGTAGAGCTGGAACGAGTTCTAGGAGGATTCAGATGTGGTCCTGAAAGGGCTGTGATTTGCTCTTGGTAACTGCTCATTTAAATTATTCATCTATCAGGAAACAACAGTTATATGGTAATACACTTTCCTTAGCCCACCAAAAAGATTCTTGATTTCTATTGCCCCATGACTGTCATGCTTACAGGGTCTGCTATCTGTGACAAAATGTTGCAATAAATGTGGATATTAACCAAACTGCTTCATAGCTCTGATCTGCATTTTTTGTACTGAACAGATAGCATAATGCAACACTAGCATGAAGATCTGTCATGGAATATGTTCAGACAGCCACTAATTTTTACTCACTCAAGTATGTGTTGGGGAAAAATCACTCTAGAGTCATACCCATTATATGAACCACTCTTGATAATGAAACTACACTGAGGTGTTAACTTGTTTTAAACTTCAGTACTATTGACATGTTGCATCCATCTTTGTAGTACACTTGTATTTTGGTAAGGAGTTGTATTTTCCCCATGTTTAAACCACTTTTGTGCTTATCTTTCCCTCCTGAATTGTAGTTGGTCCTTCGTTCCAAGCACTTTATGCTATCTGTAATGGGATCTATTTTTGCACTGGAATATCTGTTAACTTTGCAAAAATCTAGAGAGATTTCACAACTGAAATTTCTAAGTTAAATCCTTAAATGGACATTTTCATTAAAAGAAAAAAAAAAGTATATATATTTGTATTTGCTAATATCTGTTATGTGAAGTATTAAAAGGCACTCTAATTGCCTTGTATTAAGTAAAAAATAAAGCTGTTATAGCACCATTGGTCTTCACAAGTGTAATTTTTGCATTGATTATTTCAAGGAGCACTGCTAGAAGCTTTTGTTTTGCCTGGTTATATTTTGTTGTTAATTTAGATGCATGAGATTTCAGTAGCTCTAAAAACTAGCACAGAGTGGATATACTGTTTTTGCGTAAATTAGGAGATGCAAGATACAAAGGTAAGTGCTGTGATAAGTTAGTAAATAAAAATGTCTCTAGCAAGTGATTGGTTAACTGTCAAATCCAACTGCAAAGCATAACAAACTTGTCTGGATGTTTAAATCCCAACTGAAGTACCTGCCTCTGAATTTTTATTACAGAGATGTGAATTGCTGATTGCTCCTCCTTGCTAAAATCACCCTATACACTCGGCTGATTTTGAACAGCAGTTTACAGAGGAAAGCAGAAAAATGGTGTGATTTCTTAAGGATAAACTGATACTAAAATGTTGTCTGTTACTGCCTATAATATCACCATCAACCAAGTTCCAGTATCCAACCAATCCTGAAGTTACACTCATCAGGAAAATTCATTCTGAGATAAGAAGCCAGTTAAAATTTCACAGAGTCACAGAATATGCAGAGTTGGAAGGGACCCGAAAGGATCAGGTTCCATTCTTGACCCTGCACAACATCCATTCCCAAGAGTCACACCATATGCCTGAGAGCATTGTCCAAACACTCTTGAACTCTGTCATCTGGTGCTGTGACCGCTTCCCTGGGGAGCCTGTTCCAGTGCCCAGCCACCCTCTGAGTGAAGAACCTTTTTCTAACACCCAACCTAAACCTCTCCTGACACAACTTCAGGCCATTCCCTGAGATCCTCTCACTGGGTGCCACAGAGATCAGATCAGGGTCTGCCCCTCCTCTTCTCTCAGGAGGAAGTTGTAGACTGTAATGAGGTCTCCCCGTCAATCTCCTCCAGGGCTGAACAAACAAAGGGACCTCAGACACTCCTTATTCCTCTTCTCCTCAGGGTCCTTCCACTATCTTTGTTGACCCTCTCTAATAGTTTAATATCTTTTTTACATTGTAATGATGCCTTAGGATTTTAGCTTTTATATTTTTCATATATTTGTAATCCTGAAATTCTTTAGTGTATAACTCTTAAACTCCATATAGAGTGTTAGCTACTGTTTTCCCATTTTGGTCAGGAAAAAACAATTTCCAGGTGTGGGAATCAAGGACACCTTACTGTCTCAGGCCCCAACAAAAGAAAAGTGAGTTGGGGGGAGGAAGCAAACTTGGAGTAAATGATTTCATTACCTGCAGCTGTAATTGGAAGATTAACCCCCAATCTGCAAATGGACCAAACTTATAAAAGTAGGAAAGTCTGTGACCTGTCATCCATTTGGGGTGTAGCCCCTGAAGGGGGCTTTGTCTGCCTGAAATGTAACTGAAGGCCCTTCAATACATATAACTACTTTTTTATTCCCCTTAATTTTGTCTGGACTCTGTTTTTAGATAGTCCCAAAAGGCATCAATGGCACCCAAACCTTCACACAGGACTCATAAGGCTGCCCCAGCTCAGACCATAGAGGGACAATAAAGTTGGCCCACCGGGAAGGGGCCTGAGAGGTATCAGGCCAGGATAGCCGGGTCTACCCCAGAGAGGTACTCTCCTCAGAGAATGCCTTCCAGGGAGCCAGCGGCTTTCCCTCGGCTAGCCTAGGGGTGCCTTAGCAGGGTAGTAGCCACGGCGGGCTATAGTGAGTTCAGCTCAGTGAGTTCAGCTCAGTGATCCTGCAAGGCAACCCCTTCACAGCCGGCACGGAGAGAGAGAGATGAGGGACTCGTGTGGCCATTCTGCAGGGGGTAACTTTATTGCCAAGTACCCAAGCGAAGGGAAAGCCAGGGACGAGAAATCCCCAAAGTCTGGGGAAAAGTACAGAGGTTTTTATAAGGGTACATAGGTGGGTGTGGGAGGTTACAAACCAATGGGTTCCAACAGATCTACATAAAAATCCCTCAAAGAATTGTGGTCCTCTTTTTCCTCGCCGTAACCAAAAAGTGTTCTCCTTCTCTAGGGGGTCTGGACCTTGTTATTGCACAATGCTCCTTATCTCTTCAGGAGGCCCACCTCCCCATCCCAGGGGCCTCCCTCCACGGCAGCGCTACAGTGGGCCTGCCAGATCCCACAGGACAGTCCCCTCCCTTGCCTGGCTGGTGATGCTGTGCCTGATGCCCCCAGGACAGGGTTGACCAGGCTGGCTGCCAGGGCACTGCTGACTGTTCAACTTGCCATCAACTGGGACCCTACAGGGCCCATTCCTGCTGCTTTCCAACATCTTGTTTCCTGGCCTGTCTTGTACACTCAAGCTTGCCCTATCCCAGGTGCAGAATCCAGCACTTTCCCTTGTTGAACTTCATGTGGTTGATGATTGCCCCACCCTCTTAATTTCTGGGGTTTTCTAGTTTTATCTAGTGTCCAGCTGCCACCTCAGGATAAAGCACACCTCTAATATCTCAAATGTTCTTTACTCTCAATGCTGGTGTTGAGGAAATAGTTCTAATTAAAAAACAAACAAACAAACCCAGAGAAACAATTCTTGCATTCAAATGAAAAAAGTATTTTTAAGTCTCTCTCCCCATTTTTCAGCCCGTATTTTTGTTAGTAAAAAAAAATCTTCCTTTGAAAGAACTGTTGTAAGGCAGTGTTCTGAACAATATAATGGTACATCTGCTGTTTGTACCTCAAAAAGTTGATTTGTAGAATGAAAGACAGGAGTCTCTGAAGTAGTGTTTGTTCTACCCTGAGAATGCTAAACATGGCTTTGTTGGAGGGAGCAGTGTATGAACACATGGATATAGCAGCTGGGACCTGTTACACTCCCTTAACTACAGCAGCCACATGCCATGTGCCCACCTTGGAAACAAGTATTATGTCCTAGAGCTAATTTTAGTGCTTTCTGTGAGATCTTAATGCACTTTAAAGAAGCAATAATCATTAGGCAAACTGCACAAAGACACTTCAGTACTCAATTGCTTATTGCAGATCCATTATCAATATGTAGAAAAGCCTTCCAAGTGCTCTGCAATTTATAGTCGATACCTCTAAATTGCAGAAGAGGGTGCTCTGTACCACTGTACACAAAATACAAGTTTGACTTATCAGCCCATGTGCCCTCTGCCCTCCTGCTACTCACTCTAGCTTACTGGTTCTAAAGCAATTTGTTGTTGACCAAAAGACAAGACCTGCAAAATGAATACTGTAGTTGGAGAATGGGATTTATCATTTCATAGTTTAAAAAGAGCTTGATCCATAAACAATAAACATGCTTTATGCTCATTTATTTAGCTTTTAACAGTATGACAAAAAGTATTTCAAAGAATGCCAGCGTGTGTAAATCAGTTGAATCTGATGACACAATTGAAAAAGAAGGGCTGATCAGCTTTAGCACCCTAAACAAATATTAAAATACCCAAGGCAAAGGTTGTGTGGATAACTCACAGTTTTGAGGCAGTGTTTAATGAACAAAAAAGGAAAAGGCTGAAATGAACCATAACCAGCTATTAAGTAAAAAGTCTCATGGCAAAGCTCATTAGGATATACTACCTAATGAGCCCCACTGTTGCACTTAAGTGCAATTCCAGCAACACTGATTTGTACATTGCTCAGAACTAATATAAAGCATCCCAGTGAGAAGTCTGATTAAACCATAATTGGGTAAGGTATATGTGGGAGCTTTCCTTCTTTGATGCCTTAAGTTTTAGCTTTTATATTTTTCACATTCTTCATTGGTATGTGACTCTGAACTTCATATAAAGTGATAGCAAGCTCTCCCCACAGTTTAGTCAGACAAAACAATCCTTCTCCAGCCCGAGAACCAAGAACACCATTGCAGCTTTGGGCCCAAAAAGTGTAAACAATGGTGAATTGAAGAAAGCAATCCAGGAGGATGGGACTTCATAACCTGAAGCTGTAATTGGACAATTAACCCCAATATGTAAATGGAACAAAACTTATAAAAGGGTGAAAACTTGTGACCTGGAGTCCATCTTAGATCCATCTTGGGTCCATCTTGTGTGGAGCTATGGCTGGGCTCTTGTACTGCCCAAGGTGTATCCTTTGAAGGCCTTTTAATAAATACCTACTGTATTCCTTTAACACTGTCTCGTCTCTGTTCCAGGTCAGCCTCTTTAGGCATCTTCTTAAACTGTATGGAATAAGTAAGATCTGATAATTATAAGAGGCATCAAAGTATGTTATAAAAATGATACCATCACTGGAATACTGGGCAAGAGCACTAACTCAGTTTGATAAGTGATCAAACTATGCAAAAAATTATGAAGAACATAGGAATTAAAATAGAAGATTGGTGAAGCATGGTTTGTGTCATGATATGGCTCAAGTTCTTTGTCCTGGAGATGTAGGAACATCACCATAAACTTCTGTTTAACAATTGGTATCAGAGTGCTGATTTACATTGCTAGTGGATCAGCATTTTGCATCAACTTTTTTGTCAACTGAAGAACAGCTCAGCTCCTGAGGGTATAGAGATCCATGTCACCTGCTGACAGCACTTCCATCTCATCTCTTCTGCCATCAGTTCCATCTTTAGAAGAAGGTTACTTCAATGGTGAGCACGGCAGAGGAATCAGAAGCATGTTTTGCTGGCTTTCCAAGAATCTGACACTGTCGCGCACTAAAATTAAATGCATGTTTAGTTAAGACAGTATTCCAATGAAAAGTAATACTTTTTTCAGTATGCATGCAGGTAACGCAAGTGAGTTCTCTTACCAGCTGCTACAACTCTGGCATCTTCATGGGCACTGTGTCTTCCTGCTGCCCGGTGATCTGGGCTCTCATTCCACCATAGCACGTGGACTGAGAAAGTACAAATAAAATCAGCTGAGCACTATTATGCTGCAATTCAGCATGTACTCTAAGTCCTAGCAATCTGTCTTCACCTTTTACATGCCTCAGAAAAAATTCTCCAGGCATGCCAGTGGTGGAACGATCTTTTACTGAGCCATTGCATGGCTTGACTTTAACATCAGATCTGAGAGTCTTTTAAGATTGTGGCAACTGGCTTAAGCTTCTAACCAAATACACAAATCTGGGTTCAAGGACTGTTTACAGGACTTTGGTGATCCACACCAACATTTTCAGCGAGCTGGCAAATCCTGATCCAGGACAGGATTGCCTCTCTTGCCCCTCTGCCTCTGCCCCTTCCCATGCCAAAGTCTGTATCAGAAATTGATGAGTACCTGTGTTAAGTAGTCCATATTCTGTGTGGAAAACACCAATCAGCCTGGTATATCCTGTGTTGATATGAGCATTGATTGCAGCTCGAAATGCTTCACCCCACAATGCTGGCCCACCAGGCTTCATCTGGAAAGTAACCCATTCATATACACCTAGAAGAAAAGGCAAACACTACCAAAAGGAAGGAAATACAAATTAATTCACCAGACCTTGAACCATGTCTCATGGCTAAAGTGTATTTGCTGTGAGATCAGTATGACATTTCCCTGTCATTTGGGGACAGCAGGAAACTGCCCCTTCCTCCCATCATGCACAAGAACTCACAGCTTCCAGAGGCTCATAAGAGCAGAGTCTCACTAACTGCAGTTAGTTCAAGTGTAAATCTAAGTACCAGGGCCCTGAAGAACAGAAGGCTTCATGCAAAACACAAATTTGAAATTTTCAATGTTGTATGGAAACTCCAGGACATTCAGATACTTTGCAGATACCACAAGTGCTCATACTTGTTTGAGAGATTTGGATGGCTGCTTGAGCAATGCCGGGTGTCTTTTCTAAGACTGGTGATGTTTTCTGGCATTGAAGTGGTTCATGACATTACAAACCCCTTTGATTCTTGGCAATTGGTCACAGTAAGATCTGACAGCATAACCAACACAGCAGGACTAGTTTAGCACCTCTGCTGTGCCAAATGATCTCCCTTATTTGTAGAGAAATGGCATAATTTGCCAAAAAACTCCAGTCCTGCTAAAAGTTACTAGCCTTCTTTCTGTTCAAGTAGTTAGTTACTTCAGATCACAATTATTGGCACAGTAATAGAAAGCCAGACACTTGCTACTTGGTAGTGTCTGGTGTCACTCTCCAGCAATGGGCTGGAGACAAACTACAACAGTGTTTGAAGTCACCTCTCCAGATTTTAGAGAAAACTGGACTGCTTCATATTCAACAGTAGCAGCATAAAAATCTGTATCCTGAGGAAATAAAGAACAAAGATTACTGCATCTGTACATGTGCTGAGGGCTGGAGCAAGTCTGTTCCCTATCAATTGCCTGCAAGAAAGCCTGCCAATGTTCATAAACTGGGGAACAGTCAATATTATTAACATCAAATTTGCTACAGAGAGAATTAAAATGTATAGGGACATGACTTCTACACCTAACCTATGACAGCTACAAAAAGGAACATAAGGAAGAACTGCAGAACTACAGTTTGGTCAGTCTCACCTCTGTGCCTGGCAAGATCAAGGAGCAGATCCTAATGTTTGACTTTCATGTATCTTTAAAAAAGTAGGGAATCTTTTAAACTTTATGTGAAAGAAGCAGTAACATCAAAGCAAATTGATGAAAGGAAAATCTGTGTGAAAGAGAACGACGATTCCTGGATCGATTCCTCTCACTGATGGACAGGCAAAGCAAGTCTGGGATGACTTACTCCTACCAGTACTATGACCCTGTCATTTTGCATGTTCATTTAGCAAGTCACAATCCTGATCATTTACAACATTAATGATCAGCATTCTAGTCAGTTATTGATGTATACTAGTGTAAAATCCTTCTGAAAAACTCTGCCTCTCATATGTGTTATGTCACCTTTTCCACATGGGTGCATTTGTTACATAAAGGGTCATAAAACTATGCAATTCCTGGTTTAAACTTTAAGCCATTTTTTGTTAGTTCTGGTAACTTTAATCAGCAAAAGAAAAGATAAGCTCACCCCCTTCCTTTGGAGGCTTCCCAAGTTGACACCAGGGCACCAGATAAGCCACCTCATTGTGCTGCTTCTCCATCAAGGGGACAGCCACAGAGATAAATTTTCCTTGCCAGCCTTTGTCATTTGCCAGTGCATGCCGGACTGCTGTTCTGTGGGCAAAATTATCTGTAAGAAAGGAAAACAAAACCATGAAAAAAAGCGTATGATGTCACATCAGACTCAATTGAAATGTATAATTACAAGAAGGCAAACTACACTTATCTAATTTTGAAACTGGTGTTTTTAGACATCATATTAGCTCAAAGCAGATCTGTAAGTTTCCTTTAAATTCTGCAAAACTTCCTTTAAAATCTGCTTTAGCTCTCAGATTAAAATGGATCCAAGCCAAATGAAATTTTCCAAGAAAATTTACAAAATAGTTAAAATAAGTTGAGCAATTTTACTGTTAGAAAAGGTTTACACATGACAATTGCAGGGACTACTGGATGTGGCAATGGTTACCAAGGGTAAGATTTGGAGAAAGCACAGTGGACACAGAAATGAAGTGGAAAAAAAAAATCAGAAGTAATAGCCTACCAAGAAAAAAATTAATAAATGTGATTTGACTTATATAAAGTGACATTAAAAGTGAAGTGTCACGTTTTTAAAATAAAAAATATAAAATGTTTTTTTGTTTTGTTTCTGTCCTTCTGGGGCTTCTGTGCTTGCTTTCACCTGACTTTACTTTGTCTCTGTCTCTGTCTCTGTCTCTGTCTCTGTCTCTGTCTCTGTCTCTGTCTCTGTCTCTGTTCTCTCTGTGAAGGCTTTCTCTTTTCCCCCAGCTCAGCATCTGAAGAAGAGGTTGAGATTGTCTATTCTCTTGTTCAGGGATTTGTTTATTCTTTGTTATGTCACATTTGTGGCTCTGGCCTGCTGAGTTGTTTCTTGCAGGTCAGATTGTGTCAGACTCTCTGCCCTTTGGGACGGTGCTATCTCTTATACTAAAAATTACATTTGCTTTATTTACAACAACTCTCCAATATCTATTAACTACATTGAACAGTGTACTTTTGTTCTAGACCAACCAAAATGTCCCACACCACAGCAGAAGATGGAGAACAAGAGACAAAGAACAGGGACACACACAGAATTCTCCATCTCTGTCCCCTGATCTCACAGTACAAACCCCTAGAATTTCACTTTTTCACCCTGTGATATGTTAATTATCATTCTATCTAAATTCTTGTAACTTATAAATCTTCCCAGGACAGTCAAAAGGATGTCCTGGTTCCCACAGTGAAGAATTTATGTTTGTGTGTTCGGTTACATAAAAAGATGCAAAATACACAAAAACTAAACATTTTCTTCTTTTATTTTCTCAATGGAAAACAAATCCACTTAATTAAGAGTGTGAATTTCAACTGCTTAGTCTGCAGTGGCATCTTAAACAATATATTTATGCAGACAGCTCCCAATATTACAAAAGAAAAATCCAGCATCTGAGAATGGGAAGAACCTTGAGAAATATCAGTACCTTGGGACTAAGAGGTAAATATAGTAATTATGTAAGTAGGGGTCTGATGAATCAAGGAGGAAGGATGTTGTAAAGTTTGTTCATTTCTCAGATCATAGTATGGTCTCAGGGTGGGGGGAGGAACCACCACAATTAGATATATAAAACACTGTTAGGAAACAAAAGGTATATGTTTTCCCTTAGTTTTGCATTTTAAAAATTCCCATAGATTTTTTTAAATTTACAGACAGTAACAATAGCCAAGACTAAAATGTTCTGAGAAGCAGGACAAATTATAAATGCAAGTGAACTCAAAATATCGACAAATGAATGGCTCTCTCTTGAAGAAAAAGAAAGACATGGCTGCCCAGGCCATGAAAAATGCTGAGGTACTCAATGTCCTTTTTTGCCTTGGTCTGCACTTGGTCAGACCACAGAAGTCACAGAAGGCAAAGGCAGGGACTGTGAGAATGAAGAACTACCTGCTGTAGGAAAAATTCAGGTCTGAGACCATCTAAGTGACATGAAGGTGCACAAATCAATGGGACTCTATGAGACACATTTATGGGTCCTGAGGAAACTGTCAGAGGAAGTGGCTAAGCCACAATTCGTTGTATTTGAGAAGTTATGGCAGCCCATTTAAAAAAAAAAATGTAAGGAAGAAATGCAGAACTACAGCTTGGTCAGTCTCACTGCTGTGCCTGGCAAGATCAAGGCACAGATCCTTATGGAAACTATACCAAGGCTCATAGAAGACCATGAGGGGATTTGTGACAACCAGATGACTTCACTAAGGGCAAATTGTGCCTGACTAATTTGGTGGCCTTCTGTGATGGGGTTACAGCTTTGGTGGATGACGGAAGAGTGGCTGACATCAAAGGAGGTGACAAAGATGATCCAAGCACTCAAGCACCTCTCCCATGAAGACAGGCTGAAAGAGTTTGGGCTATTCAGCCTGGAGAAGGCTTCAGGGAGACCTTACAGCAGCATTCCAAAACCTAAAGGGAGCCAATAAGAGAGCTGGAGAGACACATTTTATATAGGCACTTAGTGATAAGACAAGAGGGAATGGCTTTAAACTGACAGAGGATAGATGTAGAATCACAGGATGGTTTGGATTGGAAGGGACCTCTAAACATTACCTAGTTTCAACCCCCTCCCTGGCAATGTGCATAGACATCTGCCACTAGATCAGGCTGCTCAGAGCTCCATCCAGCCTGGCCTTAAATACCTTCTGGGACGGAGCAAGATTTAGATTAGATACAATGAAGAAATTCTTCACTGTGAGAATGTTTGGAGCAGATTGCTCAGAGAAGCTGTGGACATCTGATCCCTGGAAGTGTTAGAGGCCAGTCTGGATGTGGCCCTGAGCAACATGGTTGAGAGGAACCAAAAAATTCTCTGAGTCTACAATTCCACAATTCATCCCTCCAAAACAAAAGGGGTGATCCTTTAATCTAAACAGGTACTGTGACTGCACTAGACTTCAATGAGCATACTGTCTCAACACACAGTTGCTGCAGCAGTTGTTCAAGGGGAATTGTATCAGTGAATTCCCACCCCTCTGTAACCCAAGTATCACATCCCTGGGGCTCCACAAAAGGCACAGCCAACACACGTACTTTTTAGCATAACGGTAGCTTTTTTTGGCTCACCTGCACCCTCCATGTCAGCACCAACTCCAACAACATGAAAAGTCGATCATACTGCAAAAATCATATTGCTAGCAAGGTTAAAGCTGCAATAAAAAAACTCTGCATGCTTGAAAGGTAAGACCCGGTGGAGTGGCTTCCTACCTCAGTACAGGCCCACTGAAGAAGGAGTTTAATCATGCAAACTGCATGCTTATTATTATATGGGAGTGACCAGTACTCTGAGCTAAAATACAAGAACACTTATACATGCATATATACACACACACACTGCATGTGTGTGCATATTTCCTTTTTTTCCATTTGTTTTGAAAGTTTAAAGACATTTGTGGAACTGACCCTAAGTTAAAAATATTTACCATGAGTAAAACTCTGACACAGTTCCTCTGTTATACCTGTTTTGAACAGAGACTGCTGTTCAAGAACTTTTGTAACTTTCTCATCCCAACACATCAAAGTTGTCCTGACAAGCTCTGAATGTTCTTGTCATTACTCAGTAGAGGAGTAATGCTTTGGGGGCACCTCCTTACAATAAGGGCAACAAATAAAAGCCAGATAAGCATTCCCCTCACCTTCCTGCCTAGGAGTGGGGGACAGAGAGAGAGCAGAGCGGTGCAAAATACAGATGCTGACCCTACCGTACTTCCAAATGTGAAGCACCTTGTTCATCGTCCCAGCTCCGAGTACCAGAATCCCACCAGCTCCGAGTGAGCTGTGCGAAGGTGGAAGTACTTGCTGACCATCTCCAAAAACTCCTTCATCTTCGCTGGCTTTATATCGTATGTACGAATTTCGTAGAAAATGCCATTATTTTGTCTGGGCCCTGTAGCAAAGCATACCTGAAAGAAAACAGTAAGAAAAAATAGTAAAAATAATTCTCAAGCCAGAAAGTTGTATTCTGTCTAATTTTAATTAATGCAACACTACAGAAGGATCTGTTGCTGCAGGTTGGGAGAGGGGTATGTACTTTGTGACGTCCACTACAAAAGAAGTATCTTTTGACACTTCAGAAGCAGTTCCAATGTCCATTATTCGCTGCCACTCCTTCTGGCAATGCAACAGACTGTAATGTGTCTTTTATCTGATACACTCAACTGTTTAATTATTACCTCATAATAAAGCAGGATTTTCCTTTTCTCAACTTCTTCCTCAGGAAGTCAGCAGCAAGATGTATTTGGCTAAACATGTTACTCAACAGCAAGGCTGCTAAGATGGCACCAAAGAGGAACACCAACACCAACATCAACATCTGTCTGTGTTGTGCTTACCCAACCAACTTACACTACTGCATTGGGTTTTCTACTTACAATCACATAACAGTATTAGCAAATTACATATTATTGGCAAACAAAAGAAAAATATACCAACACTTGGGAAAGAGTGATTCATTCAAACACAAGATTGCTTCAATCCACATCCTAGCCCTTCACTGGCTGCTTTCCAAGGGCTGTTGAAGAACAGTTTTTATGTTCATATTAGATAAAACCTTTTGGGAGTCCCAGACTAAGTGTACTTTTGCAACAGCCTCAAAAACTTGGAACATGATACTTGCCTCTCAAATAAAACATGAAAAATTAAGGCCAAATCACAGCTTCGGCCTTAGCCCATGCTTGCACAGAGGCAGTTACAGGATGGATTTTGGACATGTCCTATTTCACAACAATCTGCAGGCATGAGCACCATGCAACTCAAGCCACAGAACAGAACTGTTTATGTTTAGAAATTACTTCAAGATCATCCTATCCACTGTGAACCCAGATGAGCCATGTCCACCACTAAACCATATCCTTAAGTGACATATCTACCAGTTTTTCGAACACTTCCAGGTTTGTTGACTCCACCACTTCCCAGGGCAGCCTGTTTCAGTGCTTTACAACCCTTTCAGTGAATAAATTTTTCCTAATATCAAATCTAAACCTCTACTGGTTTAGACAACTTGAGACTACCTCCTAAAATTCTGTCACTTGTTACCTGGAAGACGAGCCTGACCCCTCGACTGGCTGCACTTCCTGGTTGTTGAATATAGAAGGTGAAAACCAAAGGCTTTGTTCCTCAACGGCCCTTTACAGCATGACACGCGTAGTACTGGCTGCCGTGAGTTACAGCTCCTTGGGGCTGTTACAAACCCCTGCAGGACGCTGTCAGAATGGGGAGCCTGCAGGAGCGACCTATTTCACACTGGATTTCTGTGGGAAACGAGAGGCCCCGAAGCTTCCTGCTGCTTAGGCAGATATTGGGACACCGCAGGACCTCTTCTGTTCCAGAGAAGGGAACGGAGCTGGTGAAGGGTCTAGAGTACAAGTTGTATGAGGAGGAGCTGAGGCAGCTGGGGTTGTTTAGCCTGGAGAAGAGGCTCAGGGGTGACCTTATCATCCTCTATAACTGCCTGAAAGGAGGCTGTAGCCCGGTGGGGGTCGGCTTCTTCTCGCAAGCCGAGGACAGTGACAGGATAAGAGGTCATATCTTATACAGAGGGAGAGGTTCACATTGAACTCAGGAAAAAATGGTTGACAGAATGGGTGATAGGACATCGGAATGGGGTGCCCAGGGACGTGGGGGAGTCACCGTCCCTCGAGGTTTCAGGAAAGGCCGGACGTGACACTTGGTGCCGCAGACTGGTTCACAGGGTGGTGGTGTTCGAGCGTAAGCTGGACTCGCCGGTCTCAGTAGTCGTTTCCAACCGAATCGACCCCGTGACCCAGGGACGGATCCCAAAGGACCCCACAGACCCCTGTGAGCAGGGCCCGGCGCTCGGCGGGCCCGTGCCCGCGCGCAGGCTCGTGACAGACGGTGTCGCTACAGCGACAGCCACCGCCCCGCCCGCCCCGCGCCCCGCCGCTACCTGCGGGCCGGCGCGCGGCAGGGCCAGGCGGGCGGCGGCGGCGAGCGGGCGGCGGAGCAGCGCCGGCGGCAGCATGGCGAACACAGCCCGGCCACGGGCAGCGCCCCGCCACCGCCCCGCCGCCACGGGGGCGGGTCGGGGGCGGGCCGGGGGCCTCCCTCCCGCGCATCGCCGCCTGCGCAGCGAGCCGCGGACGGGCGGAACAGAGGTAGACGGGCCCGGATGAGGAAGGCGTAGCTGCTGTGGTTTTAAACTCAGCTGGAGATGAAGCAGGCCCCCCCTCAGCTCCGCCTCGTCCCTCCCTTTCTTATCCCACTCACGTCGGTGGGATGCGAAGGAGAATCGAATTAAAATTTGTCTGTTGACATAAGAAGAGTTGAGTAATTGAAGAAACAACAACAAGCGCAATGATGCAGTTGCTCACCACCCACTGACTACGCCAGACTCCCCTTCCTGAAACCCTATCATCTGCCCTTCCAGGTTACTCCTCCCATTTCATATACCGGGCATGACGCTCTGTGTGTGGGACATCCCTTTGGTCAGTTTGGGTCACCTGTCCCGGCCATGCTCCCTCCCACTTTCATTTGCGTACCGCCTCCCTGGCAGAGCATGAGACAAGGGGGAAAAAAAAGGTCCTTGATTTAGGATGAACACGACTTGGCAAAATACCAAACTACCAGTGTGTTATCAACAGCATTCTTATTCCAAATCCAAAACATAGCCCTGTAATAGCTACTGAGAAGACATTAACTCTAGCTTAGCTGTAACTAGGGGCAACATCTGAGAACTGCTCGTTTTAATTACCAGGCATTGCTCTTTTTAATTACCGGGCATTGAGGCCTGAAATGTGGTATCTGTGCCTCTGCCCAGGCACCCGAATACAATAAAAAGTATCCTAACTGCTTGAGGAGAGCTGAGACTCGCAGGCTGCCCTGGGGCAAATCACTGAATAAAATCACCCACACCTCAGGGACAAACTTCAAACTTATCTCATTGATCCTTCTTTGCAGAATCAAACTTCATACTGTGCAGATACAAATGCTTCATCAGCAGTTCTCCTCCGTAAGAAAGTCACATGGCACTCTTCTGTGGTGTTCTTTTGGGTGAAACCAGAGACCCTAGCTGTGCACAGCACCAGAAACTCTCACCCCATTACAGCTCTGGGCCCAACTGCATACTTCTTCCAAACACCTTCCAAACATCCCTTGGTATCCCAGTTACCAAGGGATGAGATTTTGTGATGGCTGAGACTATATCTTCACAGGGTCATAATACTGACTAAGATGAATATAAAGATAAAATTTTTTCTAGTATCAGTGCAATCTAGAGTTTTACCTTGGAAGACAAATCAGCTCCTAGAAAAGGATGCTTTGTGGAAGTCTACCTAAATTTATAATGCATCTATTATGATTCCTCTTAATAGGGCCAGCACATTCCTTCCTCTAACCAAATAATTGATTTTGAGGGTCTCTGCATGGAATTGAATGTGATAAGAGCAATTATGAATTCATGCCTGTGGAGCTTTCAAGCTTTTTCTCACAATAAACAAATTTTCATTTTGTTAAAGACAAATTCAGGAAGAAAGATTGTCTAAATTAAATTAAGATAGAAAAAGTTTTTCTAGCATATTAAGAGTATTGTGAAAAGTATTAAGCAAGTACATTTTGTATATGTTACATGTTATTTTGCAAGTGGTTATATTTGTATAGCTTTTTTGCAGTATGGCATGAAATAAGTCTCAGCGTTTCTACAGCAGAATCACACAATCACAGAATGACATGAAGTGTGATTACTGGTGCAGTTGCTGCCAGTTTAAAATTGGCTTAGCGTGGAAGGTTTCTTTTCACTTATGAACAAATTGTGTTTCAGCTGAAGTCAAAGAATGAGATGGCAAATTCCAAAATATTTCAACTTCTGCATTGTTTATCTCATTGTAGGGTTGAAGTAATTTTCTTCATAACCAGGTTGTAGTGGAATATTCCTTCACATTTCTAAAAGATTTTATTTTTATTGTTTGGACATTTTCTGTATTTGCTTTCTCATCAGTAAAGTTTACACAAGCCAGGATTTGAAGTAAGTAGTGATAAAAGACAGGTTTTGTTCTTGCTAACCTGAACAGCCAAGAAGAAGCTTTGGGTTTATATTTATTTTTGTGTAGTCTGGGAATGCAAAAGTGATCACGATTTTCATAATTGAGCATAGCAGTTCAAAACAGTGCAGAGTTAAAATGTACAAAACTGTGCTGGCATTCAATGAAGGCCTCAAATGATTCCCTGAAACAAGTCAGTGAATGATTTTACACAGCAAGTAAATTTGAGAATACTGTAGTCAAGGAAGTGACTAAGATAAAATTTGTTGAGAAGACTGTTTTTTCAGCTCTGTGATTTTGCCTGGAATTTGGTTTTGCTATATTTCCTGGTATTTTCTCATTCACATTCTTCTAGAAGTCCATGGGTATCTCTGTCTTTCTATGTGTATGTGGCAGAGACAGTGGTGAAGAAAGAGGATTGTAGTCCCAACTCCAGTCAGCCACTTGAAAGGCTGTCTACCACTGCACAGAATGGTGAACGGGAGCTGTGTTTCACAGACAGCTCACAGATGGTACTGAACATCTGGGAATACCAGTGTTGATCTTGTGGAAGGACTCCTACTGAATAATATCCTGGCTTTGATGGGACGTTTTTAGTTTGGTACTGAATTAATGAATCAGGTGCTATGTTCAATTTATATAGCTGTGACTGACAGAGCTGCCCAAGTACAAGAGGTTTATTAAAAAGTGGATGAAACATTTTCATCTCTTCTCATTTTCTCAGGGAACAGGAAACACTTTTAATTTCATCTTACGTGTCTTGTGAATGTGGGCAAGGTCTGGGTAGGGGTTATACTCCATGTGAGATGGTGGTAATGGAAAAAAGGTACCAAAAGATTCAAAGCTTTCTAAAGCAGTTTAAACTTCCTTTGTGATGTTTGCTTGAACACAAAGTTACTCAGAGTTTTGGAAAAGGAGAAAGCACAATACCTGTTCCTTAGCTAGGCGGATGTTCCAGCAAATCACAGCTTCCAGTTTGTTACTGCATAAATGATAAAACAAAGACATTTCCTTCTATTTCTCCATAAATCTCTCAGCTTGAATTCCTTTCTCAGAAACACAGTTTTCAAAAGTACAGGAGGGCATAACACACCATGCATTTTATTTCTGTAGCAGTAGGGTTTCCATTACATTGTGCTGTGCGGTTTGTAGGCTTGAGAAAGGTATGCAATAAGCTTGTTTAGTTTGTTAGACATGGGCTTTTTGCTGTTAGGTTTTCACAAACATCTCATACTGAGTGCTTCCCTTCCTCTCTCTCAATCTGCTGCTGTGTGAACAAGCAACAAGTGGTTTCCTGCTATGAACACAAGACAACATTCCTGAATGTAGTGCAGCCTCTTGGTATGTTCCCAGTAGGCCAGAACATGTAAATATCCTCTGGTTTCCATTCTCTCAGCTGTTCCATATGAAAATCTGGATAACAACTTAGTAAAATTTGTATTTTCTTCCCTGTTTTTCCTAGCCAGTATGCATTCCTCAACTCATTAAAACAATCTGTATTGTGTATAAATATTTATTGTGTAGAACTGATTAGAAGGCCTGAAAGAACCAATGTCATCTTTGTGTTTAACAGGGGTTAAGAGTCGCATTAGTGTTCTTTGTACCTAGGGCCTGGGGACATGGTTGAACCAGGATCATATGTAGGTGCCCTATCAGGCAGTGAATGAGCACACACAAAATTGGTTCCATGTTTTTGCTTTGTTGGAGAAGGCAGCAGAACAACAACGTGCACTTTGTCTCTCTGAGAAGAAGGACTGTGTTGTTCCCTCTGGATTTATTCACTCCACCCAAATACATGCAGAGGTTTGGCACATTCCCTTACTGCACCAGCATGGAGCCCATCAGCTCTCTCGGCCTGACTAAGAGACTGTCTTGCAGAGCTGCAGAATTGGAAGAAGAAGGGCAGAGCTGGTGCTTGTGGCTGTGTGGAAGGGAATTAGGGAACTGCTTCATGCTGCTTGGGGTTTTATTAAACATTTAAGTCTGATGTTTGTCATCATGACACTTTGTTTCAATGCTTATATCAAATCTTGGAGGAGATAAATTCTACTGTATCAAAATGCTCTCTGCTTTTCTTTCAAGTAGCTGTAGCACAAACCTGATAACAGGTCACTATGTCCATTTGAATTAAGCTCAAAAGAAAACATTCATATATGTTCCCTGTTCTTTTTTTAGAAGGCCTTACACACTTCATTAATGGATTTTTCCTCTCTTTTTATTTCCTGGGAAATCTGTAAAAGTTTAATGATTCCAGAAGGACATGGTAAAGACAACACACACACTGAAGTCTTCCATTTATTTTTGTACAAATTTATTTTTAAAAATATTTTTATTTATTTTTATTCAAAACTTCTGAATTATATATATTTAAAAAGCCCTGTCAACAGGCCAAAAATATTACAATATTTAAAAATGGTATTAATTGTTTATGCTTATTACTTGACCACTCTAATTGCAGTTTTTCCTTTCAGAATATCTACTTGGGCTTTGCAAATGATATTTTTAAAAGCTGAGAGTGACATATTCTTTTTAGTAAATCAATTTTTAGTTAATTAGGAAAAAAACGGATGCTCTGTTTGCATGTCTTCACAGATGGGGTGACATAAGGTAGCTTCTCACACTAGTTATTTAAAGCACAATGTAGCTGAGAACTGGGAGGCCTTTGCTACAGAGAACACTGAAAGGATTCAATGTGAGACAGAAGCTTACACAAGGAAGACCTAGCTGGGTTGACTTTTTACTTCACAGGTACTAAATAGCTCAATTAACATTTTCCCTAATAAAATCAAGACCTTAAATGATGTTGATCAATCACCCAGATCCTCTCTCCTTAGTCAAACTCTCTACAGGCTTTCCTTACTTGCTTCTCCTTGATGTGTATGACAAGCTTTCTTTTGGAAGCAGAGAGTGAGATTTTTTCTAGGATTTAACCAAAGTTGCACTTTTACACTTCTTGTCTCAAATGCAGCTTCAGCATACACACTGAGACAAAGTATTTCTGTTTCTTTGTTCTAGGTTTAGCAAAGTATGAGTTAGGTGGTGACTCACAAAAGGCTGGCTCCCCAATCATCAAAATTTTACACTAGTTGTATATATTAGCAAACAAAGAAATCACAGTTCATTGTCTACAAGTTACAATTCTCTTATTAACTAGTATTATACCTGCTACTGGTTAAATGATTATCTCTCTTGTCATAACAGGTCACATGCACAGATTTCTTTTCTTTTGAGTTGGTGGGCTGTGAGTTGGTGGTCCCTGTCTCCCTCTGCCAGAATTACATTTTACCCAGTTGGAGATGGTCTCAGCACAGTTGCTGTGTTTGCTTTATTAGTTTCTTCCTTATAGTAGGAGTTGTACCAAAAGTCTCTGTGGCACATAAATTCTGCTTTGTTTTTGTCCACTATCTGCTGTTCATCTTTCTCCTCAAGCTTTGTTAACCTCCCACTAGCTCTGAGATTACTGAAGTATGTTAAGCTTTAAACCTTAAAAAGGCAGTTCTACCAACAAGTAATTTGTCTTTCTACACTTGGACATCACTCTGAACCCATATTTTCTTGAAGAGGAGTCTAAGATGGGAGCTAAATATTGTTTTATGTCAGGCTATAACATTTCTTGTATGAAAGCAGGCAAAACCAGGTAGCACAGATCATTATTTCAGGGCCACACCACCATTCCTTGTCCTGTGTTTTCTGTATTCTACACAGAGACCTGGTCATATTTAACTTGGAAAAATCCTGAGTGGTTTCAGCTGAGGAACATTGTACCTCCTAACCTCCTAATCTTTCTGAGATAGAGGAATCAAGCAAAAATACCCCTTGCCTCAGATTTTATAAAGGAAGAGAGAGTCCATTGTAGGGCAGCTGACTGGAGACAGCACCTTCTTACCTTGCAGTGTCATGCCAGGTGGAGAAAAGTGTCTGTGGGGAGGGTGTGCCTGACCACTGCACTGCCCAAAGACTAAGGATAGCACTGCTCATTTACTGTGGGACTCATCAAGCTGGGTGGAGATATACCCATGCTGGCACATAGTAAGAATCTCATTTCTAGGCATTTTTGTTCTTTATCTCTTTATCTGTGACCCACTGTAATACTACTATAATGCCAGTAATACTACTTATGACATTGACCCATGCAGCCTGCAGCAAAAGTCCCAATGCCTGTATTAATGAAAGTAACTCTGTGATGGCTACACTGGGCCTCCTTAGAGTTAGAGGCAGCAAGCCATATTGTTCTTTTGTTGTGAGCAAACTCCTCTATCCTAATTCAGCTCCTGAGTTTGGCCTAAAGTCCTGGAAGATTTTTTTTAAATGAAAATCCAAAAACAGTGAGATTTCTACTCAGGGCTTAATAACTCCAGAAGCTCACTTCTCCTAATTATTGATGCACTGCTTGGATAAACATCTCTTTCTTGTTGAAAAATAGCCTTGCCCAACTTGTCTGGAAAAGTTATTCCTTCTTCCACTCTTTGTAAATAACCTCTTTCAAGGCTTCCTGTGCCTGAAGTTGTATGGAAATGAGCACTGATAATAGGAGTCTGTTTCTGTCTTGGTTGCTCTTCCCTCAAGCCTTAAAAAACTTGCTTTTCTTGGTATTGCAGGATGAGAGGTTTCCTGCTATACAATGTCTCTTGCCAAAATTCAGGAGGCACTACTGATCTTTACAGTAATGAGCTGCAGGTTGGTGCTAATCACATAGGGCAGATTTGCAGCAGTACTTGTCAGCTACCTCAGCATCTATCCAGCATGATGCCAGCCTTGTCTCTCTCCTTCTGATCTAGATGCTTGTGCAATGGGCAGAGCTGAAGGCTGCCAAAGGCTTCATCTACCTGTGAGTGAGCTATGGTTAACACAGGCTTAACATGCTGAGCTGGGAATAGCTCAGTTAAGTAACCCAATGGGTTATGAGGATGGAGACTGGGAGCAGAACAGACAAGTTCTGCCACCATGCTCCTCAAAGCTGTCCCTAGAGTGGTACTAAGCAGAGGAGCTATGACATTAAACCTCAACATTCCTGCTATCACACAGGAGTGGTTGTAGTGCAATGAGTGGACATGCAATGTGAAGAATGTTTGCAAGTGGGCTTGACTCACCTGGGGATTGTTAATTATCATCACTGCCCACTCCCTTTTACAAAAAAATACAGGCTTCTTTTAGCTTGCCTACATCTACTCATGTGTGATATATTATTTTAATAAACAGTTAAATGAAATTGGTGTCTTTTAATATGCTCACACTATTTCAGAAAATGCTCTGAAATGGTGTTCTCTGTGAATGTTAGTGAGGAGAGATGTCTCTTAGTATTTAGTGTATTAAACCCAGAACAAATCAAATCCTTCTTGTTTTAGGTTAGGAAATGTGTGCAAAACTCTCATACAGAGTCTCTCAGCTAGTACAACTAAGGGAAGGTGGTTTTATGGAAAGAGGCAGTCTGCAGAAAAAGTCTCATCAGTAAGT
The DNA here is from genome assembly GCA_032173965.1 of Sitta carolinensis. Classification (NCBI taxonomy): domain Eukaryota; kingdom Metazoa; phylum Chordata; class Aves; order Passeriformes; family Sittidae; genus Sitta; species Sitta carolinensis. The sequence goes on from CM063313.1 coordinate 47,201,585, forward strand.
GTTTTTAGTGATTCCATGTAGATCTCTCCTACAGTGGAACAAGAATAAAAACAACAGCCTACACTGGAAAGGGTTCTGTTACTTGTAATCAACTTGTAGGAAGGAATACACCTATTATAGAAAGAATTGTCCCAGCAGGCTTCGATGGCTTGATGTTGGGAAACTCATGGGTCACAGCAATGTTAAGCAAATTGGTTTAATCATTCACTTGGAGAGCTTCAAATATCAGTATCAACCTAGGGGGTTCCTGGTATTCTGAAGTCCTGAACTTCACCATGTTTACTTGGAAGCTACTGATATCCCAACAGTTTGATGTGGTCCTCTTGAAGAACTTTGATTTTCTTAAAAACACCTGGAATAATTTAGGAAAAAAATTATAACTTCTAAAAGACTACTTTGGCCATCCTTTGCTCAGTAAAGCAAGTTATATCTAGACCTGTCTGTCAAGTGAAGGAGCTGTGAACTGGGATTCAATTTGCCCAGAATCAGAAAACTGGAAGCAGCAGAACCTGTGTTTGAATTTAGGTATTTCTAGCTACATGTCCCAAAAATTTATAGTCTACAAGCACAGAACATTTTTTTTCACACTTGATAGTTTCAGTAATCACTGCTCAAGTCTAATGAGAAGGTTGCATTTCTGCTTTATCTGGCTTCTAGGCCTGTCTCAATATAAACAAGTTACACAGGCAGCAGAACTTACAAGGAATGTTGAACAAAAGCCAGGGTTGTTTTAATTTAGAGAAGAGGTAACTTGGGGGTCATACGATCTTTGTTCATGTAATTACAGGAGTTCTTCAGGAGAGAAAGGTATAATCCGTTTTCTGTGCTGGATAAGATAAATACAGCTGGCTGAAATTACAGGAAGGGAAATTTAGATTAGATGTTTTCCACTTGTTAAGATAGTGACACATTTGAAAAGATTACATGGGAGAAAGAAGGATATCCAAGCCCAAAAATAATAAGGATGGTTAAAATGGTATTCATGCATTCACACAGATGGTATGGGCTAGATTAGCATCTTTATACTGTGAAATATGGACTACAGAGTAACAATCCATGAGACGTACATGGCTCATGCAGCATGCAAGGGCAATGGAAAGATACCCCTCAGGCTCCACCTAGCCACCTACCTCTTCATTATTCGACATTTTGGGAGCAAAAATACCATTTTGTAAAACCTTGGTCAACACTTTGACCAAATGCTGAGTAATTTACATATGTGTTGCCATCCCTGCTAGTCACCCTCATAGTAATCCTCAGATCCTGTAATGCTTAATGGCTTGTAGCCTTTTATTTCCTGACTAAAGAAAGTTGTGACTTTTTTAACTGCTTTCCAGGTTCCCCCCAATACATCTTGTCTAAGATAATGTCAATTTCTGTGAGAAAGTAACTTGTATTTATACCTAAAGATTTTTATAGTGGTTTGATAACAGGCAGCTACTGCCAAGAGCCAGTCCTTTTTCTCTGAGCTTTCTACATTTTGAGTGACTACCAAAACAATCAAGGATGCTTCAAGATTAAACATTGCAATGCAGCTCTGTCCTCTACATGCCATGAAGAATTTCTTGCTGGGATCAATGCAGACTTAGGGAAGGGTGAACAAAGGTGCCATAACTCAGCTCTGCTAATCTTTTCATTTTTCTTTCTCTGTCTGTGATGTTGTGATGTCTGGGATGTTGGGAATGTTGAATACTCATGTGTTTGCCAAAGAGCTATGCTTTGGTAATCAGGAGCTCTTCCCTCTGCTAGCACCAAGAATGAGGGAATCCTCTAGTTAGAGATGGTAGGATTTGAAAGGGACCAATTGTGTTGTTAGTGTTGAATCACCAAACTATGGCCTTGTTTGCCGGCTGGCAGGGCACATGTATCACAAGGAACTTCTGCCAGTGGTAACAAAGTGTACAACCTTTTGTGAAGTCTCTCTTCCGAGAGATTCACTATTTTGGGCATATCTCTTGCACTTCTGTCAGTATTTTCCATCTCCCATTTGTGTCCTGCTGGATACATTTGGTAGGGGAAAAAAATGCCTAGATGACTGAATGTCTGGCCAGTGCTGACTACTGCACAAAGAGATGAACTCCCTATCTTTGCCTTGGAACAAGCATAAATAAAGTGCTGATGCCCATTAAATTCATTTCTCCTGAGACCTCTGTCCTACATTTGTTTGAAATTAGCTAACCAGTCCAAAAGATGCTATGGGAAGTAGACAGATGAACAAACTGCTAACAGGTAGCATAACCCCATAAGCTTCTGTTTTCTTAGAAAACCCAGCTAAAACAAGAGCTATTTAATCAAATTGTTGCCGCCTGTGTGATGGTCAAGTTAGGTACTCAAGAGAAAGCCTGCACCTCAAAAACCTCATGGAGGACAAATCCATCAGACTCCTTGGGGGAACACCCACTATATGAATATGTTTATATTTTAATATTTATAGTATTTGGTTTTGTATCTTTGATGAATATAAATTCCCTGTCCAGACTGGATTGTGGCTCAGTGTTCAGCAGTGCTCTCAGAACAGCTTCAGCAGACTGTGGGCAAAGGAGATGAAGACACCCTTGTAGCTGAAGGGCAGGACTGAGTACAGAAGGACCGAGGTTGGTCCCATCTCTGATGTTGCCTTCTTTTGGGTCTAGAGGGAGCAACTAAGGCAGTGGGTATTAGGATATGGCAAAAGGGGAACCACAGAACCCCAGTACCAAGTATTTCCTTCCAGGGCACCTATATTAGCTTCCTTGTAATTTGATTCACTGACATTTTAGAAGTTGAACATCAACTTCTAAAAAATATCATTTAGATTAAACTGTGAACTTTTGGAGTTAGAAGCAATTCTCCACATTTTGTTCTCTCTCACAGGGTACACAGTACTTACATTAATAGTTTTGGGTGGTCTGTACTGCCCCTTATTTACTGCAACATGCTCTAGTCTTTGAAAGTGTTCCACTCTGTTCCTTTTCAGGATGGATTTCATCCTACAGTGCACTCAGTGCACTCCAAGCACATGAGTTTTGCCCATAGTTGTCCAGTCTATCACTGCAATCCCATTTGAAATATATAGTCCATATTCTAGAGATGATTCCTGTCCATAAAGGGAGTTTTTGACTGGTGAGTTGTCTTGTCTTAGAGAAGATCTTGGTGACTTGAGATCCATTAGTAAGTTGTAGGTAAAATTTTATGGTGTGTATACTATAATCTGCCAGATATTCTATGGGCTCTGATCTATAGGAAAACCCATGATTGTGGTGGCTGTTGAGGCAGATTATATCCCTCTGTTCACTTCCACTACCTTTCTCTGCTGGATCTGCAGCCACATACTTTAGCCAGATTAAAATGCTGGAGTCTATGCCCAGCCCCTGCAAAGTCTTGTAAAGTAGTCCTTGGATCCCAGATATCTTCTGGCTTTATTAATTTCAAACACGGCTTCCTAAAGAGTATAAAAGACCTTTGAAAATCTTTTTTTTTGCCAGGTTACCTCAGTGCACATATCATAATAAGTCTTTCCATTTTGAATTTGAATGTTTCATATCTTAAAGTAACCCTTAGTGAGGTACTTGCAAATTCTCAGGCTGCATCAAGTGCAGCTGTATGGCTTGAGGTCCATAGCCTCAATACAAAGATTACCTTTGTGATATACATGTTCCATTCAAAAAATACATTCCCTGCAGGAAATGCAGGGAGAATGGAAGAGATGCAAAAAGAATTCCTGTCATGCCACCAGATGATTTGGTAGTTGTGTGTCATCATAAACCTACAGTATTTGTTTTCTTTTAGAGATCAAAGCCATTATCTAAGTTAGGTACTTTAGCAATAATTACATTCCCATAATGGGAGGTAGAAGGATTTTCCATTGTACATTGTGGCTTTTGCTAACATCCAGTGCAAATCTGTTTGCTCTTCATAGGTGTGTCTAAAGAAGTGCTGAGTTCTTTGGAAAAGCTGAGCCTTTATATTTTACCTAGAGCAAACAGTGATCTTATTCTGGTATCAAGGGAGACACTAACATATTTACAAATACTGACTTGCAAAGAGAGACAAAAATATTCCATCCAATTCAGTAAAACCCCCTCAAACTCAAATCCAAGATGTGAGTCAGGTTTATTAATCTGAGCTCATTAATTGAGAGGTTTTCCCCATTCAAGAAGGGGGATGGAGGGACAAACCTGAGTGCCTCAGTAATATAATTCTCTTCTTTCTCCGTCCAGTTCCAACAAGCTCAGGCAACCTGGGGAAATTCAGGCCCTCCTTGACATCTCATTCCACTGAGCTCACTCCTGAGGCAGCCGGGCTGGCTGGCTATTTTGTGGCCACTTCAAATATAGTAGATGCATTCAACACAGCTCTTGACCAGCTAAAAATGTGAATGTGAATCTGAGATCTTTGGGTTTATAAATTAGTGGTGTGTCTCTCTAATTTCATGTATGTGACTACCTGCAGTGGGTCTGAACCATGTGTTTAGTAGGGACTGAGAGGCGCCTGGCTGAGAGACATTTGGTTTATTGCTATGCAAAGAGCAGCCTTTTTATATGGAGTGTAACACTCCCTTGCATCTGTGGTTTGATCGGGTCATTTAACTTCTTTACCTCGGTTGTTTCATCTGAGAAGTCAGATTGCTAGGGCTTGCATTTTTGACAAGTGGTGTAGGAGGATTAATTCACAAGTGTGCGCCCTGGACTTCTGACAAGCCTACCAGTATGAAAACCTATAATTAACATTGCTTATCCTGCACTTGAAAATACATGCACACAGCCCTATCCTGAGCACAGCTGACTCTTCGCCACTAGTACTTAAGGCAGTGGGATTGGAATCAGACTGAAAATTTACTTTAAAGACAGCCATTGAAAATCCAAAGTTTGGGAAGAACCAAGAGAGATTCCAAAGGCCAAGGCAGGCAGTGATAGCTTTCTACTGATTCCAGCAGGCTTTGAATGAAACTTGTATCTCCCACAACTGTCTCAGATAGTTTTCATTTCCTCACCATACATACTGCTTCATCTTGTGCTTCTCTCAGAAAACAGGAGCCAGCAAGTTCTTCAAGCTGGAAGAGACCATTTCTGACATCAAGGAAAGGGAAAAAAACACCATGTTGCTTTTGTACCTAGCTATCAAAATCTAGCATTCTAATTAAAAATATATAAATTGAAAAAAAGTAAAGGATTGGAACACACACTTGTGGAACTAAGCAGGTTTTTTTCCCTTGGGCTGATTTTTGAATTGGATTTGATCTTGAGATAATTAGGGAGTTGTAAAGCTGACTTGATGAAATTGTAAGAATTGGAGAATGGCAGTGGATGAAAAAACTCAAGGTTTTGGAAAAAAAATATATAAGGATTTTTGGATTTGAGGAAGTCAGGAGCAGCACATCTGTTCTACCTGTAGGTGCTGGATCCACATTCTTGTGGTGAGTGACAGGGACTGATAAATGACAGACAAGGCCCATGAACACTCTCAGCTGTTACATAAAACCTGCTTTGGAGGAAATTGAATCTCCATTCTAGAGTATTGCATTGTCCATTTCATGCCTTCTGCATTCCTGGTGAGGATTATCTGGAAATAAGGGGAAGGAAGAGATAGATGCTGTATAGCAGCTACTCTGGCTTTTAGTACAGGCATCCGGGGTGCAGAGAAAGATATATGCAAAGGTGAAAACTAATGCTGTGGGCTATAGCACAGGACAAGGTAAGAGCTGCTTTACCCTGTTGCCAGATGGAAGAATAAAGCTGAGGTAAAGAGTTGGAGGAGCAAAGGTGATAACAGCAATTAATTTGGGGGAAAAAATATAGAAAAAAAAAAGTTGAAGCGCAAAATGATGCTCCTTGGCTAGAGCATTCTGTCTGCAAAGAGTGCACCTGGTGAAATGTGGCATTCGGCACAACTGCAAAATGGTAGAAAAGAATGAGAATGAGGTGGGTAGGAACTTCCTACATTTTTCCTGCTGCTTGAAGTAATATGGAATGTCAAGTCTGTGTCCTCATCTCATTGATGAAGTGTTGGCTCCAGGCCATGAGCAGGGTGGTAATTAACAATTAGCAGGGGAAAGAGCAATATTAATAAGAGAGATTGCTAAAGAGATAGGGAATGCGAGTGTTGGGATGTATGGCAGTGAGGCTGGAACTCTTCACCAATAGGGCAGCAGCGCTACAGAGCAGGAGAGCAGAGGGACTGAGATCTCCAGTGTTGGGGTATGGGTTTGGGTGCTGTAGGAAGCCAGGGCTATAAGGAGCAAGAGGTGGTGGAGTCTGGTTGTGAGGAAATGAGGTGGTACAGGAGACAGTGGACATTTAGAGGATGCATGCTGACATTGATTTTTGGAGAGGGAAGAGACAGAGATGAAAAGTTTGAAAGGTGGTCTGGTGTCCGACTTTGGAGAAGAGCAATTGCAGAATGTTTAAATGAGAAGAGAGGGTGTGAGCCTTCCCCAGTAGCCAGTTTTCAATCCATATAGGCTTATGCTCCCTGTCTCTTGATGCAAAGCTATGCCTCCCTTCTTGCTCTGTCCTCCCAGGCACCTCAGGGCTGTTGCTCTTCTAAGGCTTTCCATCCCTTCATATGACTCTTCCTGGCTGACATTAGCCCAGTAGGCTGTGCAGCAGCCTTATGTGGCAGGCTGCCCCAAGAAACCAGCCAAAGCACCATACTTCCCCCCATGCTTGGTGATACAGCCCACCACACAACAGACCATACTGTTACCATGGTGCTGCATCACAAGAGAGGCTGTCTGTGGTGTCACACTCTAGCTGACACATGATACTTCTCTCTTGAGTATTCTTCAGTTTTGGCTCCTGTCCTCTGCTGTGGGAATGAATGGTGTTTTCCTTTGTTTAGAAAAACTGCCGGCTGAGGCCTTCCTCAGTTCTGACCAAAGTCAATAATGATCTCTTTCACACAGTGAAATGGGCTTGTCCCCATTTAACTTTCCACCTGTCATTTGTGACTGATGCATGCTCGCTGCCTGGAAAGAGTTGGAGGGATGTGGATGTGCCCATCCATTTCCAGCTCTCTGCTGTCAACACCCATTGCAGATTTGTTTAAGCAGAGGAAGTGATCTTGCTAGTACTTTTCTTCAGAGCGATGTTGTTTGCCTTTTTGACTGTAGCATTTCAGCCAGAGGCTGCTGTATGAACATGACAGAGTTACAGGCCATAATTATTTCATTTTGGGGAGGAGAGTGAGATGTTATGCTTTATGTTTTCCCAGCTCTGAAGGCTGCTTCTTTCATGTCAGTGTGACACACAATTGTAGCTGCAGTAGTCCTTCTCTAACACAGGTTTTTCTGGTGCTGATAGTCCTGTAAAAAAGCTGCTATCTACCCTACCAAAGAAAAGGCCATTGAATAAATGTTCTTTTCCCCTCATGTCTCATTGGCTTTGTATCTGGTGTGCAGCCGCAGTCCTCTGAACCATCTGTAGCAGGATAAAGAAGACACTCATGAAAATGGGAAAATTGTACAGGAGACTCAACAGGAATATGCCAGTGTCTAAGGAAGCCAAAACCACTAAGCCACCATACCTTGGCTTGAAATGTATACTTCCCTGATGACAGCATACCATACAGTTACAGTATTTGGCATCTCCTTTTGGAGGTCAAGATCAGAAAGATTTCTGTGAGACTGGCTAAGGCTTCCATAGAAAGAATAATGCTCTGCAGAATCACATATATTGTTCAGGAGGGTTAAAGACTACCTGGACCATTTCTCTTCTGCTCAAATACAGTATCTTCTCACCCATGTGTTTGAATGCACTTTTGAACACCACTGCTGATATTTATGCAAAACATTCTTTTTTCTTGTGGCTGATGGTCTAGATGTGTTACTTTGCTATGAATCCATCTGGTTACCAAATGCAGGCACAGAGTAGGGATGGCAGAAGGAATCAGTGAGTCTAGGGCAGATGGGGCTCTAAGTGGAAGATTCCAAAGAGTAGCCATGCTGAGGCAGAGGTTTTTCACTTATTTTGGGATGGCCTGTGATAATCTGATTCAACAGATGAACATATGGTTCAGTGCTTCAGCCTGAGAAAGAAAGGTGTCTCCTTTTATGATTCCCTTGCTTTTCTACTAGGCACTGTATCCTCTGGGAAAGAGCTGGAGTGCATGCCAGATTGACTTGTGGGGCTGATGATTCTGGTGTGATGCATGCTCTGCAGTTCAAGGTAGTGAGTCCTTGTTAAGGTAGGGCAGAGTTAATTTCTTCTCAGTAGCTGTTACATGGCTGGATTTTGATTCAGCATGAGAATTGCTGTAGATAACACACTGATGGTTTGGTATTTTGCCAAATTGTGGTTATCCTAAGTCAAAGACTGTTCTTTCCTTGTCTCATGCTCTGCCAGGGAGGCAGTACGCAAATGAAAGTGGGAGGGAGCATGGCCGGGACAGGTGAACTGACCAAAGGTATGTCCCACACCACAAAACTGGTATTTGAAATAGGGGGAGTAACCTGGATGATATGGTTTCAGGAAGGGGAGTCTGGCCCAGTCAGTGGATGGTGAGAAATTGCATTTTACATTACTTGTATCTTTTTTATTATCATTGTTATTATTTACTGTTATTATTTTATTTACTTTATTTTCAGTATTAAACTGTTCTTATCTCAACATACAGGCTGTACTTTGACTCTCCTCCCCATTCCACAGGGGTGAGGGAGGAGAGGGGAGGAGGCTGAGTGAGCTGCAGCATGGTGCTTAATTTCCATCTGGGCTTAAACCACGACACAGTGAAAGAACCCTTCCTTCATATTCTCCCAAGGCCAAATCTATCTTTGAGATAAGGATGACATTGCAAAGAAACCAAGACATGATTCTGTTCTTTACCCTTTTTGTGTTAAGTTGGGGGAAGGGAAAGAGTCTTGGTGATTTGATCCCTAGAAATCTCCAAGTAATGATCTAATGTGGCAAAGATCCAGACAGAGAAACAACACCAACCTCCTGGGAACTGGCTGAAATTTCCTTTTCCCTGCCTCCACTGTTGGTGTTTGTCTTGCTGGGGTATCCTGAATTCCTAGACCTGGCCGCTTGCTTGCCTGTCAGGAGCAGGATGGAGAGCTTTCCCCTATCCAGAGAGAAGGCTAGATTGTACCCATAGTGCTGGGGAGCAGCAGGAGCAGGACTTGCTTGGTAGCCCAGGAATCTCCAGCTATTTCTCTGTCACTTTTGGAGATGCTTGGGAAGAACATGGCTAACATCAGTCTGGCTGGAACTCTTCCTCATGGTCTTCACACTGGCAAACTTTTAGTAGGGCCCCTAGGTTACACCATGATTGCTGCATTGGGTTGCCTCTTTTGGAGAGAGCTGGCAAAGAAAAGATTTAATGACCTGTCTCTGCTGTGGGCTTATCTGTTCCACACAAACATCCAGGAGCTGTTTGTTGGGGAGGGGATGGCAGCCTGTTTAGAAGGTTGTACCCCCTACAGATGGGCTGCAGCAGGACTCTGCAGCACTTTCTAAAGAGAAGGTGAAGGTGACAGATTTGCTAGTCATGGGGAAGAGAAAGAGGTAAGATTTAGAGAGGACATTGCAGCAGAGACCCATATGGTAACAAAGAACCTTCTAAAGCAGGGATATTCAACAGGATTTTCTGCATTCTTCAGTTTAATTTGGGCTAATAAGGAGATTTATAAAGACTCACTCAGCAGGGGAGGTACTGGTGCTGTGAAGTCCCCAGTTTTGGAAATAAATATAAAATTGGAGACCCCCACAGTCTGATATATAGAATAACAAATTTGAGATTTCCCATCAAATGGTCTAATTCTGGCCATTTACAGGGCTGCCTGGGCATGGAATGTTGGTCATTTCCTTTCCTCCCAATGAACATATCAGATGGAAAAAGGAGTGAAGTGAAGTCTCTGTATTGTTTCCTGGCCATAGCAAGACTCTAGAGAATTGTCCATGAGTGAAGGAGCAGGACAAGAGTAGGTTAACTCATGAAAGGGAAATATCCAGGAGCTCTGAGTATGAGGCCGAACAAACCTGACCACCTATGAGGAAAAAGCCAAGTGAAGAATGGTGATACTGTCATGGCTTGTGGCATAGACCTTCTCACAGTAGAGCTGGCTAACTAGCCAGTGTGTTCACTGGCCCATTCCATGCTGTAATTGTCACCTTGGGCCTTACTATAATGATTTATACCTGACTCTTTTAAATAAATTATAGGAATCTTTACATTTATTATATCTTTACTCATGCCCAGTTTTTCTTCCTCTGCACCTCACCTCCAAGTTTGCTGTTCCCCTTATGCTGTTACAGCTTCTTTTCCACCTTTAATTCATAAAAAAATTGGTTGTGATGGTGACAGTGTTTTTCTGAGTAAAGCAGGAAAAAAAATGTTTTCTCAGCTGTGTCCAGAAAATCCAGACACATGAGGAAAATCCAATAAATGATTAACTCAGTTATCTGAGTTTGCATCTGTAGATAGTGGTGTTTCTGGTTAGGCCTTCTAAATAATATTATTTTGTTATATTGCTAGCTTTCTTCTTCCTCAAGGAAAAAGAGCGTCTTTTTGAGCTGAAATGCAGTGTCCTGAGAAATTTTCTGGTGAGTACCTGAATGATTGATTACTTGTGGTTTTCTGCCTTTTGAATAAGGAAAGATTGTTTGGAAGTGAGTTTCCTGTACTAATTCCCTGTGAGAGGAGAATAATGAGCAAGACAGCAACTTTATTGGCAAAAAATTACAGAGTTTATGTATTGGTTCCTCTTGGCAGAACACTGATTTTAGTACACACCTTTTTTATTTTTCCTTATATTTTTTTTTTTTTTTTCATTATGGGGTGGTATAGTGAGGTAGGGTATTTTCAGCTGTGAATTCTTGACTCAGACAATTAAGTTTGTCTCAGAAAGTGGTGGGAAAAGACTGGTGCCATCTGGCTGGAACAGGCTCTGACACAGCAATGCTCAATCCATACATCCACCTAGGTGCTGCCCTGCTGATGAGAGAAAGCACTCTATGACTCCTGTGTTGTGACCAGAAGCAGGTTTGGCCCATGTGTTATAGTCAGAAAAACAGGTTTGGTTTGCTGCCCTGCTCCCACTCTGATGGTCAGGTGTGGGCTTGCTTGACAAGCACACCTTGGCAGACCTTGACACTGCCTGTCTTACCCATTTTCCTGTTTACCGACCTGCTGTTTTCTGCTCAAGACTCTTTGCAAACAAGCAGTCCACCATAACTACATTTTTGCCTGGGGTACCAATTTTGCTACCTGGCATACTCAAACTTGATATTTTTAATACCGTGACCCAGGCAGTCTCAGCTGACAGCATTACTAGAGCACTGTTGGCTTTGTAAGGCTCCACTGGGTCAAATATCCCCAGCAACTGTGCAGTTTGGCCACTTCTCACACAAATCACCCTTATCTAAGCTGTGGGATCCAGCTGTCCCTCGTGGTACTTTCATACTTCTGTCTGCTGCAGGCACCAGCTTCTAAGATTGTCTCCCATTTTCTGTGCCCTGCTCAACCTCAACCCAGCACCCATGCATGTCACCTGCCCAGTGTTGGCTCCCTGCTCCCCATCACTGCCTGTGGTTGAGGAATTTGGAGCAGCTTAGCCACTGCACAGGCTGGACTTGACTGTTTGCCATCTGCTGAGTTTTTGAGGTTTTTTAAATTTCTGTTTGGGTTGTGTGAAAATACATGCTGTATGCTCACAACTCAATTCTTGAACAATTAAGAGTGCACTCTAACTGTGGTATGTAGCTTATAACTACTTAGCAGGCTGCCAGGTTTTGTGTCAGCTTTTTGTGACTTTTATTTTTTTATAAGACCTGGAAATTTATAACAAGTGTTTGGACAAAAAATGCAAATTTCCTTCATAAATGTGCTAACCCCACCACATTTCTCTGCTGATTGCCCATTCACAGAAATATTTTAGGATTTAATATGGCCCTTCTGCAGAAAATAATGATCAGTGGTGTAAGAAAACCAGTTTGTACCTATTTAATGACTATATCACCCTTCTTTGCAGTGAAGCTAACCAAGAGCTAGATGCCCACATAACAGAGGTTTGCAGGATCATGCTGCCCCAGGCTGGCAAATGTTCTTCCTTCCCAGTCGTTCGGGACAGAGCATATTCCTGGCAGCCTAAATGTCTGGGTGAGTCAGGCCAGATGCTTGGATCAGAGAGAAAAGGTCGAATTTTTCTCAACACAGATGAATGGGGGAAAGCTCCAAACTGGAGTGCAGTGTCTGCATCAGCCACTTTGGTGCCCAGGGAATGGGGATGTGCCTTGCTAGGGACATCACCAGCCCCACTCCAGCCCTGCTTTTGCTCCCAGCTGCCGGCTGGCCTGCAGTCGCACGACCTCAGCCTGTCAGGGAAGAGACAGAGTGCATCAACTCTTCAGAGACCCAGGCGTGGGGTACTTTCTTTTTCCACTGCATTAGCCATCTCAGATGCAGCACAGATGGGGAATCTGCAGCCTGCGCCCCCACAGTGCCTGCCGGGGCCCCCAGGGTGCTGGACAGATGGGACAAAATCCTAGCAGGGCCAAAACATGTTTGGCAGCACAGCTGTGGCTGGGGGAGAGAGGTGAAGCCCTTCAGGACATAACCCAGCCCTGCCAGTGCCCCTCAGCCACAGATGATGGCCATGGAGGAGCTGCATCGCAGGGACCTCTTCGGGACCCATGCCAGCTGTTTCAGGGGATGGAAAGACAGGTTTTCACCCACCTGTTCCTAGAGGACAGAAACGACTGGATTGGAGTGCTGCTGCACAGGGCAGGGGCAGGTCCTGTGCTGCCCCTGAGATGGATGGATAAAGACAGCCTGTGTTTCTGGGAAGCAGGTGAGAGGCTTCGGATGGGGAGAGGGGAAGTCGTAGTGAAAGAGCAGAACGCCTTCTGAAATACAGTGTACACCACTGGCACCCAGATGACAGAGGCGATGCAGTCTGCTGCTGAGTGATGTGGGTGTAAAGCAGGAGCACTGCTGTTTGGGTAAATGTGGAGCTGAAAGTGGTGATAAATAGTGGATTTAGTCTAGGAGAAGTAGTATGAACTCTGCATGCCACAGCCGTTTTGGAAGAGCATGGGGAGGTGCTGCTGGATGGAGCCCCTAGACGAGCTGTGGAAGAGCCTAGAGATGGTGCTGCTACTCCTGTCTTATTGCCAAACAGGGAAAGCTTTAGGCCAGGGTGTTTCAAACATTATGTCTGGACATACTTTTATCCTGCTGGAAATGGATTTTTTTCCCCATGGGGCTGAAGAAAGGCTGGGATTGCCCAGTGCTGGCAGGGAGGGTGGCTCTGGCACTGAGCTGTGAGGTCAGTGGAGAACAAGACAGGGCTGGGCTCTCTCCTCAGCCACAGAGGTGCTGCTCTGTCCGGTGTGGTACACTTACGTCAGCGACTTCATGGTGATACACTTCTATCACCAGCACTGTCCAAAGCCTCTCAGAAGAGCACAGCATTAGAGAACAACCACCTAACCCACAGTTTTTACACCCATGCTCAGAATGAAGCATACAGTATGCTCACTGACTCCTAGCCCTCAGAGATTGTTCCAGAAAGCCTATCCTCAAGATTGATTGGTTAAAACCAAAGAAGTTTTCATCTGTCTCTGAACAAAACACAGATACACTGAACTTGCAGAAACTAACATTCTTCTTTATGCAGTCTGCCAGCTACTTGTGCAGTTAACTCCTCTAACTGGGCTAAATGAGATTTGGGGATATTTTCTAAAGCACAGCTTTTAACAGGAAAACCCCACTTTTCCTTAAAAGAACCAGGCTCAGAGTTCCTAGGTAGAGAAATTCTAATGATGTGGCTGAGTGCTCTGAAACTTGAGGATGCAAGAGAGCTTCCAGCGAACTGTGAAAAAAACAAAAGTGGAAAATCAGTTTTGAGTGTTCAGATATGGTTACACCGAAGACATCTGTGCTCTTCTTGCGCTCTTCTGCTTTTTGAAGTCGGACTGTGAGGGAAAACCCAAGGGCTGGAAAAGACTTCTGCTTTTTTTTTTTTTTTTTTTTTTCTCCCCCGCCCCCCCATTTTTTCTTTTTCACCCCCAACAACTGCGAGCCGCACTGAGGGGATTTAAGAAGGGGATGTAAGAGCAGGGTACGACATGTTCCAGCCCCGGCGGCTTTGGACGCGTTCCAGCAGCCCAGCGCTGCTGCGGGCACACGCGGTCTGCGTTGTGCTTTTCACTCTGTTGCTTTGCTAATCCTGAAATAATTACTTTTTTTTTTTTTTTTTTTTTTTTTTTTAAATCTTTTCAAGGAGCACGTGGTGCACTCCGCGCCCCTCTCCTCCCCTCCCCTTCATCGCGCCGACCCCCGCCCCCGTCTCCCCTCCCCTCCCGGGCTGCCGCCCCGCCCCGCCGGGCCCGGCCGGCCCGGCCCCGCCGCCCGGCCCGCGCCGCTCCGCGCCCACCGCGCTGGGGCCGCCGCGCTGCCCCGCTCCGCTGCGGGCCCGGGGGCACTGCGGCCCGGCCCGGCCCGGCCCGGCACAGCCCGGCTCGGCGCGGCCTGGCGGCAGCGCGGCTGCGATCCGCCGCGGCCGGCAATGGGAGATGGAGGGAGCCGGCGGTGCGGTAAGGGGCGGCGTGCGCCCGTGCGGGTGCGGGGGTTGCGCTCAGCCGGAGGTACTTTTTCCCATTTACTTTTGCGTTTTTTCTTTTTCCTTTCCCCACCTCTTTTTTCCTTCTTTCTATTTTCTTTTTGTTATCCTTTCTCTTTTCCTTCTTCTCCTATCCCTTTTCCTCTTTTATTGTTTTCCTTTTCCCCTCTTTTTTTTTTTTTTTTAATCCTTTTCAGACTGCTCTAAGGGAAAAAAGCTCGGAGCCACTTGTGTGCTCGTAACTGCTAGATCCCGAGAGACACCAGCTGCAGCAGGGAAGCTGCACTCAGGGCTGGGACCCCGAGCTTGTATGTCGTGCAGTTCGTTTTGCTTGCGTCTCCAAGTAACTTGTCTGGGTAACACATCAGCACTGTTGCTGCGCTGACAAGCTCTCTTAATCTAGCCAAATTCTTGGATTAAACAAGACGTTGTCAGAAGACCGTTTGGCTGCGTAGTAGCATTGCATTTTCAGGGTAAGAGTGGGGTTGAGATGATTTCACCAAAAGTGTAAAACTGTAGAATATTAAACTACGCAAGCATGCTTCTGTGCAGTTGAGGTGCTGTCTTCATCCTTGCTCGCGGGAACTGGAGCTACACTTCTCAATGGGAACATAAACATACAGTTGGTAATGAGTTTGAACTTCACACAAACCCACTGAAGTTGCTAACTCGCATATACGTGAGTATTTCCGTGCTATAAACATCAATTACCTGGCTCCCACAGGTTCCAGTTAGTATGCTGTCAGGCAAAGCCACATGTATACGTTACTGAAGTGATTTGGGTGTGTAATAGGCATCTGTAAGCACTATTTTGTAGCTTCAGTCACACTTCAATTCTGTCTGCGCATAGGGCTGTTAACACAGAAAGTCAAATGCGGTATTTGTAATGAAACTCGAGGTTGCGAACACAGTGTTTGAAGCAGTTGTAATAGACTGCTGAGAGTCATGCAAGCCGTTCTGGTTTAGCTAGTAGAAAGAAGCCTCTTTCTACTCCAAATGCTTTTTCATCAGTCATACCCTTAGTTGATGTGTTTCAGCAGTTGTTACCAGTTTAATGCTGTCAGTGCATCTGTCCTAGCTCTGTTGATTTACACATGCAGACACTTGTTTTGGGGCACGTTTTTGATGAAAGAGAGGTGCGGTAAACCATATAGGAGATCCTGTGCAAATGATCCCATTCAATTAGATCCTTGGTTCATTAGGGAGTATAAGAATGTTCTTTGGTGGTGATGTTAAAAAAAAACCCAAGAAGCTTACATGCTGATGTTTTCAAAACTTAAAACAAGTTTTGAAACAAAAAAACTAGGACTTCTTAATCCACACAGAAGATTCTTGCACAGCTGACCTGTGTGAAAGTGGTTCTCTTGTGCTATTTGTGCTTAAGTGGATTGTTTGACTTAAAATTTCCAATTTCAATTTGATCTCTGTGCCATCAAAGCGAGAAGGAAAAGAGCAGTGAGGATCTTAATGAGCATGCTAGTGTTTTTGGTTTTTTTAGCAAATCCTGCTTTACTGTTGTCAAGGTGCATAGCTGAAAGACATGGATGTTGTTCAGAGTGCTTCCCTTCCCCGTCTTCATACCAGCACAGTCCTTTCTATCCTTGCCCATTAAACCAGGGAAGTCTGGCAATTGATTTTGCAGCTTTAATATTAGAGGCGGTTTGGGGTTTAATTCCTGTGGGTTGAAGAGGCAGGCTCTCTGTGGGAGTGCCATGGAGCATCTCTGCAGGCACTTGTCTCCACGCGTGCATTCTGAGAAAAGTGCTGGAAGATTCAGCATTTAGGCAGCACAAGTTATACGCTACACAAGGCCATCAGTGCTAAGTAAGGGTGCTTGGGCCATGGCTGATAAACTTTCTTTGTGCATGCTCAGTAGCTGATTGCTTGAAATCATCCCTGCTTCATGGAGAGACAGGCTGGCAGACCCGAGGGCTGGAGTGATTTTTCTCAGGCATGTGTTTCTCTTTAGAGAACCTCTGTTTGCTTGCAAGAGTCTTGAGAGAGAGCAAGAAGGGTACTGCCGGGTGCTGATTTAAAGGTAATTTAGAGGTAGCACAATGTAGTGGCCTAGTGAAGGGAGCCCAAGAAAGGAAGGGAGTGGGTAGTGTCTGCAGAGTAAGATTAGGTGGGTACTGGGGAACCATCTGCCAAGCTGCTGTTCTTCAACTGAGGCTGGACAAACCTGTGAACTCCTTCCAAAACTCAAAGATTGGGGCTCTCAGAATATCATGCTCCAGATCAGCTCTGCGTTGGGAGTGCTGAGGATCCCCAGGATGCAGCAGCTGTTAAGAGTTGTTTTGTGTGAGTCTTGCTGAGCTCATCCAGCAAAGGTGGGAATTATATTCCTGGGCTCAGCAGAGACAATATGCCAGCCACCGTCCTTGAAGGGACATTTCCTTGCAAATGGTCCCTGATGGAGAGCTGGCTTCTGGTGGGTGGAGCAGGGATTTCTTGATCTGCCTGTCCCACCCAGACCTGCTCAGTGATCTGGGTGGTTCATTGCATCCTGGTGGGTTGTAAAATTTCGTGTGGCTCCTTTTCTCTGGAAGTTTAGCTGAGAAGGGGGATGTGTGCTAGGGAGCTTCTCTAGACAGTCACCATACAGCAAAGTGGGTCTGCTGATAAACAAATTTAAGTCGTTTGCAATTTTGGTCGTGAAAATTCTGATAATCTTTCTAAATGGATTGATGCCCTCCAAACTGCATGATCACAGAGTTTATTTCCAGTCATTCTTTTCCGGTTTGTAGGGATGTGAAATTGGGGGGGGTGAGTGTGAGAGTGTGTGTTAGAAATAATTTTCTTCTTTTAGATGAAAAAGCTGTTTGAGACCAGCTCAAAGTGTCTGCCTGGCACTTTCATTCTGGATAAAGGCATTCCATTCTTCTCAGGAGTAGAACTGTTTGAACTATCCTTCTGCAATATGTTTCCAGATACTTTCTCTGAGTGCAACTCCTTCTTGCTCTGAGATGCTTCTTGCTGTTTTGCCAGCTTCCATTGGAGACCACAGACTCCTGTAACGCTAATACATCCAAACATTTATTCTCTGCATTATAGAGATGAGCAAGGCAGGTTGTGGATGATGCTTAAAAAGCAGGGTGGGGTGAGAGCTAGACCTCTGGGTGTGGGCTTGTTTGCTACAGAGTTGAATCAGGAGTCAGAGGAGCTCGGGTATTATCTAGCCCTTGAAGCTCGAATGGCTCCTGAATTGACTGTACTTCCTGGATGCTGTAAGTAAAAAAACCTGTTTGGGCACTGGATCAGGCTGTCCATCAGGGATCAAGCTGTCCATCAGAGTGTGAGCATTTCCATGTCCTCTGAGTACCTCAGCCACCAGTGATGGCTGTGGGAAGTGTGTGGCCTTTGCTGTGGTTCCTTTTCCTAATGGCACAAAAAGATTTTCAGCGTTGCAACTGCTGGGCTAAGCTGAAGGAAATCAGGCTGGAGCTGGCTTCTGAGGATGGCCTGCCAGGGCAGAAACACAGTGGTCACTGCCACTCTTGCCAAGAACATCAAATCATAGCCACAGCAACTTTTTGCTGCCTGGTGAAAGGACTGTCTTGCACAGTACCAGGAGTTGGACTTGATGATCATCCCTGATGTCCCTTCTAACTCAGCATATTTTATGATTCTATGACTGAAAAGAGGTTCTTGCCTTGAAACTGTGATGCAATAGTTTAGGAGCAGTAAGAAAACAACCTAAATGGCACAGTTTACATAATACAAGCCTCCCTTTTTGCAGAGGCACTGAATGGGGCTTGCTTTCTTTTCTCGGTGTGAAATGGCACAGTGGAAAAGGTGGCTTAAAGTGTACTCATTATTTTTTTACAACAGTTTTCAAATGGGAAGTGTCATTTGAGTAATAACTGCATCTCCCAAGATGAGTGAATGCCAGGTGTGATGGCAAGATGCACTTATGCCTGGGATATGTCTGCATGTCAGTGCTAACAGAAGAATGCTTGCCAGGGAAGCCCCGTTCTCAAGAGGAAACAAATTATAGTACCAGCAAGTCTGGCTGTCGTCAGCTGTCTTGTCTGTGGACTTGCTGTGACTTAATGAGGAAAGAAGAAGAGGTATTAACTTCCTCACCAGTGGGACATGAGTGCCAGCTGGCCTGTGTTGTGCTGCTTGTGGGGGATGTAGCATCTCTGATGTCTTCTGCCTTCCTGCAACAGCTGAAACTGCCTGTTGGCTCCTGACCGCTTGCGGGGCCATAGCTGCCTGACAGCGCTGCAGTCCTTAAGGTGCACTTTCTTAGCAAGCAAATGGTCTTGCAGCAATATTTTCAGTCCCCCAGTGCCTGCACATCAGGAGAAATTTGTTGATGTGTTTTCTCACTTCTGCCTCAATTACGCCAGAGACAAGATGGCTCAGATCACACTTCAGTCAAATTTCTGTTCCAAAAAACTCCTGTTAAATCTAGGTAAGGCTCAGAAAAATCTGCTGAGGTGAAAGCTGTAAAATTAATTTAAATATGTGATATGAAATAATCGTGCAGAATCAATAAGCTATGTCTAAGTTAGCAGGAGATACTTCCCTCCTTTTTGCATATTCTGTTGCTCTGTTGTAGTTCTACAGTTTGCACTTGCCACAGAGAAAATGCAGATTTTTACACTTTTGCAAATGTAAATTCTTCCAGTGTAGAGTGGTCTGATGGTTGGGTGTGGATGTGGGTTTTTTTGTTTGTTTGTTGGTTTGTTTTCTGGGTTTTTTTTAACCATTCACTGAAATGGAATATTTTAATCACTTGGGGATATTATCTTAAACTATGTTTATAATGATTTGAAAAATGAAGATGAGCTCTCCCAATACTCTGTCCTTCCATCCATAAAAGCAGTGTATATTTTACTGGTCATAATGAATGTACAGCACATGGCAAAGGATGCTGTCTGTAAATTTTCAAGGGCCAGCAGATGTTTGCTAGGGTTTTGGGAGGAATTTAGTTGCTTAAAGACACAGAACTAACTTCTGGTATGCTCATCAGGCACTTAGGTATATTCAGATTTTAGTTTCCATGGAGTGGAAATCCATGTGGAGCACACCTGTAACCTGTCTAAACACTGTTCTGCTGTCTATGATGCCTAAAGACGATGGAAGCACACTACCTGCTGAAGAGAAGCAGTCTGTCAGTTTGCTAAATATACTGGAACAGATTGAACAAAACCACTAAATGCAAGGTGTCTACTACATGCATCACTGAATTCTCTGGAGAAAAGATGCTGTCTTTGCACAGTTTTTCTTAAATCACACTCCCACCCCAACTCTCTTTCACTTAACTTTGGAAAGATACTTGCAGTGTGGCTTTATAAAAGTTTTGGGTGTTTTTCATTATGAGTTATGTTTAAGAACATGGTGGTTCAGGCAAGTGAGCTAATGCCTTCTTCTCAGGGGCTTGTTTTGATTCCTCCACACACCTTAGGAAAAACACATAGATATCCAAAGGTCCATACAGCGTGCATCAAAAATCAATGACTTGGCAAATGCAAAATGTTGAGTGACCTTTAATGGTAAAGTGTCATCATACAGACTTTGAATTAATGTGCTGTTCGCAGCCATGCAGTTACAGCTCAGACAGCATCAGCCTTTGCATAATAAAAAGCATTTAATTCTGTATAACAGCTTACTGCTTCCTAACAACTTCAACCAAACAACAAAGCAAAGATTTCTTTAAGGGGAGGAAAACTCAAATGCAGGTCTAAAACAAGGTGACCAGACTGGAAACAAATTTTACCTGCTTGATACTGCTGCTAAGGCATGAATTGGAGTTTTTTTGTCATTGTTCCCAGTTTTTTTTCTAAGCCACAAGTCTTTTGCTTAGTTTCTGAAATGAGCGTCTCTTTAGACATTGAACTTCTCTGACTTCTGCCTTTGCGTAGGGAGCATCATTCGTAGTATCTGCGCCCTTTTGGTTTTGCTCTCTCCAGCCTGACTACTTCCTGTGAGGCTGCTCATAGTAAATAAATCCTGTAGTGCCAGGAATAATGGCATAGGAAACCTGCAGTGCCCTGGTGCCTTATGGTGAATCCCTGGGGCAGGTTGTGGTGAGGGCTCAAGAGGAGATGGCTGGCTGGTACTAAGCCTGAGGTCTGGCCAGTCCATGGCCACACCAAAGCCTGGTAAACATGTAATAGTGACTCACTGCACTGGTTTGGATTCAAGGCTGCTTTAGCCCAGGAGTCAAGGGGGTCAGCAGATGCCCAGGAAGAGTTCAGCTTAGAGATTCACGAAAAGCATGTGATTTCTATATTATTAGGGATTTGTATCCCTTGAGTTTGTTCACCCTCCTGGTCAGCTACCTCAGTATTTTGGTTTCTGTGACATTGCTTGGCAAGGAGGTTGGTAGTTTTGACTAAAAACTGTATGAGGAACTGTCTCCTCTTTGGTGTGGTGCTGATTCCCAATACCTTCTTTTGTTGTCATCTGGATGTTGCGTTAAAAAAAAGAGGTCCTGAATTACTGATCTTTGCCTTTTTTCAGACTCCTTATCACTGCAAGCACCTCTGCCACATCTCTCAGTTGCCTTGTAGCTGAAAAGTCTTACATGATCCTCTCTAAAGTCCTGACTTCTCTGATGGAAAACAGCTATAGGCAGTGCTCTTATACAAGGCTGTTCTTCCCACCTTCTGGCTTTCTATACATCTCGCTGCAACTTCTGATAGTTAGGAGTTAGTTTAAAACCCAGGCTGAGATTTATTCTCTTTCAAACCCTTGGTCAGCATTAAGTTTTAGCTGCTCCAGATGAGATTAAGCCATGCAAAGCTCCTGTTCTTTTGAATTTTAATCTATTTCACTAATGCTTTAATTCAAGAATTGCAAATATGTGTATTAGTGTGGGGAGGTATGAGGAAAACACAAGTATGGTGTATGAGGGCACATAGAATTAAACACTACAACCTTTCTAGTGGTCTTACTGTGAGCACCCACACTCTTCCTGTGATGTTGGTGCACTAGGTTTCACCAGTTAGCAAGTTTATTTTTATGCCAGCTTTCTGCATTTAATCCTTTTACTTAGGAAAGTGATTTAAGGCAAGCTCAACAGGCATAGTCTTTTCAGAACAATCATATGACCTGTCAAAAGCAGTGAAGCTTGTAAAGCTCTTGGCCAGGGATGATGTGACAGCAGAGGCAGAACACTCAATACAGGATTCTGTAAAGGTTTGTCTGTGATTTGCAGCTTGCTGGAGAAGGTTTTAAAATCTGTGGGAACCTTCTGTCCATCCTTCCTGCTGAGAGCATAAACTCACTGTATCAGAGTATTTGACAGGCTGCTGGCAGGCAATTGAATTTTTTGCTGCTAGAATTGTTGAAGCAATGAGAATGGAACAAGCACAGCCTGGGATTAGAAATGGTCCAGGTGTGGCTGTGAAGTTCTCCATAGTAGACTGTGATTTACAGGCATTCTTCAAGATTTTTTCTACTTTCTTGCAGTAGTGCAGCGTTACCCCAGCAGCCTCAACGAAACCTCCAAAAGGCTGCCAGTGTGGGGGTTGTTGCCTGCTGTTAGGGAGCTGACATCCGGTGGTGCTATGGCTGAAGGGGAAGGAAGGGAGCTCTGAGAAACAGAGCTGTGCACATGTGACAGCATGTAAAATTGAGGCTTCCTCATGGTATGGCCAAGCTGTGGAGACATGCCTGAGGACGCTTTCTCTGTCCCAGCTAACAGTTCTTTGTGAATGGTCCTTATGTCCCTTCCTGCTGATGTCTCCCCTTAGCATGAGTGGTCTCTTGCTGTCCAGAATTTTGGCTGACTCTTGCTCTCTGAAGACTCATGCTTGAGCACCCATCCTGTTCTGCTTTATCTCAAGCACTCTTTTCCCAGGTGTCCTACAATGAGTGAGTCTGTCTTAACAGCATCTGTCCTCTCAGGGAGTCTGAAAAATTCCAGACTGGAAATTTGCCATTTAATTATTTGCTACTTTGAATACTCCCTCCTTATTAGACATTTTCAAAGAAAATGTATGACCTTAAATGTGAACGCTTCAGGAAGCATGGGTTCACAGTGATTCTTTGTGCTCAGATTGACCCATTCCTTATCACAGCAGTGTATATAATGTTATCCCCTTCCACTGAGACAGAGCCAGCTCTCCTGTCAGCTAAGCTGAAAATGGTGGTGAAATAGCAAGAATTTGATATTTTTCATTTAAAGCTCTCTGACATGTAGATATGCGTCTTGGTTTGAGACAAGTTAGGAGGAAGCATTAACCCCAAGACAGTATGAGAAGTAAAAAAAGCCACAAGACAAAACCAGTTTGTCCCAAAAAAAGGTCCCAGCCAGAAGCTCAGTGAAAGTCAAAAGAGGTTGCTTTGGTGCTTTTCTTCCATTGAGAAAGGAGAAGCATTTTCTTCAGCTTTCTATGACTCACTATCTAAAAACCACTGGGATTTTTGGAGAGCAGTTTGAGGGGAGCTTATGAGTTGAAATGAAATTCATCCAGAGAGAAAAACTGTGCTTCAGGAAAGGCAGCACCCAGATCTCATCAGGATCTAAAGACACCTCCCAAGGGTGAAGTGTGGGAACAGTTTCTCCTTGCAGATACTGACCCACTGCTCCATTCGCACATCCAGACAGAGCAAAGGCAGTGTGTGTGCTTTGTGCTGTGCTGACTTATCTGTCCTTGGCAGCTCTTGCTGGAGTAGCAGGAACCCTGTGGTTTTAGCATCCTGCTGCTGTTCAGTTCAGTGCTGAGACACGGATTCAGCAGTTTCATTCCTGTGCTGGCCTGAAACTACCAAAAGCACCATGGACTTATCCTAAAGAATGTCTCTGCTCCCTAAGCATGAAACAGAAGGCCAGCAAGGGGTGACCTCTGCTGACCCATGCCGGATGCCTTGTGTGAGGTCAGTAGAAACTGGTCCAGTGTGTTGGCAGGAGGTCTGAGAGGTGAGGCTGGCCAAGTGCAAACTAATGCAGCCTCATAAATGTTATCTAAAATTCACTGAGAGGCAAATGCAGCCTTCCTAACTCGTGACCAAGAGCTATGACCTAGAGAAGTAGGCTTGATCAAACGTGTTCAAACAGGCAGAAAGCACTGCAACAGTGATGCACAAATGGTAGGAACTTGCTGCCTTTCTGTCCAGAGCATCACTGGACTGAAAAATAATATGTATATGGCTCATGGGAAATGTATGTACAGCTGGGCTGATTTAAGGGGACTGGTGCTCTAAGCATCACCCTCTTCAGCAGTGACAAAGACAAGATGCATCAAAGGTGATGGTTAAAGCCCTTTGAGGGAAGCAATTATGAAATGAGCTGACCTGGATGCAGATTTCTTTGCCCTTGAGCTGAGAGAGAAGGCTTAAGCAGAAGTTTTATATCCTCTTCAATCTTGCTCGTATTTAATCTTTCTGAATGCAGTTTGAAAGCACTGTGAATATTTGTCCAGCCCATTTCTGGGCTCCTGGTTTCAGGGCATTTTTCTTTCTGCAAGGCTTGGATGAGTGGTAGATCAATAGAAGGAAAGAAGAGTGCATGTTGTCTCTTGATTTGGATATTGGTAAAGCAATAGTCTTAAAAACTAGCTCTGACCTCAGAGCATCCTCTTTCTTTCCTGCTTTTACATTCTTTTTTAATATTTCTTGTTTGGATGAAATATGATAAACTTACCCTTAAGCCTGGATCTGGACTTTCTTTATACATCCTTTTAGTGCTCTGACAACCTAAATAGATGTTAAATACAGCTGTTCCCATACACAAGCCAGTATCTGTAATTCTCATCAACAGCATTAAGCACTTCTGAAAATCAAGTTACCCCTTTCAGATGCAAAGACTAACATCTTGCAGCCTCTGTTTAGGCACCTAACTCTTATAAATGATGCCGTATACATGGAAATCCCATTAATTTGACAATTTACTTGTGCCTAATACTGGATGATGCAGAGGGTGCTGTGAGCTTTGCTTTACAATAAGGTAAAGACAAATAGAGATCCTTGGAACGTGTGTTTGCTGGCAGGGATGCTCAGTGCAGCAGATGTCTGTGAAATCTCAAAGAGCAAGGCTGAGGGATGGAGAAGCTGTGTCCCAGAGGGTTATAGATCAGAAATTCCTTACTGCTCAGGAACTGGACTGTTCTGCTCATTTTATTTTCCATTTCATTTATCTGTCACTGGGATTTGGCACCAGCTAGTTGTTAGCCATCCCATCCCTTCACATCCATCTGAGTAGGCTGAATTTTTGTCTGGCTCTGTAAGCTACTCCTGTCTAAGCTGTTGCACACAAACAGCCTTCTCCTGTGTGCTCTGGCTCTAGCTATTCCTTTCCTAGCCCTTCCTGCCTCCCTGCCCATGAGTGAATGCAGTCCTGTAAAGGCGGGACAGACATGGGAATTTCTTCCAAGCTCATTTTGTCATGCTTGTGATAGATATCTTTGTGCTAGAAAGCCCTTTATCTGTTCCATCACATCTTTACCAAAGGATTGGGCAGGCTAGTGTTAGCACATGCATCAAGGTAGTAGAAGCCCTAGGGCTGAGTAGTTGGACTATTGAATAGTAAATAAATTAGTCCAAGACCCCTGTGTAAGATCTGCTATTGACTTAGGGCAGAGTGGTGTTGGACTAAATTTTGCAGAACTGGCACAGTGCAGAAAGGTAGGAAAAGAAATGGTTGTAGAAGGCCAGGAGGACCTGGAGCAAAACAGTTCCAGGGCATGGGGCAAGATAGCTATTTGTCATTATGCTCTTGGAAGAAAATGTAATTGTAGGACAGATGGCCTAGGAGGAATATATGTATTTGTGATTCCACCCATCTCTGATTAAAGAGCTGTGACTATATGTTCCTGTGAATTATGTGTCCCTTGTACTTTGAATTTCTGTTTGTATCTGACGCTTATCCTGAGGTATTTGATAGAAATGCGTAAAAGTTATTGTTGTCCTGGGGGGCAGAATGTTCCATTTAACTTTGTTTTTTAAAGAGTGGTTTTGTAAGCTAATGCTTTCACCAATGTAAGCCATGCCATGGCTTGCTATGCCACAACAACTGACTGCCTCATATGAATATAAAGTTTACTGAAGAATTTATAGAGTTAGTGATTTATTTTATCTGTCACTTCAAACAGAAGAATTACAGGCTCTGTCTTGCCCAGCTGGGAAGAAACTTAATGCTGACTCTAGATAGGTTTTGCACTACGGTTTATTGCTGGTATGTGCTTTATCTTAGAGATTTGTTTTGTCGATACCTGTTCAGAAAAGTATTTTGATCTTAGTCCTTTCTAAGATCTTTCTACTTCTCTAGAGAGAAGTAGCCTTTCTCTCTTCTGAGAAACTGGACCTTTACTCTGTCAAAGTGTTTCTTACAAGAAGGAAGCAGTGGGAAGGTGCTGGTGGCACTAGACATGGGTAGAATGGGTTGCTCAATCTATCTGTCCATCCACCCCCCCTCCAGGTGTTCCCCTGCTCACTGGGCTCACCACCCTCTGTTCCCTGCCTGCCTCCTGGCCAGATAAGCAGGTTTCATTTATGTGGTGTGGTTGTAAAACCAAGTTGAGCTCTTGTCCTCACCTAGACAGTGGTTGGTCATGCATGGGCTGCCAACAGGGATCCTCAGACAGTACTACAGGTTTGGATACCTTATCCTTCTTCCCTTTTTTAATTATCCTCATTGTAGTCCTTGCTCCTCACTTTCTATACCCCAATCTCTTTTCAAAGAAACAGCCTGCCCCATTTATGTTTTTCCCATGAGTCCCAGTTTTATGACCATACATACCCAAATTTGCTATTCCTGATACTATTCCCTTGATATTTTTAATCCTAACTGGTATTACTTAGATAGTTGGCCAGTGCTGCTGGCCTTTCAGTGGGTAAGCTGGCTAAAGAGTGGTTGGGTGCTCTAACATCTCTGTTAGACCTTTGTTCTTAATACTGAAATTCTTGGGTTCAATGACAGAGAGGCGAGCTCCTCAAAAGTGCTCTGAGTTGGCCCATATCTACTTTGGATGATATTGGTGGTGACAGAGTGAAATGAATGCTTAAAAATGCTGTCTAAAGGGATTTGCTTTTCCTTTTGCTATTTTTTCACTAAAAGGTAGATAAGACTTGTTTATTTTGACTCTAGGCAGAAGCACTTGTGTGGGATAATGACGTATCGGTTCATGCCCAGAATGTTGCCAAGCCCAAATATGAATTTTTATTTGGCCTGGAAGAAGAGAAGCCTTCAGGAATGGGTAAGTGCTATTTATTACTATTGTGTGTGTGTGGGAGGGAAAAAAAATCTCTTAAGCTACTCAGGAAAGTTTTGCAGAAGCAGCTCCTTTAATGACCCCATGAGGGCTCACTCACTGTACTGTGCTGCCCTTTGCAAGTACTGGACCTGCTGGTTTGGGCCCAGAAAATGACAGTGGTTCCCTGTGTTATACCCCTGTCTTTCTTTCTGGCTCATGTGGGCCACCATGATGTGACAGCAGGGACTCATGTGCTGGAGAAACATTGGTGGCGTGAGTCCCAGCACTTCTCTGCAGTGGAGTTACTCAGCCATGGGTTCTGTAGTTGCACATGCTGAAACATGGCCATTTCTGCCTGGAGATCCTTCCAGAAATGCACTTCATGGTCTTTCTACAGGTAGAGGTAGGTAAGATTTTAATTTAGATACTTGAGGTGGTACCCAAACTGCTCTGCCCTCTGTAGTCAGTAATTCCAGAAGTCCAGCTACATTATCTAATGTTATGCCTAAGGAACCGTCTTGTTCCTGTTGTCTTCTTGTAAATACAGGACATTTTATACCTTTCAAAAGCCCAAGTTTAGAAGAAAATAAATGTAGTTATTGTAGCTATTCCTCTTGCCTCATTAAAATTATCAACAAGCCCTGCCCTCTTTGAAAAAAGCATTTCCTCAGGCTGTTCTCTTTATATCTTCATCCCTTCTAATTGCAAACTTTCTGGAATGTCAGTTAATTAAAGAAGACTCCGTTCTTGCCAGAAAAGGGCAGCACTTTATTCAGAAACAAGCTGTGTAGACTCCTCAATTTCAGTAAGAAAAGGGAAAAAAAAAGAATAAAAAGCAGAATTTGAGTTTCTTCCTGGATTTTACAAAGTTTGATCATCCACTTGGGAAATCCTAATTGTACAGTGGAAAAAATCCAAATTTCCAAAAAAGAGAAAAAAAATCTCAAAAAAAACCCCACACCAAAAGGACCTCATTTAGGAATTTTAAAAACTCTTCAAAATTGCCACAAAATGTGTATCAGTTTATTACATGAATCATGATGACCTCATTTCTTGCTTGGAAAGACACAGTGTGAGAGCACTGTCAGCAGGCATTGGTACAAATCCAGAGCCTGGTATTAAATAAAGTATGCTGTGTCTAATAAATCTAAGTGAATCTATTGTTATTACCAGCCAAAACAATTACAAGCTTTGACGGGTATTCCAAACTAAGTACTGAGCTCTAAAATAAAGGGTGGCAAAGACTAAGCCAAATATATTGACTTAAGTGCGTAATTTTCTGTATTTTTCCTGTTCTCCTTCTTGCCTTGTTTCTAGATCTCCACCTGATCCTTTATTAATGAGCAGCTACCATTAGTGGCTAACAGTTAGCAAAATGGGAGTGATTTCAAAGGACCCTCACAGGAGGGTTTGTGAATGTTTAACGGTGGTTAACATACGTTGTGAATTCTGCCCAAAAACTGGGTGACATTGTGCCTACCCAGACTGGCCTCATGCTGTCACAGACGAAGGCATCCTCCTCCTTCTCTTCCAAGTTGTTTGACCACCGTGGGTAAATGAGAGTTGTTCTGCCCCTTCTAGTTTCTTCTTCAAGCGAGCAGGTTTTAACTGCTTATTAACTGGAGGTGAATAAGGACAGGATGATGGAGAGAGCAATAGTACAAATTCAGGACTTTCGTGCACCAAATCACGTGTTTTTTTGGATTTGATATATATAAAAATATAACATATGACTTCTGGGGGAAGCAGCTATGCTTGAAAGTCTTTCTGTTCTTCTCTGTGTTAGATGGGAAGGGAGAAAACACCACCAAAAATATAAATAAACATGGTATTTTCTGAAGTTTCCTTTAAAAGAAAGAAGCCATGCGTTTTAGGGGTCAAAGTATGAAATATTTCAAGCAAATGAGTGACAAGGGCAGGGCCAGGAGAAATGCTGGTGTTTAAACTTGATCAAGGAAACAACTTGTCACTGTGGACAGTTAGGCTGAACTTTAATTTATCTAACCTAAAGCATTGACCTGTACCATGGCTGGCCTCAGAAATGGAACATAGCATGTAAGCCACTGAATGGCTTAATTACTGCTGCCTTCTGGCTTACAGCCACATTACTGTAGCCCTGCTGATGCTGCTGAGGATATAGATGTCTTGACTGAGCACTAAAACATTTGCATCAGACAATCCAATTCACAAAGAAGGAGCAATAATTGGGGACAGCTGTGGCAAACACTTCTGTTTACCAAGGTGGGAGATGGTAGCTTTTGTTAATAAGCTTGTGTGCCGATTTTTACTTTTCAGGTTGAAGCTGCTGGTCATTTTCAGATGAGAGGGGGGAAAATAAAAAGTTAGATGATTTTAGAAATAAGTGTTTCATCAACAATATTCAAATGCTAATAAAGCTGTCACATGTAAAATGTTTTCTCTTCTTTGCTGTCTTCAGTCTGGTTTTATCTGGGATATTTGTGATCACTGATGCCGTAATGTGCTCATGTCTTTAATGCATGATGTCTCCTGTCTGGGTTCCTCTCCTCTTGTCCATGGCCCATCCTCCTGCCCTGGATGCATTACTCGGAGCAGAGCAGGTCCAAGCCCCTGGGACCCTCCTGTTGTGGAAGAGTTCAAGACCACACATCTCCCTACAGACCCCTCCCACTGGGGGAGCGGGGAGAATGCACCACACTTGTCCACGTGGCCCTGCACAGCCCAGCCACCTTCCTTGGCGAAACCCCAGCCTTCTGCCTTCCAGCAAAAGAAAATGTTTTTTAGAAGCTGAATTTAGCTGGGTTGGACAAGACCTCTTCTCAGATTCACTGACATGAAAGGCTGCTTGTTGTATGTGGAAACATACATTCCTCCTCTGGAGACTGCTGTGGAAACAGTGATCTCTATTAAGCAGACTTTTCTTCAGGCTTGGCTGTGCTACAGGCCTGATTTTTATGATTTTGCTGTTAATACATTTAAATACCAGAAAGAAAAAAAATAGTCACAGCCACATGACTTAGTCCTAAAAGTGCTTCCTTGGGGAAAAAAAGTGGGGGATACTACAAAACAATTCCTTAAATAAACACGAAGGCCAAATACCCCATAATTCCTGTTATATGAGAAAATAAATCCAAGACTGTTGTTAGGAGGAAAATAGCTTCTTAAGATTAATAAACAGTCTTTTCCCTGATGCTTCTGAGAGGAGAAAGCTTTCATCTCTCCTGTGTACCAGAGGTTTAATCTCATCCTTCACAAAAAGGCCCTGTACAAATACTGCTTGTGTTGCTATGCAAATCTGGTCTTTCCCAACAGCTGTTGGAAGAAGCTTGGTTTTGAATTCTTGGTGAAACAAATAGCTTTTTGGAAAGCCTGTCACTTGCTGTTTTGTGTTCAGTGAGGTGTCATGAGGCAACTGAGCTCATTTAACATCTTGTTTCTGCCAAAAGAGATGGTCCAAGACACATGCTGCCACGGATTGTCTCATGCTAGGTTTTGTGCTCATTTGTGTGCTTAGCAAGCTCAAGCCAGCAAAAACTGAGTAACAAACTCCCCCAAGATAATGCCAAAAGAAATATAAATAAAAAGGCTTATTTTCTCTTGGCAATATGTGCTGAATCACCTTTGCAAGGGGTCAAACAATGCCAGATCTGACACGTGAAAGAAAATCAAACACGTATTTTGACCCATGCAACATATCCATTCCTGAACTGCAATCATAGAGAAGATTGCTTTTGCTTTAGAATTTCTAGAACTTGTTTAAAGAGCAAAGGAAGAACATAGTGGCTGCTATTTTGTAAAAGTAAAGCCTTTTCAGGGTTCTATGCTGCTGATTTAAACAGCTTTAATAAAATTATCCCAGTATCTTTGTGTAAAATGAGCATCACTGACATGCTAGGTTGTTCATAATCTTCTGCCTTGCTTGTTTGCTCTGTTACTTCAAGGCACGCACTTCCAGCTCTGCTGCATCTTCCTCACATTTCATGAAGTGGCACCTTCCTGATCCTCACTGCAGGATCTGCCCTTACACACAGGCACTCATTACATTGTTCTCATGGTATCTCAGGCTG
This sequence comes from Sitta carolinensis, assembly GCA_032173965.1. Classification (NCBI taxonomy): domain Eukaryota; kingdom Metazoa; phylum Chordata; class Aves; order Passeriformes; family Sittidae; genus Sitta; species Sitta carolinensis. The sequence continues at coordinate 47,232,319 of CM063313.1, forward strand.
CTGACTGTAGTCTTGCCCAGTGCTCCAACCCCGTTGTTTTCCATTTTGAGACACCGCCCTTTGCCATATTTTCTTCTCTTGCTCTTTCTGTCTCCAGGCAATCCTGAAAGTCTGAGCTCCCTGGTCTGGTATCTTCCTCTGCAGCTCTGCTTTCCTTAAAAGGTGCAAAACTGCATTTTCTGAGGGTTGGAGGACTGCTGTATTTTCAGATTAATCTTCCTTAATGACAGTGAAGGATTGGCACATCAGATGTCCTGCAGCATTTACCAAGAGCACACACAAGGCTGGAATACAGAAAGCTTGGAGCTGTGATACCCCTCTCCCCTGTAATTAAAATTCCATCATCCTGTTGTGCTTACTTGACTAGTTTCTTGTTGTTGTTTCTAGTGTCCCACTGCATTTTCTGACATACAGAAGACCTGCAGGAGTTTTTGAATCATAATGTCTAATCAGTAGTTTTCTCATAAATATCCTGATGTTTGGCATGGCTGATTGGCAATGATTCAAAAAGAAGGTTAACTTTTAAAATTTAAGTCACCAGAGGTACTGTATTAGAAGGTACTTTTCCAGCTGAGTTTGAGCACTATAGGAAGATTTATCTCTATGGCACTGGCTATGTTCACCAGCCATGCTGAATACTCCTCTTTCATTCCAACATGGAGTAAACCAGGTCATTTTGGATGCTCTGAAGAACAGCAAGCTCTTACAGTGCTGTCAGAAGAGAGTTGTGTATATGGAAAAAATAAATGTTGGTGCAGGAGGACAGGTTCCATTGTGCTCTCCATTTTGGCTGCAGAGGTGGAGAGGTGTAGCTGTCTTGCTATTTTCCCTTGAATTTCTGAGTTCCGATTTCCGGGGTTGGGAGAAGCTGAGACAAGCTCTGGAGCTGTCAGGTGTGGTATGATTGATGTCTGGGTTTCCAGTCCAGGGCAGAGGAAAACTAAAGGGGGCACAAGGCATTATGCTAAGTCCCTTGCTCCACAGGAGGAAATTGTATGCCTTCTGACCTCCACTTGAAAGCCGAATAGTTCAAGTTATCATAACCTACAGCTGTAGGGAGGAGATTACCACATCCTCAACTTTCTAAACAACAGAGTTGTTTGAAGGCCAAGGGTTTAGTACAAATAATCGTTAAAACATGGGTTGTTTGTTTATTGTTTTTTAAAGGTGCTTCTAGAATTAAGCACTCAGAAGTTAGGAAATGCCAGAGTTAAGGCAGTAAATGATTCCCTGTCTGTGCTTTCTTAGCCCTAGCTGAGAGCCATGCTGATATGAGCACACAAATATTTGCGGATCTGGTGATGCTGGCAGTCTTTCAGTGTCTGGCCACATCAGATGCTTGGGGCACACATGGCACAGTCTGAATTCAGCTGAGGCTGGCAGGACTCAGCAACACTTTTCTGGAGCCAGTCAGACCATCCCCTTCTATCAGGCGGACAGAAAATAGGACGTGCCGTTCAGTGAGCACAACAGGAGAGGCTCCGCCAGCTGACTTGGCTTGTTATAGGCAGGTACAGTGGGGCACAGCTGCATTTTTACCTGTCACCATGGTCTCCTCCCCTCTCCTTGGCCTCAGCCCCATCATCTGCAGCACACCAACACAAACCCTCTATTGTGCTGTAGCCTTGGATAATTTCTGAATCTTTCTGAAGGAAATTATGCGCGCTAACTTGCTGTTGATATGCACATGGAGAAGGCATTTAAATAAAATTATGTGGGTAGATGCAGTTCTGGCCTGGTATTGGACTGAAAAAGTGTAACACAGAGTACAGCATGTATTTTTCCTGTTCACAGTTCACTACTTTAACAAGTACTTTAGATCTGCCTTAGATCCCTGTGTTGTTTATTTAACTCTGTCCAGTTTCCTGAGGAAGGGAGTCTCATTCACTCTGAGAGCGTGCTGAAAAGTTACTATGCAATGTCCAACTGCACCTTTAGCAACAAACACTTGGAGCCTGGGAGACGCACATGTCCCTCTGTGTCCTATTTTTGTTTTAGCTGGGTTCATAACTTGAGATCCATCTCCTAGGATGCTTTAAGAACTGCCTAACAAGACTACTCTTAGCTTGATTAATTGGTCCCAAACCCTGAAATGTAGTAAAGGACATCCTTTTCTGAAGTTGTGCCTGGTTTCTGGATCTACAAAAATTCAGTTTCTGAGATCTGTGCTTAGAAGTGAGGGATTTTTAAAGCCCTTTTTGAATGCTCAAAGCAACTTTTCAAGGGTTTTGAGAAGATTCTTTAAAAATACAATATTTTAAATATATAACATTAATTTCAAGTGAATTTAGAGAGGCTATACAGTCTTCGTAGATGCTGAATGTGTCAAAGCATCTGTGAGTTGTCACTACTTCAGAAGTTTGTTCTTCAGGTGAAGGCTCTTATGGAGCTTTTAAAATAATTCTTGCTAATTACTCTGTGTATCTACACTTAGAAAATCACCTGTTAGCTGCTTCCTGTCTAAATCAAAGCCGCAGAAAACGAGAAAATTTCAGATTCTTTTTGGATCTGTTGTTTACATTTTGGTTTTCAGACTTCTTCAAACTTAAGTCTTAAATCAAAACTTGAGATTCTCACAGCCGTATCATTCCAGAGTGTAGGACTTCAAAGAAGAAAAGTGTGTTTAATATTCTAAGACCCACTTGCACTTCTATGTCAGGATAAGGAGTCCAGACACTCTCTTTGTATTCCCCCCTGTTCCTGCTCATGCTAGCAGCTGTTTCACTCTACCATTTTGCTTTCCAGGGTAATGACTCTTGGGACTGAGCTATCTCACTGACCATCTGTGGCCCATACAGCAATTTGTAGTCGATAATCCCTCACACTAAATCCTCTCAGCACGTGCTGCATGTTAGTTTTGGACTTTGTCCTGTTTTGAGCTCGCTGTAGGTCTGTGAGTGACTGCAGCAAGGTGCCATCCTTCTTGCTACCAAGGGAAAGGTACGGGGCTCTTTGGAGGACACTTAATTCAGTGCAGTGGAGTTATGCAAGTGGTCCCAAACCCTGTTTACCACTGGGAATTAGTTAAAATCTGTGGGGAAAGATATGCAACCAAGTCACAGCATTTCTTGTATAAAGCTTTCAGTCAGGAACAGGGTTACCACTTGTGCAGTTGTTAAAAAAAAAGTCCACACAAACTCTCAAAGAGGCACAAAGTGACCCATGTATTTGACATGCTTTCTAAATGGTCATTGCTTTCTAAATGCACAGGATTTACATTCTTATCCTAGTGGCTTTTCTAACTCTGTTTTCCAAACCAGTGACAACTCTGCATCATCACATCACCACTGGACTCCAGCACTGGTACTTGGCTAGCAGAGAGATTTGTGACAGATTTACCTAGCATGGGCATGGTTGTCCAATGGCAGACTGAAATTTCATTTAGCACAGCCTTTGGTAGCACAAAACTCCCAGAATTTAGGGAACTACACAAGACCAGTAGTGAGCAGTACCTTTTGAAAATCTCTTCCAGTGTGCAGAAGCTGTGGGTGTACAATTTCCTGAATAACACACTGCCCCTGCATGCTTGCAGGGAGATTATATTTTTCTCTAAACAAATTAGTTTAATTTCTGGGTAGCCCTGAACTAGTGGCTGTCACACCACTGTCAGATTGTTCAAGCATGGTGACTTCAAAGAGCACGGAGCCTGTGCATGCTCCTGGGCTCTGTGCCAAACCTCCCAGTGACCATGGCAGAGAGTTCCTCTGGTTGTCTCTTTTTGGGGTGAGGGATCTCAGTCAAGATGGTAAATTTTTTTGCAAGGGATACCATACAGTACTGTACCGTACCATACTGTACTGTACCGTACCGTACCGTACCGTACCGTACCTACCATACCATACCATACCATACCATACCATACCATACCATACCATACCATACCATACCATACCATACATACCATACCATACCATACCATACCATACCAGCCATACCTCTATTCCCCAATACGCCCCATGCAGGTTTGCTAAGGCACAGAGGCATTTCACCAGGATTTATTTCTAGGCAACTCTCCCTAACCTCTTCCCTCTGTTTCCCTCTCATTTTGACTCATCTTCCCCATTTCCACCAATTTGTTGTTTTTACATAATGCTGCTGTAACTTTTCATGGGATGAAGACCTATCTTTGCTTCTCCTTTTTGGAGCAAGCAAACTGCCCAAAAGCCTGGAGTGTCTGCAAGCTGCAGAAAATCCTGTGCTCAGTCTGGTGTGGATGCTTGCAATCCAGTTACAAAAGCCCCGTGTTTGCATTATGTTAATCCCCTGGCTTTGGCTACACTGACCAGGCAGGACCTATTGCAGCATGAAGAATGACATCATTTGGAAAAAGGGCTGCTTCACAAGGCTGCCAGACGCTGTGCAGCATCCCTCCCCTTTTATAGGGGATGGCAACTCCATCTCAGCAGGAGCAGGCTGCTTTATCAATTGGAGTACTTATAGCGATTGTAGAAGTTGTAACATGATGCAGTGCAGGTAAAGGAGATACGTGTAACCCTCCTCTTTGGCAGGCTGCAGTAGTGATATAATACCATAAATCCTGTGATTTGTTCATTATCTCTGTCACCTAGAGATTTGTTTCATCTTAATGCATACATTGTTTTGTACTTGCCCTAATTTGCCTTTTACAAATAGTGGCCAGAAATAGCAGGAAAGCATAACTGATACGATTCTGCATGCAAACTCACCACGTGCTACTTGTGATCGGCACAAGGAGCTGCAGAGACATAAAATGCAGGATGACTGGGCTCCTTAGTGAATGCTTCCAGCTCACTAATGCTGAAATGCCATAAAGCATCCTGCATTCGGAAACCAGCACATGACTCTCAGCATCGCCATTCCGCCCAATTCTCCCCTTATGGATGCAGTTACAAAAACGGCAGCTAAGCACAGACGTATCCCTGGCATGCCGTCAGGCAGCCTTGCTGGAGGAAATTTTTTTTTCCCCCTGCAAGCTGCCAAGGTGGACTCCTTAGCTCCTGCGATAGACTGAATGAGACTGCAGTTCCCCCATCAGTTTCATAATACTCAGAAAGCATCCATTTACATCATTGTGTGCAGTGCAGGGCAGCAGCTGCCAGGAAATTTGAAACTATTTTGATTCCAGTTGACTAAAACAGCAGCAATTGAATTAGCTGGTATCGCTATAGATAAACTGATGATCTGTGCATTTTATTTCTTTGACCAATGGGTAACTGCTGGAGCTACAGTAACCTCTGTGAGTAAGGAGACTGTTCAAGCAAATATATCTAATTTCTTGAGCTATATAATATATATATATATATAATGTATAGAAAGAGACACTCACACCATTCTTTTTTAGAATGTACCTGTAAACAAAATGTCTGTCTATGCTTTTAACTTGTGTTTTGCTTCCTAGAATTTCCTTTTATTATGCTGTAGACAAGTTTGCTTGACATGGAATGGTTATTTACCTATGAAATATCATATCTATGCCTGATTTAAGTCATTAATTCTTTCAACGTTTAGTCATCAGAAAGGCTGCCAAATGCTGTTAAGTTATATTTGCCCGGTCTCAGTTTTCTAGTCACTCACCCCCTTTCTATTTTAGTTTTTTCCCTATCCATTTCTTTCTTTTTTTTTTTTTTTTTTTTTTTTTTCTTTTTTTTTCCTTTTTTTTTTTTTTTTTTTCATTTGTTGAAAGAATCCACCTTCAATGCAAAGTAGAAATCTGTGTTACCTGAAAGTGTGTGTCCTTTCTTTGTTTGTTTGGTGATGGGTATTTTTTTCCCTGCGCATCTTCAGTGTAGTCCTTAAATTTTGTTGTCTTTCTAGCCTTGTTTGTAATGCAGTCATATTGGGGGATGGGGTTGGACAGGATATGCCAGTAGCTGCAGCAAGACATGATGCTGTGGTGGTGGATGGGAATAAGGGAGGAGTTTCCCTTAAAGAGCTCAGGCTCCCCTAAGCTCTTGTACCCAAAATAGCTCTCTGAGGAAAGGGAAAGGCTTTGAGATTTTGGGAGAGAGGTGGATTGGTCTTGGTTTACCTCACGAAATAGAGACCTTTTCAGTCATGTGCATGGTGGTACCTAACATAATGCCAACAGAACACTGCTTTGATGTCAGATATGATTTATTTTTCAGTCAGAAAATTAGGCAATATTCCTGCATGAAGGCAAGAATCCTACTGACTTGTGCTTGTATTCAGCAGCAGCGTCAGCAGCAGTCTGTCCAGAGGAGGGCTACTGACATCTCACTTTAGAAAAGGGCTTACAGTTCTACTGTGATAGCACTACTCTCTTGCCCAGATGGAACACAGCTTGCAGGTGTGGCAGAGGGGAGTACATGTAAGCACTCCCCCTCCCCTTGGACATCTCTCTGTGCCCGCATGTGTGGGTATGTACTCTCTATGTCTACCTCTTCTGGAGTCTGATAAGCTTGCCAAAGTATGAAGTTCAGGAGGAGAAGTAAATCAGAAACTTGCTCAGGATTTCTTTCTACTGTCAGCAGTGGCTGTCTGTGGCAGATGGGGACACCCAGCAGAGCATTTAGCATTCACCACAAGAAATAAGGCCCCCTCTGTTTCCCTCGTGTTGGTTCAGAAGCTAAGATAGCAATTAGCAGAGACCAGCCTGGCCCCTTGGCAGGATCTGTGTGCGGTGCCTTGTTAGGGCTTGGCCTCTGGAGCACATTGGCTGCCTCCCAGCCACACAGGAGGCCAGGGCTGACGCTCCTGGCTTCCTTCCAACAAGGCGGGATTTGTGGGTTGGAGTGAGGCACGGGGGTCCCAGCTCTTGGGGCACTATGTATTGCCTTTCTTCAGGCAGTGCAGTCAGAGAGTGTGGTCTGGGCAGGGCCTGACCAAATGTTGTCCAACAGTGCTGAGGGCACACACTGAGCATTGCTGTGGGTGGATCTGTCCACCAAGAAGGGGTTATGTTAGCATCTATAGTGACAGGCTCCCTGTCAGTCCTCTCCTAAGAAATCCCACCTCTAGACTGTGCTGAGAGAGCAGCAAGCCCTAAAGCTTCTGCATTAGAGAAGACCAGGGTTGTGGAATGAGAAGGTAGCTTGGGGTTACTTGCTTGGGGCTGTTCTGCTGCAGGTGTAGGGATGTTTTTAACCAGAGGTCATCAGTGTAGTATGTGAGTCTGTCTTAGTGGAAGTGCCCCACAGTGGCAACCATGGAAAATATGGGCTTGAGATGCACGCAAGCACTGTGTGGCTGAGCTGTGTGCAAAGGGGACTGTTTGTCTGCTGCTTCAGACACTTTGGAAAAACACTGTGGGTGCACCCACACCTGTGTGTTGGAAACCTTGCCATGAAGATGGACTAGTAATGCAGTTGTGGACAGGGAATCCTTGCTCCTTACAGCTCCCTGGGACCTTGCAGCACAGAAAAGGTCTCTGCTTTGTCCAGTCACTGTCCTGAACAGCAACCAAGTCGTCTGGATGAAGCTGAATTTTTATTATGCAGTGATTAGGTCATTGGCATGGAGACATTTGGAGAATGCACTGGGGAAGATTCTGAGACTTGGCAGGGTCCAAGACTGTCACTTTGATCCTGCACCACACCTAGTGAGTGGTATTTACCCTGTGGCCAGATATACTGGGATATACTGGCAGGTGTGAGCTTCTGCCTACCTTCACAAGCCACTGGCACATAGGTAGCCATATTAATGCTGGTCTGAACTTGTATTAGATTATCCTCCCTTTCAGTTTGAACTCAGCCTATCATTAACCACAGCTGCATGGCTTCCATCTCTAAAACAGACCGTGGTGAGCCTACTTGGAGCAGAGGTGGGGGGATCAGTTTGCAATGTGGCACCTAGAGATGGGCCTTGGGACCAAACCATTCAAATGCAAGTCGGTGTCTGGTTTCAGAGCTGTCACTCCTGATGCTTTTCAGAGTAGGTGTTTGGGTCTGGCCACCCTGCAGTTTGATTTAAAACACTTCTATACTCCAGGCCAGTTTTGGTGTTTTGGCCTTTTTTTTTTTTTTTTTTTTTTTTTTTTGTTTTTTTTTTTTTGTTTTGTTTTTTTTTTGTTTTTTTTTTTTTTTTTTTTTTTTGTTTTTTGTTTTTTCCTGAATTTGTGGGATAGATGCAGCTGTTGATGGTTGGCTTTTTTGTTGTTGTTTTGGGTTTTTTTCCTCCCCAAAAGTTTAGTTCCTCCTTGGGCTGTGATATAAAGTGGCCAATTATCCATCATTATGTGATCCCTGAGGTCTCTTTGGACAGATGGTTCTCTGTTACCTCACAACAATGGGAGCCACTGGAAATGGTGCTTGGAAAATTGGACATTTTTGCTCCTACTTTGTTTACATCAGTTGGAAAAGCAGCACAAGGAAAGGAGGGGTAGCAAGGTTTTTCTGCAGCCTTTTCTGCAGTGTATGTTCTGCAGTAGAAAATGTGAATTGCTTGGTATGCATCCATCACTGCAGCATGACCTTCAGCTACCTGAGTTGTTAAAGGAAGAGGGTAGTGCTGCCATAATGTTGAATTGCTCATTAATTGCTTTGTAATTTAGCTAATTAGTTTTGTCAAGGCTGTAGAACCTAAGGGATATGGCTGATTATCTTCCCAGAGTTTCACCTTTACAAGTGCAAATTACCTAAAAAAACCCATCATGTGTGGTGTCTTTTTTTAAGTAAAACCATCATGTGTGGTGCATGCTGTAGATGGATGTCAGATATCTGAATCTCTGCTTTTTTAGGCCTTTGAGCCTGGCCTGTGGCTCACAGACTGTTCATGTGCCACTGGGACCTTTTCTGAAGGGTAGCAGACATTTCTGTCATTCCTTCCTCTGTAGTGTGCACTCCCAAAGTAGAGCTGCCCAAAAATTTCTATGTAAAAGCTCTGGATAACTGCAGTGTGAGAGCGTGCCGAAGTCAGTTAAACTGAACAGTATTTTCCCTGCAGGAGAGAGCACTGTTAACTCTGTTAGGAGTGGGCTGGGGAGAAAGACAAGGCTTTTTACTTTGTGTGTGTGGTAGATAAGTCCAAGGTCTCTTTCTTCTTTGCAGGTAGTGGTCGTGGAAGCAGCAGTTTGCCTCCTCATACCATCATCAATGAATTTACAGAGTATGGTACTGTAGAGTCAAGCAGACAAGTGCCACCAGCTCCATTGACATGCCAGGCTCAGCCTGTAACATGCAGTCCGGAAAGATGGGACAGTCACCACCATGTCAGGCCTACTCCTCAGTGCACAGCTCCTGCAGATAATTTGAGGTCTGATGCAGGGGCAGTGCAGCTTCACACCCCAGAAGAAGGTTTGCAACCTGTGGGTAATATGCCAGAGATTATGAAAATCTCTCGACGGCTAGAAGCAACAAAGGTGCAAGAAAGAGCAAATACTTCCCTCGATTCAGAGACGCAAATGGAAAAAAAGAGTGTTACTGGCAGCCAAAATGTGCAGGCAGCCAGAGAACCAGTTCCAGCAGGCCAAGAAAAATTCTCAGACATGCCTCTTCCATCTGAACAAACAGCTGAAGACAGAAAGCATTTGATCATAGAGAAAGATCTGACTTCAATATGGGCTAGAGAAAAGCAGTCCGAATCCTCACAAGCCATAAGTAATAAAGCAGAGGAGGTTCATGCAGCTCAGGAACCAAGCTGTCACAAACCATCTGTGACAAACCTGGACGCAGCCAGCAGAGTGGAGAGGGGGACACGTTTTGAGGAGTTTTCAGAACACAGTCAAGGCAAAATGCAGACAGGTCCTGAGAGAAGGCTTGCTAAAGAGGCAGTTGTGAGTAAACATGTAGAATTTCAAGGTGTGGAGATCTTACGGCTGCAAAAAGCTGAGGAGCAAAGAAATAAAAAACACTCACTGCTGGACTCTGTATCTGTGGAGAGGAAGGCATTCCCCAAAACATCCAGCCACTCTGTGTCACCAATGGTCTCCCCAGGCTTGCTTTCCTTGCCAGACAGTGCGTGGAGTGAGGTCTTTGAGCACCCAAGGCTGGGACCTGCTGCCTCTGAAGCCGCTCCTCTAGCACTGCTTGATGAGAGCGGGAAGGATGAAGTTTCTGTGAAGGACAGAAAGAACTGTAGTGAAGAGGAGATGGCTGTGCTTGCAAGAGGCCAGGGCAGGTGAGCTGGCGCTAAAGAGGGGAGCAGGAGTCAGGCAGGGGGTTCTTTTGTCTAGGCATGTGACTTGTGCAAATGAGAAGCAGCAAATATGAAGAAGCTGCTTGTGGTGTGGTGTTTGCAGTAGTGGTTCATTGGTGGTGGGTGGCTAGTGCTTGAAGTTGATACCGAAGCCACTCCACACTGTCTTACTTGTCGCTGTTGTGAATGACACATGACACAAATTTCCTTAAGACAGTTTGGAGAGATGATCTGACTCTGTTTATTAGAAATAAATTACTCCCTTTAATACCTTTTGTCACAGACCACTGTGATTGGCAAAAGAAAGATAACTCTTTCTCTTACATTGGTCAAACTAGAGGGACATCAAAAGAAAGTTCATCCTACAGAAAGGATTTCTAAAACATGAGTTTGTTACAAAAATAATCCTGATGTTTATATTCAGGCTGTGAGAACAAGCTTCAGAAATCTAAAACATCAGGGAAAAACAACTTTAGAAACTCAGAAACTGTAGGCCTGGAAAGCCAGACTACACTTATTCAAGTCTGCAGTTCATCTCAGGTTTTGAAATGTAAAGAAGTCTTGCTGTTAGAACAGTGATGTTTGTATGATGAAGCATCTGTTGCACGTGTAGTCGGGATCTGGACATGTTATGTAATTATATACAGTTGACATGCAGACCTGGCTATATACACCTGAGCAGATTTTCTGGTTTCATTCAGAGTTTGTGCGATAACAGTGTGAGAACCTCTGAAAGGTTGGATAATAAAGACATTTTATCCAGGGCCATACAGATCATAGGAGGATAAATGCTACAATTTGTACTTTTTATATTATCTATCTATCTATCTTATCTATCTATCTATCTATCTATCTATCTATCTATCTATCTATCTATCTATCTATCTATCTATCTATCTCTGTTTATATAATCTTAGCTGTTTTACATAATTTTAGCAGTACATATTGCAAGAATGGTGTGCTGCTTTGCATCCTGATTTTCTTGCATTTCTTTCCTGATTCACATCTCTGACAAAACAAAGGCTTCCACTAGTGCACTCTGAGCAAACCGTGCCCACTTTGACCTGGAGAAGTGTTTGCTGCTGAGACAACAAGGTCTCTACAAGGGAGGCCCTCCTGCCTCTGGACCTTTGGATCTGTGGAGTTTTGCTTTGGCTAGTGCATGGGATTACTTGGGCTGACTACCCTAACCTCTGGCATGTTGAGGAGCCCCACAGTATTTGGTGCAACAGGAAAGAAAACTCTTCAGGGGGATGGTATACCTTTCTGTGCATCAGCAAGCAGGCTGAGTCTTCTCCCTTCAAATCTGGTTCCCCAGGGTCCATAGTTTTAATTGCACGTGCTTCCCTTTTCATTTTGGAGTGATTTCCTTCAGCTTTTTGCTGAAGACCCCAGACCTAGGACTGCAGAGAGAGTAAATTATCTTTCAGGGGCAGAGGCTCCATCTCCAACATGTCTCCCTCTGGCATGGCACTGGCGCTAGAATAGATCTTACACATTGCGCTTTTCTCCTTTGCATGTAAGCAGCTGATGTTATCTGTTAGGCAATATTAGGCTGTCTCCTAGCCTTCTTCTTTTACCCAGAAAATTATTTCTTTCTGAGTCCCTGAAGAGGGAGGTGATGCCAGTCATAAAGAGAGGTAGTTTCAAGGAGAAACTAGCATTTTACCTGCAGTGCCCTCTCTTGCGTAAAGCTGTGTTGACCTTTCTGCTCAGAAAGGTGGAAGGTGGAGGGTTGCCCAAAGTGTAAACCTTGCCCCCAAGCTGAAATGAGCTGTTTCTGGTTAATTTTCAGGATGTTGGAGGAGGGGGAAGCAGCCACAGGAGGATACGAAGATTTCCTTGGGCAGAAGCACTCTGACATCTCCACTGATTTGTACAGCTCACAGTTTGAAAACATCCTAGACAATGCATCTTTGTACTACAGTGCAGAATCGCTGGAGACATTGTACTCGGAGCCTGATAGCTACTTCAGCTTTGAGATGCCACTCACTCTCATGATCCAGCAGCGCATGAAGGAGGGTGGACAGTTTTTAGATAGGACATCAGCCTTGGGGAAGACAGATGTTCCTGACAGGGAGGTGAAGAGATGTGGTGAAGACATTGCCAATGGTTTAAGGGATGCAAGTGAAACACTCTTCAAAGGAGATGTCACAGAAGTTCCTCGTCTGGAAAGGTAAAAGTAGTGGGTGAACTTTCTGTATGCCTGCTGATTATCTCCCAGTCTCTGTTTACTTCAGTGTACTGTCACAGAGTGTAGTTCTGCCTCTTCACACTTCAAATTTCCTACAGAGAATAATTTCCAGGGTTACTGCAGGAGAGAAACGAGCCATCCAAACCTGCCATTCATAAGAAGAGTGCAAATTTACATTACGAAGGTTTATTACGCAATGCTGATATGTTGATAAGTTTCTGTTATTACCACATCTCTGGGATCTGTCTCTGGAGGAGTTAGTTATTGGTTACAAATGAACCTTGTTCAGTTCCAGTTCCGACCTGAATTTATTGGCAGCAAGTTTAGGAGCCGTAGCACTTTGCATACACAAATGAGTTGTCCAAATGCAGTTTGTGATCTGGATGTTAAAAATATGTGTGTCTCTGGGCACAATGTTTCCTCTCTTGAGGCCAGTGGGAGTTTAGAATGGTACTTCTGCTGTGATGAGATTTCACTCTCACCACATTCACAGGTTAGCTGCTTCTTTTGTGTTTGCACTTACTGAAAGAGAAGTGAACATTGCAAAACTAATAATTTCTGTTTAGGTAAAAGGGGAGGTGACAAAACCTATTAAAAGAAAGAGTTATGTGAGAAGCAAAAACTACGTGGAGTGGTTGGAAAATACTGTACAATTGTAGTAAATCATTCTGTGTGCAAATTTTTCTTAAAATGTGCTGTCAAAGAGAGTGCAGACAGTAAAAGGTAGCCATAGATAAAGTGGGAGGTTAGTTAAAAGCAGAGTGGTGAGGGTGCAACTCACCTGCAGAGTGGTGAAGGACCTTGTGAGTGACAAAGATGCCTCTGGTCTTCATCCTCTAGAGACAGGATGTTATCTAAGAGTCCTAGGACTATTCCCTTAGATGGAACTAGTCTAGTTTGAGCTTTCCTGGGAATAAGGGTGGGAGACCTTTTATTTGTTTTATTTCTTTTGTGCTAAAATGAAAGAAGTCTTTTGAGCAGTAGTTTTGCTAACTTTATGGATTAAGGTACAGTTTGCTCTTAAAACAACAGGCAGAAGGACCTTAGAGTTTATTTTTTTTCCCTCAATCCTACAGTAAAAAAGGTGTTTAAATCTTGTGCATGGTGCCTGCCAATAGCCAATTGCTAATCTGCAATAACCCGTACGGAGCCGGAAACTGAGATCAGCCCTGAGACTTGCAGCTCCTTACAGCAAAACCAAAGACTGACATAAAACTGGACAGGGGAGAACATGCACATTCAGATCCTGATTCTGTTACCCTGTAGTTGCAACATCTAGTATCTAAAAGATACTGTCAAGTAAGGACCGAATTGGTGCATTAAGACAAAAATAATTGCAAAGACAAGGTGTGCTTAGATGAGTCACATCAAGGTACCTGCCTACTGTGGATTTCACTTGGAATTAATTTTAGGTTATATTTGCCGCCATACTGATAAACCAGCAGTAGATGTCTAAATACGTTTTTCCTCACTTAATTAAGAAAACTAAATTTTAAAAAAGTGTTCCTGGTTTGTTAGGGACAAGTCTCAAGGGCTCACCTAAGGTAGGTGCCAGTAGAGAATGTCACCACAGCAGGATGGCTAGCCATGATTATGCCCAACAGAGTAGTCCTCCCAACAATAATCTTGCAGCCAACACCACCCTTCCTCCTCCGGTATTCTGCTGTCATGTTGTATTGCACCAGACGTGTATGTTGTGTGGTGACTGACAGGTGACCGACAAGTCGTGAGTACTACTTTGTTGGAGCCAGTGGGAATCACGGTGTTAAAGCGCGCGTGGGCGAGAAGCAGTGTGTGCCTGCGGGGGGCGGCGGGAGGTTTATCGCGGAGGGGTCAAGGCGGTATGTCATGGTGACGCTCAGGTGAACCAGAAATAGCCTCCTGAGCCCTAGCTGCTCAGGGAGTTTGAACGTGCGGTTGTGTTGCCTGAAGCAGTCCGAGACTTGGGTTTACCTAAGTCTGCCTGTGCGATGCGTGTATGGCTTCTCAGTGCCTGCTGCTGAAGCTCTCGTTTCCTGCGGTGCCGTTGTGCTTGGGGCTGCGATTCCTCACGCGTAGTGCCTGCCTAGCGCTGCAGAGCAGCGGGGTCACCCTCCGCAGTAGTTCAGCCTTCCCGGAGGAGGAGGGTGGGGGAGGCAAGTCCTCCGCCCGCCGTGCCCGGCCCCGCGCGGTGCCTCCGGGCGCTCCCCGCTCCCGCCGCCGCCCGGAGAGCGGCGGGAGAAACCCCTCCCAGAGGGGTGGGGGTTGCTGTGAGGGTTCGGCATGTGCGTACTGGCAAGTGCAAAGGGAAGCGGGGGGATTTCGGGTGCGGGGGAGTTGGGAGCAGAGCAGGGTAATGGAGCAGTGCGGACAGCAAGGAGCCTGAGACCACCCCCCACTCTCCCCTTTTCCGGAAACAGTACTGCCGCTCCGAGGGAACAAGAACCGAAACCAAAATCTCAGCAGTGTCTTGTGCCGTGCTATTTCGGTGATACAAAAAGTGATTGGGGAGGGAGCACACTTCCAAGTCCCAGCACTAGTTAATGGGGGAGCAGTGTGAAATACGAGCAGTTCTTCCTGGCCTAGAGCAGAAGGTGACGGCCGTCTTGAGAGCAGAGCTGTGGTTTTACACCTGGGAACTGAAAGCCGTGTGCCAGTCGGGAAAGGGGGAGACGAGGCTCGCCGTGGCCAATGTCGTCCTGATAGCAGGTAGCTGAGCACTATAGCCCCTTTTGTACCTGTCGGAGGGATCCTGAGCCCAGGGAGTGAGGTTTTGATGCATAAGGACAAGGAAACCTGGCCTCTTAATGAATAAGCGGGAGCATCCTTCTCCGCTCTTAGGAAATTGCTGGCTTTGGGAGGGGTCAGCTTTGGTATGTGAGGGCCGGTCACATGCCTTTAGAACTGGAAAAAAAAAAAAAAAAAAAAAAAAAAAAAAAAAAAAAAAAAAAAAGAGAGAAAAGTTATTAGAGGCTTGCAGGCTGCAAGTTCCTATGAGCTCCTGGGTGTCTGAAGACTTCATCCCTGCTGTCCTCCCTGTCAGCTGCTGGCCATGATTAAACGCAGTAAGTCCTGGCGAGAGTCTATGATGAACCTGCCTGTTTTAACAGCCACCTGACATGCTTCCTTAGGGTAGGGAGATGTCAGCTTCCCCTGGGTCTTCCTGCAGAGCAGGCAGGCTTACTTTTGCAAGTAGCCCTTTCCTGGCACGGCTTAGGTGGTCTTTGTGTCTGGCCAGTGCAGGAGGAGGAGGGATAGCTGGGGGAGAAGGGCGTGCAGCTTGCCTTCCTTTGGGACTCTTCGTGTCTTTGGGGTGGAGTTTATTCTCTTTCAGTTCTCTGGGAGAAGCTCCGTTGGTTAGAGCATGATGCTAGTAATGCCAAAGTTGTGTGTTTGATCCCTGTGTGGGCCACTCACTTAACAGTTGGAGTCGGTGATCATTTTGTGTTCCTTCCCAACTCAGAATATTCTGTCATTCTGTAGTGGTTATCCCTCTGAGAGGAAAGAAAAACTTCTGCAGCTGAAGTAGCCTTACATTTCCACAGGAGGGGGTGGAAGAACAGGGGGAGGAGGGGTAGTGTGTGAAGTTTCAGAGCTGAACGACAGCCTTGCTGTATGTCAGCGCACCATGGGATGCTCATGGAATAGGCTGAGCCGCAGGTTGCCAGTGTAATGCAGCTTCGTAATGACAAGGACCTTGCTATGTGGGCCATGTTTGGTGCCCTTCTCTAGTTTATTATCCTAGCAGAGGCATGCAGTTCCCTCTGTCACACCCATGCCCCAGGTGCTGTACTCCTCCCCCTGCCAGTGGACTGTGTTAAGGTGAGCAAGGCTCAGCCTTCCTGTCTGGGAGTTTAGTCTTACTTTTAGAGGCAGTAAGGAAAACTTTGCAAGCTGCTACCAAGACACTGAACTTCAGTTTGCGTTGCCTGGACTAGGTGTAATCATTTGTAAATTGATTGAAATTGGTGATCCAAGTCAGAATAGGGTGAAAGTAATGTGTTCCAAAGAAGTTAAGATATACCTGAGGGGAAAAGGAGTTACCTCTTCTATGTATGCCGCAGACAAATCATCTGTGTAACTAAATGTGAAGTGAAATTATGATGATCTCTATGCTTCCAGACTTTAAAGACTAGAGTTCTTTAAGTCTTTTCTTTTACTGCACACTTTACAGCAGGCTATCTATTCCCTCTCCCCTTGTAGGCTAGAGTCAAAATAAGAAATTCTAAAAAACCCACAAAACATCAACAAAAAACTTATTGGTTTTTTTTTTTTTTTCCTGCCTTAAGAGCCTTTTCCTGGTGTCTTGGGAAGAATTGTCTCTGTTGGTGGGACATTGCCCAAGTTTTTTGTAAATCCAGAGAGAAAATAAAAAATCTGTATTGCAACTCCTAATCCTCAAAAATGCTAAATATTTGCCACCTGCCATCATCTTCGAAGAACTACTGGTGCTCAGCGAATTCTGCAAGTCCTGTTATGTTTTTTTTTTCCTAGAGATGCAAACACAAATTTAGTTGCATATGTATTCAAGAGGGGAAGAAAACAAACTCCCTAAAGCAATCTGGTGATTCTCAGAATAAATTCACAAGAATGTAGCCTGAAATTCCCGTGGGTACCAGGTTACTTTTAATTGTTGCGGCCTCTTGTAGTAGTTGCCATGGTGGATATTTTTCTTTGTGTATAGGTCTTTTCCAGCAGTTTCTTATGTGGCACTCTGCTTATTCCTTCTTTAAGACAATAAACTTCATTGACAAATCCAGTTCTGATTCCTCTCTCTGGGTTGATTCTCTTAGTCTCTTCCCAGTTTATCAGTATCCGTATGCCAATTATAATTCTGATTTTCAGTTTGTACATTGGGATTTTTGTCCAAAGTAGCATGTATTTTATTTTGCAATGTAGTTACAAGACTCAATACTTAGGAATCTGACATGTAACATTTATACATTCATTTTATTAGTGTGACAGAGGTCTGTTAGAATTCTTTTGCACTTTGAAGATTGACTTTGAGTCCCAGTTGAATGTTTTCATTTAGTGTGAAATCTGCTGACATCCCTATTTATCTGAGTGGATGTTTTTTCACCTTCAGTATGCCTCAGCTCATGGAAGACTCTGAGACCTAGGAGACATAGGTCAGTCAGACATATTTGCTGCCAACCATAACCAACCCTGGATAAGGAAGGTTATTCAGAAGGATGGCATTGGTTGTTGTCCTAGAAAAGCAAATGCATCTGCAGCTGGTGAGAAAACAAACAAACACTGGAGCCCATTTGCTGGCACATGAACTAATGCATCTCTTAGTTGTTGAGCCAGTGCTAACCACAGTATGCTGGCATGGGCGTATGTTGAATCCTGGTAAAGATAAATTCACACAATTCACAGGGGTAAATTTCTGACACTACTGGCATTTTGACAGCTGAGGATTTGCCTTGTTATTACACAGCCTAGTAACTTCTAAAATGTTATACTACACTGTTCACCTCAGTATTCCCTCCAGGAAGGTGTCATCACTTTATCAGGACTCTGGAGATACACTGTACACAGTTTGCTTTTTTTCTGGCTAATGAGGTAACTCGCACACCAGTTTAGTGAGAGTTTGTAGAGCTGCTTCTAGTTCCTGAATAAACTGTTGTTTTAGGGAAAAAAAGGGCTGCTGACTTTTCGCCTCTTCAGTTCCCAGCCTCCTCTGAAAATAAAACAAACAAGACAAAAATCTAGGAGCTAAACAGAGACAGAAAAGTAAAAGAAGGAAAAAAAAAAGTGGAGCAGCTGATCAGTTTGCTACACAAAGCTTCTCAGTATAGAGCTGTCAGCAGCTCAGCTTTTAAGCTGGCATCTGTTGGCACATCTCCATTAAAGTCAAAGCCATTTAGGTCAGGAAGGCTTGATTCACCAAAACCGAGGTGTCTCTGCCAGCTCTGAGCTGGTCCCAAAGTGCAGTCTGCTGTCTCATCCATTAGCCACGACTGGCTGCTAGTCAAGCCCCTCTCCACGTTTTTGCCAGTTAAGTCTCTTCTTCCTCTGTGTATATGCTGGGATAGAGAGAAACAGAGCCTGGCAGCTGGCAGGGTGGCACAGAGAAGCATGCATGTCTTCGGATGTGATGCTGGAGCAGCAGTGGAGAAGAACAGAGCACAGAGCATACAGACTCCTTTCTAGCACAGCTGGGTGAGCCGTTGGTTGGTTATTGGTTGTTTTTTCTTTATTGTTTTTTCTTTATTCACTATTCTTTTTGAGGACAGGTGGTTCATTTTGCTGCATGGTTTCAATGTAAAGTTCCTGTGTGATACTAGTGCCAGTGCTCAGGTGTTTCATCTGCATGTTTGCAGAGGAGCCTGAACCAAAAGGTGTAAACACATGTATTTTTATGCATCTGTTTTGCTCCCTGCCAGGGAAGACCAGCTGGACCAGCTGCCTGGTTAATATGTTCTTCCTGAGCCAGCCTCCCAACAGTTAAACCCAGCCCTGGAACTGGGGGAAAGTACTCTGCTGCCTTCCAGTTTTGGTTCTATCCTGGAGGACACTGCAGGAGCCTTGTAGGGAAGGAGGGTCATGTGGGTGCTGAACACAGTAATGGTGGCTCTTGACCCCTGAAGCAGGTGGGGAGAGCCTGAGGGTTCCTGAAACATGTAGGAGCTAAATGTTTTCTGAGCAAGGTCATAGGTGTGCAGTACATTTGTTGGGTCTTTTATTTTTATTGGGGCAGTGTGTGACAATCCTAATGCTTTCAAGAGACCAGTCTCTGTGTTTATGCATGCCAGTAATATCCATTGTGGGGAGGATCCTTTGGATATGCCCTGTGGTGAGGGCCAGGTTTTCACTTTCTAGGCGTGGTGACATTAATGTGGTGAGTGTTCCTTTGCAAGCACTAACCCTTGCCATAGCAATGTATGAAGCCTGAGGTCAAAATGGAATCAAACCTGAAGTATTTTTAGCAAGACATTTGTACTTCAGGTGGCAGTGGGCCAGCATGTCTGTGTAATAAAGTACATGCTGTCTCTTGGAAGGGCTGCAGTCCTGTCTCTGCATGTGGCGGGACTTCTTGTTCTAGTGCTGTGATCCTGTAATGACAATTGCCTTTGCTGTATACAAGCCTACAGAAAAGGTGTTTTCTGAATGCTTTAGCTGCTAGCTCCCTATTTTACAATCAGTAGGAATTATTTTAATGAAAGAAAAAGACAAATTATTTCAGGAAAAAAGAGGTTATTTTTGAACAGCAGTGTGCATTTCAGCCCCTGAAATTGACTTTGCATATGTATTTTATTGATAACTAATAGGGGATTATAGGGATTGTTTGTTACTTTTAACTTTGCTCCTCTCAGTGTGATGTGACAAGGTTGAGGTACTTTTTAATAGACACTTGGTGGTTACTCTAGTAACCTAGTGGATACCATCCTCTCTTTGTATGTCCTGGATGATGCTGTGCTTGTGAGACACCCATTGAATTGAGTTGCAGTAAAGTGCAGCTGTGTTAGTCCTCAAAGAGGGATCAACTTCAAAGCATGTCTTTGAAGAGAATATGTATGTAGGACTTCAAAGCTGATTAAACCATTTGAAGTAAAATAGCGCACCGAGTCATCTGCTAGGAAAGGGCATTATTTTTATTTTATTTTTTATTTTTCTCCCCTTCCTACAGTTGTATCTTGGAAGAGCCCTGGAGCTGAAGGTAACTGGCCAGGTAAATTATTGCTTGAAGTGCTTTTGTGCTCACTCTCTCTTGGCCCTGACGAAGCTTGTTTGGAGCTGCAGCAAAGCTGCAGCACAACTGATCCTAGCCTGTTTGTGTAGTCAGGTCATTTGTAGCAGGAACTGAGTCATTGTACCCCACTGCTGCTGGTATTTCTTCACTTTCTTCTGTTGGGCTGCTCCTTTCAGTGCTGGGCTGTTCAAGCACAACTTTTCAGGTCTTTTTAAACAAAATTCAGACTGTGCCACTGCTTACATCTGGTCTGCTCTGAGATGTGAAAGGTTATAATTCACTGAACAGCCACATCTTTCCAAAGGGTTGGAGAGCATGGATTTGTTTGCACAGGGCAGGACACAGAGGGTGGAGTGGAGGAGTGGGGGCAGGCACCTGACTGTTTCTGCTTTGTCCCTGCTATGCTTATGAGGGGCTGTTGAACTAGTATTAGAGCATGCTTTTCATGGACAGAGTTGATGGTTATGGAAGGAATGCAGTCCTGTTTCAGAACTGGGAGGAGAAGGCTTGGAGTGAAAATATTTAAAACAACAGGGCCAGCAGTGTCCGGCAGTGGGTGATGATCAGATTCAGTGTGGCTCCCCAGTGGATGCCATACCCCTGCAGAAAACAACGCTGGATCTGGCCCTAGCTTCTGCATGCCAGAATGTCTCTCCACCCTTCCTTACTTTTAATCCTTGCTGCGTTTTGCTCTGATGAGTTTTGCTGGCAAATGCCTTACACAGCCTGCCTTATGTTAAATGCATTCACATTTATTTGAGAGAAAATGTTGGTTTTCCTCCTGTTCCCTTCTCCTGTCTTTCCATAAAGTCTGTGAAGGTTCCAGCCCTGTCTTAATCCAGGCTCCCCTGCAATTGGTGTTACCATTGCACTCCCTCCAGACGTGCATGCCAGATGAATTAGTGTTCCTTGGGGAAGGAACATATGCATCATGGGGAGTCCATGTGCCACAGAGCATATGCTGTGCATCAGTCTGGTAAAAGTGAAATGCAGTGGCAAGCTGGGATCAGTGAAGTGGCTTCAACGAGGACAGCACTTAGGCTGAGTTGTCACATGCTGCCACTCAGTGTCAACTCTGAACATCACTTCTTTGTTAGCAGCTGGGCCAATTTCTCCGTGCTTTTACTCCATGAAGAAAATGCTAATATGCATTTCTTTCTTGGGACAAAGCAAAGAGTTTTTTTCTCCATGGATTTGCTGCAAAATTAAGAGCATACTGAGGTTGAAGGAATCATAAACTCACATTCAGTCTGAGGTTTCTTCTTGTGGCCTAGTTGGCTGGGAGGGTAGAGCACTGAAATAAGGAGACCTTGCTGTGTTTTTTCTGTAAATTACAACCATTCTTCAGTCAAGCATTGCTGTGTAACGTTTCAGTTTTGGTGGTACATGGAATGGGAGATGGGGGGAAGTAAGTGAATCTAGAATATTTTCAGATCAAGTGTGCTAAGTGCTGAGCATGGCAAGATTGAGGTAGCTTGGCATTGGGAGCTAAATTGCTGTAGAACTGGTCTATAATGGAATAAGTGAAGAAAACAGTATAAAATGCCTGGCAGTTATGGTATATTACAGGCTGGAAAGCCTGGCAGAGCGTACAGTCTATAGCTTACAGTCTATAGCTTACACGTTTTATCTGTGAGCTTGGAGAGGTGTTTGCTGCTGTTAGAAAGTATTGCATTTACCACAGCAGCTGCTTATCACATTCCTGTAATTTCTGCGGGTTATGGTGATCACAGCTTCTGTGCATTCTGTGTGGGTGTGGGGATGCTTTGACAGAAGGAGAAAGGATGCATCAGGAGTACATTTCTGGGTGCAGAAATACCAAGGTCTATAAACCTGGTTTCTGACCACAGTTCATGTGCTGTGATACTAGAGACGTCTGGAGTTTTTTGTTAGCTTCTGTTTTCTTTGTTTTCTGACAGCAGAGATTAATGTGTCTCTGGATAAAAATCAGCAGCCATTGCTGGACAGGCAATTACCAGTAATATTACAATCCCTTTTGGCCTCAAATCTAGGATTAGGGGAATATAATCTATTACATTTTTCAGCCTGCGATTTTCTCATTTTTATGTGATAAAGAGTAAAGCTGCATGAGAAATCCATGTCCAGCCTTGCTCAGTACCGCAAAGCCCTCTCTTGGCACTGTTTTGATAGTAATGCTGCTGTGGATTCTTTATGTGCAGAAACTGTAGACTGCAGAAGAGAGACCTATTTTCAACCTTGATTACGCTTAGCTCTTTATTGGAATTCATTATAAGCACTTTGTCGAGTGAGGCAAGTATTACTGAGTTCGCAGATTAGTAAACTGAGGCGTGGAGGGAAAATGATGCACCTGGAAAACATGGAAAGTAAGAAGAGACACGTCAGCCTTTTTCCCATGAGTAACACCACTTGGACCCTGCTAAAATACCCTGTCCTGAGGGCTGCTTGCACAGTAGCCATGCACAGGGCATCTGCCTTTCCTAAGCCCTCAGTGATATGAGCACTGAGCCTTCAAGCCACCTAAAGCCTCTTGAGATCTGAAGTTTCACTCTACTGCTAAGAATCTGTCATTTCCCCTGAACAAGACTCTTATGTTACAGACAACCTGTATTGATTTGACAGCCTTTTTGTAGTTCATGCTTTTGTATGAAATACAAAAAGTATTCACTTAGTACTTAGTTTTTTTACTAGGTACAAAAAGTACTTACTTAGCCCCCCCTTTGCACTAAGTAATAAGCTAATCAACTGTCAGAATTAACTATTGAAATAGCAGAAGGAAGCATCCCTTGTTGTTTGATGTGTGTACAGGCACCCTCAGTCAGGATGAAGCTTTAAATTGGAGAAGTTGGAAGATGGGTTTTCTTATGCAGCCCTGTTGACTAGTTTTGGCAAGCAGGGGAAAGAACACACCCTCCCTCTTGCTGGGTGTTCCTCCCAGCCATGGCTCTGAGGGGCAAAGCAGAAGCTGGGAGCTTCTGTACTGTTAATTTTACTAAGTGGCAAATGCTGTCACTTCCTTTCTTTCTAAACTTGTGGTGGTTTGTGGTAACGTTGACTCTCCTAGTGCATTGGTTCCTAGTAGGGTGCAGATGTTTCTTGTCAGCTTTGGCCATCTTTCACGGCTAAAAGTACTACCTTTAATAAAGAGCAGTGGTGAAAGAGGATTGTGATTTGTTGTGAGGTAAGGCTCTGTGTGTTGGCATGGCTTTTGAAGCAGCATTTGTACATGAAAGACTCTGTAGATGTGTTAGCTCACCTGGGTATGCCTTGCTCTTGTCAATTATTAGAGATGCAAATTTGGAGCAAGTCGTACTTGATTTGAATGGACAAGGTGTTGCTCAGGGCTTGTGTCAGGGTACTCTGTCATTTGCTTTCTTTACAAGCTTGGTATAGACCAAATTTTGAGAATTTCAGACATTGGTTAGAGGTTTTGGATAGTGCCAAGGAGTCATTTTCCACAACAATGATGTCAGGAGGGGCTTTTTTTCTTTCCTATGATAACCAATGGCCAGTAAAATATTAGTGTTGTTGGAATTGTATTTACAGTATTAATTTCCTATTAGGCATTGAGACTGATTCCCTTTTGTTGTAGCACTGTTTTATTTACACTGAAATAAATGCAAACCAATGCAAATCCCCAGTTCTTGCAGGAACAGATTAGATTTCTGTTTTCCCCAGATACTTGATAAAGAAGTTGTACCCACAGGGTAGATGTGTGATATTTCTGATGCTGTAGCAGCCCTGAAAGGATGGAAGCAGAGGTAAAATGGGCAAATCTCCATTCTGTACATGTCCTTCTCTTAAACAATGGATGAGGAGAGTTAGGAAGCAGGTGATGATTTGTGGCACGCAGAATGCCAAATACTTTTATTTTAAGCACACCTTATATAAAAATCTCATCTTTGAGGAGTTAATAAGTGACTAGCAGACATCTGAGTAAATGGGTAGACTACTGTTACTGGAGCACAGCAATCAGTTGTTTTAACCATGACTTGTCAAATTATTTCACACCACTGAAAATTACAGTGGTGTGTGAAACCGTGGTATGTTGTTTAAATTGCTGTGTGTTCAAAGTGATCTTTAACTCATTCCACTCATATCTGCCCTGTGCATGACCGTTGCTCATTAGCATTATCATTCATTAGCCCTGTGTAAATGGGGTTTTAGTAGAAAGAATTTCTATATAGTTTAAAAATATAGAAATAAAACCAGAAATGCTGTCAAGTGCACACACATACACATACGCAGAGCTGAGATTTTGTGAAAATTTTCATGCCAGTGTCAGAGAAAAGCTCTTCTAAAGTTAAAAAGCTGGCCTTTGTGTTTGTGAGGGTGCACATTTTGGTGTGGCGGGCTCTTGCCTTTTTCATGGGAGAAGTAAAGCAGTCACACAGCTCAGCCAGAGCTTTCCTATTGTAATAGAGGTGGGAAGAAATCTGTAAATGCATGATTTATCTGAAGGGCCGTGGGATTGCCATGCTGAGCATCTTGACTTTGAGCAGCCTGTGAGGGAAATAATTGCCACCATGAGGGAGCAGGAGGGAAGCAGGAAGTTCTCCAGGCTATCATGGGTGGTTTGTGTCTCACATAATCCAAATTTGGCTCCTTGCTCTGAGTCCTTCTTTTTCTGTCAATGCCTTCCCATGGACTGTCTGCGGTACATGGGCAACACAGAAGCCACTGAGAGTTCTGGTGATATTATTTTAGATTAAGGAATTGTGTTGTTTCCAGGACAACTGAGGAAGAATGAGGAAGGGACTTGCTCTGACTCAGCTTGGAGTAACTTGGATCACCCTAGCTTAATCACTGAAAAATGGTTAATTTCCTACTTATAAAGAGGTCTTTTCAAGTCAAGTAAACAATTGGTTTAAAAAAATACTAATGCAAGAAGTAATCAGGTGCAGTTATAGGCTGATAATAGCAAGGAGCTCTCTCTGAAGTGAGCCCAAGTTGAAGATACTTTGCACAGTCAGAAGGAAAGTCCATGTTCGGCTGTCTGTTAAACACTCTTAGCTTCTGCTGACTGCTAAGTGAATGTCCCTGTTCTACACTTCTCCTTAAATTAAGAGGATTTTGTTCCATTGTGTCATCTTGCCGTTGTACAGTTAATTGTCTTCTATTCTAAGAGGAAACTCTAATATCTTATTTTTCTTCTTTCCATATTCTTTTCATCTCATAGCAATGTTGAACTACAGAATGTGATGTTAGACTCCAGTGCAGCCATGGGAAGCAATGAGCTTCAGGAGAAAGATGCCACTGGAGCCCCTGGCCATGATCTCAGCAATGGCAGCAGCAGCAATTTGGAAGCAGCCAGGCGCCTGGCTAAGCGCCTCTACCATCTGGACAGATTCAAACGCTCTGATGTGGCAAAACATTTGGGTAAAAAGTATGTGCTGATATGAGGCCTTTTGCCACATTTTTATTGATGGTTCTGGAGGGGTTCACTCTTGAATGATAACCTTTGCTTATTTCTTCTCTTTTCTTTAGCAATGAATTCAGCAAGCTTGTGGCCGAAGAATATCTTAAATTTTTTGACTTCACAGGCATGACACTGGACTGTTCGCTCAGGTACAATTCCATTTGTCAACTTTATGTTCTTATTTTAGGAACAGTGCTGTTTGCAGTGTTATCCTGATTAACATGGTTGTCCTTTTGGGATGTAAGAAGATTAAGATGACTGTTACCTATTTTGGGGACAGAGCTTTCCTCTTTTGTTTGACTTGACATGCTGTCATACTACAGTGCATCTGGAGTGGTGGCCACGTGGAGAGGGAAATATGTGGGTGGACCTGCTTAGGGATGGTCCTTGATACAGAGAAGCTGGAGAAAAGTGCCCAGTCACTCACAAAACAGAGGACTTGTAGTCTGCCAGGTGCCAGTTAGGAATTACAGTGTTACTTGCAGCCAGTCTCCGTAGACTTTCTGGCTGATGCCTTTTGGAGCTTACTCTGCTTTGCTGCAGTACACTAAGACCAGGGTTTGGTGTGGCTCGACAGCTCCCCTCCCTGTGTTTCCCTGAGGAATCCAGAAATGTGCAGAACAGCAAAAGCTTCTATGTGGAAAAGGTTGTAGTGAGTTTCGTAATTGTCATTGTGTGTGTTTAAAGACACAGCCCTTCCATTTTCTTTCCTTTTTACACTGGAATCAGACTTCAGCAATGTTTATTTTCAGTAATTTTTTTTTATTCAGGTGTCAAAAAACCAAATTTGTATAGCAGTGGCCTGTTAGCACAGTTGCTGGTGTTCTGGTGTTTAAGGGGATTTAAATGAGTTTAACTCATTTGACTGAGGTTACTTAAGTGGGAATTTTTTTTTCCTAATGAAAATATAGGAGGTGTGCATACACTTCTTAGCCCCTTTGCAAGTGCATTTCTGGGGGGTCTGATGCCATGAGACCGTAGCAGATCCAAGGCACCACAAAGTTCTGCCTGCTGAAGTCGGTGGAAATGGAACATGCCTGCACAAGCATGAACCACCTGGTCCTGAGGCAGGAGGAGTGGAGCCAAGCTGGAGCACCTGCTTATCATGAGTGGGAGCTGCTGGGCAGTGGGAGGTCTGCTGCTCGTTCCAGGTTTTAGCACCCCTGAAGCGTGATGCTAAATATACCCTTTTAAATTGTGAAATCCAACACATAATTGCTTTGTGGCACATATTTAGAAGGTCTCTGCTCCCTGTAGATTTCCTGTTAATAGTTATGACCTTCTCTAAAATGTGCCCAGGCCCATGTAGGACTTAAACAAGCCAAGGGGTTGTTGAGGTTTCAAGAGTAGCTGCAGTAATTGTCAGCTCTATGCCCTAAGCATGCAGCGGCAGTTGGGGACGAAGAATTGTTGCAAAGCCTGAGGAAACTGAGGCATGTTACCTCATGCTTGGCAGAGAGTGAGAGGTAACAGTGCTGTTGTTGTTGGCTCACTGGCAAGCTGTGGTTCAATGAGCATTTTGTAGTTCAGTGCCTTGAGCTGGAAGGCCATGGCTGTGAGAATGATAAACTCCCATCTGACCCTGATCCTATGTGGGATCTGCTGCTCCATCTGGATCCTCATAAGTCTGTGGGGCCACATGGGATTTATTCAGAAATACTCAGAGCTGGTTGGTGTCATTGTCAGATCTCTCATAATGATTTTGGAATGGTCTTGGGCATCTGGAGAGGTCCCAGTTGACTGGAAACTGTTTAACCTTCAAGAAGGGCAAGAAGGATGACCCTGGAAACTATAGGCCTGTCAGTCTCACTTCAGTGCTTGGTAAAAATATGGAGAAAATTATTCTGGGAGGTGTTGAAAATACCTGAAAGACAATGCAGTGATTGGTCACAACCATCGTGGCTTTATGAGGATAAAGTCTTGCTTATCCAACCAAATTTCCTTTTATGATAAGGTAACCCACTTAGATTATCAAGGGGTGCCAGTTGACGTGATATTTTAGTATTTCAGTAAAGCTGTCGATACTGTCTCTCTCAGGACCCTTTTGGAGAAAACGTCCAGCCCACAGCTGGATAAACACATCATGTGGTGGGTGAGCAGCTGGCTCATGGGTTGGGCACAAAGGGCTACAGTGAATGGTGTGACATCAGACTGGAGACCTGTCAATAGTGGGGTTCCACAGGATGCCACCTGAGCACTTGTGCTCTTCAGTGTCTTCATAAATGACTTGGACACAGGGCTTGAACATATAATAAGTAAGTTTGATGATACTAAACTGGGAGGAGCCATTGACACCCTCAAGGGAAGAGAGGTCCTTCCTGCAGGGAGACTTTGATGAGTTAGAGGTCTGGGGAACTACCAGCTGTGAAATTTAATAAGGGCAAGTGCTGGATTCTGCACCTGTGGTAGACTGGGAAATGAGCTGCTGGAGAGCAGTGTAGTGGAAAAAGACCAGGAAGTCCTTGTGGAGGGCAAGTTGAATATGAGTGAGCAGTACTCTGGCAGCCAGGAAGGACAGCTGTGTCCTGGGGTGCATCAGGCACTGCATCACCAGCCAGGCAAGGGAGGGGATTATCCCGCTCTGCTCTGCACTAGGACCGCCTCACCTTGAGTGTGGGGGCAGTTCTGTTCCATCCAGTGTAAGAAGGATATGAAGCTACCAGGAAGTATCCAGAAAAGGGCCACAAAGATTGTGAAGGGCCTGGAGAGGAAGCCAAAGAAGAAGTGGCTGAGGTCCCTTGGTCTGTTCAGCCTGAAGGAGACTGAAGGGAGACCTCATTGCAGTCTACAACTTTCTCACAAGGGGAAGAGGAAGGGCTTGCACTGATTTCTTCTCTGTGGTGGCCTGTGACAGGACCCAAGGGAACAGCTTGAAGTTGTATCAGGGGAGGCATATGCTGGACATTAGAGAGAGGTTCTTTATGCAGTGGGTGATTTGGCACAGGAGCAGGCTCTCCAGGGAAGTGGTCACAGCACCAAGCCTGACAGAGTTCAAGAAGTGTTTGGACGATGCCATCAAGCACATGGTGTGATCCTTAGGGATGTCATGTGCAGAGCCAGGAGTTGGACTTAATGATCCTTATTGGGTGCATTCCATCTCAGTGTATTCTGTGTTCTCGGGTCCTCCTGGTGGGCAGAAACTCATCCCTGTGGCCCTTGGCTGCAGCATTGTACTCTGAGAGTGAGGAAACTGCTTTGTTTATTTAGCAAATATTCTCTCATCAGTTGCCTGTCCAAGTCAGCTTCCAAGGGGGTAAATGTGTTGCAGAGGAGGAGAAGGTGTAGGTCAGTGGTGCCTGGCATGGGCAGGGGGTGTTGCTGGAAAGAGCTCAGACTGGGGTAGCAGACAGAAAGATCGATAATTCTCAAAATGTGCCCTGGGAACTGTTGTGGATTTAGGAACAGTATTCCCCAATTTAATGTCCCTACTGAAACACTCCAAACCATGCACCACTTGCTCCCCTTCCCCCTCCCCCTCTCCTTGGGTCATCTGGAGAGGAGAACTGGAGACACAAAAGGCAAAGATAAAAAGTTGAGATAAGAACAATTTACTGGAAACAGTAAATGACACAAGAAATGAAGGGTAACAGCAACAATATTAATAACAGAGTGTACAGGAGAGGTGAATGATTCATGTACAAGTGCTCACCATGTGTAAACCAGCAATAGTGCAACCCCTCCACCAGGGCACCGGACCAGAAGGGATGCCTCTGCCCACAACCCCTACACATGACCTGAAGTGGTACAGAGTAACATCAGGCATGCCCCTCCTGGCTACTGCAAAAATTAGCTGTCCTGACCAGAATCAGTATGTTTTCCACCCATTATGCTCTACCATCTATACCGTGTCCAGGTCCTACACCTCCCAGCTACATATATGTGTGTGTGTATATATATAAACACAAGCATGGGTATCATTTCCATAGTCAGTGGCTGTCCTTTCAAGATGTCTGTTGAATTCATTTAGTCCAAGACTGTATATTCTGTCTGTTCTAAACATGTTCCAGGGCAGGAGGGCTGCTGTTCTTTCGGCTGATTGCTGTCTGCATCGGGAGCCCATGACCAGTATATCTGGAGCAGTCCATTGTAGTTATGGCATACAGTGGCAGTATATAACCCATTGAGTGTCCTCGGGTCCTTGAGCAAAACCAATCCCATGGATGGATTTGCTTTTGCAGAAAGTCAGGACCAATACAGACCATGTTCCCTAACACATTTCTTGTACATACCACAGGGACTTCATCCCCTGCTACAGTGCATAGAAGTTTTTATTGGGCAGAACCAGCTTGATTGGTAGGGCCTCTTGTATTAACTAACCAGGTAGCCTTTGCTAAATGCACATCCTCATGTTTGAAGGTGCCACCACCCATTGCTTTCAATGTCATTTTTAACAGTCAGTTGTACTGTTCAGTTTTCTCAGAGGCTGGTGCATAAGAGGTAATGTGTTGTACCCACTCGCTCTGGCCCATGTGTTTGTGGGGCTGTTTATGAAATGAGTCCTGTTACTCCAGCTCGGTTCTTTCTGGGGTGCCATGTTGCCACAGAAGTTGCATCTTAAGGCCCATGATGGTGTTTTGGGCCCTGGTGTGAGGCACAGGGTTCATCTCCAGACATCCAGTGGTTGTTTCCACCATGGTAAGCACATAGCACTTGCCTTGGTGGGTTTGCAGCAGTGTGATGTGACCGGTTTGCCAGGCTGCCTGTTTGTATTTCGAGCATCACCCACCACCCCGGAGCGGCCTTGCCCTCTTGGCCTGCTCCATCGCAGCGCGTTTCACAGCTGGGGTGACATGAACCAGGTGTCTATGGTTGAGTCCACCCCTTGATCACAAGCCCACATGTACATCTCATCTTTTCTCTGATGACCTGAGGCATCTTGAGCCCACTGAGCCAGAAATAATTTGCTCTTATGCTGCCAGTCCCGACTGACCCGAGACGCTTTAATCTTGGTGGCTTGATCCCCCTCTCCATCGTCGCGATGTTCTATGGTAGCCTGACTCTGGGGCACATGTGCATCTCATGATGTACTGCAGCCAACTTCTCCACCTGGGCAGCAATTTCTTGCCACAATTCATCAGCCCAGATGGGTTTCCCTCTGCACTGCCAATTGGCCTTTTTTTGTCGGTCCAGCCACCCCAACACAGCATTTGCCACTGTCCAAAAGTCAGTGTAGAGGGAGATTGCTGGCCATTTCTTTCATTCAGTGACACCTAAAGCCAGCTGGATGGCTTTGAGCTCTGCAACCTGGCTTGATGCACCTTGTCCTTCAATAGCTTCTGTGACTCATCATATAGGGCTCTCTACAGCTGCTTTCCATTTTTATTTGTCTCTTTGATACAAAAGGAACTATCAGTTGTTACTGTGACGCAGATAGAAACACACAGTAACACATACAACAGGTGTTCAGGTAGAGAAGAAGAAAGGAAGAAGTCCTGTTTATTGTTGACCTCGTATATCTAAGTTGCTGGACAGTGATCAGAGATTGCACAGAGAAGTTACCACCTCTCTATCTTCACTGGTCACTTGAGAAGTCCATCAGGTGATATCTTTTACAAAGGAATGCAAACATGATTCTTGTTTATCTTACAATTGATGAGAACTGACTCCACTATACTAAAACAAATCAGAAGGCTTATTTTCAGGGACAACAATCAGTAAAGACAGTGTATTCGTTTTCATTCTTAGGTAGCTGATTGTATGGTGGGGCCTCCTCAGTATATGTCATCTTCTCTGATGATGATGATTATGGTAGTCTGAAATTTTCACCTTCAGGCCAATAAGAGATGACTTCCAAGATTCCTAGGTGATTGGGGTTTTCTATTCAAACTTGCTGTGTGGTCAGAGCAATTCAGTTACTCCACAGTGGTATGATGTACTCAAAGGGCTTTCCCTTTGACTATCCTGCCGAGCACTGGCAGCTGGGGTGCCAAGAGAAGCTGTGCTTCGTTTCCAGTCACTTCTGAGGTAGCTCCAACCCATTCATAAGTTGTCACTGTCTCTGTTTCAGTGGGGGTATAGCTGGCCTCAGATCCTTTGTATGTTGGAATGTTTGTATTCCCAACTCCAGAACACCAGGCAGGGGTTGTTGTTGAGTGTCCAGTGTACCTTTTGCCAGCGACTTCAGGAGGGACCATTCTTCCTGGCTGCACTGTGAAGCATCTTTTTTACATCCTGTAGTGTCCTTATTGGCTACTGCATGAGCAATCTCCTGTTTAATTTATTTAAAATATTATTATTGTTCAGTATCCTGCTAGAAATCATTCTTCTTTGGGATCACACGATAGAGAGATTTTATAATCTGACTGTAGTCTGAAATATGCATCCTTCAAAAACCCACAGAGCCTAGGAAAACTTGTGTTTCCTTCTTGATGGTTGGTGGGGACATAGCTGCTGTTCCATTGACCATGTCCATTGAAATCTTACGACATTCATCGGGCAATTTTACTCCTAAAAACTGATTTTTGTGGGCAGATCCCTTGACCTTACTTACCTGTGTGGCAAAACGAGCCTTCAGGAGGATTTTGATTGTCAAATCAAAATCAAAAACTTTCTCAAAAAGTTGCTGCTTTGGACAAAAATAATGCTTTCTCAAAAACTAAAAAAACCCAACTGCTGCTTCGTTGCCCTGCATGATCATCTTGTCAATATATTGCAAGTATTCTAGGACCTCACCCTTTTCCTCACTTCGTTTTCTAGTGCAGTCTGGTTTAGTCCTGGATAGATAATGGGTTCTGTTTCCACCCCTGGGGGAGTCAGTTCCAGATATATGTCACACTCCTCCAGGTAAGAAACTTAGGCCTGTACTCGTCTGCTAAAGGAGTGGAGAAAAACATGTTAGCAATATGGTACCACTTCATTGCTTTGACTCCAGCTCCTCCTGAAGTCCCAGCATTTTGGGCAGATTGGCACTTGGTGGTGTGACTTCATTCAGGCCGTGATGGTCTGTTGCTCCCTGGGCCAACACTGGCCATACAGGAACTGTTAAAGGTGAATGAGTCTTGCTGCCACTCCCTGGCTCTCCAGTTCGTGGATCGTCTTAGAGATGGGGTCACAGAGTCCATGTGCTGTGTTGTCATGGTTTCATTTCGAAACTGGGCGGAAACACCAATTTCTGTTCTGGTTTGATTTTCTTTTTACCTATTTCAAAGTTTTCAATCAAGAGCAAAGCAGGCTTGAGCTTAAAAGTAATAAGACTTTATTAACTAATATTAAAAGAAAGAAAAACAACAAGAATGAGGATGGAACCTTCAAAACACTCTTCCTCCCTCCCCACCCTTTCTTTTCTCCCAGCCTATGATGTAAAGAAAACAACACTCAGAAATCTCAGTCAGTTTTCCACTTCTGAAACAGTCTTTTTCAGTTCACTTAGGGAGGGAAACACCTCTCATTCACTATGGTAAATTTCTCCACAAGAAAACAGTTCTCTTGTAGATCCATTCTTCATGAACAGCAACCCCGGCATCCTTTTGCATTCATGAAATTCCTCCCATGTTCACAATTGTGTTTATGGGCCACATCGATATATAGGGTCTAGTTTAAAGATAAACATGTCCAAAACAAAGGTTCTCTTTGTCTTTGGGACCACCTTCACCTCCAAGGAACAGAGATTCACTTATTTTCTGAGGGCAAAGAGTCTTTTATCACTTCATCTCTCTGTTCAACTTCTCATGAAATCAACAGTCCCTTCAACATTTCATTCCTTTGCTCAGATCTACAACTTGAACTCTTTTATCTCCCCCATACTTCTTTATAGTTTAAAGGAAACATTTCAATATGTTATAACCAACCACCATAGTTTGCAAGAGTCTTTTACAGCTCAAAAGCAACTTCCCACACTCCTTCCACTTGGACTTTCACTCTTGACTGACTTTGATACTTCATGTGGTCTTTACACATTTACATTCTAATTTCTCTCACTGGAGAGAGGATGGAGGCTTTCTAAGTTCCATCTCTGCACCGATACACTGAAGGAGTTAAGAAGAAGCAGTATCTGTCCACGGTAGTCCATGGTGTCATGTTTCAAAGCCGTGCTGGGGGGGCTCTCAGAGGGTCCAGGCCCAGAAGGCAGCCACGGGAAAGTTGGGCAGATTTCCGAAATTCTCCTCCACCCCTCGTCTCATCAGGTGCTCTGGCCTGCCTCATCGTGCCTCCCCTTCCCCGCCCTCCTCAGCAGACACAGAAAAAGTAAAGTTCAGCCCGGGCCAGCAGCAGAACAAATTCCCTGCCGGTGGATGCTCCCAAATCAGCTGCCCCTGCCTGGCCCCCGTGGCCTTCCCCTGCCCCCACTCAGCCCAGGGCAGAGAGGGCAGAGGTGTGTGCTCTGACAGCCGGAGGGAAAGAGACCTGCCCGGGCTGCTTTCAAAGGGAATAAGAACGAGAAAATGCTTTCTCTTTGGTCCAATAAAATGCCAGTCTCCTACCAAGCCAGCTCACTTCCCTGGGCTGGTCAAACCAGGACAAGTGTCCTGCACGGGTGGTGCAGTATTGTCGATGGTGCAGTGATGTGGTAGTGACTGTATCTGTTGTTTGACTATCAGCAGTCCCAAAGCAGAGGAGTCCTCTGAGAGACCAGGCAAGATAGTCAGCGGTCTTAATTTCCTTTATCCTCACAGCAGCTATCCCAAAAATCCTAATAATGCCTCTCTGGGTCCTTGACCTACCCTCTTTTCAGGCAATCTGTGCCAAGGATGCATGGGCCCTCTGGGCCAGTCACAGTGGAGGGTTTTTGCCGTTCATTTCCAGTCATGCTCTCTCCAACTTCCAGAGCAGTCAGCAGTTGGGATCCCCTTGGCACCCCAGAAAGAGATGGATTCCATATGTCCCCACATGTCTTGATGGCATCAGGGTACATCATGTGCCATTGTGAACTAAAGCCTTACACTCCTGTGTGTCTGATGTGCCAGGGCACTGGATCCACACAGTCCAATAGATCTGGTTGTCCCTTTCTTCTGCCTTGTTGGGGCCTCTGTAGTTCTAGTAATACTACATGTTTCTCACTTCTTGTAAAAGGTCCCTTCAAGAGGATCAGAAGTAACCTCAGCCCTTATATTTAAAATTAGCTGTGTCCTGGCCAGAACCAGGATGGGAGCAAAAAGCAGGAAGGACAGAGAAACCCTGTGGGGATTCACTTATATCTACTTGTGAATTGGATTATTTGCAATATATTTCGTGTGAAATTAAGTTATTACCAGGCATATCACACTCTGTGGGTGTGATATTGTTGCAAGTGCAGACTGTCTCTGACCTTATATCAGAGAGAAAAAAATTAAAGTTTGTGCATCGAGATAGATGTGAATGTTCTAGCAATATAGAATGTTCTGTTCCACTCAGATCTGGTGTTACTTTCAGTCTAATGGGATATTGAAAAATTGTCTCAGTCATTCTCTATGTCTTCTTACTTTAGATCCAGAAGTTTAGTGTTTTCAGTATTTACTTAGAAGCATCCCGATGAATGAATGCAGGTCATCTTTGGCTGTGAGATGCATTTTTCTAGTGGGAAGAGCAGGAATGTGGTTAAGAGGAGGGGTGGTTAAGTAGGAGAAGTGAAAGGTGTGTACTTCCTGCGCAGGCTTGCTGGCTGTATCCAGTGAGTGTGCCCAGATGTGCACCAGCCCTTCACCCTGGCTTGTCATGAGCAAGAACCTCAGGAGGGTCAAGTTACTCCCCTTGCTGTTGAAGGTCAGTGGGAGATGTTGCAACTCCTCTGCCCTTTTGCTCAGATATTATCTGCAGGTCAAGTAGTCACACTCCCTGACTGATGTGGTCATGGCCACTGATAAGGACCACACATTTGGTGTTAGCTGTGAGTGCTGTGGACTTGCTTGGCTTCACCACCTGGAGTACCTTCTCTGATTTGGAGAGCAGTACTAATGAAGTTAAAAGGTGCAGGCGTGGCGGGCAATTAGAAGAGAATAGGGAACATCCTGGATATCTTATCATGCATGAAAGCCACGTGTTCCAATTCCTTGCCCAAATAAAAAAATTAAAAAGTAAGAACAGCTCTTTCAAATGGTGGAATTACTTATTATTTTTAATGCAGCTCACCAGAGCCTGGCTAGCTCAAAGGACAACAGTGCTGTGCCAGGTGTGGGGAACAGCTGTGGTATGGGGTTTCACCAGCAGCTGAACCTTTAGAACCGCTTGCTCTACAGTGCAGGGTCTGCCAGCCACGTCAGGGGTTGGATAAAGGAGAAGGAGGAGGCTCTTTGTAGGAGGTTCCAGCAGGAGAGGTTTATTGGAGCTGAAGGGGTCATGAACAGGAGAGGCCCTGAGCCCTGCTGGGCACAGGTTTAAAAACTGCAGCAATTCTGGGGGTGGGTACAAATCATAAACCAGTGGGGAAGCATCAGGGGTGGGGTGAGGAGGGTCAGGGCACTGTCCTGAGGCCAATGACAGAAGGTGGGGGAAGAACAGGTCACATGTCCCAATGGGGTGTCAGGATAGGGAGGCCCCAGGAACACCCCGGGGGGGGAAACACTGGAAGGATTGGCTCAAGGCAGGAGTGACATGGAAGGGACCAGGACAAGGGGCAGGGTAATAATGATAGATGGGGAAGGGACTAGAACAAAGGGAGGGGATTGCCATAAAGGGTAGCTTAGGGGGGGATACAGCTTTCAGGGATAAACCAATTTGGGGGTACACGTGGGGGAACACCAGAATAAACCATCAACATTAAAACCATAAACAATAAATTAACAGAATAAAAAAATATGAGCTGCAACAATTTTGTATATTCTGTGGCTAAGACTGGTGGTAATTTAAATCTTCCTTCATTTACTATAATGCTGGAGTTAACTGCACATGGAGTGATAGTCTAATTTCCTAGAAAGGCTCCTTGGAACCGAATGTGTGCTTACATACTTCTTGCTGTGATGTGTGCTTTGCTCTTTGCGCTGTGAAGCAAGGAGAGATTTATTACCATAATTTTATTTTTTTTTTTTTTTTCCACTGCACTTTTAGGAGTTTCTTTAAAGCCTTTTCACTTATTGGAGAAACTCAGGAACGAGAGAGAGTTTTAATCCACTTCTCGAGCAGATACTACCAGTGCAACCCTAACACCATTTCCTCTCAAGGTAACTTTGTTTCTGATACTGAGGTCTTTTCCTTGTTGCTGTCTTCCTTCATTCTCAACTTCAATAGCCATACCCTCTATGCCTGGAAAATGAAGCTATGTAGTCACTGTACCACACTTTAGAGGCTGTCTCTGTTAAGCATCAAAACCTCAGAAGAAATAGTGTTCAGGCCTTCTCAGTGTAAATCCTCCATTGTGGCACCTCCAGATTTGTCCTTAGTTGTAGTTTCTGGTCTCACTGGCTTCGGAGTGTGGATACTTTTACTCCAGCTGTGCTTGTGGACAAGAATAGGTCCCATGTCAGGTGGAAGAGAGGCTGTTTGCTTTCTGCGCTCCATTCAGCGCTTGTGTCTGCATGCACTGGCATCAGGCATGCCAGTTCTTGCCAGTTGTGGGGGTGAATTTTGGGTGCTGTATCCAGACCCTGGCATGGGTTCATCTCGAGCAGCTAACATCAGTCAGAGTGCTCCTCCTTGCCAGTGTTTTCAGTCAGTTTGGAAATAGATGATGGAAACAAACAAGCACATAGATGAAACCTGAGAAAACTGGGATTGCATAAGAGAACAAGCTGTCTGTTGGCATAACTGCTGTATTCAGCCAGACATGCTGGCAAAGCCATGTGGCCCTGTGGTTGTGGCACACGCTGATCACACACTGAAGGAGGAGGATGAAAAAGAAGGCAATCGTAGGTTTAGCTGTACCTTTAGTTTCAAGTGTAAGTGAGAAGGAGCTGCTATGCTTGGAGGTCCCACTGCACCTCCTTACCCCTTGCTTTGTGACCTACCCCTGTTGCAGTGAGATGATGTTTGAGCACTTCACACCTCTTCAGCTTTACTGGCTGTCATGCAGGGGAGGGAAAGAGCTAGGAGTAAGACAGGATCTCCTTCTGTGCTGTCTCCATCCTCTGCCTATTGCCTTTCTTATTTCAAGACACTGTAGGTGGTCAGGTAGAACAAGTGTATCATGTCCAGAGTGAAATAATGACTTGCCTAATGATGTGGCTGCCTTACACTAGTCCAGAGTGCAAGAGGGAAATTGTGATTTCGGACCCTGAGAAAGCATTTAAATCCTGCACACTTAACCCAGGATCTTAGTACTGTGTGCATTTTGGGTACCACAATATAAGAAAGATACAAGGCTATCAGAAAGTATCCTGGAAAAGGATGTGAAGATGGAGAAGGGTCTAGAGGGGGAAGCCATACAAAGAGCAGTGAGATCACACTGCACAACACTCACAACTCACATCACTGAGTTTTCAGAACGTGGAGAAGAGGAGACTGAGGGGAGACCTCATTGCAGTCTACAGCTTCCTCATGAGGGGAGGGAGTGGGACATCTCTTCTCTGTGGTGACAAGTGACAGGAGCTGAGGGAATGGCCCAAAGTTGTTTCAGGGGATGTTTAGGTTGGCCATTAGGGAGAGGTTCTGCTCCCAGAGGGTGGTTGGGCTCCCCAGGGCAGTGGTCACAGCATTCAACAATGCTCTCAAGCACATGTTGTGATTCTTAGGGATATCCTGTGCAGAGCCAGGAATTGAACTTCATGATCCTTGTAGGGTGCCTTCTAAGCTTGCTTGGAAAGTTTTTTCAGAAAGGGCTTAAAGTACTTTTTCCTGAGGAGGACACAAGGACTTGACAGAAGTTCCTAGAATGTTCACAACCAAACTTTCCTAGCAAACCTTAGAAGTTCAGGAATTTGGCAAAATTTTGAACAAACATTCAAAATAAAGCATTTCACAGAGCATTGACTTAGCAAACTTTATTTGTCCAACCTTAACTACATATTTCAGAAAATGAGAATTAGGAGTAGAAAAGAAGAAAAAGAGACCAAAAGAAAGAGTGAAAAACAAGATATAGCTGCTGCCCTGGATCCTAGTGTGGTTTCAGCTTCCATAAAATCCAAAGACGATAGGGACACAGTCACACATCCCGAGGTCTGCTCTAGCTTCCTATGGCAAGCAACCCTGGATGGGCTTCCATTAATCTGGCCACCCCAGGGCTTGACTGGGGCTCCAGGGCAGGGTGTGGGACATTGCTTTCAGTGTGCCAGTCACTGGTGGCAGTTCTGAACTACAGGCTCTAGAGAGTGTGGTGTGGAACAGTGCACCATCCTATTTTCTGCAGTGCTGCTCCCCCTACACACATATTTCAGTTGTTTTGAGCCAGTAATCTTTTTTTTTCAGTCTCTCAGTCCTCCATCTCTATTCTGTGGTTCTGTGTATCTGGCTTATTGCTGAGAGCCTTGGCCGCAGGACCAGGTTAGGACCCCTGGCCTGCTTTCTACCCAACATGCAGCCAAGGCAGCATAAATAACTAACTGTGCTTCTCCAAAATTAGGTCTAATTGATCTCTGAATGAGGGCTGAGCCAGAGGGGGAGAAAAACAGTATGTCATGCTGCACCCACTCTTTACACAAGAACAAGTGTATTTTACTTTTCCCTTTCTGCACTGAAGTAAATGAAGAAGAAGTTGCTGATTCAGACTGTAATATTGGTATTAGCAAGCTAAGAGTGATAGCGTGTTTTCCTGGCTTGCTTGCCTCAACCATGGGTGCTGCAAGACAGTTTTGACAGTTACTAAAAGATGAAAGAAAGACTGTTCTGGTTTGGCAGCTGTGTGATGACCTCATTGTTCATTTATTTAATTATGTATATTTCTTGATAAAACAGATTCTTATAAAGGAAACAGACTCAATTAGTCTGCGACTCTCAATTTCAGCTTCTTAAAGGTCCAGATGTGGTTTTGCACATGACTCTGGTTATTTCTCTTTCTGCAGATGGAGTTCACTGTCTCACATGTGCCATGATGCTGCTGAACACAGACCTACATGGCCATGTGAGTATGCACAGCTTTGTGTAGACTGCTCCTATCCATACCATGCTGGGACAGGATGGTCTTGTAGCAGTCCCCATGCTGGTGGCTGCCTTCTAAAGCCCCTGCAGATGGTAAACAGTGAGAAGACTGCACTCCCAGGCTGTTGTCCTGGGAAGGCCTTTCCTGCATGCCTTGATCAGTCATGTGTAAACTGGCACTGTGCGTGTCATTGCTGTAATGTCTGAGCATCCTCCCTGTCCTCAGGCCTGTCTTTCTGGTGTGCTTACCATCCTTCCTGCAGCCAGCCCTGACTGGGAAGCTGTACTTGGGATTGACTTCCCCTTTACAGTATTTACAAACATGTGGCAAGGCAGAATAAAGATGGGAGGTGAAGAAGTTTTGGGAAGGTCACAAGGGTAAGGTGGTGTTTTCAGGCATTCAGTTGCAGGAGACAGATCTGATGGAAGCAGAGTTTTGCACAGACAAATGATGGGTGTGTTCAGAGCTAGGAGAATGAAGGGGGGATGTGAGAATGCTGAGTGGGAGCCCTGTATTCCTGCACTGCACACCTCTCCCCACTGCCTGCCTTGGTGAAATAGTATTCTAGTTTGAGTCCTCTTAGTTACATTGCTGCAGGGTGCTAGCAGCCTTAGGATGGATGTTTCAGCACCCATGGTGCAGTACACCTGCTATGCAAGGTATTTCCATGCTGATGGGAGGCTCCTCTGCCCTGGAGTCAGGATGAAGTGTGTAAAAACACAGGGAACATGGCATGACAGTGTCCCAAAAGTAGTGACTTCGGCCAAGTGGCTCTGGGGCTTGTCTCTGGCCCTCCACTGCACTTGAAAGGGCTCTTCCAGGATGGTGTCCCTTGGGAAGTCTTATACATTAAGGGTGTTGGACTGGGCAGCAGGACATGGAGGCACCCTGGGTCTGCCTCAGTGGGCTGCTTAGCCCCTGTGGGGTTGCACATCATAAAACCAAGACTTGACTGTTCACAAGGAGTTCTAAGACCCACCTTCCATTAATTGAATGCTTTTGTCTGAAGGTGGTGGAAGCAGGAGGGGGAAGAGAGTTGTGAAAAATTCTTTTCTTTGAAGGCTTAGCCTTCCCTACTGAAGGGCGTGTCAGTCATGTGTGAGTGAGAGTGGTGAGTCAAGGACTGTGCCCCAGTTTGTATCTTAACAACATGGCTTCTCTTGAGCACAGCTGAGTCTTTCTGCATAGGTATCCCAGTCTGCAGAGTGGTTAACAGCCTGGGGCTCTTGCTTTACAGCCTGTCTGGCCTCACAGTCCAGGGAGAGAGACCAAATAACGGTCATACATTGGCCTGACAGCAATTCCCATTGCTCCTTGCGATGCTTTAGTGGGCCCTACTTTCTTCCGTAAGTGCTGGAATAAGTGATCTGGCTCTGACCCATCATTGCTGCTGCTGACCCTGGTTGTTGCAGTGTGTAACTTTGGAGGGTTATCCCACTGGCATTTGACAGTGTGTTGTTATGTGTATGCATCAGTAGTATTTGACAGACTCCTGCTTGTATTATGTCCATGTCTGTGTCATTGTATTCCCTCCAACCCCTCTGATTTCCTCTAATTTTGGTCTTCCTCTTACTGCTTTGCATTTTTCCACAAAGGTGTCAAGTTTGGCATTTTTGACTTGGAATGCAGCCTTTGCAGATATGCCTAATTGTCTCTTTCTTAACAAAGATAATGCTTTGCTCCATCCTTACTAGATTCTGCTAGAGCAGGAAACAAATTAATCACAGGGGCTTGTCTATACACTTAGCTCTGTTTTTTGCTGACCTACTGATCATAAGCACAGACACTTCTGTTTCACAGTCAGCTCCACTGCTTGTAGGGCTGTAATGCAGCTGTTCTGCCTTCAGTTCCTTTACTTACCTTTAACTCTTGTAGACAAATTCTTATGTATCCCCTTTATTTTCACTGTCTTGCCACACTTCTGTTTGTAACTAAACAGTTTTTGCTAGTTGTGTCTTGGAAATGCATGCTTTCTTCTCTGCACAGAGGTCATCACCCACATAGGTGCTAGAGAGTTTTGAGGTATCTCTAGACCACCAAGCACATCTTTTGGATCCCTCTGTGGCACTGTGTGGAGATGATAGTTTTGGTCCTGAAGCAAAACAGCCATTTGTCTACAATGCCACATTGCTGTTGGCTTTGGTCAGCGTGGGGAAACTGCAAACTGATGGGTGGAGGAAACAAATAGAAGTAGGCTGAAGTTGCAGGGAGAAAGGAAAGCACTTGTAAATTTCCTAGACCAGCTCCAGCCTGCACCTGACTGAAGTTATGAGCTGCCTTCTATAAGCTTTGCAACCGCAGAGCCAGGATTACAGTCCATCTGTGCTGTCAGGAGTCATTCTGTTGTGGGAAGTCATGAATTGTTCCAGGGTTAACTACTTGCCTTCTTTCTGTGGGTTTGTGCTAGCCACGGGCTGTGGGATCTTCCTTATTGGCTAGGTGAGGCTGATGGCTAAGATTTGTTGGTTTTCCTGATCATACATTATGGAGGGGAAATAGAGGATATGCACTTCAAGCTGTCATGTGACTCTTAGCATTGAATTACCTGTATTACCAGCTGGTGCCATTCAGTCCTGTGTTAATTCGGGCTCCTGCTCCTAGTTGAAGACAGATCACACAGAGCTCTTCTGCTGTATTTCTACAGACAGAGCATGCCCTTACAGTGGAAAAGTCTTCACTTCCATCTCCTGACTGACAGTGGTGCTGTCCTCAAAGATACTATGATTATCACAGAGCCCTATTTTCCCCTCTGTGTGTACCACATTTCAGAGCTCATCTCAGGCTGCTTTCCTTTCCTCAGATGTTTTTAGTGTCCTTTTTCATCAAAGTAGTGGTGCGGTTGCCCATTCACAAGGCTCCCTGCATGCTAAGCAGGGGCCTTCCAGCACTGGGAGGATCGAGTACAGACACATTCTCTGAGGTGGGATGGAGATGGGGATTCAAAAGTAGTTTAGGGCAGCCACAAACTTCTGGATGTAGTTTGGCTCCTACACAGTCACGGAGGAACAGCCAAACTGTTCTTTTCCATTTGTGGCTTATTTGGGCAACTTTCAGTCTGAGACTTACACAGGAAGATAGTAAAGAGAGTGAGCCTATGGAAATGTCAAAGCAGGATCAGACTGTGAATCAGAAAAGGTAATGGCCATGCCTGGGCATTGCGTGCCAACTCAGGGCAGTTGCCACTGAAAGGGAGTGTTGGAAATTGTAAGAGAAAGGTCTAGGAAGCGCCTCAGTCACATGTTTCATGGTGGTCCACAGCAGATTTAAGTAGAGCTTTTCCATCAAAGACTGGTAGAGCTGCTGAAGACATGGGGATCTAAGGCACCATGCAAATACCAGAGATCTTTATCATTGTCCTTTTCATTACCCCATTATTAAGCTGTTTTTTGGGGGGTTTTTTTGGGGGGGTTGGCTTTGGGTACAAAAGTACTTTCTCTCTTCTATCTATATGCATACAAGGACACTCATCTATGAGTAATCTCATCAATGCTTTCTTAGTGCTGCCTTCCTTGGGCTTAAAGGAGAGCAGGAAGATGCATTTAATCTGATGTTGCTAGTTCCTGTCATTTTGTAAAGCAGCAAGAATATGATGTTGTGTTTCTCTGACACTCTTTTCAGAACATTGGGAAAAAGATGACCTGCCAAGAGTTCGTTGCTAATCTCCAGGGGATGAACAATGGCAAAGACTTCCCGAGAGGGCTCTTGAAGGTAAGGAATTAACTGCAGGAAGTGGGTTTCATTTCTACTGAAAGATGGTTCAAAACAGAACACCCATCTTGCATTTTCTGAATCTTAATTGTCAAACATGACAAGTGATGGGCACATTTCTCCTCCCAGAACATACATAATATATATAATGTTTATTCTCTTGTTTTCTCCCTTGCCTTCACTTGATAGTGAAGGAGACTCTCTGCAGCGCAGATGGGCAAAACTGAGCTGCATCAGGTCTCACCCCAGAGCTGTGTGCCTTGTAAACTCCTGTGGTCATGCCAACCTAAAGTGCTGTCTCCTGATTACAGCGGACAGAAGCAGCCAGTTGGCTCTGAATGCAAATGCATAAAGGCTAAGCCTGATCTCTTTGTACAATCTGGAAGGCGTGTGTGTTTTTTCATCAATGGTGCTTTAGGGTATTCACATTAGAGCTGGAGATGTAATTTCAGATTATAATGTGCTGTCTGGCACACACTGCGTTGCTTCACCTTTTGTTCATTAAGTTTGTGCCAGGAGTTAAATCTGAAGAATGGGGGAAGAGACTGAACAGAACAAACCTTGTTTTGTTGTCAGTAGTAATGAGAATGTTTTGCTTCTTTTTTGTCTGATTGCTAGCATGAAACAGCACTTTGTTTAAATGAATACAGGTGCGGATACACTGAAGTTCATTTTTTTTTTTTTTTTAATTGAAATGAATGAAAATAAGAGGCTGCCACATCTGGGAGCTGACCCAATGCCTATTGAGCAAACCAAATGAGTTGCCATCTCTTATTTGGGTTTTGTGTAAGGACTGTTGTGAAATACAGATGTACCTGCATCGTTGAAAGCAGCAGTTTGTCTTCTAGTATTAGTAATTTCTTCATTGTCTTCATTTTCTTCAGGGAGCTTTTTGTTAGGCCCTCCTCCTTCAGTTCTTATTAAGTAATTGGGAATATAAACTCAACCCCCCTTTATTTTAGATTTAATGTCTTTAATTTTTGAATCTGTATATCTATCAGCAGCCACACTTAAATTATTTTTTCCCCCAAGGAATCTCATTTCTCAGTTTGCCATAGAGGGATGTGTTGAGATTAATTTGCAAGCTAATTACAGCCCTTACTGAATAAATAGATCTCCAGATTGTGTTTAAATAACCTGAGTGTACCGACAAGAGACTTCCACTGGTGCTCACCTGCTGTTTGTTTTCCTGCTGACAGAATTATGCAGTTTGGGCTGTACCTTTGTGTTTAGTGCTCGCCTCCCAATGCTAGGGATGTCTTACTCTTCACCCAAAGCAAATACCAAGGCTCCAGAGTTTTGGGACCTAGACAGACAGAAGAAGTTTGGTGTTGTTGTCGCACTTTGTTTAAGTGGCCTTTTTCTGTGTGCTGCCTTGATGTCTTGGGGACAGAGGTGGCACCCAGCTTTGGTTTCGCATCTGGCTTGTCTAAAGGTTTGATAAACTGACCCTTGTTTTTTAA
The DNA here is from genome assembly GCA_032173965.1 of Sitta carolinensis. Lineage (NCBI taxonomy): Eukaryota > Metazoa > Chordata > Aves > Passeriformes > Sittidae > Sitta > Sitta carolinensis. Next base: position 47,276,749 of record CM063313.1, read on the forward strand.
TTTATCAGTGAAGGGGAGTGGAATGAGTGTGAGTAATTGTGCTACTGTGTTCACAGCAGCCATGCTACCAGTAAATATGCAATTACAAAGATGTAGCAGAAATTAATTTTTGCATTAGTCTCAAGAAATTAGATTCACAGTGCCCTGCTTAAGCACAGCACCAAAGTGCATGTGGCTTGCTGGTGCATTAGCTGTGTAGCCCACTGAGCATGGGTGAGGCTGCAAGCCTCCTCCCTGCATCCTTTCCCAGCCACCTGGGAGAGGAAGTGCAGATTCCACAGGGTGGCAGTGTGTCCCTGTGGGAGTGAGGTCCTGGGCACCCACTGGTGACTAATGCAGACCTGTAGCAAAGCAAGTGGGCTTTTCTGTCTCTTCAGGCTCCCCACGTTCTCCTTGTGGTCCTGCTGCACTCTTGTATGAAGCTCTGCTGAGCACCAGAGCAAAGCTGAGCAGTGCTTGAGGGTAAGGAAGGCCAGGGAGAAGAGCTAAGTGTTGTTCATCCAGGGCTTGTGAAGCTCTGTGCAGCATTTATTGTGGATCCAACTCCCAGAGTCAGGGGTGCAAATGTGAATGCTTGGGCTATCCAGGACAGCTGGCTGACAGGCATCAGTCAAACGTTGCCTTCAGTCAATCCCTTCACCCTGACTATAGAGTATGGCCCTGAGTGTTTTGTCTGGGTAGGAAAATAGCACATCAAGGGCCAGACAACAACACATGAGGAGGAACACACTTTTGTGTGGTCAGCCTCAGAAAACTTGGGGCATTGGATCAAGTTACTCCTTTCTTTCACCTCTGTGGGGGAGCTATCTCTGTGTTTTATTAAGTTTTTTTCCAACAGTGAGAACACTTTTGGTACAAACCATGAGGCCTTCATGACCTGATTCTCTGTGTGTCACTAGTTGTGCATTGAGAACAGATTATTTACTCTGGTTTGAGAGTGGAAATGAGAAATGCTAATGTGATCTTGCTTACCTTGTGTCTTGCTGTCTGTTCATTTAATGTTGAAAAAGGTTTTGCTTTTGTACACCCATCCATCTTGCACAAAGATTCATTGCTTTTTCTTTTTTTCTCACTCCTTTGGTCAGATCTGAAGTTGCTTTTAAAGTTGGGACCCATAAAGACAAATATGCGAAACTGTGATGTAAAGTGCACTTCCCCATGGAGTCTGCTTGTAGTATTCATGTATTCATCAAATATATGTGTAGAAAGGGAATCCATGGCTAAGGTCCTCCCTCTTTGTAAAGAATACAGAATCAGTATGACATTTTGGTAGTGTCAAGAACCTCATGATAACAGTGTAGAAGTGGTTTCTTTCTCACATGCTCATACCAGCCTTAGTCTGCTGTAGTGATACCATTTTCACAATGATACGCTAGGGAGTTGTACTGTGTGACCACAGCTTTCTTCAAAGCTGGACTTCACAAGATTTTCTGGAATGAGGAGATTGGCTTAGAAAGAACCCTAAATAAAGTGCTAGTATGGTGCTGGCCACAATATTTTCCTCTGGTCATCTCGAGACAAGGTTTGTGGGAGTCCACTCCGGGAAGGTGGCAGTAACAAAGCCTTTCATATGTAAGAAGAGGAAATGTCTTCTGTAGTCCACAGAGAAGCTGCAAGAAGACATCACTGAGGAAATGGATCCCTGCTTTTGTTAGGCAGTGTTCTGGGAGGCATACTGTGTTGTTAGACTGTGTTTAAAGTACCACCTGTCCTGCATAAGTAAATGTTCTCTGCATTTACAGTGTCCAAAACATCTCATTCATGGAACCATAGGCATAACACAACCGCTGGGTGGTAGCGGGCCTCCCCCATGACACAAGCACTGGATGTGGGGAAATCATACATACCTGGCTGTCTGTCTTTTGGTAAGAGGTGGTAGCTCTTCACTGACCTATTATACCGTGTTGGAACCTCCATCATTCTGAGGTGCCTGGGGTGCTCTGCAGACACTTGGCTAGAGTCATCCTGTCAGGGGCTGCTGATGGAGATAAGATGCCAATCCTGCAAAAAATATCTGATTTTTCTCAAAGGCTGTTTTACAGGCAGGTCTTATCTCCTGCAGAAACACTGTAATGAAGTGACCAAATTAACTTGGAGTTGCTGGTTTTGAACTCTTCTGAAGAACCAGTCCTCCTTAATTTCCTAAATGATCAGAATTTTTGATCAGGATTCCTGGGATATGCAATTTCCTATAGAAGCTGCAAAGTAGGGTTTATCTCATGTTGCTGTCAGTTCCCTGCACTTTAATTAAGGGGTTTTTTTCCACTCTTTCTGTCTCCTCTCGATCTCCCTCTCTTTTTTTTTAATTCCCTTTGAAAGCCCTCCAGAGCAAACACTCACTTTAAAGAGAATTACTGGCATCCATTCCAATCATTTCAGGCATTTAGCAGAGAGAATGAGTATCAGGTGTCTAACTTCTCCCTGCACAGCCTCAGCCCCCCTCTATGGGGAGGAACTCACACTAATTGGACTGCTGTGTGTGCCCTAATTGCTCTCATCGGCAGTCTCTGTACTTCATCCATTTCATGGCTTTCTGACAGGAAATTCCCACCTTCTTGGAAAACCCGATGAAGTCGGGGAGATGAGGGTAATGTGACAGCATGCCATGATGGCCCAGGAGGACCGCGCTGACTGCTGTAGCACCCTGTAGCAGTGGGCAAAGGAAGGAGAAGACCAAGTGTCTTTGCTCCACTAAGAGAGAGCTCTGCCTCCTTGTTTCTTCTGCAAAATAAAGTTTTTTCTCTTAAAAACACTTCTGTTGGCAATAGTATTTTTGGGCCATTTCTTATCTGTATGAAATAGAAGATCTGTTACGGAAGGCCCCTTTTAGCTGCTAGGAGACAACAGAGTCTAATCTGGCAGTATAAAAGTCACAGAATGTAGAATGAAATTATAATCCTTGTTTTAAACAGTTGTCTGCAAAAGCATACTTTCACTGTCAGAGGAGTCACAGATCCATACTGACTGTAGGGAACACCCGGCTTGTCTTCACTCTTCTTCATCCTTGCTGAGAGCCTTCTTACCATGATAATCTTTGTTTCCTTCATCTTGGAGTTTTTTGGGTGTTGTCATTAGTTCTATTCAAGAGAAATAACCATTTAAAGCATGCCTGTGCAGAACTGAGAATTGGACCAGGTTATTATGGTGTATGTCTTGCTTTGTGTCCCTTGAATAAAGAGATTCATGACATCTTCCTACCCTGTTGAAATGCGAATGTATTTTCTTTTTGCATTTCAGGAATTTACCTCATATAAAAAGAAAAATCCATAATCTGTATTTTTTTTCAAGTTAGATAAATGCAGATACAGAATGAAGAAAGCTGCATAATAGCAAAAGCCTAATACCAATTGTGTGTCTGAGCAGGGAAAGCAGAACTTAAAACAAGGTTAAAACAAAATTTTTTGAAGGTTATCCAAGAATTAGGATTACTCTGCGTAGTCTAGGGGTGATATGAGGGATTGCTTATCTGTCTAGGAGGCAGGCTGGATTTTCAGGATGGACCTGCTCTTTAGCAATCTGCATTTCTTTGAATTATTTTTGCTCCTTCAACCTTTTGCCTCTTTACTTTCCAATTGTTATTCAAAAGATCTCACCTAGCCTACTAAGCTTTTGTGTCAGTAAGGAGTGAAACCCAAGCAGAGTCAGCTAAGAATTTCCATTGCTACTGGCTGCAATTATGTGGCTCAATACCAGCCTCATAATGAACATTTGGGGGGGTTAATTTTCATCTGTGGAGGCAAGCTGTCTGTAGTGTCTTGTCCAGGTTGATCAGACAAGGGAATTTGGCTTCTCCAGCCTGTCAGATAGCCAAGGCCATCACTTGTCTCCTACTGTAACTGAAATGCATAGCAGGTCCCAAGGATAAATGTCATCTGTCAAGTGTGGAGGATACAGCCTCGTAGTCTCCAGGAATGATGCACTCTGCTACTTTAAAAGAGGAATTTTGGGCTCTTTTCATACTGGGAATTCTCTAATACAATGTCACACATACATTTTGGTCCCTATGACATATTACTCCCACCTCCATGTAGGTAGAAAACAAATTCTGAAAAACATTCTTTGATCTTCCACCCACTGATCTGCTTGAAATTTAAGTTCTGTGCTGCATCTCAAGGAAGAAAGAGTAGGAATATAATTTATACCATATTTAAAAAAAAAATAAAAAAAGAAGAAGAGAGAACGTTCCTTCCACCAGCTTTAGGATTATTGCTGTATAAATCTTTGGTGCTCCTTCCTTTTGTTTGTCACCACACTTTTCAAATAGCACTGGACTGTTCTCTCTCTGACCCAGTTACACTGGGTAACTGATATTAGGCTGCTCCCTAAATTCATAAATTTTTTTCTCCTTTCCTGTGATGTTAAATGGAGTATTTTGTTTCCTTCTGAGGTCACGCTTTCTTGAAAGATAAAGTATTCACAAGATCCTTGTACAAATATGGGGCAAATTCAAGGCATCAGTTTTCTGTCATGTTGACAGATGGGTTCTGGAAGGTGTCAGGAGAGGTAGGAAGGATTTCACCTGCTTTTGGGGCAAGGTAGCTGGACATAACTCCATATAGGTAGATGGAATTGTGGAGAAAAGGGATGTCAAAGGCTATGCCTATTTTTCCCCTTCTGCAATGCCTACAGCCACAGGTGACACCTGCTTGTAATCTGTATGGATCTTAGAGTGGCCTCAGTTTCTTTCCTTCTCCCTCTTCTCCCACTTCTCCCTATTGTGTCCCCTCTCTTTCTTTTTTGCCCCCTTCCTTTTGACCTCTTCCTTCACTTCTTCACCCCCTCATTTCCTTGTCCTCCTTTTCCTTTTCCTCTTTTCCTTTTTGTTGATGTTGAGTTGTGTTTGTTATTTGAGTCAGAGAGACAGAGAGAAGCCTTGGAGGGTGGTGTTTGTCTTTTTTAGTGCAGCTCTCTAGGGTCATGGATTTATTTCAGTGGTGTTGACTCTAGACATGCTTAGTGCAGGGACAGAGGCAGAGGTTGTTTGCAGCTGATCTGAGATGGCTTGTAGACTTTCATCACTTCTTTAATCACTTTCCAGTGGGTTTCTGGCACACCTATGCAGAATTTTAGGGTTTTGATGCTTTTATGGATTTTTTCAAAGTGTTGCTGTTTTCTGTAGCTGTGTTTGTCAGCGTTAACTTAAGGAACTTGGTGATCTGTGTTAGTCTGCCTATTGTATAGCTCCCTTAATTTCTGTGAGCTGTGTTGACAGCAGATGATAATTCCTAAAAGGAGGAATTCAAGAAGAGGAACTTTTTGCCTTGGATACTATAGTGCTTTGCCAGGAAGTACAACAGCTGCTCTGTGAAACAGGTGTTTTCAGATCTGCTGCAAGGAACATGAAGATGGCTGAAGGCATCTCTTCACTTGCAGTGCTAATCAGGATAACAGGGTGCATGATTTCTTTGCATCCCTGTTATTATCCAATGGCTTGTTTTCATTAAACCTGTGATCTATCATTTCAGCAGGGCACTTACCTTAGGAGTAGATGTACAAGATGCAGCATGGATCCCAGAGATACAGTGATACCAGGATTCGTTTGATCTTCCACCAGTTGTTATGGTTTTGTCATTCTGCTTACTTCTAGGAGCTGCTGGTTGTGGATGCTTTTTTAGCTTTGCTCTCATGTAATCTAAACCAGAGATAGTTCAGTTGTCCTCATGCAGTCATCCATCATTCTCCCACCATTCCAGCTGTTACCCTGCTAGGATTCCTGTTGATCTGGTTGCTTGTGCATGTAGAAATGAAGTGGTTGCTGTAGTATTTCTGCTGTTCACAGGAGACATTTGGATTTAATCTTGTCAGTTCCCCCTAGTCAGCAGACCTCAGAAGTTGTTATCTTAATATTACAGGAATTTTACTGTTGATCAGTTTTAAGCTCTAGTTCTGTGGCCATTGTGTAACGGTAGCTTATCCGTCAGAATTAACTTTCCCTTTCCTTCCTGTTTTGGGGAGAAGGGAAAAAAAAGATGAAAGAAAGATGGAGGATGAAAGAAAGATTTAATGTTGTTTATTTAACAAACAGCATTTAATGGCAGCATTAAATAGTTCTGCCTTTCTGTGCTACGCAAATATGTTACTGGCTTTTGAAGGTATATTTTAAGTAATCTAAATGCATATGTTTGTGTTTTTTGTCAGCTTGTGTTGTTTGTATTTTTCATTTGTCATCAGGCTTAAATGACACTAATGGATTCTTGTGACTTTGTTTGAGGACATTGGAGTTCTTTAGATACAGTAATGTGGTCCTTAGGTTTGTACCCCAAAAGCCAATATTAAATTTTACTTTGAATTCTGCAGTTTTTCTTCTTGTGTTGTTGATTCACTGAATGACATTAGTAAGACCAAGCAAGGACTGAGTATGTTTTGCCTCCCAGGGAAACTTGACTGGTGGGAGGAACAGATGGGAAGGAGCTTATTTTAGGGTAAGTTGGAACAGCTGCCCATTTCCTCTATAGGTGATGGGGTCTGACATTGTAAAGAAAAGCTTTTGTATGTTTTTGTAAGGTTTTGGCTTTGTAAGGTTTTAAGAGGATGAGGTAGAAGGAGCAAGAGACTCTTGGTTTTCTGCTCCTGCATCTGTTTTGACCCAAAAAGTTTAAAATTTTCCTGCTGGTTTATGGTTTGTTCCTTAGAGGAACTGATAGGGAAGGTCCCTATATATGGTCACAGTCCTTTTGATCACCCCAATGGTGTCACTGATTAAACAAATACTTATATCCTTCCCCTTTCCTACCACCTCTTTTCTGACCTCTGAACAAGAGGAAGATCCTGAATTCTTGACACACTTAGAGTGTGGTCAGCTCTGATTTTTCTGATACTGCACAGCTATTTTAACTCATCTTTAAAAATGTCTCTTCTATCCCTCTATTTATGTTAACAGAACACTTTTCCCTCAGAAATCCCTGTTGCTCAGTTACAGACATAATTCAATCCTGTGTGCATACTAATTTCTAAAATGGCAGGTCTTCTCTAATGTTGAAGCATGATCTTTCCCCAGAATAACAGTCCGTGTGTACACAGAGTACTGGCTTAATCAGAAGTAGAAGATTGTATTATCACTTGCAGATGAAAGTCAGGGACACTGATGAAATCTAAACTCAGTCCTCAGTTTGAAGACACTTAAGGTTTCAAATGTGTGATCTCAGGAGGCTCTCTTTGGGAGAGTGTGAGCTGAGAAGTGTTTTCCATACTCAGTTGAAAAAAAAAAGAAAAAAGAACATCCTGTCATCCTTGGAGTTTTGGACTGCTGCAGAAACAGACTTGTTCCTATCTGAAGTAAAGTTCCTGTCCTACCTGAGGATCTGCTAACTTCAGCTCAGAGAATGCTAGATGAGCTGCTGCATTTAGGCAGAAATGATGGTGCTATGGGCAACAGAAGAAAAATATCGCTTTGATTCAGTCTAGCTTGTGTTTAATAATAAAATTGCTCTGTGTAATTGACACTGGCCTAGGCCTGTGTATGATATTTAGGGAGTGTAATTATTTCAGATGTGTCGAGGGTGCTTGGGGAGTTTGCCATATAAATCTGAGAGCAAGAATCTGCTAGGCAGGGGGCTGCTAGGGTAGAGAGTGATTTGTGGCCATTTACATAGCAATTGTCAGGACCTGCTGCTTAGCTCATCTGGAGTGATTTGACTGCAGTGCAAATTTCCTCTAAGAAGAGATTTTCTTTGAAAAGCTTACCCACAAACAGTGGATAATTTCACATGGGTTAAGTAACATAAAACCTTTTTTGCAAAGTGGTAGAAGTAACTCAGAGCATGATTATTGCCAGAGAAAAAGTTTCCTTTCAGTTATCCTCTAGCAATGACAGGTTTGTGCAAAAAAGGGGTGCATTTGATATTTGATCTTAATGTATGAGGAGGGATGGGCTTGCTAGATCTGACTGCTAAGGAAATAAAAATGTATTTTTCTTGTTGGCCAAAAGGGGAGATATCTGTGCCTCAAGCAGGATGGAGGCAGAATCTCTGAGAAATCAGAAGTTTCCCACCCCAGGGACAGTTTTTGTGTTGATATTTAGGTAACCTGTTCCCTATTTCACTGACTGTTGTCCTTCAGCAGAGTCCACGCCTATTACAATATGTGGGAAGGATATGCACCTTGTAGTGTCCTTGGGGGAAACATGAGCAAAAGGTTAATGCTATCAGAAAGGCTGCTGCATCCTGGGGAGACAGCAGCATCTTTTATGAGCAGAAATGCACCTAGAACTATCATGTGGCTGTCTAGCCATTTGTCCTGTAAGGACATACATTCCTGATGGCAAGAGACGGGGAAGATGTAACCAGGGGGGAATGTCTACTCAATTCATATGCAACTTATTTACCCTTGGGTGCTGTTGGGTGCACGACATGGGGTAAGCAAACTCTCACTTTGCTTTCACGTGGCTTGCCAGACATGGACTGGGAGTCAGACGTGAGTAGAGACTGGAGCCTCTTCACCCACCTTTTGGCTGCCTGATGCATCTCAGCATGGGACATTCACCTCAGTATGCCAGGGCAGCACTGCCTCATAGCTGTCTGTGTTCACAGACTGCATGCTCCCCATGTGTCTTGGTGTGAGTGGGATGAGAGCCCTCATGCCCTCCTATAGCCCAATACCACTGCTGTTGTCCTTGCCCTCCCTGGTGCTATGGTGGTATGGGGCAGGCTGCTGAACCTGGTGTTAGCCTTGCTGCAGAGTCTTCCAGCTCCTCGTGCACCCTCTGCACAAACTGTTTGCCTTTTCTGGGTTTTGGACAATGTTCCCATTGCCCACTTCTGCATTGCTGCTCACACAAGCTGCTCCGCCTGTCCAGTATGTGTTGGCAGCTGTCGTGATCCTATGCTGAGCAGAGCAGAGCAATCTCCCTCTCTCTCTCACACACTGGAGTACGTTGCCATGGCAATGCACAGTCTGCTGCACTCTGGGTCTCCAGGAGCCAGAACTGATGGTGCTTTTGCAACATTGAGGTAAACATCTCTCTTTTCCCATATTTAGTGCATCCATCCCTCAGTAAGAGTACCTACTCCTTTTGGCATCAGCCTCCCCTTGCCCCCTGTGTGAAGGCAGGTGGCTCCAGGCACAGAGAGTCTGCCTGGCCTCTGGAGCGAGGCTCCGGTGGGTTGGAGTGGTGCCTCCGGCAGTAGTAGTGGCCCTCTCATCACTAGGCTGTATGGGTTTGCCACGAGGGAGAAACAGGATGCCACTCGGGAGCTGTATTAGTTGTGGGGTCAGCCACTGGAGCATGCGGTTTGCTTGTGCAGTGGTACAGCTACAGCTCTCCTGACTGCCGATTGGGGAGATGAGTCCCTGGGTGCTTGTTCACAACTCTGCCGCTGGTTTGCACTGATCACCTTGGAAAAGTCATCTCTTTTCCCCTAAGCCCCTTTTAGAGGGGGAAAATGGTCTTGCTCTCTCTTGCACCTTGTGAAGGCACCCCAAGGACTCTGGCTAATGAGTGCAAACATTTAGAGTTGAGGAAATTTGCTGATTTGTCTCTCTGGGGCTTGCCAGTTCTTTGTTGTGGTGCCATGGGTTTTCACTCGTTTCTCCGGTGCTTTGAGAATCCATCAGTATTTCTCACATCCAGAAGCCTGTGGCTGGCAGGTGATTGAAGACTCTTTTTACAGTGTTCTTTGTTATTGCAGGCAGTAATGAGCATGGCAGGCTGTTGCAGGCAGGGAAGTGTTGCTGTGTGAACTGAAAATGAATATCTTGCTTGATCTGCTGGCATTTGTTCCAGCATCTTTCTCTTCACCTCTCTCCCTCTCTCTGTTGGTGTGTGTATGAAGGCGGAGTTGATGCCGGAGAGGGGAGCGGAGCAGAGGAGGGGAGGAGTTTCTATCAGTCTCTTCTTTTTCTTTTTCTTTTTTTTTTCTCCCGTCCAGTGACGTGAGCAATGCCTGGAACAATCAGGCTGGCTCCAAACACTGTGCCTGAAGATGCTGGAGAAAACAGCCTAGTGTGCTTTAAGCAAACACTGATTGCTTGAGCCTAGGCTCTCCAGTCGTAACCTTTTCCAGTTCCTCTGCAGGGGATTGGGAAGTTTCATTAGCTTTCTTCTTTCCCATCCCATACACTCACTTTTGGAAATGATTGGAGTTAACAGTGTTCAGAGCACCAGCAAAGTCCGGGTGAGAGCCACAGGTTCGGTGAAATACTCCCGAGAAGAATCTCTCTGGCGGCAGTCCCATCGGTCAAAATCTATGAAAATCTCCAACTCCTCTGAGTTTTCTACTAAAGAAAGCAAGGTAAATGACTAAACATTAATAGTGTTTTGCTTGGTTAGGCATGGGATTGGTGTTGTGAAAAGGTTATGCTTCACAGGAGTTAAGGGCTCTGGATGATCTGCAGTGATCACAGAATTGCTGTCAGGTCATGAAAAAAAAAATCTCTGCATTTGAGGAGAGACCTGAAGGTGAAAGAGCTCTGGTGTTATAATGATCAGTCTTAGTTGAATGCCCTGTCACTGAGCTTGGTGCAGTAGTAAACAGGGAAAACTTGCTAGTGACGGTGCTAGTTGGAGCTCTACTCTTGGGAAACATACCAGCGTTGGCAGGTGATGTCCTTGGGATTATCTATTTAATGGGAATCGTTTTCTGTAGAAAAATAATATTTACTCCTTATCTACAGCTCTGTGGTTTCGTAGGTGTAGGTGCTAGGTGAAAATATTGTCTCACTTGCATGCATGATTAAATATTGATGTCAAGTATTTATTCGGAAGGCACTGCTTGTGCATTTATAGGAATACATTAGTGTATTGTAATGGTTGGTAGCATAGGCTATTCCCAGCTGCTACAGTGACTGTGTGCAGCATCTCCTCACCCAGCCCAGCCCAGTTATTCAGTTCCTAGGCAAACAACCCCCACTCCATGCAGCATCTTTTTTTTTTTTTCTCATCCCTCTCTCCCACATAATAACTGAGAGCCACCCAGGAACTCCTGGCAAGCGCTTTAAGAGCTGTCTCCCTCTCATAGGTGCTCTATGTTTCCAAGGATTCGTATGAACTTTATGCAGTGACCAAAATGTGCCTCTAATTTCATTTGTATTGCCAGTTGATTCTGACCTTGGGATTAAAAGATAAAACCACTTGCAAAGGTGTACTGGATCAGGGTGACATATTTCAAAACATCAGCCAAGCATTTAACTCTGTCTCGGGTCCATCTACATGCAAAGCAGGCACATGCATGGATCTTCCTGTAGTGTCCCTTCCCTAAATCTCCTATCTGTTCTGTGAGAAACCTCCTCTGCTATGGTGAAAAGACCCCAGTGCTGCACAGTAGTTCCTAGCTTACAGGTTGTAAAGCATTTCAGATTCTGAGCTATGTAGCTTAAATCACAGAGTACTGCAACCAGAAATAAATGTAAGTATTTTTTTCAGTTCAGTTAATGAGCCTCTGTTTTCAGGACTAAGAAATAGTGTTTTGCTGATTTGGGGCAGAGAAATAGCATGGCCATCATTTTCAGGCTATTGCTGATGCAGTATGTGCTTCTCCAACAAATATCAAAGTAAAGGCTGCATCTTGCAGGTGCTCTGGGGGTCCTGCTCTCGTGATCAGTTTCACGCTAAACATGGGAATAATTGCACGGTATTTGGTGGGAGGATTTAAGCATGAAAACTCTGCTGCAGGTGGTAAAAACTCATCTTTTGACATTGGATGAATTACTTAATCTCTGTATCTTCCCTCTCCCAGGCTTTGTGTCCACTGTCTATGCATGGTGTAGCATCCTCAGGGCAGGGACTTTCTCCTAGGGATGGTGCCTGACACAGTTAGCTACTGCAGTAACGAAAGCTCTGTGTTTATTCCTCTCTGGAATTCACATTTCTTCTTTCTAAGTGCTGTAGGTTGTTATTTGAGAGTTATCCACTTCTTTTCCTGCCTATCTCAATAAGCTGGGAAGAACACTGCAGCTTTGTTTCAGTTTGTTGTGCTGTTTCCTTATTTCATACAAAGGATTTTGTATCTGTAGGGCATCTAAGCTGTGTAGAAGCTGTGTTATGGAGGGCTGAGAAGATCCCTACATTCCCTTCAGTGGAGCCTGCCTGGTTGATAAGATGACAAGTGGCTTTGCAAGTGATTGATCTTGTGATTTTGGACAGTCCTGTTCTTTCCATCTCTCTGTTCCCCCTTCTGATCTTTGTCTGCCCATTTATTTTGCTAAGACGTCACTGATTTAGAGAACTGATTTATAACTGAGCTTTGGCTCTTAGATGCTGTTGTGTTGGTGGAGGTTGTTAATCTGTAGTGTGGCAAGGGAGCTTTTTTTATCAGTGTAACTGTGCATATGTGTTCATGCAGCACTTCTCAGGGAATGTCTTCAGTTCTAGGCTGGGCTTTTCTGGACAAGGATGCCATGTAGATCTCCTCAGTCTTAAGTAAGGTTTGGTTTGTAGATTTGTCTCTTCAGATTTCTGTGGGCGTGTTTCCCTCTTGATGTCTGGACTGCCTTGTATTTTATCTGCTCCCCATATAAAGTGATTACAATGCTCAAGACCTGTTTTTGTGACTGCTTCAGCTGACTTTGGACAGGAGATAGATTTAAACCATTTGTGCCTCAGAAACATACTCCTCTTTTACTTTTCACTTACGTGACTCAGCCTGTTTTGGTAAGGTAGCGAGTATTATGTATCCTCGTGCTTTAGTTGTTGGGAACAAAGCACCAGCCAGCATGGTGCCTGCAGATGAGGTCTGACTACTGCCCATGTCAGAAAAGCTAGGTAGCCCAAATGCCTTGCATCTCCTTGACACACATCAGGGTCCCTGTGTGGACAGGCTTTGACAGGCTTCACTAAGGGGATGCATCCTGAGTGTGTATTATAGGCAGGTACCACAGCCTTAGGCCAGCAGGAGAACCTGTGAAAAGGATACTGTGAATTCTGTACCATTGTTCTCTGGAGGGCAGGCTCAAGTCCAGACTGCATGCAAGGTGAATTAAAGGATCTTGGGATCATCGTGTGACCCAGCATGCTCAGTAGTCTTTTTCTGACAGACTTCTTTTCTGCAGCCAGGGACTGAATTGCCAAGTACTTGTGCCTGTCCTGCCTGCAAATGCACAAGGCCAATAAAACAGGCTGAATTGAAATAGGCTGTGGTGTTCCTCTATCAATTAGTACATCTCTAGCCTTTTCTCTATTTTTCTGTAATAATTTAGTATGCTGCCTTTACAATAACACTGATGAAACACTTCAGCAAGTAAAGAAGAAAATCTTTTCAAGCAAGCTGTGTGTATCAATACAGAGGATGCATTTCTTGTGTGGCATTAATTTCTTGACTCTCAGGAGCTACAGATAACCACCCTTTTCTGTTGTATGATGATATATCTGTCACAATCTTTCTTCCCTTTTTTCTTTCTCCCCTCCCCCTCCTTCTCTATACAAACCAGATTTTTAACAGAGGAGTTTCTCTTCAAAATGTTCTCCTCCAGTTGGTGACGCACTTGAAATTCCCTGGGTGAAATGATCTCCTTTCCTTCCCCCTAAAACATTCCTATCAACCCTATCTCCTCCTACACCAAAACAACATTCATCGGTTCCATATGCTGCTGAACAGCTCTGTGCTGTTTTATGAATAATGTATGCTGGCTTGTTAGAAGAACGTTTGTTGTACAAACCAGTGGAATTTAAAATTGAGAGCAATATCAGCAGACATGCGATGTCATGCACTAATGCACAGGCTTCTTGGGGTACTATTCTGGTATCCTTGCTGCATCCCAATCAGAAGGGGGGAAAATGCATGAGAAATCGAGGGCGTGTGGGCTTTGAATCTGGCAATGAGCTACAGGCACTCAGTAATCAGAACCCTTATCCTCCCCTTGCAGGTGTTACAGATCTGTGCATGAGGACAGGAGAAAATGTCAAGATCTGGGTTTTGTGAGAGGATGGCAAATAGCAGGTGGTGGAGTAGTACAGATCTGTGTTCTGAGTGAGGCCTTCAGATAGTCGCCTGAACAGCCAGCCAAGAGTGGTATATAGTAACATGTTGCTCCCCATCCAAACCTGCCAGAGGGCAATGGTACAGACCTATGCCCTGGTCCAAAGGATGAGCACACTATCTGCTATTAGGACTCCATGCAGACACATGTGATGTCTAGTATCTGTTGCCTCTATAACCTGTTTTATTTTTGTAGAGTTCTGCTACTTCAGTTGTTTTTTCTCTCTCCAGTAAAGCACATATAGCAGGAGCCAGGGCTGATGCCTGTCTGATTGCTGAGTGACTGGGGGAGGTGCTGTAGCTGAAAGACTTAGCATGTCTTTGCCCAGAGGTCAGAGATCTGGGGCTTCCTTGCTGCTTGGAGTCAACCATGCCATTGTCAGCTGGAGGTGAAGAAGTGTATCAAGGCACGGTTGCTTCTGGCAGTGGCAGCAGGGAAGTGTGGCAAGGGCCTGGCTCAGAGCATACATGCATCCCTGTCCTGGGGCTATCAAAAGCCACACAGGCTGTCCTCTGCAATGATCAGATGATGATTCCTCCAACAATGACTCCAAAAATGAGGGAGAAACTGGGTGCAAGAAAAGACCATGGGAAACAAGAACTGGAAAAGAGTCTGGGTCATCTCTGCTATCTCTATGAACTTATTTTTGGTTTTGTCTACTTACTGGCTCACAGCAGGTGTTTCTGGCTCCTCTTCTATGCATGGATCAGGTGTAAAAAATGTGTGGTGTATTCCTTTCCTTCTTGGCAGGCTTTTCTGCATGGGCTAGTGCAAACAGAAAGTCAGTAGCTTGCTTCAGGAGCCAGCCCTGTGTTGCTTTTCGATGGGAGGGATTGTACAGTGCCTTGGGATCTCTTCAAGCATTTTGCTCCCTGCTGGCCAGGCTTTGGGGGCCCTGTGCCTACTTGTAACTTAGATGATTTACCACTCTCAGTATCTGGGTTATTTGCTGTGTCTTTGTCCTTGCATTCACACCTGGTTGTGCCTTTCTTTCGTGCACTGCTTCTGCATACAGAGGCTGACTCACAGCATCACTGGCAGCCAGCAGGTGACAAGAGCAGCCTGTTTAAATGGGTCCTGTGGTTCATGCATGTGACAAGATTTTGAGGAAGGTGAGGGTTGTGAATGACCTTTTTTCCTTTGGTAGCTTTATAAAGTAAACAGTTTTCAGAAGCATTCTCCATAGTTTTGATTTTCTTTCCAATTGGAATAAAAGTACCAACCAGGGAGAGCTTGTGAAAATCTGGGAATTTTGTGGACCTACTTGCTTACCAAAGGGGAAATGAGGGTGGAATTCAGGAGTTTTTTAGAGTTACAGCCTTCCATTTAAAAAAGAAAAGTGTTTCTTGCTTATTTCATAAAAAAATACAAACAAGTCTCACAAACAAATAACAAATCTCAATTTTTTTTTTTAATTGCAGTCTTCTAAGGGTCAAATTGGAACTGTAGGAAACAGTATTGGAGTTAAAACAAGGAAGGTGACTAGGGTTTTGCCTATTGTTCTGCTTTATGCAGCAGTCAATTTCTTTTCTGACTTCCAAATTGCATTAGTTTCTCCAAGGGTCTTACGGTCGTGTGGGCTCTGAGGTGTGGTCGATCTAGAGATCAACACTTACCAGAAAGGGGAAAGCTGTGAGCAGTAATGAGTACGTCTGTGTTCTGGATAACAGGGATAAAAAGTCAAAGTATTGAAATCACACACTGCTGAGTAGTTGGTATCTGGGGATTTGGATCGTGTTTAGAGTAGCCTTGGGTGACAAAAGAGATAGAAGGTCTTTCCACTTTCTGACTGGTATCGGTCCAGCCTGGAAAATTACACCTATGCAATATTCATTCTGTCATTCACTACTATGGTTCAACCTCCTGAATATAGCAAATTTGCCAAACATTTCCCAGGCTAGCTGGTCAGAAGTGGTGGTTGTTGTCAATCTGTAAGAGTGCTTTAAATGAGAGCTTTTTTACTTTTTTTCCATCATTTTCCAGAGAGAAAACATGAGTTAATAAAACCTGTCCTTGCAGCTAGCTAAGTACAGTGAGAGTCATGACCATGCCATAATCTCTGATGAGCTTTGTTGCAATTTAGTGAAGCATTTAAGTGCTTGTCTCCAAGTTTGTTTGATTTAGTCATACTCTGGAGAAATGTCTATTGAAAAGAGCTGCTGTCTTAATCAGGACCTTGGGGAATAGCCGTGAAATAAATCAGAGAGCAGGTGCTGTGCTGTACACATATGCTTCTGGTTGCAAAACATGGCAGGAGGAAATTTTGCTTCTCTGGAACATATAGTGCGCAGGTAGGTGTCAGGAAAATGTTAAAGTATGAATTGTTTTGGAGAAGTGACATAAAGCAGCTCTGAAAGGCTGGTGAGTCCTTGCTGCAGCAGGTGTGCAGCCTCACAGCAATCTCTGCCAGAGGGGTAGGTTGGGGGACAGGCATGGCAACACATGTATTTGCATCCCTGGAGAGGTCTGCTTGCTGAAGTCTCAGTGAACATGCCTGGTAGACACACAGAACATGCCTTGTATACAGCTCTCTGGGCTGTGCATACTCTCTATTTCATAAATAACTGAAACTTTTTGACAGGTTCTGTTTGTTGATCTGTGGGGGACACCATGCCCTTGGTCAGATGTGCAGTATGACTGGGTTGGTGTCTGTTACTCCCTAAAGAAGGGATGCAACGTCTAGCTCATTAGTAAAGGTTGGGACAAACATAGCTCTCTTTTCACAAGGCAGAGCCTGGGGCATTTGTTATCCCTGCACCAGTCTGGATTGCTGCTTTTGTGTGTTCTGCTCTTTGGCTGCAGTGTTCCCTAGAGACATGCTTAACAGTGAAATCTCATAAAAAGCTGTACAGGGCAGATGTTAATTTTCAGAGGTTTTGACCCATTGTTGTAGGCATTTGGGACAGAGAGCAACAAATGTGTTTCCTCAAGCCAGGTTTTTGCTGTTTCTAAAACTCATTCAGATAGATGAGGAAAAAAGTACTACTTCTGAAAAACTGGGGAGGCAACTGGGAGAAGTATGCAGCCTCTTCACTTTGTATTTGGAAGTAATTTTCTGGCTCAAAATGTAAAAATATTTTAGTCATAGCAGGAAGAAAAGAACAAGTCAAAGAATAAGACAGGGGCTTTGGCCAAATCATGTAAGAAATGCTCAGTGACTGCAGGAACCAGTATGAGCATTGGTTTGTGTACAAAAATTGAGTTGTTTCTAATTCTGCTGAACCAGCGGGAGAAATACTAACTCTTTCTTTTGCTTTCTTTCTGCAGAATGGTCTTAAAGTCTCTTGATAGCTTTCACCTAAAAATTAAGCAACTGCCTACAAATTGCCAGAAATGCCCATCCGTTCACCTTTGGCTGTTTGCCTTTGGTTCAGTGCTCCTTATGCAACTTCAGAGAAGATAGGTGCTATAGAAATAGTGAAAACTCCAGACTCGGAAATACTTCATCATATTTCTCTGAATGGCACAGTGAAGCACAGTTAGTGGTGAGGCACTCTCTTTGCCAGCTCAGTATCAGTAGGATGATTATTCCTGGTGTTCATATCTGTTGTATTGCTCTGAGAAACCTACTTTCTTGGAACACTGTGACCAAGAGTTGCTGCCTGTGTAGCATCAGCATGAGGTGAATTATACCATAATGTTTGACCTGCTTGTGTATGGTTCAGTTAAGCCAGATTTCCTTAGAGCTGAATATTAAGGATCTTCAAATAATACTTCAGATTCAGAAGGGAGACACTGGATGGACAGGATGAAGAGTGTCATATGCTCATGGTATTGCTCATGCAAATTCAGCTGTGTCATATGCACAAGAATAACTTCATCTCTTCAGTTTCCAAATTATTTTTGGTTTGGGTCAGCATTAAGGCTATCTAAACGTTACTGTTTCTGTTGAGCATCATGTCATAGCTATTATAGTATGTGATTTTCAGGCTTGTTCATACTTGATGTGCTACTTTTTGCTAATCATGTGCATCAACAGTTCTTCTACACATTAACATATTTTGAGGCTGTGTAGGAGTTATGTGCCAGAGGGAGTAAATCTAGCTATGTATATAAGGTGAATTACAAATGCGGATTATACGTGTGAGAATCAGGGACATTCCATACCAAAATAATTCACTTAAGTGACCTATTTGAAGAACTCAATTGTAGCAATATCAGGGGTTTAACCATTGTATACATCAGCTCCTGGAGGGCTGAAATAAGACATACTTATCCAACTGATATATGTACTTTCTCTCAAAAAAAAAAATCTCACCCAGTCTTAAGTCAGATTTCAGACCCTTTTCTTTGCAGGCTTATATCAAAGACATTTATCTTTAGTATCAAATCTACTGGGCACCTGTTCTATGAATTGAAAGAGGAAGGAATGGTATTAGTGGACAGTAGTCCACAATAGTGATCTTGAAGCACAAAAGTTACTTAACATTAATTTTCTGTTTTGCACTTAGAAACTGAACATGTTTACATTTAGGTGTGTGACTAGGAAATCATTCAGGTGTCTATGAGGTTCAGGGACTTTGGATGGCTACTCTGGCAAATTTTCACAGATTAGCCCATATGGTGAAATCCTAAAGTCCTCATTAAAGTCATTGACGAAAAGGTCTTATTGAGTATCAGGAATTAGACTGAACCTTGAATTTCAAGGCCATAATCTTGTGGCTTTTGCAAACTATAAGTAGAGTTTAGATTCATGACCACCTGAGGATCTAGAATGTACCTAAGTATATTAAAACTTATAATATATTAGAGATGTATCCCAGACTCCTGAGGGAATTGGCTGATGTAGTTGTCAAGCCACTCTCCGTGGTATTTGTAAAGTCACCATAGTCATGAATTCACAGTTGTATGGGTGTAGTCCCAGGTGACTGGAAGAGGGGAAATATTGTGTCCCTCTTCTAAAAGGGTAGAAAGGAGAACCCTGGCAGTCTCCCAGCCTCACCATGTGCCTGGGAATATCATGATACAGATCCTTCCAGAAGCTCTGCTAAGGCACATGAGAACAGGGAGGTGATTCAAGACAGCCAGCACAGCTTCACCAAGGACAAGTCCTGCCTGACCAACACAGTGGCCTTGAATGATGGAATTACTATGTTAGTGGACAAGCACATGTAATTTATCTGGATTTCTGTAAAGCCTTTGACAGAGTTCCTCACAGCATGGCTGTCTCTAAATTGCAGAGAGATGGATTTTATGTATTGACTGTTAGATGGATAAAAAGTGGTTGGATGGTAACATCCAGAAGGTAGTGGTCAATAGCTTAGTGTCCTGATAGCATCAATGACAAGTGGTGTCCCTCAGGGGATCAGTGCTATTTAATGTCTTCATTAATGAAATGGACGAAGGGATCAGATGCACCCTCAACAAATCTGCAGATGACACCCAGCCAATTGATGAGATGGCATCCAGAGTGACCTGTACATAAAGAAAAGTGGGTGCATGGGAGAGATTTAACAAGAACAAGTTCAAGGTGCTGCACCTGGGTCAGAGTAACCTTTGGTATCAGCACAGGCTGGGGATGGACAAATGGAGAGCAGTCCTGGGAGAAGGACTTGGGGGTGCTGTGGGTGAGAGGCTGGACATGACCCAGCCATGGGCACTCCCAGCCCAGAAAGCCAAACGTGTCCTGGGCTGCATCCAGAGCAGCGTGGGCAGCAGGGAGGGAGGGGATTCTGCCCCTCTGCTCTGCTCTGGTGAGACCCCACCTGGAACCCTGCACCCAGCTCTGGGGTCCATGAACAGGAAGGACACGGAACTGCTGGAGTGAGTCCAGGGCAGGCCACCAAAGTGGTTAGGTGGGTGGACCACGTTTCCTATGAAGACAGGCTGAGAGAATTTGGATTATTCAGCCTGGAAATGAGAAGGTTCCAGGGTGACCTAATTGTGGACTTCCAGTCCCTGAAGGCTGCCTTCAAGTAATTTTAATAAGTGCATGTAAGGAAGGAACAAGGAGCAGAGAGTAGGTTTAGACTCTATGTTGTTATTATGTTACATAGGAAGAAATTCTTTACTTTGAGGAAGGTGGTGAGGCACTGGAACAGGTAACCCAGAGAAACTATAGATGCCCATCCCTGGAAGCATTCAAGGCCAGCTTCAATGGAGCTTTGAGCAACCTGCCCATGCCTGTGTTGGAACTAGAATGTCTTTAAGGTCCCTTCCATGGCTATTCCATGATTCTATGTTCTTAAAAAGGCACAAAACACAACCCCCAAAAACTTGCTTGAGAAAATGACTCAAAATCTCAAAACATGTATTCAGTACTTTTTTCTTAGGTGCAGTTTCTGCTGAGGATTTTCACATTGCCATTAGTAGATATGGGGCTTTCTTGAATCAGAGACCACTTGCTTGCTGCTATTAGCTGTGTGTCTTTCCTCAACATATTAATGTATGTGTAGGAGGGGTCAAACAATAATTCTGTCTCATTTGTCTCCCTTTGCAGGCCCTCTACAATTCAATCAAGAATGAGAAGTTGGAATGGGCTGTGTAAGTATACTTCTGTTGTAGAAATTAGAAGTGTAACAATAGTACCTGTGTAGTAATCTGCTTATGCTTCCTATGTCACTGTGTGTTTGGGCTCCAAAGTCTGTAGAAGATAGCCAGCATACATAATGGGTTTGCTTTTTTGCTAATGAATGACCTGGCAATACAGCCTCATTGGTTTCTCCAGCAAGGGGAGTTGTCAATGGTAGGAGCCAACTGCATTTGTAAGGAAAGAGGACGTTTCATTTAGTAGGAAACTTCAGCCTGAAAAGAGAGAAATTAAATCCTCTGTTGTTCTATGACTGCATAAATAAAACAGAAGTTGACGTCTCCCTTTATCTTTCTGTTCATTGTGTCAGAACTGCCGAATAGAAACACACTTCTTGGCTTGAGTTTCCTGCTGTTGGTTTATTGTCTTGGTTTGTCTCCTGATTAACTATGGATACCTCAACAACAGCCTAATGTGAAAGATGATAAATTGGACAAAGTCTGATATCACTCCCTCCGATCCTTAGTTGTTTTTGACAGGTTGACACTTGTTAACTATGTAAATGCTGCAAACAAGGAAAAGCTTCAGTTTCTGATTGTGTTAAACTGACATCTCTCTGTGCTTAGGTTTCATGTGGTCTAGTTATGCCATGAAAGGCTAGAAATGTCTTCTTTTGACTTTGCCACTTGCAGAACAGTGGATTTTGGTATTGAATAGGAAAATTATGTCTTTTATATATTTTAAGGTATTTCAGATATGTATTTACATATCTGAAACCTCACCTTCTTGGGAACAATGTATGTCTGGAATGCATGCTCCTGCACCTCTTGTGCTAGAGGTCCTAGCAACTGCCATAGGTCTTGCAGGCCCTGTGATCCTATGATTGTGGCTTCTGATCTCCATTGTTTTTAGTTCAAGATCTGAAAACAAATTTTTTGTCAGGGTGTGCAGCCTCACAGGGGCAGCTGGCTCCAAGTGGGCTTGCTGTCCCGTTCAGAAATGTGTTAGGTGATGTCAGAGTAGTTAAGAAGGTGTGCTATTAATGGGAATCAGCAAGAAGTGACATCTCTGATGAGCATTAGAAGTCGTGGTGGGAGACATTTTCACAGACTGTGTCTTGGACCTGGAACACACTGTGTGAATCTTACATGTCACACCAAAGCTGTTTGCCAGACACTGTCACAGGTACTTCAGATCCAGCAGAATCCATTATGTGACTTTCTTAATGTCAGAATTTTCGTCCTACTCTTGCCAAGAGACCATACCGTGTCTAATACATTTGGGCAGCCTCCAGGTAGGAACAGGCTCATGGCTGGCTCTGCTCCCATGAACCTCAGTCAAGGTGATTTATGAGATCTTGCTCCTGGATGGGTGGTAACTGCTATGGCATTTACATAGTCTACTCCTTGTCCTTTGTTTGGGGAAAAATTCCAAGCAGGCTGGAAGAGGGATAATTCAGACTCTTTCTTAAATAAGGCTTTGGGTGGATATAAAGCTGCCATCTTAGAGAATACTCAAAGGTGGCAGTTGTCTGTTTCAGTCTGAAACTGACATGTAATAGGACTGACATTGCAATTAATTTCAGTGATGAGAAACAAAGTTCATTCTGGGCAGAGTCATTACCTTTAGAAGTGAGAGTACTGGCTGGAAGAGAGTGTGAATATGTTTCTTGATTTTTATTGAGATATGTGGTTGGTGTAAAGTAATAACCCCAAGAAACTCTGGCTACCTGAGCTTGAGAGAGGAAGCACATAACTCTTGCTCTACTGCTGTGATCTGCACAGAAAGCTAAATGGGAAGGAGACATGGTCAGTTTTGTTCTGATGGGACCAAAGAAAATCCTCTCTCCCTTCCAAAGATTATTCCTTTGCTTCTCTGATGCACTTGTGAGGTAAGGCAAAGGTGCAGAGAGGACTGCAAACCTCACTATAACCCCTCTTCCAATGCTGGCATTTTGAAAGAATGCCTTTCCTCCAGCCAGAAGTCCTTTGAGGATCTAAGACACACATGAGCTAAGCAATGGTTTAAGAGCTGCTCTGGAAGTACATTATTCAGTGGATTAATGGCTATCAGTAAGTCCATAGGCAGGGAAAGGGTAATGGTGAAGCATAAGACAGGGAAAGACTGCAACTCAATCGTTATCTTAATAGTTGTGAGCTAGGTGTGTTATCACCTTAAACAGTTTGCAGTACATTTCCAGTAGAATTATAGTCTTATCCAAAGCCCACACAAAGAAATGGCTACCACTGACTTCAGTTTTGTAATTATGAGAACTGACCCCTTAACCAGCAGATGTTCTCCAGAGACATTCAGTAGGAGTGTTCGTTTATCCTTTTTGAACAGGAAAGCATGAGTACAGCTCTGAAGAGAGAATTGCATTACTGCTCTTCTGCAGTAGTGCCTGGTCCAAGTTCTCCTCAAAGTTAAAAGTGAATCACATACCATAATATGTAAAATAAAGATATCTGATCTAGAATTTACACTGAATGGGTGAGTGTGGGATCCTGAAAGCACATTTCTGCTCCATACTGCAAACCTCAAAGGTGTGAACTGTTCTTGTATGTCGTGGATGGGCTTATTGTTGAAACAAAGGAAATTTGAAATCAACCTTTAAAAAGTTTTCTATCAATTTGAACCAAGGCATGGGTTTGCCTGGATAAACTACAGAAGTGCTTTCATTTGAGGTTTTTTGTGAGCTGGTTATTCTGTCTGGAATGGGTTAGGAAGAGGAGATCCAGCCCATAGAGGCAAAGAGATAGAGATAGGCCTAGCCTCCTAACATCCCTTCATTGTCTATAATACTATTATAGAGGTTATATACTATTATATAAGGGTTTTAGGTGTTTCTCGTTCTTTGGGTTTCACACAGATTATTGTCAGTTTTAAGCTGAAAAAGAAAAGTCTATTTGGTTACAAAGGCTGCAGACTTAAATATGGTTTTTTGCATGATGTCTACATGGAAATGTCATGGTGGCCATTACTATTTTCCTGTGTTTGTAATATTGTGTCTGTTTACTGTTGAAGTTAATAGGAATAAAAAAACCATCATCTTAAAACAGGTGATCTAGAATTAATATATGAACTCGCAGAGCTTACAAAACTGCTAAAGCCAAAGGGCTGATTTGAGCCAGTTGTGTCCCAAAAGCCTCTTCTCAGCTGAAAAGTGTAGTTTTCAGGAGAATCACTTGGTTTTTAACTAGCTAATAATACACTTCTTTATCTAGAGAAATTTACAGGGACAGTGTATATTCTTTTTTTTGTTTTTCTGGACTACACTGAAAAATTATCTCTTTTCAACCAAAACAAAACTGGTCATTCAGATAGTGATGGTAGGAAAGAAATGCTGCCAAATCAAACTGCTGAGATCAGGGTAGTTGAAAAGAAAAGTGTGCTGAAGCTCACCTTTTTCTACATCCCTGTTGTGATTAACTTTTGTCTCCCAAGTTTTAGGCTGTTTCCTGTTTGCAACTTCTTGATTGGTTTCTAGGGTAGGGTCAGGTGATATTCATCCTGGTTCTCTTTTCTTCCCTCCTCCCACTGGGAAAGATGCCAAAATTTCTCTCAAGTCAATTTCCTAATTGAGATTCTGTTAGTTCCACAGATTCATGTTACAAACCTAATTTTTTTTTCAATTGCAGTATTTAAATAGATGAACTCAGCCTTCTGCTGTGGTCATGTAAGTTTGCTATTTGAACAAATGCAGAGATGAAGCAGAGTTTTAAAAATGAAGGGCTTTACCACATTGTTCCAGATTAGTGATTTCAAAATTTTCTGATGCAGAGCCTTAAATCAGACCATAGAGTGTGCAGTAATAATTTTGTTGCTGAGAGAATTGGATGGTGCTTTTCTCCCAGAAGACAGAAATGGGACTCCCTTATAGGTCTTATAGGGTCTTATTGGGAGAGGAAGAAAATGCTTCACCAAAATGGCAATATCTGGATTTTTATGTTTTTCACATCTATGTGTTTAAGAATAAGAGGCAAACTCTTTCTAGTTGTCAGTTGTCATGTATTTGGGAAGGAAAACATTGCTGTTTCAATGCTGTGACTGCAAGTGATAGCACAAGCTGATCCTGCTGGTTCTCATGGGCAGCCAGAGGGCTGGTTACTGCTCTCTCTGAAGGTCGTTTTCCAAAGAGACAGGCTTATGGAGGTGGAACTGAAGCTCCTTGTTTTGGGAAGCCTTGCGAACATCATGTGCCATAACAAGAATCTTAGAGAAACTCTACAGATGGTAACCATTTCCTGTCACCAGTACTCTGCAGAGCAGAGTCACTGTGGGTCCTGTTTCATATGAATGGAAAGTGGGACTTAGAAGAAGTTTTGCAGCTATAAAACCTTTTCAGTCATCAGGGAGAAGTCACCAGAGGAATTTTTTCCAGACCCAGAGCAGGAAATATCTTCCCCTGCTGATCAGAGACATAAAATCTTGTAAGACTTCTGCAAGCCTAACTGAACCCTCATGATGATGTTTTGCCTACTGAAAGGTGTTTTGGAACTATTGTGGGGTTTTTTTTCGTAAGGGCACAAGGATTGTGCTGCATTCTTTATGAAATGGAAAAGAGAGGCAGTGGTCCTGTCCTTCAAAAGGACCTGAGCTGTGCCTGTGTGACACCATGTCCAGGACTCTGAACATACCTACATAGAGATTGCCACCCACTGACTCTTAACCACATAACTGGAGGCCTTCACACTGGGATGTTACAGCCCATGGATGATCTGTGAGAGCCATCTGAGGATGGGCAGGTAGTCACATTCCCCACAGTTAAGGATTTCAAACAGTTTTCAGGTTTATGTATCCAGAGGTCCCCTGAATTTTCTGCAGTTCTTTCTTGCAAAAGGACCCTAAAGGTTTGTTAGAAGTAAGCTTAAATTGTTAAACCCTTGATAAACAGTATTCAGAACCTATCTATTCAGCCAGCTTTGGAAGGCACCTGAGGAAAAGCTAATACCTGAACTTTTTTTGCTACTTTGACATTCCTCCAAATCATCTTGCTTTCTTCTTATGTTTGACCACTGAAGTAACATGGAGTGTTTGAGTAAATGAGTCTCAGATCCCATGCTTTTCATTCACTTCTTGTTTGTAATGAATCCTCTTTGCTTCTCTGTCTCCCTTTATTGCCTCTTGCAGACTGACCCATGCAACTTGCCCTTGTGCATGGTGTTGGAGCACTCTGCGCTCAGAAATGCCTGAAGACTCTGAGTCTCAAAGATGTCCCATTTTCATGATAGAACAAAAGACCAGTTAAAGGTTTGTTCAGTACTGCCAGCAGTCGTGACAGCAGAGGCTTTTTTGACCTTTCCATCATGTCTTTTGAGGAATTCCTGTTTTAACAGCTGCCTTAGAAGTGCTGAGTTTAAGAGCACTACCCCCAGCTCTTAGTGGTGTCCAGGATCCCCCATGGGTTGCTCATCACACCACTGTGGCTGCTTGGTGAAGGGCATTAGTATATTCCCACAGGGCAATTGATCAATATACAGTAATTCACTCCTGTAGCTCCGAAGAAGATGGCTTATTCCAAAAAAAGTGTTAAGCCTTTTACTGCAGTTGGTCTCTGCTGACAAGAAGAAATCTACTCTATCCTTGGCTGAAATCCCAGAATTCACAAGGCACTTCTGTGTGACAAATCAGCCTGTGTGCTTATGCCCTTTGAGAGATTTTAGTCTGGATTAAGTGCCTCAGACTCATGTTGAGAGAATTTGCTTCTGGAATGGACATACATCTAAGAAATGTAACACACAGTGGTTCAGACTTAACAGCAGTTAGTGAGTGTAGTAGACCCATGAAAGGTGGGTACATACAAGATTGCCAGAAATGCCTACACTTAGTCAGTTGGGAAAGGGCTTCAACTAAAGCTTACTTGGAGAAGTCCTTATTGTTTGACTAATAAAAAATGTTTGTAGAACATTCTGTGCTGGAGTGGGAAAGCACACATAAGTAAGGTAAAGATGCAAGGACTGCTCTTTCTTGCAGGTATCAGGTCTTCAAGTAAAAGTTTTGTTCCTCTTAATTAGGAGACCTTGCAAGACAACATCATGAAGATACAGTGCACCTACTTGACTGTATTTCTATAATTTTTATGAAGTGATCAAAGTCAAATCCTTGGGAACATTCCCTGCTACTACAGAGTTCACTAATACAACTCCCCTGTATCTGGATTTGGTTTCCTTGTTGTCAAACCAATCTCTTATCCTTTTATCTCCTTAGACTAAGTTACTCCCCGGAGACCATTTTGTAGTATCATAGAATTATTTTGTTTGGTATCATCTAGTTTGGAAAAGACCTCTAAAATGATCAAGTGGAACCTTTGACTGAGATCACCTTCTCAACTAGACCATGGCACCAAGTACCATATCTGTTTGTTTCTTGCAAACCTGCAGGGGTGGTGACTCTGCCATCTCCTTGGGAAGTTTGTTCCAGTGCTTAACCACCTGTCAGTGATGAAATGTCTCCTGATATCCAACCTGAACCTCCCCTGGCACAGCTTGAGGCTGTGTCCTCTTATCCTGTCATTGGTTGCCTGGGAAAAAAGGCCAACTCCCACCTGGCTACAAACTCCTTTCAGGTGGTTGTAGAGAAAGATAATGAGCTTCCTTCGCAGCAGAGCTGAGGATAAGATGAATTTGTTGCTGTAGCCAGCAGTTCTTGGAGGACATTTTTTTGAATGGTCATTCCCATAAGCAGCTGTGGTAGCAGTGTATCCCTAAAGGAGCTTCTGGATGGATACATGCCTTGCTAATCTTCACATAATACATGCTTTCGAACATGTACATGTGTTTGGAAGATCTGCCTGAGCTTGCTCTCTCTGCCAGTCATCTGGGTCCAGTGAGATGCAACATCTTGAGGTTCACCCCAGTGGACTGGCAATATTAGCCATCATTATGCTCAAATGATAATTTTTTAAAAAATCAGATGTTGGTCTCAGGAGGTGTTGCTACCACAACTTTCAAATGTCAGCCTTCATACTCCCTGACACACCTTTCCTAGCCACCTGGAGGGGAGTGTATGCGTACTTCAAAGGATGAAGGGCTCCTCTGTAATCTGGGCTGTTCTCTGAAAGCTATTGTCCTACTCTTGTGATAGACACCCTTTATTTTCTACGTTGCCTACTCCTTTTTAGGCTTTGCCTATGGCAAGCAAAAAGGTGTTTATTAGTCAGGCAGTGCTTGTGACTTGCATTGTTGTCCCCAGGAGCTATGTGGAATACATTGCCCTAATAATTAATGTTTTGAGCAGTATTTTTTCTCCAAAGTAAAGATAATATAATTCACCTACTGTAGTTTTTAAATTACAAATTCTGTGCTAGTCTGCAGAGGAAAATAGAGAAAAAGAGTTAGAGTCTGTGTTTCATATGCTAAGTTAAGGGTAAGCCACAGTAATCTGTAGTATTCTAATTCTTTTTATATACATGAGAACTCATGAAAAAATAGGGGATTTTTCAGCTGAACCCAGCAGGCAAATATTTCCCATTTTAGCACTCAAATACATGGAATTAAAAATAGGCAAAATTGGAGGACACAGAACACTCTTGAAGTCATATCTTTTGGGACAATATTGGAAACCTGGGCTTTATTGAAAATCTGTGTCCTTTGCTGGTGAAGTATGCGAACTGAAGTTTTGCTATGATATGTCTATATTTTGATGTATTTCTAGGTTTCTCCCTAAATACAGCCCCCTATAAAGAGAGAGGTATGTTTTGACATGAAGTGTTCAAAAATTGCTGAAATGAAATTTTGCTGGTCAGTCCATCCTTCATGCATGATTTTCTCTGCTTTTTAAGGGATGAAGAAGAGAAAAAAAAATCTCATTCTGATGGTACAGATGAAAAGGATAATGGGAACCAGACAAAGGCTGTCAGTCGAATTGGTAATTCAAATAACCCTTTCTTGGACATCCCTCATGACCCCAGTGCTGCCGTATATAAAACTGGATTTCTGGCTCGGAAAATCCATGCAGATATGGATGGAAAGAAAAGTGAGTAATTTTTCAATCCTAATGTGTTATTTTCTTGTTATGTCTTCACAATGCCACTTATCAATGAACCCATGTACTTCTCAAGGCGAATAGTGCTGCTTCATTAGGGGAAATAGCAGCAATAACAGGCAACACAACAATTGGATTATCACATAGTGTTAGGCCAGAATTTATAATGCTCAGTTCCATTTGCAGCAGCTCTAATGCTTGAGTATAAGAAGCAATGTGATACTGCAAAGCAATGTGAATTTTTTTGTGCTAAAAGAAAATTTATGTAGTAGTTTACAGAATAGAAAACCATTTCAAGTGAATTACAGTAGCTGTTCTGCAGTAATTTGATAATTCTCCTTTTCCTCATGTGACACCAGGTTGTTCCAAATCTCACCTCTCCTCTGGGTCTGTCTTTAAAGAAAGGCTGTTCTTCGCCTCTGTTTGGAAGATGCTGTTTCCTTCCCTACTTTCTCAGCCTTGGTTCACATATCCAATGAAGGGCAGCAGCTTTTGTCGCTGCTCAGCTTCTTACTCTGCAGTTCCTCCCTATTACCCTTTCTTGTAATAATCTTGCTGCGTCTCTTACTTCCTTTAATTATCTTCTTCCCTTCTTGTCCTACTTTTGTTTGTGATGTGCTAATTATCAAGGGCCTCTGATGCACCTGTTTGTGTTTTGTTGTTTGGATATCTTCATTTTTTGTTTATAGATCTTGGAAAAAGCTTTGGTTAGTCAGAGCATCTGCATTTTCCCCAGTCACTGTTGATGACTGCCTACTCGTGTTGGGCTAAAGACAAAGTCTGGCTTCAAGATTGATTTCCAGTAACAGCCAGTCTCTCCTAGCTGGGCTAAGCTCTCTAGTGTTCATATGTTTTGCTAGTCTGTTTTAGAAGGTATAATTAGAGGCCAGTATTTTCAAGATGGAAGCTAACAGCTGGACAACTGGATCCAGGCAGAGGTGTCAAAATCAATCTAACTTAATTATTTGTGATGACTAGATACTCTATATGGACTCATCTTTATTAAACATCTTCTTACTCAACCTTAATAAGTAATTGTATCTACTTGCCTTTATTAAATTATTTCTTTAATTATAAATACCAGAATTACTCATTATTCAGCACACCTGGACATTGGCATTCTGGAGATAACTCTTTTATGAGTAATGTAATTAGGGCCATGTTTTCAGAAGTTCCTGTGCAATTTAAAGGTCTGTCTTTCTCAAAAAAGTTGCAATCTGCCTTTCCAGGTGCAAATAAAACAAAACATTTTTTAATTTTTGTTTGTTTGTTTGCTTGCTTGTTAGACTTTTTCCTGTTTCATTTCCTAATGAAGTTTTTGCAGGACAGAGATCAGCTTGTGTGGGTTTTCTAATGAAGTGATGGGCTAGAATGCTCATCTGTATTTTCTCAGGAACCTAATTCTGAGGGCTGAAACACTTAGGCACTTAGAGGAGAAGGATGTAACTGGGGCCAGTGGCTGGAAACTGAACTGAACAAATGCCAATTGGAAGTGAGGCCTGTTATGCCTCATATGATGAGAATGATTAACTTCTGGGACAAGGGACTTGTAGTCTCTTCATCTTCACTTTCTGTCTTCAGATCAGAATGGGATGCCTTTCTGAATGTCATGCTTTAGTTGTGTGTGTCTTGATTTCAGTATAGCATCAGTGATATACTGTATGGATACTGGTCAGTGGTGTGTGCAGTGGTGTGTGGTGGGGTGTGAGCTTAGATGCAGGCTTCTGGTCTCTGGTGCTGTGACTGTACAGCCTGTGCCTAATTCTCGCCCTCTGTCACACCTGAATTTCAGACTGGATCCTTCAGCCTTTTGCTGAATTTACTTCCCCCCACACACCCTCCGGTGGTCTCTAGGAATTTATGGGTGTATTTAGATATGTTGTCTCTGTTATGTTCTTCAACCTCTAACTAAATTTGGCTTTCTTGTGGGGTTGAGTATTTTCCGTATGGTTTTGGTTGTGACCCGTCTTTCTCAATGCCAGCTTGGTGCAGCAGCAGTAAAGGGGAAGGATGCTCTGGGGAGACATTCTTTCCGAGTAGTATCCCTCTGCTTCTGAGCAGTGCTTGTCAGACTG
This sequence comes from Sitta carolinensis, assembly GCA_032173965.1. Taxonomy (NCBI): domain Eukaryota; kingdom Metazoa; phylum Chordata; class Aves; order Passeriformes; family Sittidae; genus Sitta; species Sitta carolinensis. The sequence continues at coordinate 47,307,187 of CM063313.1, forward strand.
CTGTGGCATGTAGAAAGACTATTTCTGAAAACTGCCATGATCCAGATCTCAGATGTAGTTGTGTAGGGGCAGTGTCTGCCTGTCTTCAAGAGCAGAAAGATCGGATTTCTGTGGCCTGCTTTCTGCATTGCTGCTGTTCCTTTCTGATCCAGTGCAGGGCTGTCATCAGAGTTGTTGTATTACTCTCTCTCACAGCAGGTACATGCAGGCACTGTGCTAAGTTGTATTGTCCTTTGAAAAAGATAGTATGAAGGAGGTTTAACACAGGACTAATGTAGCTCTCCTGTAGCCTAGACACAAAGTACAAAAATGGATCTGAGTTGAATGGGTTTGCATTTGTTTTCTTTCCAGCTCCCCGGGGAAAACGAGGCTGGAAAACCTTTTATGCTGTGCTGAAGGGAACGGTCCTGTACTTGCAGAAGGTAGGGGAAATCACTGTATTTTGTAAACTAATTAAAGAGGGATAAAGCAGCATGCATCCTCACCAGTCTCTCAGTGCACCTCCAGGCTGCTTTCCCTCTGATGCGCAGCAGGGCTGATCTCCCTGTCCCCACTCTATTAACACACATTCAGGCATGAATCCCTTCATGACACCCTCTTCCTTTTCACAATTGCAAGTTCAGTTCCACTGCCCACATCCACTTGTGCACCCTGCATATGCCACTTCTGTCTTACACGGCTGAAAAAAAATAGCCAGCTTCACCAGTAAAGACAGTGTCACCTCTCTGTGGCATGCACACATTCCTCTAGGCTGCTTTTAACTTTGCATTTCATATGTATGACTTCCCCTTCTCTAACGTTGTCCTCCTTTCCCACCTTTTCATAGTATATTTTTCTTCAGTGCCTGCAAGGCCAGCTGCAAAACAATTGAACAACAGCTTGGCCTTTGTAGGAATCTGCAGCTTCTGTTCCTTTGCAAAATTGAAGGATAAAAAGAAACTTCTTTTCTACAAAGCAGGAAAAGACTGGTTTCTAACAAAATGTGCTTCCTGACAGCAAGATGTCTAAAAAAAATGTCAGATGAAACCCTTCAAGCCTTTTGTTGCAATAAATATATATATTATTATTAAATATATTATAGTACATTTTTAACTATACTGTTAGAACATAAAATGCAACATATGAGTGAGAACTGTCAAAATCAAATAAATGGCAGCAGCTAAGTAGGTTGTTAAGGCTTTTGCCCTCCAATATAGATGAAATATTCGTGGAATAGTTGCTGCTTGTCCAGACTGCCCTATATTGCAGAGGTATGCTTCTTTGAAAGCTGTTTTACATTTTCACTCAAAAACTGATTGTTTTGTAACTATCAGGAGCGCAAGTACATACTGCTGTTTTCTCCTCTCCTGCTGTGGCTTTTTTGAAGTTGTTGGTTTCATTGGAGCCAACCCATATAATCTCTTGAGAAGAAAGAATTATTTGGATCAGATTATTATAGCATGAGGTTTACAAGGTAAATACTTGGGGTGCAAGACCTTTTTGAGGGCATTGAAATCCTGAAACAGACAATCTGAAGTCAGGATAGAAGATTTGGGCTGAAAGCTGATTGTGATATGCTCAGAGCCACTGCAAGAGACTAAAATCAAGTCCACTGAATCCCAAGTCCTTTTGCTGGGAGCAAGTTCAGGTTTTACTAGAATGTCTTCTTGGCAGGCTTATATCTGCCCTTTTCTGACTGAAGTGGATTCATTTGCTTCAGTTTCTGAAATAAGTAATCTTTAATGTTCACCTGAAAAGACTGCATGATTCTCTGAGGTGTAAGAAGGCTCCTTTCTTGTACTACAGTAATTAATTCCTTATTTGATATTCAAGGGAAAGAACTGAGGATACTGTGTATTTCAGCACCTTCGTTAAATGTTTTTATGAGTATTGCTGGCATATCAGTTTAAAATGCTTTCTGTTTAATGAAATGTAGAGATGCTCATGTAGCATGCAAATTTTCTACAGGATAGTGCCCTCCCCCTGTTACCCTTTATGCTTTCAGGAGCAGGGAGTAATTTCACTTATGACCGGACCTTTGCAGAATGAAATGCATTGTTGGAATTTTTGTTCTTATTTGTTTGTTATTTGTGTATTTTGCACTTGTCAGAGCACTTGAATTCAGTGATTACAGAGCAGCACACTGCCTAGCTGCATTGTCCCATTTGCATGGGAGCCATCTTACTGTAGCACAGTGACAAGCAAGGCTTTTACTGTCATTGACTGAAGAGTGTAATGGGAAGTAACTCATTCCAAGAATGACTGGGGCAGCTGTGAGCCTCCCCAGGGTGCCCTGGCCCTGCGCAGCCACACGCTGCAGTTGTGAAAAAGCTCGTGATTTCAGCTTCAGAAAGTCCACCAGGGCTTCCCTTCAGAAATCAAATAAACTTTCCTCTCTTAGGGATGTAGTATCATAGAAGGTGAAGGTGCTAGAGTTAAAAATACCAGCTAAGCCAAGTAATTATAGTAAAGGTTGCTGAGTTGCTGTTTCCTTCTATAATACACTAGGGATTGAAATTATCCTAATTTTAGGAAGTACTGAAGCATTTTAGAACAGCTTGATTTCTTTGCAAAAGTGCATAGTTCTGGCAATAGTCCTGGTCAAAGGATTGCCATGTCTCAGTTCACTTTCTGTCCTGATTATAGAGTGCAGTAAGGTGGGGTGCATTCACATGTACATCCTCTTTCTCTCATGCACTGTGGATCTGTGGAGATGACATCTGTGATGGTGGTTTCATTTCAATGAGTGCTATTCATCAGGATGGAGAAAAATCTCACTGTACAGGTGCTGTCTACACACAAACACATGTACAAACCTCTGTAGTATTGCTTTCTGTGTTCATCTGTAACTCAGCTGTTCCCTCAAGACACTATCGTAATATAAATATTAATTGTTCATAGCAGCTGTGATTCCCCCAGTGGGCAGTGTGGTCCCAGTTCTGCTGTCTACACTCTGTTTGCATTCCTGTTCTCCTTGTTTTGCTGTCAAAGTCCATGTATGAGAGTGTTGTGTAAATGGTGGTTGCCTGAGATTTACTGAGGACTTTTTCTGGGCAGCCTTGTCTTCCTACCCACCTTTTTTTTTTTTTTTCCATTGGAATTATTCCAGTGCTAATTATGTGGTGCATATTGTTTTGTTCTTAAATGAATGATTTAGGAGAGATGGTTTCTGAATTAGTGAGCAGAGAAAGCAGCAGAGGAGCCCAGTGGAAATATTCACAATTAATCAACTAAACATGCCTGCACAGTATTATATAAAATAAGAGGTTTGACGTATTTGGGATGTTGGCTATGTCTCTGGGCATCTTCAGGCCAAAGTTAATTTTCTGCCCTCTGTACATAGCAAGAGGAAGTTGCAAAGTAGGAGCTTGACAGAATGTCTGTTCACTAGACTGACATGGGATGTGATGTTGCATACACAAGAGAAGCTTGTAAGGAAAGGACATAAGGCCGACCTCACTTCCTTGCTAGAAATTGCTTCTGGGCAAACAGTGTAGGATGCAAACCTTCGTGCTTTGTTTGTGCTCTTCTGTGAGGTTCACAACATCTTTGCTCTTTGATAATGGCACTTTATAATCTTGCAGGCTTCAAAATATTTTTATACAAATTTTCTCAAATTTCCTCTGTTAAATGTTTTTTTAAAAATAGAGAAAACTAGACTGTTGTAAAGTGTTTGGTGGTGAGACTTTCTGAAAGAGAATTTGCAGCTGTCACATGCAGCTGCATGGAGACATCCATCCATGGTACAGTGACTGATAAGAAAAGACAAATATCATTCTCTGGTTTACCAAAAATGTATTTCAAAATATGCTGACTCTGGGTCATCAGGATGTGGGAAAGTCGTTTTCCAGGAGTTTGAGAAAGATGAAATCAGCATGCCATTGCATTGTATGCAGCACTCACATCCGCCTTCAGCTGACAGACAGATTACAGTTTCTTTCTGGCTCCATATATCTTTCTCGCTACTGTCTAGGTTCTAACTTTAGAGATCTGCCTTCCATTGCAGCTCAACCTGCACACTGACACCAGCACATCATAGCACATGTTATCCTTGACGGCTTAAACGAATATGGATGTTCCTACTCCTGTAGCATTCCCCACCAGTCAAAAAGAGTTGAAGTCCTTGGAGAAGGAATTTTGGCAGCACATTCATGTCCTTACAGCTTTCTCTGAGGCTGGCAAACTACGTGGAGACATTTCCGGTATGCTGATCAGTGGCTTTGGAGAAGCTGGCAGAGCATCAGCTGTCAAGGTAGATTGCAGCCAACTGATCTGGTGGGATTAGCAAGGATTACCATGAATGCTTTCTGTTGGAAAGAAGGTGTTATCAGCCAGGGCTGCTTCTGGGACTGCCCAAATGTGGACTTCTTCTGAAAGAGGTTTAGTCACCAGAGCAGGTTGTAGACATTGGATGCAACGCAACAGAGGAAGCTAGGAGACAACAAGCTGAGTGATAGCTGATACTGTCTCTAGGCAGTAATATGAGGTAAAATAGAATATCATATGTCTGAGGCCTGTTTAAGTTAATTTCCTGGTTTTGAGCATATCCCAGTTTTCCTGGACAGTGAAGCCAGTCATTTCCCCCAAAACTTCCACCAAATATGTCAGCCTGTGAGCCCTTAAAGGAAGTGGCTTGACCTGAGGCCTTGCCTCCTCTGTCTTCAAAACAGGGTGTGCCAGACTTCCTTGAAAAAGGTTTAAAGAATGCCCTAAGTGGGCATAGGCAAAATCCTTCAAGATAGACAGATGTCTCCAAATCTTGCTGAGTCTCAAATTGTGAGAGAGGAAGGACATTTGGCTTTGCTTACTGCCAGCCCTTGAAAACCCCTTATGTCACACAGATCTTTAGGTTGGAGACTGCCCTTTGGTCACTGGGGCAGTAATGCTCCGCCTTTCTTCTGGGCCTGCCAGACCCATGGTGAGATGAGCCCTTGCCTAGCTCCACATGGAAGTGGTGGTGTGGCAGGACTTCTGGGTTGCTTGCCTTTTCTCAGGTTGAGTGTCTGAGCAGCAATGTGGCAAGTTGTGGGCCTGCACTAGCAGGACCTCCATCAGAAAGGAGGACACATGGCAGAGGAGCAAGATGTTTTCTGCCACTTTCCAAGAGGTGGTCGCAACAGCTGGTGACTCCCCATCCACTGAAAATCAAACTGGTGGAAAGCTCAGATACCTTTGGCAGTGGTGTAGATTCCTGTGGCTGCAATCCTGTTTGGCATGCTGCCAGAGAAGTTCTGTAAACGAATTCATGCACATTAACCACATCTTCTCTCAAGTGGGTTCCTCCCTGGATGTTGAAGCTAGTGCTGTCCCTGCACACACTCTGCATCCTGCACTGTGTTTCCTGCTAAACCTCATCTCGTAAATTGTGTTCAAGTGCAGGATCAATAGTTATCATGCCTGTAGGGAATTATTTCACTGCTTTGTAGCTATCATACTTGGTGCATATTCTACGTGAGACTGATTTCTGTGATACACTAAGGGGGAGAAATGGAGTCAGTTACAGACTGGTTTGGCCTGCCCTTCAGAAACAAAGTGATGGAGCCTTGCTGGCAAGTCACTTTTCTTTCAAAAACTCCTGGGTTTCCCAAGCCATTTTTAATCATGTGGGCTTTGGATGAAACTTGTGGCTAAATTATGCCCTTGGCCAGCTTCTGTCACTCAGGAGATCAAAGACTGCATCCAGGGTGATGCTTGCAAAACAAGAGTCCCTTTTTTTATCATCTAGTGTTAGGAGTGGTAGTGTTACTGTGTCAGAAATGCAGACAGAGCTATACTTGCCATTTGTAGACCCTCATCAAAGATTTTTAAGGGAGTTTGTTGTAATTTGCCTTGCGGGGACTGGTAAGGTGTCTCTGCAGTGTGTGAGGGCTTGCCTAGGAGCACCTGCAAAAGGTAATCAGTTGAGAAAAATTAAAATCAGGCAGTAGAGGCTGAGAACCCAAGTAGGTGAGCAGTGGAGGTGGGGAGCCGATTATGAAAGATTCTTGAAATGCAAACAAATAATCCACAGCTGTTGCTATAGTCAAATACTTCCTGCTTACATCTCTTCCTGTCAAGCAGGTATTGGAAATACTTCTCTCCCTTGGAAAGACATCAAAACAGAGAAACACTGCATGTTAAAGGTAGTGGAAACCACAAGTGTGCAAGTCAGTTTTCACTTAGTTCATATACTTTATTATTATTTCTGAACTCTGGAACAAGATTTTTCCCTAGGCTAAGGAAAGAGGAATAGCACATGCATAAATAAAATGCAATTTTCCCCCTGCTATCTGTTGTAGGATGAATATAAGCCAGAAAAGGCTTTGTTGGAGGATGATCTGAAGAATGCGGTTAGTGTGCACCATGCACTGGCATCCAAGGCAACAGACTATGAGAAGAAACCCAATGTCCTCAAGCTTAAAACAGCAGATTGGAGAGTCCTGCTTTTCCAAGCCCAGTAAGTGCTCTCTTCATGCCACTCATTGAGGAAAGAAAGCAGTGCTGAGGGAGGAGTAAATTCCTGCCTGGACTGGTTAAAACAGAGGTTTAGGAGGTTCAATCTGTTTATTTGATCAGAAATAAGATTAACTAATGATGTGATTATAGTGCACAAGTAGTGCATGAGAAAGAAATAACAGGTTTTAAGAGGCTTTTAATCTAGCTGAGAGAGGTATAACAAGATGCAGCAGCTAGAAGCTGAAGCTCCAGGAAATTCAATTTATAAACAAGGCACAAATTTATAACAATCAGGGTGATTAATCATTGAAGCAAATGACCAAAGGCAGTCTTGGATTGTTTGTCTCCTGATGTCATCAAGTCCTAGCCGGGTGTCTTTCTAGAAGATATGCTGTGGTTAGAAACAAAGTTACTACTTAATACAAGAATTATTTGATTAAGTTTTTCATGCTGTGATATCCACACAAAGCAGATAACCTGCCTTTCCTTCTGAACTCTTTTCTACTGAGATCTGTATGAAAGTTTATAGAGATCTGTGGTGACCAGCACAGCCAAGATCTTAGCATGTACATCTGTATCAGGGCATTAGTTGGCTCTGTCACCTGTGTTACTGGGATTGGATTAGGAAAAGATGTGTGCTAGGGTGAGGTATGGACCTTACACAAGCAGGCTGTTTCCGAGTTACTTAGCACTAACTGCTTGCAAACATAGGCAGGAAGATGCAGCAGACTGTTAAGACTTGTGTAGTTGTGGTTATTCTGACTTTTAAAATGTTGTACAAGGAATGTAAAGAGGTAGAAGAGGCTTGGTCAGCAAGTGCTTAATATGTGTTGCTTCTGCAGGAGCCAAGAAGAAATGCAGACCTGGATCAACAAGATCAACTGTGTGGCTGCTGTCTTCTCTGCACCACCATTTCCAGCGGCCATTGGCTCTCAGAAGAAGTTCAGTCGCCCACTCTTGCCAGCCACCACAACAAAGCTATCTCAGGTGAGACATCTTTATATAGAGGGTAGGTGATGATGATTTCTCTTTCTGGATGGAGACTGGGTGGTGGTCCTTGTCACTATTTTGTAGCTGTTGGTAGCAGTCCTAGGAGGAGAATAATGAGTGGAGTCCTAGGAAGCTTTCACAGTAAATCTGCTCATTTCCTCATGCGAGATTTGAAGTGGGGGAAGAAAAGACTCAAATACAATTGGTTTATGTTTTTGAAGAAAATAGTACCAGATATAAAATTTTTCTTCTTGTTCTTATGGCCCTGCAGAGGACATTTCATATACTGATTGATGGAGTTTTTTTGAATTTGAGTGTTTATTTCAGAAAAAGTAGACATACTTCTTTGCCTTCTTGAATTGATAAAAGGTGAAAGCTGATGCATCAGACAAGCATCAATTACATTTCTCTCGCCCGATTTTCCAGACTCCATTTACCAGCTCAGGGATTTCTGGTATAAAGTATATTTATAAACTGTGTCTTACATGAATGTCTTCAGTCTCCCTTGTGATCACGCAAGCTTTTAGCATCCCATGGCAGAGAGTTTCATAGCTTCTTATACTTTGGAAGATGCAATGCCTGCCAGGAATTCCTCCTGTGCTGGCAGGAACATGATACTGATTGTGTTGATCAGATTGACAGAGTAACAGAGGTTATATGACATCTTCCTGTAGCTTTTAAAGTGATATGCTTCTGCTGGATTGCTTCTTAAATGCATTTGTTGGGTTTTTTTCTTACCATGTTCATAGCTTAGCAACTATCCTTAGAAACCACTGTATCAAAATTTATGTTTCTCTAAGGGTGTGGGTTTTTTCATGTTGCCCCTGGTTTTTCTGTCTCCATGACAGTAGCCTTTCTTCTTACAATATGGTGACTGACTTACCATCTATCTAGGTTCAGGTTTAAAGCGTGTTAGGTAAAAAAATAATACTAACTTGTCTCATCCTTGTGGTTTTACTTTTTGCTCATGCATTTAAAAATACAGTATAGGGCTTCCATAATTTATCCCAGTCAACAAAGGAAGCTTTTTAACTCATTATTCTGTGTTCTGGATTGTTCCATTTAGCGCATTGTTTCCTTGGTCTCATTGTTTCCATTTAATCTGGAAAGGGAAAAGATAGATCACAACCCTGTGGTTTGTATCTTGAAGAAGGAGAGACATGAAAAGTGGAATAAGATAAGCTGTTTTAGACAAGGAGAAGGATGTTAAGTGTTCAAAGTAGATACATTCAAAGGCAAAGCAGAAACATGTCTGCTTTCATTTGTCAGTATGGAAAAGCTGCTAGCAGGCTGTTTCTCATTTGGCAGACAAAAAAAATACAAATTGTCAGATCCCTGTAGTTGATGTTTAGGATTTTGTGGGATGAATTATGATGGACACTACTTCTTCTAAGAGACTGTTCCTGGTCAGCCAGAAGTTAGCATGTCATGAGGACCTAAGATGGGTAAATAAGAGCAGCTGGTCGTGATGACAGGTTGTGCAAGATCATTGTACCAGCTTTCCTTTCAAAAGCAGAGCAATGTCTGATCTTGGTTGATCCAACCAAAAAGGGATATGACAAAGCTATATATAAAGGAACAACCAGCCTAGAAAAGATCTACTAGGGTGTTGGGGTTTTTCTTTTTTACTGAGATTGTGCGGCACACACAAAAGCTCCAAAGCTGGTGCCCTGGAAATGACAAGTGCTGTATTAATAGCTGCTCAAAGACCTCCTGTCATCAGGCTGTAGAACTCACTACCACAGGATGTCCCTGGGACCAGGGAATCAGCACAATGTAAAGAGTGATTGGGCACTAATGAGGGAGCATGCACATTTAGGGTAGTAACTAACAGCAACAAGAATTTTTGGCAATCAGTAGCAAGTGGTTTCAGCCCTATCATGTTTAGGCGGAAGCAAATTATCACACGTTTCTTCCTTCAGTTCTCCTGCAAAAGAGTTGAAACACAAGATTAGCTGGGTCTTAGCTATCATCATCTGTAGAAGTTTTCCCCCCATTTCTGCTGTTTTTCACAGCTCCAACTCAGCGAGCCAGGAGGCTCAGTCCCCAGTGTGACTCAGTGCAGTGCAGGCATGTCTGAGCTAGGTTTGAAGCTGTGGGCTTCATCTGAGCTGTGGGCTGCACTCAGAACCATACCACTGAGGGACAGCACTGGCAGCTGTTCCCTCCTCTGAGGTGAGGTATCTACACAGGAGCTGACCTAGGTACTACCTCTTGGCTAATTCACCGATATTTGCATGATCATGTATCTATTTTGGACTTACCTAATCCAAACATAATTTCAGATCCAATGCTAGAAATGGACAGAAGGCCATTCTGCAGGAGACAGAAACCTTCTGAGATGAGGGAAGGTTAGCTGACAGATGGACTGGAGGAAGTGAGTGGGCCTGGATTGTGATAAAGGAAATTGCCTAGAAAGTGGGAGTAGCAGCTCCTCACTTTCTCCAACTGCGCAGTGGGATAAAAGATGGTAGCAGCTTAGCAAAATGAGATAATTTTTGGGGACTGGACAGCCCTCCCTCTTCTGAATGCATTGTCTTGTTCTAAACAAATAGAAACCACACCCCTGAGAGCTTTTGGCAGTGCAGAAATAGGTGGGGCCCTGACTCAATGTTTTTTCTATCCTGGAAGGAACTCCTTTTGCATTGCAAAGACCTGAGGCAGAGTCTTTGCCTGTCTCATTCTGCCCTTGATTTGTCTGCATACACAACAGTCTTAATTAATTTACCAAAAATGTATTAGAGCAAAAGCGTCATGTTGTCAGTGTTTCTTGGCAGCAAGCTGCTTCCGTTGCTCAGAGCAAGACAATGTATGACAGGTTTGCTCTCCTTCCCAGTGGCATCTGATAGCTGCTGAATTTTTCTGCGAGCTTGGCCACTTCTAGTGCCTTTGGGAGAGTTGTTGGTAGCAATGCTCTGGGATGACAGACCTTACCGATCTCTAAAGAAATTTAGAGATGTGCTATTGTACAGGAACCTCTCTATTTCTCTTTGCTTATTGGATATTTTAGATTCTGTCACTTAAGTGCCTAATGTGTTTCTGAAGGATGAACAGCTGAAGTCCCATGAAGCTAAGCTGAAGCAGATCTCCACTGAGCTTGCTGAACATCGCTCCTATCCTCCTGACAAGAAGCTCAAAGGCAAAGAAGTGGATGATTACAAACTGAAGGACCACTATCTGGAGTTTGAGGTATATATGGGAAACATTATTACTTTTACTTCTTGGGTGTGGATGGTCATATATTTGGGGGCACAATCCTCAAGTTCTGCCTTTTTCACTTTACTTCCCTAGGTAGTGTGCTCTTGCTAGACTGAAACATTACAGCAATTGCAGATGCTGGGACGTGGCTCTTCTTTCTGATGAGAACTTCTTTACCTGTGAATTTAGCTCCTAGTCTGTAACATGGAGGACAGAAACAAGACTGCTGTCCTTCCTGATGTTTCTGTTTAAAGAGATTATAAGATCTTCATGCACAAAGTGTTGTAAAACTGTGTTTCCTAGTGTATTGGAACCATAGTCTCTAGAGAATGACTGCATTCTGCAGGAATGAAGATCATGGTAATTGTCTTCCATTGTTAGGTTCTGAAGGAACTGATATGCTAAAGTTATTGTCATAGGCATGCCTCCCTCATCAGAGCCATTTGTGTTGTATACCACTGAGATGGATGTCAGGATGAGAAGGAAAATGGTAGAATTAAAGATCACAGGGTTGGGTGATGCAACTTAGGCAGATGCATTAGGAGAATGTTTTGAGTATCTGACAGCAGCTTTTATCTGTAATGGTGTCTGCCACATTTTAGGGCTATGTGGGAATGAATCGGCAACCCAACAGATGACTGATATTTGTTTTGACTACACCTTTGAGCTTTTTCCCCCAGAATAGCAAGTCAGTGTTGCCTTGGGTCTGAAAGGATCCTATTCTAAATAGGCACTGCCTAGCAAGGAAAATACGTAGTCTGAAAAAGACGAAGAGCAGATAAGACAGATGAGACCATCAGAGCTGAAGATGGAGGCAACACCAACACAAGCCTCCAGAACTGAAGTGAACCTTTTGCCCCATGCTATCAGTTTCTGTTAGAGGGACTCTTTTTACTCGTGGACTTAACTCATTGCATACTTTTGCTTTTTCAGAAGGTTGTAACCACTTTGAGTTTCATTTTGCTGTAGCAAAATCTGTCAGCATGGCTTTATGAAGGAGGAATCAACCTGACCAACACGATAGTCTTTTATAATGTGATGCTTGGTGTGATGGAATAGGGGAGAGCAGTGGATGTTGTTTGTTATTCAGTTTGATAAGAATTCTGACATTGTCTCCCCTAACATGCTTACAGTCAAGCTTATGAAGTGGATTAGGAAATTGATAGTGAGATGGTTTGGCTGCACAATTGAGATCAAAGGGATATGATCAATGGCACAGTATCAGTTAGTTTTGAACAGGGCACTCACATGTGTAAGTAAGCCACACGTTTTCTCTTTGGAGGGGATCTTGTAAAACTTGGAAGATCAAGCAGTTTTTTAGCTTTGGGTTCTTGACACAAAGTTTATTTTCTATCACTTTTAGAAGCTTGGTGAGTTAGGATGAAATGTAGGCTGGAATATTAAACGTTTCTACAAAGATTAATGAGGGAATAGATTGTTGTGGGGTTTTTTTCTGTTTCCTGTCAATTTTATCAGGGTGATCTTCTGAGATATTCCTCAGGTACCTCAGTACAAATCAGAACCAGTATAGCCCAGGAAACAAAAGGTGTCCTCTTCATGAATGAGAGTTTCGAACAGCATTTGAGCTGGGCTGTTCAGATAAGTGATCAGCTCTACAGGAATCTCATTTAAGCAGGAAAGTTGTGGCAACAACTTCAGTTATGTGGGAGAAATGGTAATGCAAGGTGCTGGTGAACAGTGATGTGTTACCTTCACACTTGAAAGCACAGATTTCACAGACCATGTTGAATTATCAAGACACCATTCCAAGGGCCATGAGAGCAGGCAGTTCCAAAATGTTGAAAGTCAAACAGATGAGACAAAAGGCTAACTGGGATCTTCTTCTGGAGCTAAGGCAGAAAAAGGAAGGTTTATGCTGAGTGGAAGCAAGAAAGCCTTGCAGAGAGACTTTGACAAATTACAGGGCTGGGCAATCACCTTTATGAAGTTCAGCAAGGGAAAGTACCAGATTCTGCATCTGGGAAGGGGCAACCCTGGCGTATGGTCCACCTGGGAATGAGAAAATGGAGAGAAGTGCCATGGACAGGGTCCTGGTCATGGCAAGATTAATATGAGAGAGCAGTGCCCTGGCACCAGGTGGACCAACCCTGTTCTGGGGCGCATCAAGCGCGGCATCACCAGCTGGGCAAGGGCTAAGATTGTCCCACTCTGCTCTGCACTGGGGCAGCCTCACCTCGAGTGCTGGGGGCAGTTTTGGCCCCCTCAGTATACGAAAGATATGAAGCCCCAAAGTCTCCAAAGAAGAGCAGTGAAATTATGAAGGGCCTTAAGGGGAAGCTGTTTGAATAGCAGCTGAGATCCCTTGGTCTGTTCAGCCTGGAGGAGACTGAGGGAGACCTCCCTGCAGTCTACGACTTTCTTGTGAGGAGAAGAGGAGGGCCAGGCACTGATCTGTCTGTAATGACATGTGGGAATGGCTTAGAATTGTGTCAGGGGAGGTTTAGGCTGGACATTAGAGAGAGGTTGTTCTTCACCCAGAGGGTGTTGGACACTGGAACAGGCTCCCCAGGGAAGTGGTTGCAGCACCAAGCCTGACAGAGTTCAAGAAGCATTTGGACGATGCTCTCAGGCACATGGTGTGATTCTTGTGCATGCTCCTGTGCAGGCCAGGAACTGGACTATTGGACTGGATGATCCCTATGGGCTCCTTCCAACTCAGTTTATTCTATTTTCTATGAGGCAGTAAACAATCCCAAACCAAACCGAAATGTTGAGCTGTGTGAAAATTGCGAATGAAAACTTCGTGAATGGAAATTTTTTGTTAATGGAAATCTTCCCTTTAGAACAATGTCCTGTCAAGGTTGGCAGGAGGTGGTGAAAGAGCTTGCTGCCTGAGGTTAAGTGAAAAGGGGAAAGAGGCAGGTGATGTAGGATTTTTAAGTGTCTCTTTCAGATTGAGATTGGAAGCTAAACCTACTGTCTGTGTACAAAGGGCCATGCTGATACATCTTGGGAAACACACCAAAAGAAAACACACCTGTGAGTCTCTAAGGTAGCAGCATAGTACCATTAGGAAGGAAGGTGCCATTTTCCTTTTCTGTAGTTCCTTACAATTTCTTTTTGTTCACACACTGGTGATGTCTTCATTCTTGCTCCTGACGAAAGACAAATGAGATGGAGGGGAGGTGAACCAGGAGGTAACTGGTCCTTGTTCAGGTATGCAGCCAGTAGCATTTGTTTTTGATGGTGTCTTTGCTTATACAAACCATGGGAAGAATAGTTCTCATTGCCTGCTCTCTGAGGAAGTACTGCATCAGATTGCCAAAATTTTGTTGCTTATTGCAGAAAATTTATAGTTAGAGAAAGATCTTTTGAGTGATGTCAGGTGAGAGGTGAAGCCAGAATACTGATGTGTGGCTACCTCGTACTTGTTTATTACATGCATTCATTCTTCAAAGATAATGTTGCAGAAGCTTTTGAATGGTTTCAACTTCTGTGGTTTTATTTCTTGACAGAAATTTCCAAATTAATTTCTTTAAAGGCAAAATTTTTACAAGCTTTTACCTAACTTCAAATGTCAGGTCACTGAAAGACCAACTTTGTTGTGGTTGAAATCAAAGTAGAAATGTGTTGATTAATTGTAATAGAAGTCAAGGGCGCCCACAAAGTCCAGGGGAAAATGTCCGTTTGCACATATGCAGGGCCTGGATTTCCATTCTGATTGCCAAGTCTTGAGACTGGTGGTGTTTACTGTACAGTAAAAGCATAAATCCATACAGCAGTAAAGCCTCCCTCTCCGTTTCATGGTATTACGCTGTTCCCAAGCTAAGAGCACTGGCTGGCCTTTTGCAGAAGTGTCTGGTTCATTTTATGATGAATCATCCATCAGCTCAGTGCATCATCGTCAGGGTTCTTCTTGCTGTTTCTCCATTTCCATTTTTATGAAATGACACATCTTACCTGCTTCATGTGTTTGTCTCTCACGTTGTGGAGCTTTAACTCCAGATATGGAAGTCATAGGAATGCTTATTTATTTAATTTGTAGGAGGATTTTGTTATGATTCTCCTCTATCAAAGGATTCTCAAAAGCCAGTCATTCTCTTTTTCCCCCCCCCCTTTATATTCCACACTTCAAAGCAGTTACCAAGCTTTTTGACTTCCTGCCCTCAGTTAAATGTTTTTAACAGAACTTTATTATTTCATTAGAAAATTTAAAGTATTTTCTTAAATACTTTTTCCTCTGTCAGGAACCTAATAGCTTGGCTGCTGGTTTGGCACTTTGAAATACAAATTAACAATTGGTATGGATGTTTACATCCACCTTCCCTGACTCCCAGCACATTGAGATTGCTGTAATTACAATGCCTGCACCATGTCTTTAGTGCATATATCAGGGTGAAGTGGATTGCTCTATTCTCAGGACCTTTTGCCCTAACACCTGTTTTTGAGACCCTTCAAGGATCTTCTGTTAATGTGCCTTCGTTTTCTTCCTTGCCAAATTGTTTCTTGGAAAATGATGCAATTGTAGCAAACAGAACAAAATCTTACTATTGAAGAGGGAAATCTCTGGTCCAGAAAAGGAGTAGAACAAATGGGTATAGGGCACATTAGAAGGAACTTTTTCCAGTTGAAAAATACAAGTGTCTGGGCAGACAGCAACCTTCATCATTCCCTATGAGTGATGTCGCATGCCATGCTGCTGTCATTGCCCTTTCATCTGCTCCATTTTATTAAGGTCTGGCCTTTTAGAAGATTGTCTCATGGGCTGAGTGGTGGCCATGAAGGCTGAACTTAGACCTGCTTTGGTTTGTCCCTCATTGTATAAGAAAAGCAGGAAGAGCAGGACCTGCTGGTGGGAGTAGAGGATTGCTCCAGAACAGGATTTTTGTTATCCCTTAGTTTTGTGCACTTTATCTCCATGCATGCCTAAGCACATAGGATCTCAGTATGTGTGAGCAGAGCTTAGGTCTCAGCGTGACTAAGGTAGCAAGCTTTCATTTGGTGGTGTTACTTGGAATGGGAACCGCCACTCAGCAGAGCATCAGAATTTGTGTGTTGCAGAGCTGAGTGCCTCTAATTACACAGCACCCCAGGCCTCAGTCTGCCTGAAATCCTCTTTGTTTAATTTACATTTGCCATTGTTGTTCATATCCACATTAGGCACCATTGTTCACATACATGTTGAGCTCCTGGCTTTCAAGTTCAGCAGAAATTGTTAAGTTACTTAGGTGGTCTCTCATGTGCCCCTGCAGAATTTCTTCCAGACTGATTTGGGCCTTTCTTTTCGTTTCCCAGAAAAATCGCTATGAGATTTATGTTGGCCTACTGAAAGAAGGGGTGAAGGAGCTGCTGAGCGGAGGAGAGAATGATGCACCAGGACTGAAGAAATCCCACTCAAGTCCTTCTTTGAATCAGGAGTCTCCAGTTAGCGCCAAGGTGAAACGCAATGTCTCGGAGAGGAAGGACTACAGGCCAGAAACACCCAGCATTAAGCAGAAGGTCACTTAGGGTGGAAATGACGACTAGGGGAACAGCCATGCAGCAAAGTATCGGTGGTCAAAACTTTTTCATTTAATAACCTGTCATTCACAAAAAATAAGTGCATCTGCCTGAATGGGGTGTTAGTGACATTTTCTATTGTATATTTTGCTGTTTCTGTGCAGATCGTGGGAGATGTCTTTGCTCCTGCTTTGCTTTGCTTTGTTAATTTATCATTTAGCAGTTGAAGCATCAGGACTTTTTTGTGTTGTTCTGTTTCTAAAGGAGCCGGGGAAGGAGTGGAGCGCTGTGACGTTTATTCTGTCTCCTCCCCATTTATCTCCTCCCATCGGCATGTGGCTTTCATCTCTCAAGTCACTTGTCACTTTATTTATGTGGTGGGTGGGAAAAATAACTGGACAAGTGCTGCAGTGCTGTGAATGTGAGCTGTAGGTGTGAGAAAAGCTGTGCAAACATGCAGCTGCAGAAGGCTGACTAAGAGGCTAGGGTGCTGGGAATGCTAGTTTCCTGACAATGTGGGGCATGTTGGTACTGGTACTTAGCAGCAGGTGGTACAGTAAATAGTCACTGTTGCTTATTGTTACTGCATTGACCTTGGACATGCAAGTGCGAAGGAATGAAACCTGAAAACCTCTGGCAATGCTGGGATGACGGCATTGGAATAATTTGTTTGCTTCCTTCCAAGCAGAGAGCCTTCTCCGGAGTTTGCAGGTTGGAAGGCATCCAAACCCATGTCATCTCTGCAGTCAGGAAGATTAGAGATTACCCAGTTGGAATGGCTATCTGGGCTTCACATTTATTTGCAGAGAAGGCTGCTGTAGATGTCAGCCATTAGCATTATATATTAATTATATATATTAAAGACAAAGGGCCTCTGTGTAGTTTTTAACTATACGCTCTCACTTAGCTGCTATATAGAGCCTTATGATATATTGTGTCCTGTTGCTTCCCCTTCCAGGGGTTTCCTTCTTGGTGTGCACAGAGATTGCTTTCAATTCCTCTCATAGTGACAAAGCACTTTGCCTTTTTTCTTCAGAAAGGGATTCTCCTCAGTTCTACGTTTTCCTTCTTTAGCTCACATATAGGTGGAAGAGGCTGGTGCCTCCTCACAGTTCCTGCATACCCTGTGCCAGGCTTTCCAAGGGGAGCACAGGACTGGAAGAGACCACCATGGGCAGGCCTTTTCATACCGGAAAGGCCCCTGTTTGTGCCATAGATCCTTGGGGTGACCAGCAGTTTTCAGGCACAAAGAGCAGAAAGATGACATAGAAATAATTTTCCTGCTTCGCAGCCTCTCTTGTCTGGGCAGTTCATGGCTCTGAAGAGAGTGCCAGTTCTCCTGTTACCTAACCTGTTACCTGAGTTTTAATCTCAGTTTTTTATGCTGGCCCACAGGGTGGGCTTGGACACATCTCTCCCATTTTGTGTCACCCTTTCCCTGTATGAAGTAGTACAACCAAACTGGTCTTTCCTGTGAGCACCTTGGGAGGTAATGTTTAGGGCCAGTTAAAAATTGCTTTTTGCTGTTCATTCTGTTGTGCTTGGCACAGGCCAGCCTTCTTGATGAATACAATTCTTAATGCACCTTGAAACATCATGATAATACAGGGACTGTTTAGAAATGCGCTAATTTAGAAATTGTCAGCCCAAGTAGTCAAAGGACCACACATCAAAAAAATTGCTGCCCAAGTGGATATGTGTTCTGTGAGGCTTTCCCAAGGGTCCAAGTCAATTCATCTAGGCTATTGAGCTGCCAGTCCAGTGGGCAGAACTGGAGTGATCAAAGAGAAAAGGCCCTTAACAGGCATTCATGACTTGCATGCCCTACTGAGTACCACCCTGCAACAGTGGTGTTGGCTGTAACAATGTTGGCTGTCACAATGGTGTTACACTCTCAGATGTGAGGTTTTGGAGCAATTTGAACCTTGCAACTACAGCCTGGCAGCAAAACCAGATGAGACAGTTCTCACGAGTGCTATTGGGGTGCGTATCCATCTGGCATCTGCCACGGAGAGTGGCTGCTCTCTGCTAAAAGTCAGGAGGTTGGCTCCTATGACAAAGTTGCTAAAAGCAGCAGAGTCCTGAGTAGAAATTGTCAGTGCTTCCCAGGTGCTGGGGCTTTACAAGTTGTATTCCTACAAAGGTGAAGTTAACATTTAATTCTCTTCTTGAAGAAGAGATATGTCTTCTGCTGCTGGAGCCAAAGTGATGTGGTGCAGCTTATTGTGTGGGGAGACTCATTGTAAAGAGATGCATGATAGTGCTCATTGAGAGGGATTGTTTGGAGTAGTTAGAAGTGGTAGATCAACAGCTCATGGAGGGGAAACAAAGACAGATTCCTGCAGCTGTTTGTCGTGCTTTGGAGGTTGGAAATGAACAAGCAGAACAGAGAGAAGGGGTTCAATTGGGAAATGCCGAATGCACATTTGGGAAGAAAACTTGACCTCTCTGTTATGATTAAGGAGTGGTATTCCCCGGTTTAGTGCTCCACTGAGACTCTCCAAACTACATGGTCCTTGCTCACTCCTTTCTTCCCTTCACCATCCTTGCAGTGGGCTGGAGAGGAGACTTGGAGGCATAAAAGGCAAAGATCACAGGTTGAGATAACAACAATTTACTGAAAATGGCAATGAGATAAGAAAATTAATGGTAAACAACAACAGTATTAATAACAGAGTTCAAGAATGTTCAACACGCGGAGCCCAACAATACCCAACCACTCTCTTCACAATACTCTGATCCAGAAGGGACATCTTCCCCTGTTCTTGGAAAATCACCAGGTGGTATAGAATAACCTTCAAGTCCAAGCCATGCCCCTGCCTGGCAACTGCAAATATTAGCCCCGTCCTGGCCAGAACCAGTACATTATTTTATATAACAATATGTTACATGCAGCAGGCACAAAACCCCAAAAAAGTGCAGATCTGTAAATGGCCCTGCCTGGATGTCAGGGTTGGGTTGGGTTGACTAGATGGTCTTTTTGAAGGCAGGCTGGTGCTTGGCAAACCTCTTGTGTTTATGGAACGCAGTGTTTTAAAAGGCAGAGAAGAGGTGACATTTAACTTTCTTCTTCTGTGGCTTTTAAAGTATTTTGGTTGCTGAAAATTCCAGTTAAATTGCTGAGCTCAGAAAGAAATTACTCCTGTTAAATGCATCTTCCAGATTTGACACAGAAACTGGGTAATTCCTCTTCAAAGTCATTGCAGAAAAAGATGAATTGAAGCAATAGGAAAAATCAAAAAGTGAACTGCAAAAAAGATGGGTTTTTTTTTCATTATTTATTATCTATTTCCATGTATGCTTGTAAACAGATTAGGGTATTTTTTTTAAGGTCTCATCTGGGCATATCAAATGCAGTTTTTCACTGCCTTTTTTAGTCATTAAACATTTGTTAAGCTTAGAGCAGTCTTGCTGAGACTGCTGAGGCATGCAGATTAGTTTACCCAGAATTTACAGTTTCTGCTCCAATTTTAATTAATGCCTTTTTCCCCTGTTACTTTACAATTTATAAGCATCCCAGGCACCCATGTAGAAATCCATGCTTTGGAGACTAAGAAAAAAATGTGGTCCCATTGTGAAAGTCTAAGACTCCTTCCCTCCTTTGGGAATAGGTTCATCCACCAGTCAGTACTGTAATTTGGTTTATTCCCTCTCTGATGATACTATAAAGGGTGGGTCAGGTTTTCAGGTAGTCTAAGTGGTGCATCTCCTTGAGTAGCACCATTGAGAGTCTTGACCAGGTAGCTTTGCCTGGTACCGTGCCCCCTGGCTTTCTTTGGCGAAATGTTTACCTTTACGGGAGATCAGTTCTTGACTGCAGCAACTCAGAAGCTCTGGTTCTAGTATGTAAGGATATTCTGCTGGTTTCCAGCCCTCCTCTGGGACTTGAGCTGCAAATCACTGGAGCAGTCTGCAGTTCTCTGGGTGTGCTCAGTGCAAGCAGGAATTACTGGCTGATCGCCGTGAGCTTGTGTGCATGCAGGAGAGCCTTTGCACTGGTGACGCAGGGAGGCGTCATCCTTCCTTGTCACGCTCCGTGCTCCAGTGTGCTATCCTTGCACAGGCAAAGCCTCTGCCTGCATGTGGAGAGCGGGAATGTAAAAAGGGCAGCAGGCTGAGGCCAACACCTTGCTTCCCCTTTCTTAAGGTGCAGACAGTGGTTCTGGAGGGACCTACCCTACTCTGAAGTGTTGCTGGCTTACTCATCTTTGAGGGGCTGAACCATCTGCTATCCCCAGCAAAGGAAGGAGAGGTAGAAAAGGGCTACACTAGTCTGCACTTGACAGCAGAGAGCTGATGGAGAAGGGGAAAATTATCTTCCCCTCTCCCCACCCATCAACCAAAGCAGGTGAGATACTCTCCTGAAGCCAAAACCACACTCTCCTCTATGAGTCAGCAGGATGCAGGGAACTGGTTGAGATGGTTTTTGTTCATCAGCGGCTGTGAAAGAGACTCCCTGGACTGGATGTGTGTTTGTCTTCATCTTGCAGATAAATTACGCATGAACCAGTGAACATGACTACAGCTTCTAAATCCAGTATTTATGTTGTGTCTAATTGATGCAGAGAAACAAGTCAGCCAGCAGAGTGATTAATGCAGCAGAGTTATGCAGGAACACTGTTCAGCTGTGTTGTAGACTCAGTTTTTCATCTCTAGCCAGTCACTTGTAAATGGTTACCAGAATTTTTTTAATTATTAGTAACAGCTCATCCCCAAAATAATTTCCCTCTGAATCCTGCCTGCTCCCAGGTTGCAGTCTGTGTTAAGGGGGAGAGCAGTGCTCTGCACAGCCCTGCTTTGAGGAGGAGTTTGGCATGGAAGACCTCCAGGGACTGGAATTTTTATGTGACTGTGACTTTTCACAGTTCCAGTGCCTTTGGATAACAAGGCTGGTTGCTATTCTGTCTTGAAAAAGCCAAAACTTTTGCCTTTCTCCAGTGTGGAAATGAGGTTCTTGATTGACTGGAGCAGGCCATTCAGTGAAGACATGGTTATGGTGGTGGAGGAGGTCAGAGATGACAGGGTTATCATCAAGCTTCTTGGAGGCATGGCAGTCTTCTCCCTGAAAGTAGGAAAGGCTTTTCTCTGCAGATGGCATACTGCTTACTGTGTCTGCATTCTCCATTTCTAAATGAATTTTGGTCTTATTACAGTTAGTCTGACAGCTCCTCCTCCTTTTCTGACAAGCTGCTCTTGTCTATCATCTTAGCACCTCAGCTGCTTCTGTATAACAGGTCTGTTTCCTTCCATGCTTGCAGAAATCCAGAAAATTTGACTCTCCCATCTTGCATTGAGAAAACCTGCTCTGAAGCAGTGCTGCGTTGAATGGATAACCCTGTGAACAGCTTTTTCACTCTGCTTGTCAGTAGCTTGTGTTTCCAGCCACAGTTATAGCTGGGAGGTGCAAGACCAAGTTTTAGACTGCCATGATCATCTAGTTGTATGCTGCAGGGATGCAAAGTCGTACACACACACACACTTAGACCAGACACTTGCAACATTCCAACTCTTCTAGTATCCAGGTTATTGGAAGCACTGGATGCTTCTGCAGGGTCAAAGGCAGTATACACATCTTACGTCAAAGCAATCTTAGAGCTTGCTGCTTATTTAAATTTTCTCCAGTATTGCTCTTCTCAGGTTGTGGGATGTCACATCTGCTCTGAGGGGGCAGTAAAGAAGTCCACGTTTTCACATCAGAGCACAATCACTGCTCCCCAGCATGTGTTCTCAGCATCTGGTATCCAGGCTACCTAGAGGGATGAACTGTAGAAGCTGTCTCGGAAAGCTAGTCTGCAGCTTGTGCTTTTTAAAGGATATTTTTAGTGCATATAGAAGCAGTATGTCTGGCCTCTCCTCTCTCCCAGAACTCTCCTAACAGCATTGGTGTAGCAAGTGACCTGCGTCACTGAGAGCTTCACTGTGGGGATGGGAGCTTCAGGAAGAAGAGGCTTTGTCAGCCTTCAGAGAAATGATACCACCAGGGCTGAGCACCAGTGCACAGGACAATGATGCTGCAGGAAGAAGCCAGTGCCACCTCCATGGCTGGTCACCTGCTGGCGACTGTGAGCTCTAGCATTGCAGGGGGTAATGAGAAATGCTAGCTTCCTTTTCCCTCTAGTCTGTGATGCTTGAGGAACTGTCCTTACCACCTGCTGCTTTTCTCCCCTGTGACAGCACTCTTTTCGAAGGGTACCACAGTCTCTTTGTGAGGACACTGGTTTACATGACAGCAAGGAGGACAGGTCCTTGGAAAAAGTCTGAATGCCGTCTGGGAATATCTGTTCTGCTGATGGCAACATACAGTTGAAGATTGAAATGAGGCAGGCCCAGCCATACCTGAGTGAATGTCCCTTGCTCCTGTATTTTGTTAGCTGCATTAAGTTTGTGTTTATTAGAGCCCATCCCTTACCAAATGCAAGCAAGAACCTTCCCAAAGCTTGGACCATTGACCTGACTTTGTCTTTGTGGTCAGAAGCTACATTTAGGCTAGGCCGAAGCGTTTTCTCTTCCCTGCCTTCGAACACTTAATTATTCCATAAAAATTATGGATGTTTAATCAATGAGGGACCTCCCTTGGAGTCTGCTTTTGAATCTGGGCCAGGAGCCAGCTGGGGTACAGGCCAGAGGTTTATTTGGACCAATAAAGGTACATCGCTTAGCAATGCAAGCATTTAAAGTGCAACAAGCCACAAGGGCAGGATTTTTCTCTGACAAAAAACGCTGTAATTAGTAGCCACTCCAGCAGTGATCCTGTCTGTAACTCCTAAATGGGAACAGCACAAGAAAATACTTTTTGTCTAAACAGGCGAGGTTTCAGCTTGGGCCAACTGAGTATCATGGTGTAGTGGTGCAGCAACTATCTAAGCTGCCATGGAGACGTATTTCACACAAAATCCTCCAACTCCCCTTAGCTTCTTGCTGGGAAGAAGGAGATAAATGCTACCAAGTCTGTGTCACCACACAGGGCAAACTCTACTGATAATATAAGTCTTAACTCGCTTATGAAAATCTCATGCTCAGAGCTGTCAGATTCTGAAAGACTGTAGGATGAGAACAGGGGCGGGTTGTGGTTGTAGTTTTTTTAAAATTTGTACATATTCATGACAACTGTGTCCTCTTACTTTAGTCTAGAATTATAATTTGGCTAAAAGGACAGAGATTTTTGGCTGTTTAAAAACTTCAGAATCACTTCTCTGTGTGAGGTATGCTCTGAGGCTTAGCTTACTTGGTGAACATGTTTAAGTGATGCTTATAGATGTGTGTATTTCATAAGTATGGTATGGCTTCTATGGCTCAGCTCAGCAAAGCCTGCTGTTCTTTTCTGGGGCTTATCTGGTCAAAGCACTTCTGCAGCTGCAAACATTTTTAGGTTGCTTGTTGTTCTAACTCTTCTCCCTTGAGTTTAAACAGCTATCAGAGCTTTTGCAGATTTAAGGTATGATTTGAGCTGCCTTGATCTTCATGTGTTGTCCACCAGGGGCTGCCTGTTGTTCTGCGTGTTGAAAGCAAGGCATATGTTTGAGAGTCTAAGCAAGAGGTAGTGGGTGCAATTTTCTGCTAGCTTAACACTGGGGTGAATTTCTCCCTGTTTATATCAGCCGATGCCTGCACAAGGAGCATCCATTCTGACTTCTTCTGAAGAACATGCTCTGGGGATCTAATACACAGCTTTACTTCTGACGATGTTGACCTTGCTCTGTGAAAATTCAGCAAAGGGACATCATGTCCAAAGTGTCTAAGAAGGACAGGTGCCTGTGATGTCTCCTGCAGATACAGCCGTAGTGAGGGTTTGGTTTTTTTTTTTCTGCAACTCTACAGATTTCCAGAAGAGTGGCTCATCAGCAGGGAGAAGAAGAGAGCAGGGCTGAAATATCTCTCTTGGGCATCTCTTATGCCTCCCAGAGGTTTTTACTGAGAGCAATTAAACAACATTTTAACAAGTTGCTGGTCTGAGGAAAAAGACGTAGGGAAACCCAGGGGGTTTTCCTATTGCCCTCTAGTAAGGGCAACAGTAGCATGATCTGCATTATTCTTGGAAAGAGAGAGCAAAACCTGAGGGTGTGATTCTTTCCTGGACTCATAAAACTCTGTATCATGCAGTTAGGTTGAAACACTTAAGCAGCTTCAGTGAAACTATGCCTTTGCACTTCACAGGACCACAGCCAGAGTAATTGTGTCTTGCAGAACTGAGACACGAGTGAACTGCAGCTCAGAACAAAATGAAGGGGACCACCTTGGCACCTTTGAACAAACTGTAGTCCTGTAATCTTTTTTCAGGTGTGGGGCTTCTCCCTTGCGTTTCCTGCCCTCCATGGTGGTGGAAAGATATGGGTGAGCACTGTCAGTTTCAGAGTCACAGTTAAGAAGTGTCATCTACCCTCCACCTGAGCTGTTGCTAATGTTTTTTTCCCTTAGGCTGAGAAAGACGACTGAGTTTTCAGTCAATGTTACTTGCTAGCCATATGGGAAGCATAAGTCTCAGCAGTGGTAGTGCAGAAGAACATTTTGCACGTGTGTGTACAAACACCTTATACATCTCTTGTGTGCAGAAGTAACCTTATGGGGCTTGACAGCAGTCCTTGCAAGACCTTTCCTCTGGGTAGTCTCCCATCGCTTTTGTGATGTGTAGGAACTCTCTTTTTGGTAACCTTGAATTCAGTTTACTTTCATCACATGTTTTTCATGTAATACACTAGAGACACAGTCCCAGTCTCACTGCTTTGTGGTAATTTCTTGGTCTGCTGTGAAGCAACAACATTGAGGTAGCCATTAAATCTTTTCCAGCAGCATGGAACTTGCTGTTCTGACTCTTGGGGAAGTCATCATCTCAGGTTTGACGCTGTCCTACCACCAAGACATGCTGTTTTGTCCCTGGGAATAGGCATGGCCAGAAGGGTATACTAAGTGTTTGGAGTCAGAGCTGTGCAGACTTAAGTCAAGCCCTGGTTCAGGGAAAGTTTTTCCATGTGCTGCTGATGTCCATAAGGACTCAAACGTATACTTGCTTACACAGAGATGCTTTCCTGAAGCAGAGTTGTCACTCTTTTCTACAGGTATCACAGGATGCCCTCCCTTATTCTGCTTCATGTATCTGGTACTAGAATGATCATTTCCTGATAAATGAAGGCACTTAATCAGTCCTCTTCCCCTTGGAAGAAGGACTTTTGGGGATATTGTTATATCATTTAAAATAATATTTTGGAATTTAAGTTTACATTGCTTTATTTTTCACTTGAGGTGACTGTATATAAATATTTTCCTCTATTTTATCATTGCTGATAAAGTAAGCCTACAGTATACAGACAAATAATTTGCCTTTGATGTATTGAAACTGTGAGATATAAAGTAGACTTCTCTCTTGTGTCCATGTTCCTGACTATAACTCTGTTCTTCTGTGTTTTTATAAGTTGGAATAAATGTTGCTTACGGGCAGCAAAGAGCCTGCAAGCTTCCCAATAATTTTTATGTCATTGAACTCAAGCAACCCTATTGAAGGATCTCACATATGTATAATGATATATGTATATGTACAAACTTTAGAAAGAAATAAACCAAATGTATTTCATGTTCTGCAGCTGAATGTTTATTATTTAAACCCTGACAGTTGTTCCTACAAGTAAGAACATGAAGGTGGCTTTGCAGTGGCTGACTGTCTTGCTTCTGACTCCGGGCAGTCAGAAGTTTCAAGGTTTCCTGAGCTGAAGCGTACATGTACTGTCTGCTTTACAGTAACAGTCTGGATCTGACCTGCGGTCGGGCTAGCCAATGGGGCCAGTGGCACTTCCTTCACATTAGTCCTGTGTGAGGGCAGCTGGAGCACATCTCTCTTCCTTCTGCACCTGTACAAGAGGTGGCATCCCTTCCAGCTGTATCAGGGTGTTTAGCCTGCAGAGCTACCAGTGCTTTCTGTGAAGAAGAGAAATTACTGATTTCAAGAAGAGAAATAACTGATTTAAAATGGGTTTACCGGCATGTAGGTTAAAAGAGCAAGGCTGCAGGAAACAGCTGTTCAGAAATGACTGGGAGTTGATCTCAAAATTTGTATGAGAAGGTCACTATTGAGGTTGGGAATTGCTGCTGAAATGGTGTATGGAAAGAAATGACCCATGAACGGCAGACGAGTAAGACGCTAAAGAAAAAGATGAAATGTGAAAAGGCAGAGGTGGGAGTGGTTAAGAAGCTGTGCCTTTCCAAAGGAGAAACAGTCTGGACAACGCACAGCAAACAGCATTGTGCTTGCAGTTTTGGGTTGGACACAGCTCAGCATGGGAGGTTAGTACACCATGTGGAGAGCGGGTCATGGGGCAGATTGAGAGGATGTGTCCAACACAGAGGGAGCATGCCCAAGCTTTGCAACCCCAGGGCTAGCAGCTTGTACTTGGAACAATAATAAAGAAGACACGATGTTTCTTACCAAGATTTATGTGAATGTTTGACTATCTTGAGGTGGCTGTTTCTTTATTTTTTTCCTCAGCATGTTGCCTTTAAATGGATGGTAAGACTTTCACACTTGAGGTAGCTCTGTATTTGTTTGGTTTTTTACACTGCACCTTTGGGATATCAGATTTTTTCATTGTTGTACCATACTGGTTGCTTTAAAGCATTTGGGATTTTTGTATTCCAGTGCATGCTTCTGGATTAATGTGTTTTAATGAAAAGACTAAACAAAGTGGTGATAAGGATAGGTGGGAGTATTTTACAAAGATGTATTAAATGCCTCCTCAAAGCCCCAGTGAATGTTTGAACTGTGTTTGAATGTTAATGTCAGTACTGCTCACCACATCTTTTCTTGTTTCTTCCTAGCTGACAGAGTCAACGCTGAGCATTTTCTGGTGTTTTTTCTACCTGGAATCATTAGTCACATCACATTGCTCACAATGCAAAGAGCTAGAACAAAATGACAGAACAGGTGCAAAGTGAAAGACAGATGCATTTGTATTCTCTTCATTGTCAGTTTGCAGTTCAAGTTTCTAAGTACAGAATATAATTATCAAGCAAGACTGAAAAGGCTATTTTGTGTATGCAGGAGAAACCTCCACAGTCTATGGCAGCTACACATTTCTTTGGGTATTTATAAATAATGTAGCAAGGGTAAGAGACTTAGCACAAAGCAATGCACAGTTTGGTCTGAAATTGTCCTGGTTATCTCTGGACTGGAAATGAGAAGAAAGTTCTTAACTCTCAGAGCACTGATGTACTGCAGTGGCCTCCTAATCTACAAGGTAAGGGCAAAAATACCAGTAGCTTTTAAGGCAGAGCTGGAAGAGAAATCATGTGATGATAACCCAGGTTTTCATTTTTCAGATCGTTGCACATTGAATCTGTTTCTTTCCTTGTTTGCTACTAAATTGATATTTCTCAAATTATGTCAGCCATTATGCTAACTGTTTCTCCCAGAAAAAGGGCCATCCAACAAAACCTGAGGTACTGCACAGCAGCTATCCACCTTGCCAGGTTTGCTGTGTCGCAGTCACTTCATTTTGGGACATCTTTTCTGGTCCCATGCCACAGCTAATTTTTGGATAGATCAGTACATAAATGATGCAGGTTTTTGTTTTGCTGGCATGCTCCTCACAATAAGATGCAAAGGCAAGGAGCTAAACAGGGGTCAGGTGAAAGAATCAAGACTAAGTAGACTTGCCATAGAGAATGTAGAGGTAAAGTGTTGTTATTTTGAACTGGAAGTTTGTGGGGATGTTTTTCTTCCCTCTTCCCAGGCAGGGTGTATCAATATTAGGCTGAGTTGCCCCAATAACAACCTTGGGAAGTCCAGACTTTGGGACAGATTTTGAATTTGTCCAGTGAGGATAAACTAAAGAGGGATGTGTATTAGGGAGGAATCTGGGCAGAGAAGGGGAGGCACAAGAGTGGCAAAAAGGTTGTTCCAGGAAATAGAAACAGTGATGAATAAAGCAAAAAAATCAGATAAAGAGCAAGAGAAGAGGGAACCTTCTGACAGGAGAAGTGCAGGCGCCTACAGATGCATTGCTTATTTTCAACCTGATCTGCCACAATTCCCTTCAGGACTGTGTCTGAAAAACTTGCTGTGAGTGGGTGGGCTTCAGAGAGATAGATTTCCACTGCAGTGATATGTCATGTAAAGAGGTAAAGTGGTGGATTTATAAGTGAATAGTTGGTGTATGTGATTCATAAGATTTACGAGTATGAGGTAAGCACTTCTTGTAATTGTGTGTAATAGCGTGGAAAATAGTGTAATTAGCAATAGTGATGTGTTTGTTTGATAATTGGTATATTGATTACTTAATAGATTGACCAGTTCCTTAGTAGGTGTTGCATAATTACTAAAGCCAGTAATTCTGATATGGCACTTATATCTTGATATTGCTATCTAAATGGAGGGAGTTGCTTCATGAAGTTGCAGTTATATTGAGGGAAAGAATATTTCCTACCTAGTCTTAATTTGCTTCAGCCACAACACATTACCATTGCAAGGTCACTTGCAGGAATGTTTTTAAATATTTGAGTTATGCCAGTGACCATGGGCCACAAGCTAAACAGGATGAGTCAAGAATGCAAACACCGTAAAAATGACATGCTGTGAAAGTGAGGTCTGTGAGTTAAAATCTCAGGGAGAGACTTTCATAGTGTACATAAAAATATGTACAACCCAGGGAACGGGACGAGGCTGCCGAGGGATGCGTCTTGAGCCGTTTTTCATTTTTTCTTCAAGAGTCTCTTTGTATGAGACAGCAGCTCACACCCTGAACAACAGCCACAGAGTTCTGTGTTACAATATACTTTAAAAGTCTTTCAGCCAATAGCAGAAAACAAAAACTTACTTGATGTGAGCTTTAGCCAACCAATGCTAATACACAAAGTCTTGCTTAAAACAATGCTTGCTTGTTAGTCGTAGAATACAATGCACAGTACTTTATTATTAAGCCTTAAACTTTCTATATCTTGACAGATAGATTTTTCTGCTGTCATAAGGTTTGCTTATAAGGTTGCTTTCTGCTGCATAAGGTTTGACCTAGATTGTAGACATTGCTTATTGTCTAATGTATTTCCTCACTAATGTAACTCTTTTACTTTCAGAATCGGCATCTGCAGCATAGCTCTAAAATTTTGTTTTCTTCTGTCTCTGAAACCTGCTTCCATAGCCTTCCTGTGACCCTTTATTTTTAATTATTCCCACATGCAAACACTGTTTTCTCAGCTAATACTGCTTGTCTCCATGTGTAAAGGTACTGAAGGGCCTTTACCTTTATGACTGCAGTCTTAAAGTGTAGGGGAAATATACAGATGTCTAAAAATCAGCAGAAGAGAGCAGAATATAGCATTGAAGACTGAAGACTGTGGAAAAGAAGATTGCAAGGAGGGCTTGCCCCAAGGGAGAGGATTTCTTTGAAAGCCAGAGGTAAGACAAAAACTGAACAAGACCATAAAGAAAAAGCATGGGAGGTAACTGAACAGTACACAGATTCAGTTACCACTCAGAAAAGACAATCCATTAATAGGAAAGGAGCAGCCTCTTGTAAAGGTTGTCTAACCACTCCCTTTATCAGTGTGCTCTTTTGGTGAAAAGTTCTTGTTCCCCCATTGTTTGCAGAGGCATTTTGATTACTGCCAGAGCTTGCCATAGGGTCAGGAAAGCATGCTATGTGCTGGCCTTCAGGGATAAACTTCTCAGAGTTAGCCAAGGTAGATACTTCTTCCTGCACCCTGCTACTGCTTGGAAGACAGCAGCATCCCTGTCTGCTGGATGGGACATGTCTTTGCAGAAAGGACAGAAGGGAAACCCAAAACCCAGCTGAAGCTTGTTTTCCACCATCACTATACTAAGATTGTTCAAAATAAGTGGTTTAGGTGTGTGGGTATGGTTGGTTTTCTTCCTCTCCAAGAAAATGTTTCTGTTCAGCCAAAATAATCTTTCTGCTCTGCCTTACTCAGAAGTGAAGAGTAGATATGCTCCATCAGTTCTTTGGAAGGTGAATACTTTTAGTCATCTTGGGCAACCCTCTTCTCTGCCCAGATGTCTGGTGTAAAAAAAGTACACTTCTTCTTTTCAGGGTAATTCCAGTCAGGACTTGTAGACCAAGATGTGTGTTGCTGAACACCTGCTGCAGGTGCAGTCTTCAGCACAGATGTGTGCCCTGTCCTTTGAGAGGAAATGGTTTTGATCAAGGTGGTGGGGGGGATACTGCTGTGAGGGTGGGCATAGAAAATGCTCCTCTCCAGTCAGAAGTGCATGTGTGATACCCACTTCTTGGTGTGCTCTGCTTCCTATTCCATCCCATTGAACTGTGCTGAGCACCCTGTAAGCACAAGGGATGGATGGAGCCAATGCCATTAGCAGCATAATTACCTGAGTAATAAAGACACTAGAGATGATCACCTTGGCAGATACTTGCAGTGGTCTGTGCCTGGGACAGGAATACTTTCCATGTCTGGCTGCTGGGAGAGTTTTGTGGGGGCCTTGCAGCCAGCCAATGATAGCAAGAATGGTGTAAAACCCGAGTCCTGTCACCACAGCCATACCCACGCTGCGTTTCTCAGGCAACTGAAGTGTGGGCGGCAGTTAGAGGTTGTAATTGTTTCATGGGGGAAAAAAAGCCCATATACATACACACGCAGAATTAAAAAATGAAGTGCTCTTTCCTTTTAGCTGCAATTTCTGACTGCACTTTGGACAAATTGTTGGAATCCGCATTCCCACTGGCAGGGAGCCAGGCTCCCTGGCATGCTGATTAAATGGTGTGTGGGCAAAAAGTAGGCAGATGATGGGGACTTGGTACATTGAAACCTTGCAGAGCTGTGTGTTCCTTTGCTGCTGCTTGCTTTCTCTCTGCAAACCCCTTTCAGGCTAGTTTTTGGGCCATCCTTCACTAGATTCTCTTTGGGGTCTGGACATCCAACTTTGGGAACAGAGAAGAGGCATGAAGCCACAGAGGTAGCTGCTCAAGGTACATAATTCCCTAGCTGCTTGTTCCCCTGCAGGTGTGCACATAACCCTCTGTTATGTGAAGTGGTTGAGAGACCAAACTGTTGGGCTGCAGCAATATAAGGGGAATCTTTGCATGTAGATGGGAAACCTCTTCTGTGAAGGACCCAGTCAGCCAGTAAGACGCATGCTTCTGGTCCAGTTTCAGCCTTCTTGGGAGCTCCATCTGTGGCAGCTCCTCTTGGAGTATGGCTTTACTCCAGTGAGCTGCTCTGCCTTTCTCCATCCTGGGGTACTGGGCTCCAGCTGACAAGCGCTGGAACTGGAGATTTTGAGACTTTACATTTCTAATCAGTATGATGCTCACTGCCATGTGTGTGAAGACTGTTGCATTGTTCCCAGGATATGTATCTGCCTGTCATGGTGGGTACCCTTAGTTTACACTGACTGGCTTGCTCACTTTTTATTTTGTTTCTTCTCATTTCTACTAGGGCTCGACAATACACAGTCAGGAAGGTAAGATGAGTTGTCCCACCTTTGAAGCCACAATGGCATTCAGTGGAGACAATCTTCAGGAACATAATGGCTGAGCTCTATTGTGAGTCAAGGTTGCCCACTCGCATGTCTGATGTCACCACAAAGGGTTGGATTGGATAGCTACACATCAAGTGAGGTAATTCTGCTTTTAAATGGATGAATGAGCTGTACTGCATTGAACACTGGTGTGGACCTCCCAGTTCAGAGGAAGGGTGGCCTCCATGTAGCTTCCAGGGCAAGACAAGATGATTGCTTTTTCAAAATATGGACATGAAAGCTCAGTCTCATTTTTAAGTTTCACAGCAATTTGATTCACATCTTTAGGTAATTCAAATTTCTTAAGAAATCTGGCACAAACAAGTCTCTAGAGGTATTTTGCAGCCCTCTGAGTTCTTGCTGCACTTGTGATTCATCAGACATGTCTTGATGTTTAGTTCAGTGTGCAGCATGACTGACAGGACCTCTTTTGCCAAGCGTTAGGAGCTGCCAAAGTCCTGCAGGGGCTCCTGTGTGCTGACGGTGCAGTCTGGGGCTCAACCTCTCGTGATTATAGAGAAGGGTCTGGTGCTTCTGGTAGGGTCTATCACCTCTAGCACAGCGGTGCTAAAATCTGCCTCTGTGCCCAGGGGGCTGAGAGGTTTCACTCTCAGCTTTCCCAGGAGCAGACCAGGACCACAGCTGCATGTGTGCCTGTCAGTTATGCTTATACTATTTAAATTGCAAACTCTTCAGGGCAAGGGCTTTGACTGTGTTCATTTAATACCAATAAATATTAATCCTAATATTTTGCAAACTGCTTGGCTTTCAGAGACTGGTTTGACTTTAATGCAAACCACCTGGCACTGTGTTTTATGAGCCCTGGGGACAGTTTAGTTTGTTCAAATGTGTACTTGACTTTGAGTCACAAATGTGATCAATCACGGGAGCAGTCTTTTCCCTCTGACTCACAAAGGCTGATTCCTTGAATTTGAGGGGTTGAAATATCCACTTGATTCAAACATTTAAGGAGTTTGACTAAAAAATTCTGGCTGCTGAAATCACAGCTGGAGCAACTGACCCCAGCTCCCAGAAGTTCAAGGAAAGATCACTTGGGTGCTGAAGTCAGAGAATATGTACTAGCTTTCACCTGAAAAATTTTCACCTGAAAATTGAGCATTTTGGGGAAAAACCCTGTAGATTCACTGGGGTGCCAAACCCCAAGAACTTTCCCTGTTAATTTGCTCTGATCTGTCTCTCATCTAAATGGCCTTAAAAAGATTAAGGAAACCAAATCCTTCGACAAGTAATGGGATTTTCAAGTTTCTCATTTGACTCCATGGAACCGTCATTTTGCCACAGGGTGCTAAAATGAGAAGGGAGAAAAAAAGCCCATGCACCCTTCTTTTCCGTTCAGATACCTCCTGTTAAAATGAACTTTTATTCCATATTTCCTCAGCATGTACACCTGGTGAATTTCTGCAGTCCTTGCCCTCTCTCACCTTGAATGGTGTAATGCTACTGTAGTTTTTGCTGTTCCTGTTGTGCATGATGGAATAACTGGTGTCATTGGAGTATGTAATTCTTTATTTATCTGTGCCCCTTAGTGCTTTTATTGTTGTTCTAACTGACCACATCAAGTTGTAACTTTTCCATGAGCTATTTTCCCTATGCTCTCTAAAGGGAAAATAAAGCCTTAGTAACTGAATCACACAGAAATTTGTGAGCACATCTGGAAGTTGAATTCCCCTTTTCCAGAAAAAGCACTGAATCATTTTGTGTCACACTCCTTTTTTAGCTGCCTCCAGTACTTTGACAGCTTTACCTCCATTATGAAGATCATCCCTTAGTCTTATCCTTGCTCTCAGCTTGTTTAATTATGAATTGTCATAAGGGAAGACTTCAGCAATTCTGACTAACACCTCTATTATATGTGCAGCTCTAAGCTCAGTGCAGAACCCCATTTTTGGACCAAGCAGTAGAACTGAACAGATGTATTTGTGGTCACCTGAGCTGCAGTCATCATCTGAGTTCAGAGTTCTGCTATGCTAAGAAATGTGTAGGCCTCCCATACCTCCAGACTGTGGATTTGTTCCAAAGATTTATGCCCAAACTGAAATTCAAGGGTGAAGGTTTATTGGACTTTTTCCCATTAAATTTTATTAGGGTCAGGGCACATTGACTAGCTGCCGAGCATGAAGCTAGGAAAGAGAGAAAAACAAAGAAACACTGTGGCTATTTGCCTCTGATTAGATGATTGTTACTGCTAACTGTCCTTAAAGCTGTTTTTACTCACTATAAACAAAAATAAGAGCTCCTTTGATTGAGGGTAGATGTTAGCTCTGCCGTAGGAGTTCTGCCCTTCCATCCTGCCAGGTGAGAAAAGGAAAGCACGACTTCAAACAGAGCTAAGCCCTAGAGCCTTTCTGTTCTTCTACTTAAGCACAGCGTAAATTATACGGCATTGGCACAGTCTCTTTATTAATTTCACTCTATAAACAATCATAAAGCATTTAGTTTTAACATGAAATATTCAAGTTCTTCTCTGTTTGTTTTTGAATTCTTTATGTATAATTTAGAGAATTTGCTAACACAGGAATTATTAAACATGGATATGTCAGATGTCAACTAAGCTGAAGAGGAGGGACAAGGATACTGGAAACAGAAGGATTTTCCGAACTATAACAAAGTGTTTTGAATGCAAGATTTTTCCTTGGGTGATGCAAATAAGAAATAATCCCATATGCTATGGCTAGGAATGACCTTGTTGATAATCTGATAGAGCCAGCACTGCTCAGTCTGCAAAGTACTGGATGGGGTTATTATTACTGGCAGTTATCTGTCATCGCATGATGAAGACAGATTAGCTGACTGACTGCACTTTAGTGCAGTCACAGCTTTTGCAAGGGCTGCTCCAGAAAACATCACCCTCTAGTTCCCACACATTTGAGCTTGGGAAGCCCCAGTGGAAATTTCTCAAGGGACCTATCTTATGCCTAGTTAAACTGCTTTTCACTTGAAAAAGTACCATGCTGTGTTCTTCATGCGTGGTATAGCCATAAGGTATTTCTAGCATTGTTGAAAATAAGAACTCCATCCAGCAGGATGACAGCACATAGTTCCCAAATCTCCCAGTGCTATGCTCTTACTGGCTTTCCATGTGCATCCTTGGACTGCCTCCCTTGTAAGTGGAGGCTGGTGAAGTGGGTCTGCAGAGCTTTCAAGCTGAAAGACCCTCTTGCGCCTTTGTGGACTTGAGCTATGTCTGTAACCCTTCAACTTTTCCAAGTCATATTCCCCCTCTGACTTCCCAAAATGACATTGCCCCTGGCACTAAGCATGCATTGCCTCAGGAACATTCAGTTCTTGCATGCTTCTCCTGCCCCACAGCATGACAGTGTGTAGTGCTGGGCTCCAAAACCCTGAGCTGCAAGAGTGCTCATGACCTCTACCAAATTCACTCTTCATCATCCTCCTGTGGATTTCCCAGCTACTTGGACTCTCCCTGTGGGTGCACAGCTGCAATGCTGTCATGCTTAGACATCTGCTCTCATCTGAGCCCAGATTATTAGGGTTTGTTCTTGTTGATGCTCCAGCATTCAGCCCCGAAATTTCTCCCTGTTTGCTCCCCCACTAGTGGCACCCTCCTGGCTGCCCTGAGCTGCATAGAACTGGGAAATCTGCCCTGTGCTCAGCTGCCAGGCAGGGAGGGGACTGTCTGCACCATTCAGAGAAAAAGAACCCTGCCTGGTGCTTGCAAGTGCTGCACTGCCAGTGCCGCTGGAGGAGTCAGAAGGATCAGAGCAGTAGTGAGCAACGCTCCCCAGAAGTAGATGAAGAGCTCACCTCCCTTCTGGGTGGCTGCATGGTCCTGTTTGGCATGGCAGGGATGAGGGATTGGTGACTGCAGCCGTGGATGCCAATGGGGAGAGGAAAAGGCCGGAGTCCCTTAATGTTACTGTGACGCAGATAGAAACACACAGTAACACACACAAACAGGTGTTCAGGCAGAGAAGACAAAAAGAAGTCTCTCGTTTATTGTTGACTTTGTATATATAAGTTTCTGGACAGTGATCAGAGATTGGACAGA
This sequence comes from Sitta carolinensis, assembly GCA_032173965.1. Classification (NCBI taxonomy): domain Eukaryota; kingdom Metazoa; phylum Chordata; class Aves; order Passeriformes; family Sittidae; genus Sitta; species Sitta carolinensis. The sequence continues at coordinate 47,342,754 of CM063313.1, forward strand.
GAAGTTACCACCTCTCCATCTCCACTGGTCACTTGAGAAGTCCATCAGGTGATATCTTTTACAAAGGAATGCAAACATGATTCTTGTTTATCTTACAGTTCGTGAGAACTGACTCCATTATACTAAAACAAATCAGAAGGCTTATTTTCAGGGACAACACCCTAAATGGGCCAAAGCAGACCTCAAAATGTCCTGGCAGAATACAAAAACCCTAGTCACAGTCCAAGGGATGGTGGTGCTCTGGAGAGTGGCAAGGGAAATCTGCCATGAGAGGGCTCGAAAGGCAGAATGGGCTGAAGGACTGAGCAGCGGGTAAGAACCAAAACTCAGGGCTGTGAAGAAATCTTGATCAGAGGAGCATGACAAGTTTTCCTGTCTGTCAGAGGATGAGGGAGCAGGAAGGGAGGCTTACAAAGAGTGCAGGGCCAAGGTCAAGCAGGAGGTAGATGGGAGGAACACTGTGACCTCCATCCTTTGCCCCAAGCCTTGGCCTGGAAGTCTTTTGCTGGTGTTGGTGCCAGCAAGACATGAGTCATTACTCAGAGCCTGAATATGCATCCTACATCACTTCAAGCTTCCCACCTGATCAAGTTGTGCCACAGGGTGTTGATGGCAAGATAAAAGAGGGGGCAGAACTTGCTAGATGGAGCTGGATGTTGCTCTTTGACCAAAAAAAGTCGATGCTATGATTATTCACCCTTTCTGAAGCTATTAACGGACTGTAGATGTACAGGGTTTCAAGAAAAGCATTATCTGTTTAAAAGTCAGATTGAGAAAAATCTGAAACAAGCTATGTTTCTGAATAGAAATAGAAATTTCTGGAGAGCCAAACACTTATTCCTTATTAGAATTGAGAAGCTTCTGAAGAAGTGGATTCCTTGTTGCTTCTTTTATTTTGAAATCTGATGCAGTTGCATGTGGGGACAGTTCACTGGTGGGAGCTTTCACACAGATTTGTAGCATAATGGGTGCAGGAGCAGAGGGAACAGTCTGTACTGTTGCATCACAGCAGCTAAGAAAGCCCTATGTGAAATACCAGCCTGCGATCAGCCACACAGACATACATCTCCATTCTTTTCTCTCCAAATGGCTTCTGTTTCAGAAGGCAATGAGGACTGGAATTTTGTATAGGGAGTGCAATCACTGATTGCAGAAGAAAAGGCAGTCCTTGGTGAAGAGGTTATCATTCAGCTTTGTGCCTGTTCCAGAAAAGCTGGGACTTAACATTGTTTGTGAGCAAAGGAAAGGGAAGGATGGATTGGGGCAAACCACTGTGCATTTTAAATAGCTTTGATTCTGACTTGGAGCTTTATGTTAAATACCATGATTCATGTCTATTTATTTTGTTAAGCAGTGAGCAAGCAGAAAGTCTAGCAGCTGAAATGATGTGCCTGAAAGACTCCTGGCAGGCAATCCGTCAAGCAACTATTGATTAGTGCTGCCACAGGAACCATTTTGCACAGTAAGACCTTTATTCTTTACTCTGACAAATGCTCACTTACATGTAAATTAGATGAAGGTGTCCTTCTCTCACTTGTTAGGGCTGAACTGGGAATGAAGGTTTACTCTCTAAAGAGCAGAAGTGTGGAAAGCATAACAAGAGCCGTGGGGAAAAAAAACTATGGGTAAGATTCCAGGGCTCCAGGAGCCAGTTCTATCCTTTTGAAAAGGGAGGCAAGAAGAGAAATCAAAAAATTCCCCTAAGGAAGGCAGCATGCTAGAATTGAAAAATGCTACAGTGCACTGTAACAGCTAAACAGAAGCTTGCTGGTAATGGTGCTGCTGAATACTCCAGCCTCAGTCACTTCCTGTGGTGCATAATGTGAAGGAAATCAAAGGTGGGGAAGGTGCAATGGGTGTGCTATGATACCATTTAGATTCGCACTATATTGCCTGCATTGCCTCAATAACATGTGTGTCAGTACAATGGATAAGCCAAGCAAGCTTTGCACTCCCAGAAGGGCTCTAAATGTGGTGCCCTTGTTAACCTCCCACAAATGGTTAATTTCATCTTAATTTTACAGATGTTTCTAATTCCATTGTAAATATCTGACTTCAATTTCCAGCTGTTGGGTCCTATTGTACCTTTCTCTGCTTGATTGAACAGACTGTCAGGATCCAGAATTTTCTGTCTGCAGAAGTGCTTTTGCAGTGCAGTCACAGCCTATTTAGTTATTTCTCAAAGAGCTAAACAGATTGAGCTCTCACCGTTTCTCAATACTAGGCATCTGCTCTGATTTTGCCTGAAATGCTCATTCTAATTTTCTTGATGTTCCTACTCATGGGAATTAAAGGACAGTGTCCTCAGACTTAGTACTTACACCCTTGGTTTCCTTTACATGGGGTGCAGAGACACAATTCTTGTCCTGCCCCTTGCTTCTCTGCAGAGACTGCAGAGGCAAAAAACCTGCTCTTAATAGTGTGCTGATAGCCAAAACAGAACATTTAATTTTTTCTGGGCTTCACGGTGGTCTCAGGGTGAATTTGCTCCAGATGGATGACAACTGAGCTTCTTCTTGCCCTCAGCAATGAAAATATGTGGATGATATTATTTCTGCTGGCACTGCATTTAACTAATTATTCCTTGTTTTTTCCAAAGAACTGAGGTATGCAGATCTTGTTCTTGCATCGTAACTGAAATCTTTTCCCAAATTCAGGAAAATATGTGGTGGTGAAACAATCAGCTGAGCCCATGCTTGGCTGTTTGTAAAGGCTGGATGGCTTGCCAGTTTGATCTGGAGCCATCTCTACATGCATGATTTTTGATGTCTATGTACGTGAATTTTTAGTCTTTCTGGGGTGAAGTATAGCTTGCAGCTGATGCCATCTCCCTCCTGGAATTAATTAGGTGTTGCCAGATCATAAGTGAGTTCCTGAACTGCAGTAGGTGCTGTGCTCAGTGTGTCAGCAGCTCAACACATCCATCAGCATCAGCCTAACAAGGCAGTACACTGGCAAGCCTCACAGGTGCACAAGATTGGTGGAGTCTTGAGCACAACATCTGGGCAGAGGTAGTATCAGGGGAATAGCCTGGCTTTTCAATGCTGTGTCTTGGTTTTAGACAATTTAAATGAGAACACTCTCAAATGAAGAGAGTTTCACAGGTGAACCTATAACCCCCCTATAACCCTTTTCACCAATAAGGAACAAATTTTTATAAGTGAAAAAGCAAATATAATGTGGCACAAGAATCTGAGCTGCCTGCCTGAGCAGACTTTAAAAGCATCCGCAGTACCAGCCATCTCCCTTCACCCAGTTCCACCTGTTCCATTTCCTGGCTGCAGGGTCTTAGAGAGAATACAGTTTTTGGCCACAGATTGATATGAAATACAATAATGTCTTGGGTTACCCATGACATTCTCTCATGAAAAAGACAGTTGTTCAAATGTATGCAGCTTGTGTTTAAATGCTGTTGAGAGTCAGTGCCTTCAATGGAGACTGGTGTGTGTAAGGTACATCATCCAGGGCATGGAAGGCTGAGTGCAGGGCTCTGCTGCAGCTCAGGTGAGCCACAGCTCTGCCAGGTTGTCTTGCAGGCAAGGAAAAGGGGCATCTTTCTGCTCCCTTCCCCTCCATCCAAGGAGTTTTTTGTACTTTCTCTGATGGCTTGCTTTCTCCATTTCTCATGAGGGTCTTAGTCTGGGTTTTCTCTACTACTCTACTACTATATTTCTTATCCTGGCAGTATGCAAACACCCTGCTAACCTGCACACTCTGTTTGATATGGTTTTAGTTTAGGTGACTTAAGACATTACTGTAGTCAGATGACTAGTCCATCTCCTGGAAGGGTGTTACTGCACCAGAAATAAAGCAGTACATTAAAGTTCAACTTCCACCACCAATGACTTGAAGTAAAATTAAAACAACTAGGCCGTGAGGTACACATCCTGTTATGTCCAAGAGTCTTAGCCCATGCAGGAAAATAATATGGCAGAGAAGGAATCCATCTCTTCCAAACCACTGCCTAAACCCACTTCATGTCATGGATAAATTATTTTATTACAATGATTCTGGCTTATTATTATGATTCTGAATGACTTCAACTCCTTTGGCTTCAATGTAATTTTAGCATGTGCTTAAATGAATTTGAACTGAGCCTGATGTGAAAATAAAACACTTTCAGCAAAGCCGTGACTTATACTCTTTCAAATTTTATATTTTTTTTGTTTGCTTGTTAATTTTTTTTCCTTTGCAACTAATTGTTTCAGGAACAGGTGTCAGGGGAGAAGGTGAATGCTTCTATAGAGATGTCTTCAATCTCAGCCATTTAAACAGCAATTAATTGTAATCTCTTCTAATTTATTAACTTGTGTAGGGTCTAGTATCACAAAATATTAACAAGAGCTGAACAGGGAATTCAGCAACAACAAACCATCTGCATACACTTTAGTGTTCAATTTATTAAATTACAGCTGTAGTACAATTTGAAGACATTGTACTGTCTTCAAAAATTATGTGACCTCATATGTTTTACTCTGTCTTTTTAGTCACTGAGATCTCTCAGTGTTTCTCTGTTTTTCCTTGGGGCCATTTTTACTTCACTGCTCATGTATTGATTTCTCCTATTAAGGACAGGCAGAAAAATTATGAAAAAAGCACAGGGCAGGATCCAGCCAGGGTACTGGAAGAAGGAAACCTATATCTATGAAATATCATTATTTTTTTCAGGAAAGAGAGCAGAATGTACACTGGCAGCTGGTAGGGTCTCATGTACCGCATGCTGCTCTACCTCATTGTCACAGCTCAGTGACAATGCTTTATTTTGCTGTATGTGTTTCTGAGTTCCCTACTTGCAACACCTCAGGGACTTTTCCTGTTGCCTGTGGATGACAGCAAGCATTAGCAAGATGCTGTAAGACTTGATCTTCTATATGTCCAAAATGCAACAAGAAGGATTTTCCATGGACCTAGCAGCACTTTTACTGATTGTTCTAGCTCTACAATTGGTCAGGCCACAGAAGTGGACAAGGAGAGCATGGGGCAGGGGATCCAACAGAAAAGATGGAGAAGTCCTTAGAGGTTTCATAAGAAGTGCTGTTCAGGCTGTGTACTCCAATGCTCACCATATGGAAACCTTTTTAGAAAAAAGACCCTGTTGGTGATAGAGCATCATCATTGGCTGCTGCTTTAGTCCAGGTGTTCCAGGCAGCTCTGACAGTTTCACCCCACTGGTGACATCGGAGGAGTAATGAATTCTGGCATGCTGTGGCCGATGCTGATGAGCCTCTGACTGAGTGGGACAAAAGCAGGTACATCTTCCTGAAAGTTGGTAGAGAATCACAGGATCTTGGGGTTGGAAAAGGCCTCTAAGATCACTGAGTTCTACAATCACTGAGTCCAGACACTGCTGTGCTCTGTGTCACGTCTGCAGCAGTCTGGTCACAGCCCTGGGGTCAGTGCAGCCTCTTTTCCAATGTGTCTTCAGTTGTCTCAGATCTTTGCAAACTGCATGGTGCTGCCTGTCTCTGATCATGGGGTGTAGTCAGAGGGTATGGTTGTGCAGCACCAGCATCTCTTGTTTTAATACACCCACCAAAAGGCTTGTTTTATGATATACTAAGGAGATAGAGAGCAGCATCTCCTGGGAGATAGGAAATAGGAAAAGAAGAACACCCTTTTCTAGACCTCACACTAATTTTTTTTTTTTCATCAGAAACTAGACAAATACTTGTGTGATTTCACTCAGCCAGTGAGTCAGAGGTAGGAATGCAGGACTCATTCTTGTCCTGTCCTCACATACTGGCTTTGTGTATATCCCTGCTACAACTTGACTATCCATGCCATGGGCATAAAAGAGGATGGGGAAAGGAAACTTTGGTAGATCAGGGGCAGAAGTCCTTCTTGGGTGCAGCCAGGGGGATAGGACTGGCTCTGGGGTGGTTGTCTGTAGCACCATTTGTGCTCCCAAGAACAGGGGCTGACAAAATGGTCATGGAAAAGCAGGATGGCTGTTGCTGAGGGGAAAGTAGGGAGTCTGCCCTCCAGGGCTCCTTCATTACTGGCACTCTCCTTTGCCCTGCCAAAAGGACACAGCTGACCTTCTCTGGCTTGGCTCCTGGCAGTGGTCTCTTGGGTTTTTGCATCCTCTGCTCCTTGGACGTCAGAGTGAGCAGGACTGGGAAATAATTAATACTTTGGAAATGTTCTCCACTGGTGCATTAACTCTTGTGTAAGTGATTACCTCAGTGAACCTGACAGCTGGACACAGGATGGGGGAACCCACACAAGCAGTGATGGTTGCCACAAGAATATCCTGTAGTTTAGTTATAGTTTTACTATTTCTCTTCATGTGTTCTAAGCCTATTATTTGCAAATCTCTCTGCATCTGTGTTATTATGAGAATGGAATTACTCACCTGCCCATCCACCAAGCCATTAAGGGTTTGAGACATAGCCTAACATTTCCATTTATGATTTCTCCTGAAATGAAGTCCTGATCCTTCAGTCCCTGAAACTGTATGAGATTCTTGCCTTTCTCAGAGGATTCTCCTACACCCAGTTTGCACACAACCACAAATACTGCTAGGCAAGTGTGTAATTTCACCTAATCATTGCATGCTTACCTTCTGGGGAGGTTCAGGGACTGCCTTGGCATGCAGGCTCCACATCAACACCAGGCCTAGTTGCTACTTTACTCATTATTCATTCTCAAATGGTGAGAGCAAGTGACTCATCTCCAAAATGTTTCTTACTGAGCTTAACCGAGTAACACTTGTGAGAAAAGCTCCTGTTTGCCTCCGCCTCGCTTTCAGCTGCAAAAGACCATCTGAAGAACACTGACAGCCTTCTCCTTTATGATCTTTCCATTGCACCAACCCACTGGAGTAGTTAAGTTTTCCTTTTTGGTGCCAGTAGGTGGCATTGCTTACTCTCTTAAATGCCCAGAAGTTAAGCAAAACTTTTTGGTCAAGCCTTTAGTACGTAGTTGGAAAGTCATGGCTTTCCCAGCAGTGCAACAGCTCCCAAATCCAGCATCTAAATTTTGGCTGGAAATCAGCCTGGTTGCTAGCCCCAAGAGGAATGAAGTTGTGTTAGTGCTTCCCTTCTGAAATTACAGGAGCAGAAGAGCTAGGTACTTTTAACGTGATAGATTTGCGAACAAGGTGGCATGGTAAGATTACCTATGATATGATAGAACAGCAGTCCATGATCTTACCACTTCTGCAGTGGTGTGCTGATGCAGTCTGCTCAATGGAACCGTGCCACTGTCAATTACAGCTCTGTCTTATGCTGGATTGTAACCCTGATTGCAATCCCATTATGTCACTCCGTGGCACAGATTGACAAAGATGTGGCCTTGCCATCTTTCTCCCAATGGATAACCATTTCCTGTCCTGAAAATATAGCACATGGAACATCATCTTTTCATCGTAATAAGGCTTAATATATTTTCCCAAATGGATGTTGAAAGTTCCTGGCACTGCAAATGCAACTTTGCTGAGAATCAGCACTCCAGGAAAGACAGCTTGGCAGGCTGGGCATGGCTATGGTGTCATCACAAGAGATTACTCCCTACAGGCTGCTGAGAGAGGGGTGGTGTATGAGGAGAAAGGCAAGCAGCACAAAGGCAATTGGAAGTCTAAGTGTGAACTGCCTCCAATGTTGTCTTGCATCCAGGAAAAATTACGCAGGCACATACACGACTCCAGGGTAAAACTTCAGTGTCTCTTATCTCTTTGTGGACAAGGAGTCTCCTAGAGGACTCAGCGTGCTCAACAAGATTAGATTTATGAGCAGAAGACGTAGCCTTGGTCTGTTCATGAGAGGACTGCTGAAATGGATAGGATATGTGACATGCCCCAAATCACTCTGGACACCTGTCTCAAGCAAGGGGCTAACCATCTTGCTGTTCATGCCGGCTCATGGAAATGGAGGTCCAGGAACTTTTATCCAACCGTTTCTGTGTCATCACATGGCAGGTTGGGATGTGCACATTGCACCTGATCATGTGTTGTGCTCTGAGCATGCTGATGGGAGACTGCCTGATTCACCTGCTGACAGAAGACAGCACACAAATATGTTGAACCGCTTTCTAAATGAGAACCAGGTCCAACTTGGCTCTGGAACACTGCACAGTACCACATGCCAGTGCTCTAGCTCCAGTACCCAGGATGACTCTGCCTTTGCACAGCAGGTAGACCACTATTTTCTGTACTATGCATGGCAGCTGACACAAATAAGGAATATTGGCACATATGGAATATTGATTGCATATCATGCAATCTGCCCATGGCAAAGGCAAACAAGCTATTCCTGGCTCTGCAGTGATCTTCTCCCACTACATGCTGTCCCTCTTTTCTGATCAGGAACAGCTTGTTAGAGTGCATGTCAACTCTTTCAGGAGTTCAGATTTCTCTAGTGGACCAGGCCTTATGTAGTCTCTCCTGTGCCACTGGGATCTTTGATCTATCCCAGTGAGATGCCACACTTGGTCTTGATGGAGTAGAAGTGTGGCTTATCTGTCAGGAGAACCTAAGCCATGCGGAAAACACTCTGTCAGGAACTCCTGAGGGCATAGACAGTGACTTTAGGGCCTTTTTCTCTTCACCCATACCTGAACAGTTATATGTTCTACCTCTTGTCTCAAATTGCTGACAAGAGGTGGTGATTTTGCCTCCTGAACATCAGCTGTGCAGCAAGAGCAAGGCATGGAGAATACATTTCCTTATCAGATGACCATTATTAAATACCCTTCAGTTTGTATCATAATATTCCTTTGTTCCAGAATGAAGATTCCTGAGTGACAAATATAATTAGCATCAGGTGATGTTCACTGTGAATTAAAAGATTTTTGATTCCATTGTATATAATTTCTAGGGAGCCTACTTACATTCCATTTTTGTGATCTATTTTTAAATTGTGGCAAAGCCTGGAGTCTATTCTTCTCAGAAAGTGATGTATGACAAGCTGTGGGATGTTCTCCTGAGTGGATTCAGACTGCCTTCTTACGTAGTCACTTTACCATTTTCGGTTGCAGACTCTAAAAGAAAATTTCAGGATGATTCAGGCACCTAAACACATGTACCCAGCAACATTTTAGATATACCTAGGGTGTCCAAACCCTCCACTCAAAATAGGCAGATCTGGTGTGGCACCTGTGGGCCCATAGGATTCACAGACTATTGAAAGATACAGCTTTGGTAGCTAGTCCTTTGATAGACATTATAATTTTTTTTCTTACATATCCTTGTACACTGACATTGGAGGACTTATGAGGAAATTCACTTCCTAGGCTTATAATTCCATATTCTGTGTCATGCTCATTTTTTTATTGTCTACAGTTAGGGATTCCATCTCCTCCATCCATGGCCATAATAGTCTTGGCTGCAAATCTCACTGGCCAGTCTGCTGTGGATGGGCCTATTCCTTTTACTAAGAGAGTCCTTCTGAGGCAGCAGCAGCACAATACACATGATGTCTCCTCCTGAGACCTGACTGGGAGCCTGTTCTGCTGTTCGTTGCGTCCAGAATACACACCTCCTTAGGACCTGTCTTGAGTCCTGAAAGTTTAAAAAAACCCCACCCAGTGGCAGAAAAGGATACAAAATGACAAATTTTTCTAACATTGTGTGTGTCCCTGAAAGAGTGTGTGACTATTGGATTGCAGCCAATCATTATATCTTCATTAGAAGAAAAAAGAAGCTGGTCAGATACACTATAGGGAAGGGCCTTGAGGATTTTTTGCACCTCTAGACAATTAATGACAGAAATTTTTTCTTCCATTTTTAGCTTGTTAGCAAGCACTGGCATTGACCTGAGTTGTGCTAGATGGTGTTGATTGTGCCATGCTGGAATTTGGAGGTGCTGTCTGAGACCAAGGTCCTCTTTCTACTATTTTCACATGCTAGACACATAGTGAAATAGTTATTCAGTGTCCATGAGGTCTAGTTTTCTTGAGCACAAAACCAGAGACCCAACTTCTTACCAAATCACTCCATGAGCAATGGAATTCCTTTGAACTGGGTTTCAAGGGCATTTTCCTCCAGTTCAGGAGTAAGTCCTTCTAAGGCCACATTAGCTATTGGTAAAGAGATATCATGGCTGTGTTTGGCAAGGAGCTGTGTGTTTTCAAAGCAGCGCAAGAATGCACATTGAATATGCCCATGATTGCTCTTCTAGAAACACCAATTGGCTAAGAACCTCAGCTGTGTAGTTCTGTGGACTTCAGTGTGTCTCCCACAGAGTTTGGCAGATGAAATACCCAAGGGAGGAAACTGAGGCATAGCAAAGTGTTTCACCTCTTTTGGTAGTTTGTGGCCCCAGAGTGGGAGAAAGTGGTACAAGATCTTTTGTCCATAATGAACATACTTGATGCCCATGTGTCAGGGGTTTTAGTGACTGACATCTTTCAGATTAAGTTTGAAATTAAGATTTGCCTTGTGCTATCCTTTTTCCCTCCAGGAGTCATGTCATATAGTATTTCAGCACCTCTTTAGGACTGTACAAATGTATTTCAGTTCCTGAGGACCACAAATTCTTCCAACAGCTCGCCACAAAAAAAAAAAAAAAATACCCAGTATTCACTGAAAAGCTACATCTGTTCCTTCCTGCAGACCTGAAATACCCATAACCAAGACCTGCAGGTTATGCCTCTGAGAAAAGATATGAGATAGATTACTGCAGAGAATTTTACAATCTCAATATTGAACATAACACCTAAACTGAAGATAGAATTTGAGATTACTTGCTTTAGGACAGGGATTGCTTACTTCAAGTAGCTTTAAGGTTTAAACTGAGGTTTATCCACAGTATAGTAAGTTGTCTAGGGTCAATTTGGTTATGGTGAGAATCTGACAACTGAAAGAGAGCTACAGGATGTAAAATGGTAAATTGTTCTAACATTGTGTGTGTTAGATACTGATCAACCCCATTGGAATAAATTCTCCTGCAGCAAATGACCTTCATGAGACAAAAACATATTAAGAAATATTTCTGAACTTCTTAGCTTACATTTAATTTAAGTAATAATGAAAAAAATTTAAAATAGATCAGGACTAGCAATATATTTTGTAATTGTGTAATACTGTCTTTTTCCTAACCGTACACTAGGGATGAATAGTAGGAGTTTATGTCCTATTGCAAAATTGACCAATTCATACTGTTCTTTCCTGAATTTTCACAACACTGGCAACTTCTGTAGCATAATGATGGTCTTCTGTATGAAAATTTTTGTTTCTTCTTTCATATTTCACTGCTTATGATACAGACTTTTGGGAATACCTGTATGTCCTTTGCCTTTAAGTTGCTGTCTTGTCAGTAGCTGCCTAGAGGGTTCCTCCTTTATCTTTTGCAGCTAATGATGTATGTATTGGGGCTGCAAACTTTTTTAAATTCTCAGCATTTCCACTGCTCTCACCAGGTATAACAGAAATGCTCTTGGGCTCCTTGTCAAGGGCATGGAAAACCAGTAACAGATCTCCCAGAACTGTGTGTCCTTTTAATACTTATGTCTGAACACCCAGCCTGGAATATACGGGAACTCCCATGCCTTTCCTGCAGACAGTCTCTTCCTTAATGGCCTGTTTGTTTTTAATACTGTCTAGATTCAAGGTTCTTCCATAATAATTAATGGATTTAGGTGCCCAGTTTAGAAATAAATACGTGTCAAGGGTTCCCCTAAGAAATAGCCTATCTCTCATTATGAGATTTGTGTCTTGATATCCAATTTCACCCAGAATACAGTGGGAGAACTCTGATTTGGATGAGGCCCTAAAATTGCTTTGTTTTCTGGTTCATCTAATCCTGTGTGCAATCTAAGAAAAACAACTGGAACTTTCCTGTGGCTGAATTAGAGGTTGTGTTTTATTTTCTGGAGGTTGAATTATATTCTTGAGGGACAAGGAGCAAGGAAAAATTTAGAAGGCAACTGCCAAAAGTTGGTGGTAGGGACTTAAGTAGGTGGAGGGATAGCAACAGAGTCATCTTTCTCCCAGAGAGTTGTTCCAGTTGACTCCCTCGGGGTTTACATGGCTGAACATGTGAGTGGGAAAGGCTGTGGTGCTGGCTGCTTGCCATGGCATTTCAGGGCTTGGAGGGGCTTTGAGTGGTGAGTACTGGCCCTATGAGGGGGAAGAGGGGAAAAACCTTGCAAGACATGATACTCAAACAAGTTCTGTTTCTCAGCAGACCTCACTGGGTGGTCTTCAGTCAACCAAAGTCTTATGAAGTTCATGTGTTTCCAGTCAAGATGCATAGAAATGCTTCTCTGTAAGTAAGTCTGTGCTGGATCAGGGAATTTCTGTATAAGAGCATAAAGCACTTTGGAGACCCTCCTTGAAACCCATGATGAGGTTTCACAAAGAAGGTATCTGATAACCAAGTGAGTTGCCTCCATATGCCTATGTGGAAACAGATGCAAACACTTGAGACCACCAAAATGCCCAGACCCAAGAAATGAATGAGAAGACTCAGAAGGTGGTTAGGACATGCTGCAGCTGTGTTCAAGGAGTGGTTTTACAATGGAGTATTGTCACTCTGTGATGTGCACATCAGCCTTGCCTCAAATACTTGTCTCCAAATCCTCAGCAGCTCCCAGATCCACCACAGAGAGACGGTGTTTGCAGGATGTAAATAATCATCTGCAGTGGATGTTGAGTTCCATTTAGCAATCACTTGGCAAGGCTGGCTGCAGTGCAAGCACAGTTCTTGCAGTTTCAACTTGCTTACTCTCTCCAGGGTATTGTGTCATGCAGGAAAGGCCTCTAACTTTTAAAAAGATTGTGAGTGGATTCCCAAGGGACTGAGATAGCCCTTCTCTATCCTTGGGGAAGAGGTTAATTTTCCAGTGAATGTGGATGTAGACAGAGAAAGGATGGTGTAAGGTCTTGGAACAAAACAGCAGGATGGGGTTTAAGCAAGTTCGAGGCTAGAGGGGAATAGGCCTGATTATCCTCTAGGGTTATTATGCAGTCGTTTGCTGAGATGGTTTACCCAAGCACAAAGACCCTTAAGAACAAGTTTGGCTTTACGGTGTTGAAAGCAAAGGATGTTCTTAAGTGAGAATAAGGCAGGAAAAAAGTGATCAGCACAAGGAAAAATTAGAAAAAGGAGTGCATTCCTGCAATGCAGACCTCTATGAGAACAGATGAAAGAAGGCTTTGTTTCCTGAGGAAGAACTCAAAAACTGAATTTACAATGTATATATTTTTATTCTCAGCAGAATTTTAAGATTTATCAAGAAACAGGTCCTATTTCATGTCCCCTGGTTTGGCCACATATCTAGAGTGTTTTAAACGATGAGACATCTTTCTAGCTTGTGCAGCCATAAGAAAGCTGGTGAATTGATCCTACTTGAGTCCTACTGTTAGGTAGATGGGAAGCAACTTTTGTGCTATACAGATGTTGTAAGAATTACTTGTCATAGAGAGTGGCAACCATCTGCATGAATCTGCTGTATCTTTTGTAGGGATGGAGTTACTGGAACATCAGTATCTTTTTTTTTCATGGCACATTTCACAAGGGCTGGTGTATGGACCTTGTGACTTTGAATTTTGTGTTGGATGTTACAGGAGTGCTGTAAAGACGGGCTGATGGATGCACCAGGCTATACCACCCTATGTGCAGTCCAAAATTTTGCCTCCAGAATAGGTGCTTAGGGGAAGGCTGGCAGCTACACCACTCTACTAACACTAGTTAGCTGACTGACACAAGGCAATACGTGCCTCCAGACACACTATACTCATCAGCTGTTTTACACACTTCACGTGATCCTGGAGGCCATAACCTTCTAGGAAAGTGACCATATAAATTTCACTTGCATTTTCAGGATGCAAGAGTCCTCTTCCTCCATACTGTTTCCTTTCTCCCAGTCATGAGGCAACCCCACCAACAGAGGTTTTGGAAACTTAGCTTCCACAACTCATGCTGTGATCACTGGATGACAGGTAGTGAGGAAATCCATCATTGCTGTGAGTCGCTTGCTCTCTGTGTCTGCATCCAACCACGGCAAAAAACTGGGGAAGAGCATTTTTCACTGAGCATCCGCAAGTGCAGCAGGAGTAACCAGGCACAGATACATACACTGACATATTTCAGACAGCCCCTAGTAGTAAACTAATACTGTTCCCTGCTCAAGTCAATCAATGCCTGCAGCCCTGTACTTGAACAGCACCAAAACCTTCCAACAGGCTGGGCTGGGAGGAATGAGCCTGTTCCCTTGCAAACCCTATCAGGATAACAGTAATTCCTCTTCAAGGAGATAATACCACTTTGTATTCCACATGTGTAAACCCGTCATTGTAGGAGGGCAATCTGGCCAGGAAAAAAGCCATAGAGTAAAAGTTCATGTTTCACTGTAACAAAACCTTCACTGCCTGATAATGCAAAGTTACTAATAGCAAATTAGAGCTGACTTAAATGGTATTTTGCATTTTATTCCAGAAGAAAATACTTTTTCACAGAGAGTGAGTGCAACAATTACACAAATGCCAAATTATGAATTATCATTCATATTTTTCATGTATTTGCATTTTCAGATTCTGTTTTTAGAATTTAAAAATTTATGCTGCTATTATAAAGCTGTGGAAATTACTTTTTGGGGATATATGTTTCATTTTTGATAATAAATATATTAAAATATGCTACATTTTTTTCCCTTCAGACAAATTAAAATTCCTGCCTAAGACCAAACACAAATTCTTCTTAAAACCACCAGTGATCAATAAAAAATAAAATAAAATAAAAAAATAAAATAAAATAAAATAAAATAAAATAAAATAAAATAAAAAAAATAAAACATTGTTCATTATTCAAATTTAATTTCAAGGGCTGGACAGTCTTTTCCATTTTAAAATAATTTTCAAAAGGAGATTATAAACCAGAAATGTTTAAAAATCAGTGTTTTCCTTTAAAAGTGTCAAAACAAAAAGGTTGGATGGAGTTACTTTTTAATCTTGAGCAATTTAGTTAATTCAACCCAAAACTGCAAAATAGTGTGATTGAGTCATAGCCTAACTTTTCAAAGCCAAGAACTATTTAGGCTGCAAATACTTTGCTGAGCTCTACTTCTGCCTCAAAAGAGAAGCCTGCAGCTGTTTCATCATGAATTATCCATGGAGCACTGAGTCCTTCCTTTACCATGCCTAATCAGCCCCAAATTTGCCTTAATCCATTAGCTTTGTTTGCTCTGTTGTCTGTCTCTTCTTTATCTTGGGAAGGAATAAAGGTGACAGCCCAGAACCAAACAGTGGAGAACTGTCCTCTTCAATTGCTTGCAAAGCAACTCACAGGGTAGTTTTTCCCTCTAATCAAAGTCCAGTAATGCTCCTAAAACACAAGGAAAGAATTTTTTGAGATGTCCCTAGTGAAAGGAAAACCCATATAGGAACTGTTTTTATCATGTTCACTAATGGAAGCTCATTTCAGGCTGTTTTTAACTTCTTCAAAGTTTTTTTTGTTTTGGTTTGGGGTTTTTTTTCCTCTCAAAACTGTTAAGGAAAAAAAATACAGGCATAAATACAACAATTAAAAAAACCCCAACCCTGCTTGGCGATGTGACAAAGCACAATACCCAGATATGAACTACTGAAGGAGTAAAGAGGTCTTTCCACTAATGTGCTCATCAACATAAATAAATTATAAAAGAGAGAAATTAGGAAGCAAGTGAAAATCAGTGACACTTATGAACTGTTCACTAGTCCTAAAAGAGGGTTGAATCTTTCAGGAATGAGGGCATATTTTATAGGAGTAGGTAGTTTATGTAAGACTCTCTTTTCAATCCTGCAGTTGCTTATGACTGAGTGCTTGCATTACAGATGAGTAAATATTTAGCCTTCATGGCCACATAGGAGGGTTTGATGTTGAGAATGTTAAACCTAAAAGGCCAGAAGGCAAATAAAAATTACTCCAGCATTTGTCCTTTGAAACAAAACAAAGAAAGCCTAGCAGTTTTAAGCTAGACTCAGTAGTATTTGTTATTTCTGCTGTTTGTGATTTCTGTAGTTTCTTCTCAGGCCTCCCATACTTCAGCTGTAGGACTTCCAGAAAACCACAGGATATGCATACAGTTGCATGCTTCTCCTTGTGGTGGAACATCACAAGGTATGCATGGGCAGGGTTCATGCACAGCCAGCCTCTCCAGTGGGAAGGGGCAGTGTCTTCCCATTCCCAGCCTCTCATCACGTTTTCTGCAGCAGCACTTAGTAGGTTTAGTGGCATTTCTGAGAGCTGAACTCAGGATCACATCTAGGTCAGGGCTGCTGCTGAAGAGAGTCTTCATTTTGGCCTTCATGGTGCATAAGCATCAACCAGCCAAGCATCTCCAGTGTGACTGGTAAGTGCAGATTTCCTTGGAAAAAGCCATCTCTGTTAGAAGCAAAGTGAGCATGTGGAAGAGATAGAAAGTACCTTTTGAATGAAAATCTCTGCTACAGGTCCTAGATGGGAAAGTGCTTGTTTGGTCCTGGACTGGAGGCAAGTTAAGACATCCAACAGGAGCTGAGTGGTAAGACTGAGCACCAAGAAGGCTGAAGCCATTTGGTAGTCTGTGGGAAATTTTGTGCAAAAGAAAATTTTCTCAGACTTACATCAAAGTAGCCTCAGGAAAGCACTTGGAGGAAAATATTCATCAGCAATGGAGAGTTAATAATTTTTTTTCACTGGAGAGGAAAAGCCTAGTTCCAGCACACAGGCCTTGGTGCACCGTGGGTATGTTGACTGAGGCAGCACCTAACCTGTGGTGTGCTCCTGTTCCCAACAAAACCTCAGCTTTCCTCTGGGAGACTGGTGAGCGGCTGGTGTGAGGGTCCACTTCCAACAGCAAAGCAGATGTTCCTGGGACCTTCCCACTTAGTCAAAGTGAGTTTTCACTGCTTCCACAGCCTTGCCTCAGTTGTCTGAGTCTACAATACTGTGTTAACTGGGAACTTTATATGATTTTATTTACCCATGAGTTTTAGGTTAAAAAAAAAAAATAAAAGTTTGTCTTATGTCAAAAAATGCATTTTAATGTTCCTACATGCAAAGGGCTGGAAGCCTCAGTTTTTACACCAAAATAAAATAATACCTAAGGATGTGAATGACTTTAAATCCTAACACTGGAAAATTTGAGAAAGAAATTCACTCAATAACAAAGGAACCAATATATTAAAAGAGCCACATTCCCAGAGTTCTCATGGCATCAGACAGATTGAAAATCAAGTTCACATGTCCCTAATTATTTAACAGGAATTCTTAAAATTCCTTCAGGGTAAGTAATTTGAAGGAACCCACAGAGCTATTTTGCTTGTTTCCTGGGGCATATTTATGTCACAGTTTGGTAGTTACAATGTTATCAGCTGCCTTGGAAAAACAGGCTCTGCTAATGTGACCATTACCTAATTCATGCCTGGAGTCTGATCCTTGGAGATTTCTAAGCCTTTTAGTGATCCCTTGAATGGCCTCTTTATAACTTTAAACACAGGGACATTTAGTCAGGTGGCTGCCATAGTAAGAAAACAGGAAGGTGTAGAAGAATTACCATTTTTGTTTGATGTCCTGCCATATGCACAACTGCAGACTTGTGTATAAACACACATGACTACTTTTTCACCACTATACATGAAAACAAAAATGAACGAAGATTGTCTGGGAGATGGGAGCATGGAGGAGATTAAGGTACTGGTGGAGCCTGATATCTGTGTCTTCCAGAGGAGATGGAGGCATAAAATACTTTCCCCTCTTTTCCATTGTTTTTTGGTTTGTTTTTATTTTTCCCTTATTTTACAGGATGCCCTTAGGAAGGACATTAAGTGGAAGGCCTGCACTGCTGAGGACAGTCTGTGATTTAGGTTTCTTTATACTCCTCACTTTGTGCACAGCCTTGAGGCAAGCCATTTCTATTTTTGGTGCCTCAGCTTCTCACTCTCTTGTACAGTGGTTACACATGGCCATAGGGGCTGCAGAGGGTGGTTTCCTCTCACCCTGATCCCCACTGCTGCCTGCTAGGATCCCATGGGAGTGCTGAGGTAGCAGCAGTGAGTCAGGGGGAAGGTGGTGTCAGAGACCATTTAACAGCCAAGTTTCCATTTGCTCTGTTTGTTCTCTGGCTGGTGGAGAGGACCCTGAATTGGACTGTCTGTACTTTCTGCTTCCAAGGCCGTCCTTGATAAGCAGAGCTGGTGCCCCTGGACTCCAGCAGGAGCTGGAACATGCCTTTTCTGTGGCATGTTATGTGGCAGTGTCTTCAATGACAGGCATGTGACTTGCACAGTAAATGTGACAAACTGAGCACTTTGCAACTTTAAAAAGATAAAAAAGCTTTGCCAGATTTGTGGCTGAAGATGACAATCATGGCATCATTTGGTGCCCTGAAGGTCAAGTTGATGTATTCCCTCACAAGCTGCCTCTAAAAAAAAAGGCACCAGGGAAAATGTCATTTTCCAACCTGGAGAATCCTGTCTGTGGGTTCTGAAGACCTCCATGACCAGGGATTCAAGTCTGCCATTTTTCAGGTTTCTCCCATAGTTTGCATTGTTTGGAGTTGATGGATGAATAGTGAGATTGTATTGCTGTGGCCCTTGTCCTTTCTCTCACCTTTTCCTCTTCTTTTGTCTCCCTTTTTGTTGTCATATCTTAGTTTTGGCAGGAGTATCTCTGGGACAGTGACCACAGCTGCACATATCCCTAAAATGTCAGCATACTTGTCAAGATAATGAAGTAATGCAATGAAAGAAGTAGGTGGAAATAAATACTATTTACTGTTTGCTTACTTGTGGCAAATAGAATAGATCAGATAGGAGAATTTTACTGTGCGTATATAAACTCAGCCTGTTTTCTGTTCACAGTTTGAAGGCAAATCACTAGCTGAGCTCAAGCTTTGCTTGAAATCTTTTAAACCTCCATGAGAAGTAGAATTGATACCTATAAAGGTTAATAGCACAAAATCACTGCAGGATTTCTCTGTAGTTCCTGGAGGAACTGCATAAGTGTGCTTTGACTGCAGGTAGGCTGAACTGTCCTTTGGGGACCACACCCCTCACTCCATGAGCACGGGTTTGGATGTCCACAGCAGAAGCGTTGGGCCAAGGGGGCGTTTTTATTTACCAGTTGCAAAATTCCAGAGAAGTAATGCTAAATCAGCCAAAACTTTAAATGAAAATTAAAACAAATCCCCTTTGGGATGAGATGGAAATGTCAGCCCAAGGATGAATCTGTTCTCAGTAAGTTGCAAGCAACTAAAGGAGATACAAGTTGGAATCCAGCCTTGGCTGCACCACACACCATCTGTCAACCTTGTAGAGTGAAATAAAAGAAAAGCAGAGAGCCTGCAATTATCCTCTCCCTCGTTGGATAGCCCAGAGGCCAGAGAAGTGGATTCTCTTCCCTGATACATTCCTTGCAACGGAAATGACACATTCATTTTCTCACGGTGGTGCTGCTGTGCATTGCTCTCTCATCCTACTCACTCTCCCTTTGGCAAGCAGGAACACAGACTGCCAGGCTGGGACCTGAGTGAGAAGGCTCCTTTCCCAGGGTTAGAGATATAGATGTAGAAAATTTTAGGAGAAGAAGGTGAGATAACAGGGCATACTGAAGTCTCTCCACTAAGCAGACTGCTGGCAAAATGCAGGTAGTTGCTTCTGCCCTTACAGGTACCTGAGCACTGCTAATACTGAGCACTTTTAGTCAGGCAAAATCTCTTCTCTCTCTCCTTCTCCCCCATGCCCTTGCACATTTTCGTAACCTCACAAAAGTTTCAGACAACGTCATCTTTAACCTACTGCAGGCAGGACTTCGGAGCCATGTGAGGAACAGTAAGGGGGGACCATCGTTGGTCAGAACACCAGCCCCATGGCCAATGAATGGGGCACTTGGACTACACTCCCCTACACGCCACCCCTAACAGGGTGCTGGAATGTCTTTCCCTTGGCATTGCATTTTGAAAGATGTGTCTGGCAAGACAGCTAGCTGATTTTTGGCAGGCACTGCCATTAGTGTGATAATTAATTAAAGAGCAGTTGAGAAAATCACAGTGCGACACTGCTCCGCATCCACAACTCACTACCAGAGCTGCACTATTCCATATCTCTCTTTTTATTTTTTTTAAGGAATTAGTAGCTTTCACAGTGCACTGTAAATAAGAGAGTGGGTTGAAGAGGAATGAATCCTTGTGCTAATCAGTGAGAGGACCTTGTCTGTGAGATAAGACAATCTAGGAACAGAACAGCAAGTGATATCACATCAATAGAAAGGACAAATATGGCATATTTGTGCCATATTTATGGCATATAAGACATAACAGCTAACGGCTGTTTTACACAAGCCTCCTCTTGTTTCCTAAGTGACACCAAACACTGGAAGAGCCTCTCTGCAAAACAGAAATGTTAGGAGGAGAAACAGGTGTCCTGTCTATTGCAGTCAGATTTGCAGCTGCTGCATAGCTCCCCATATTTCCATGTCTTGAGCTCGGCTCTTCCAGGTACTAACAGGTGCTAGTGAAGGTGCACATGTTATGTTCCTAAGCAGATATCCAGGTGGTTTTCTGCTACCACCTTTTCTACTACTGCACATTAAGGGAAATTTGGGATAACCACCACACACAGGCTTTGGTGCAACTGTAGCTCTCACCTGCCTGCATACCTGCCTGTCACTGGGCTGTCCCTGCTCCTACTGAAAGGTACCTGTGGTCCTCACTCACTGCCAGTGTGGGAAAGCAGGCAAATACTGGGCCACAAAAAGGGCCTGTTGATGAATGTAGGTGGGACAGGCTCAGTGGTTACCCTCAAGCCCCTGGGTGTCTTGATGTTGTGTTGCTCCTTACTTGAAGCAAAGAGGCTCAGCCCAGGACAAGAGGACTTCTGCTGCATGTAAAGTTGTTGCTGTAGCCCAGTTAATGGGTATAGAAACAGGCAGGGAGAAGAAATTTATTTTATTTCCAAACTGGAGTTTCGTTAAAAAATGTTGATTTTCAGAAAAATACATTTTAAAAAAGCAGTTTGGTTTTTTTTTTTTTTTTCACTGATATCTTTGAACAAACTAAAAGCAGGAGAAAAAGATCCTTTTTTGTTTTGTTCTTTGAACTTATTAGTATAGAAATCATCTGGAAACTTACACTGACTTTTTGGCTTTATTTTCACTATTTTTCTTCTGGGTGGGGAAAGAAAAAATTCAAACATTTACAGAAAGGAAAAAAAAAAAAAAAAAGACTTCTTACTTGTATTTCCTATTCAGAAGGAGACCAAAATGTTTTCTGGTTGTTTCTAAGCAGATACTTTTGTTGGAAGACTTCTCACCCTCAGTTATAAAATCTTTTATGTTAAAGCAGTACAAAAACATTCAAAGTGTCACCCCCTTTCCCTTCTCACGGTGCTTCAAGCTCTCTTTGGAGCATTGTTGTGGAAATGAAATTTTCTGGTTGGTTGTCCCCTTGCTTGTCGTTTAGTGAGGCCAGTGAGTTTGCTGGGGGTTTAGTGCAGCTGCTCCACAATGTTGCCCATGCTGTTTTGGAGACACTTCTGGGCTTGTTTTCACTTTAACCTTCTACATGGTCTGTGGGTGTGAGTACCAGTCTAGTTATGCAACTTCTGTCTCCATTGCCAAGGCCTTCCCCAGTCCTTCTTAGAAGCACTGTATTTTAGCTCTCACTATAGGACCTTCTACTCAGTTTGGGGCCCATGAATACTATAAATCAGGCTCTGTCTTACAGATGGATCTTTGTTTTCCCCTTTAGGATTATGTATTTCACAGATGAAGAGGAACTCAAGTCCAGTTAATTATTGCACTGAAGCACCTTGAGTCGATGCCATGAAACTTCTTTTCCATCTAATCACAATTATCTGCAAGGGAAAAAAGGTTTTTAAATGCTGGAAAATGTGCTGTGTCCCATCTATTTCAGATTATTTTACATCTGAGTTTACAACAGACTTAGGCAATTTGTTCAAGATCCAATAAATCAGAATTATCCCCATCCCCCCATCTTTCATCATTTGAAAGGCTTTTTTTTAGTGTTTTGTTTTTAATCTTCCTTCTTTTTCTTTTTGTGTTTCTTTTTTTTGTAATTTGGTGAACAGTTTGCAAAACTCTTTCTTAAATATATAACTATTTCTTAAGTCAGGCATGGGCATGAAGGAAACATTATGCAAACAAGCCTTTTCAGTGTAACAAATTAAATTTCATTCTGGGGTAAATCTGCTGCCTGCCCTTGTTATTGATGGGTTTCACAAACTATACTGGGAGTTAACTGTAAGTCTGATTACAGCCCATGGATTTACACACAGGGCTGGCAATCTGTCTAGGGCTGGTGTGCCAAGCATTGCCACTGCTCCTTTCTACCTGATCCTATAAGTAGTTAAAATAACACTACTTCTTTTCCCACAAAATTAATGTAATATGTAATATTGAAAACTTTTTTTTCCCCTGCAGTAGCCATGGATGAAGTTGTGCAAATCAGGAGGCTTCATATTCTGTTTTGCACTGATGGGTAGGTAGCACCACCTGTGGTGATCACCTCAGGGTGACCTGACAGTCTCCCTAACAGCAGCCTGCCTTAAAGTGTTTGTTCTTTTAGTTTGTCTTATGCCACCATCAGGGAATGAAATTTTCTAGGAAGGATGTCAGACCCTAGATAGAGTCAGGCTGATTTCTAAGGGGTAAATTACGCTATAGAGTTTCAACCAAATTAGATCAAGAGAAATGCATTGTCCACACTCAGGGAAAAGAAACCCATAAAAACATTTTCACTATTGTTTTGACAAGAGGGTCCTAAACACTGTGTGTCCGGGGATATGTCCAGTACTTAGCAAGCTGCAGCACAAACCATTTGTTTCCCTGCTCACATCACCACCATCGTCTGGGGAGGAAGGCTGGTCTCTCCTGCCCCTTCACCTCCAATCCCCTGCTCAGACTCCCAGCCTCTCTCCCTGCCTCACCCATTGTGTTAACCCCCCTCCCCTTCCTGCCACTCACTTATCTCAATGGAAAAGTCTCAGCATGAACAGTTTGTACCCTCACTAAATTCTTCTGATGCCTTCTGGATATAAATAGGGATTGCTGATGGAAGAAACTCTGGTTGTGTCTTGGGGGAAAATGTATTCTTACTTAGAGATCTTGCTGGTCTTGTAGTGGAACCAAAAGTTGGAAAGGTGAGCCAGTACTCCTGCTACACTTCAGCAACCTCTTATTGAACAATCTCAGTAATGTAAACCAGATATGTTTTAGTCTCCTAAGGTGTCTGGTATGAGAAAGATCTGTTACTCTGGAAGTGAATTCCATTTGCTTCACATTGCAAAACCCAGGGAGTCCTCATTCCCTGTGTCATAAGCTTTATGGAGCTGGGCCTTTGGCAACGAACTCCACAATGAAATGAAAACTGGTATTGTTATTAAATTAACGTCCTTACATAACTGATCTTTCACCCAGTGGCTACCAATGCAAATCTCAGTACAAACCACATTTCTGAGAGGAGGGAAGAGAGAGTTGAAGAGCTCAAGGAATTAGTTTTTTATTTTTCAGGAGCACAGATGCAATCTCCAGTGAATTAATTTTTTCTCCAAACTTGTACTTCGAGTGCTGGCAAAACAAGGTCTTGGCAAAAATTTTTCAAGGGAACAGCAGAAGGCCCCTTGCAAGCACTGTGCAGAAAATGCAGTTGGCTGCTGGTTAGTGGTGCGGAAGCAGGAATGGGAAGGAAGACCTCACAATAGCGGGGCTTGGTCCCAAGAGAAAGAAAGGACCTAGGGTGTGAAACGCCGGGGCCGCACGCTGGCTGCGCGGCCAGGGCCGGCCAGAGGACTGTGGGGGGCTGTGGGGCCAGGCCCAAGGAGGGCTCGGAGACAAGGGCTCTCTGTACGCCGTCACACTCCGCTCCGCTCCACCCCGCGCCGTGAGTGCCAGCGGGAGCGCCGAGCCCCAGCCCGATCCCGAGCACGTGCCCGAATCCCGAGCCCGAGCCCGAACCCGAACTCGAACCCGAACCCGAACCCGAGCCCGAACCCGAACCCGAGCCCGAACCCGACCCGAACCCGAGCCCCAGCCCCAGCCCGAACGCTAGCACGCCCCGCCCCGCCCTGCGGCGCTCGCCCAATGGGCGCGGGGGGCTAGCGTCTTCATTTGCATATTCGCATATTTGCATACTGCCCGGGACATAAGGCCGGGCGGGCGCGGCGCCGGCGGTGCGGAGCGCTCTCGAGGTGTCCTGGACATCGCCGCACGCCTCTTTAGTTACCATAAGTTTTTAAAGCAGAAAAACTTAGTTACTTTCAAAAATTTTAAAAGCTTCTTTTTTTTTTTTTTTTTTTTTTTTTTTTTTTTTTTTTTCCCCTTTTCGCGCCGAAACTTTCGTGCCGCGGCAGGAGGCGAGATGTGGAGGAAGGCGTTCCTGGCCGCCGTGTGCCTCTGCCTGCGCTGGGTGGCTGCTCTCGGCGGTGAGTCCCGGGACCCGGGGGGCCAGCACGGCGCCCGGGGCGCGCCCGGGAGCTGCCGGGCCTGCCTGTTGCTTTTGGGAAAGGGGGCTTGGGGGAAGCGCTGCCGGCGTGGCGGGAAAGGGGGGTTTGCAATCTTTCTTTTGTAAAGCTATCCCGGGCGCTTGGGATGCTGCGGGACCCGGGTGTCGCAGAGTGGGCTTGGGAGGCGCTGGAGAGCGACACTGGCGGAAACCTCCACCTGTTAGGAGAGACCTGGCGCCTGTTTCCCAGCCGAAACTGAGGAACAACCTGGCGGGCTGATAGCGCGACCTGTTGAGGTTTGGGACGTGTTTTTCTTCCCAGAGACGAGGTGGGTTCCGAGAGTCCCTTGTCCCAGCAAGGGATTTGCACGGCAGCACCACGGTAAGGTTCCTCAGCTGCCTCTTCTGTGGGACTCATCCATCCCAGCATCTTAGCTTCGTACAGTTCTTGATCCTAGACAAGGCAAGGCTAGGTTTCGTCGTTATCGTGGTAATGTGTTCGAGTTGTAGTTAAGACTATCATGAGCAGAATCCACTTGGGGAAGAGTGAACGGAGTGGTTTACTCTCCCTAGGTTCGCTTATGGCAGTGTTTGTGCTGTTGTACCTGCACTTGTGCATAGACATCCTGTCCAAGCTAGAGGAAGTGGAAGTTGTGCAAATGGTGCTAGATTTTCACCAATGCTCTCTCAATTAATCACAACGTAATTGACGCTGTTATGAAAAAAGAGAGTAGTTTTTGGAGACCACTACTCCTTGAGCTTAAAAACTAAAAAAAAGCTCTTATTGTTAGCAATGCCCTGCTAAGGAAGGCTTACTTTCTTACACTGATACACATAGTATCTATCTTTAAAAGTTTCTGGCCCTAGAAGAAAGGCGGACTGTAGTTCCTAGAGCTGTTCTGTGATTCTAAACCAGAATATATAAACTGCTGGTTTTTTCTGCTGTGAATGCCTTTGTTATTTCTTTGTGTTCAAGGAAGCTGAAGGGAAGTATTCAAAAGTAAGAGGATGGGGTGCTAGGGTACAGTGAAAGGAATGTATTCTAGCTTTGAATCCAATCTTGTGCCATCAGAGACAATCAAAACCAGTTTTCATCACAGTATCCAAGTTCTATACAGTAAAACAGCTGTCTTCCCAGAGAAAGCTTTCATCCCTGCAGGAGCTGATTTGCCACAGACTTACTAATAATTTCATTATATCTTCTTAGGAACAGGTTATTTGAAAGCAAGTTGAGTGTTCATCTTAAAACAATTCAAGCCTTTACTTCCACACTTTTCTATGCACGCCACAGTAAAAAGTTTTTCGAAACCACAGAAAACACATGATCCAGCCCTCCAGGAACCCAGAGTATTTAATAAACAACATAGAAAATTACTTTCTAGGTGAAGAAAATGTTAGTGTTCCAGAAAAAGATAAAAACATTGCTTGGAATACATTCAGTTCCTTATTTTTGCCAGTGTAAATCCCAAGTCAGTATATTTACACAGTTGTGTGATGTGAGCTGCTGGCTCTTTCTATGGTTTGTGTTTGGGATAGACATACCAGCTGTGGTGTGGCCTTTCAAGAAACAGTGCATTTCTGAGAAGGCACAGAGGTAAGGCTCTTGGGTATGAAGTTGTGCTGGAGATTAGCATGATCACTAGCACTCCTAAAAGTCAGGCAGAATCTCCTTTGTGCAGAGGTACTTGCATGCTAGAACTTTCTCATGCAACCTTACCTCCATATTACTGCAAAGTCTGACAGTGGTTATATTTTAATTGTCTTGGGTTAATTCCAGATATCCCAGAGGGACTGATGGATGGTTAGATACCTGCTGGATTGAGTTTTGAGTGTCCCAGCTGCAGCTGAGTAAAGATTTGACAGGGAGTACCATGGAGAGGGGTGGTCACTCCTGTGTACTGTGTGAGAACAGCAGTTTTCCAGCTGCAGAACTTGAGCTGGGAGGTTCTTGCTTAGCTTCTAAACTTGTGCCCAGTAGCTTTCCAGAGGTATTGCTCTTTGCATTGGCCTCACCTGGGAAGTGAAGCAGAACGTACTCTCAGGGCTCTGCTGTTAAGGAATACATAAATAAACTTGAAGTTGTAATATTTTTGCAGCAAGGTTAAACAATAACCTGATTCGTGCGGTAGGTTTCCTGGGATTGCAACACACAGTAGTCTGCTTTCAGTTTATAGTGTAGATCAAATTAAATGATAACAATTTCTGTGATATAGGCCCTTTACTGTGGCTGACTGTGAGTTTGCTTCAGAACTCTTACGAATTCAGTATGATTGATTGATGGGTTATCCTAATACTGATTGTTGGCTGAGGGAAGATTTAGCCCAGTTAACTACAGCTGGCAAATGTTTGATGTTATGTGCAGATGTTTGCTGCTGTGCATGTGTGTGCATGCATCTCTGTGGGCTATAGAAGACACAGTCTAGCAGTATAATTTCTAAGGAACTTTACACCTAGCTAATAGTATTTCCATTGCTGAGTGCATAATGCTAGGAAATTGTTGTTTATCAAAGATTCCATTTTTAAAACCATAGCTTAGGTGCACTCATTCTGGCAAATGCATTGTTATCATATTTTGGCAACCAATTTGATGTGGGCAGTTTAACTTTTGATTAATATTTCAGATGTTGTTACTTCCTCAAGGTTCACATTCTTCACCCAGCTGACCAGTGGTAAACAGTTTCACAGTTCAAATAATTTACCAAGTTGCCTTGGGCTTCCTGTGAAAGAAACTTGAATATTAATTCTCTTGATTAGTGTGTCAGAATGCCTAAAGTCAGTGGGATGCTTTCAAAATTGATAATTGATAGGAGTCCCTAGCTGAATGGAATTTCACAAGTTGCAAGTCCAAAGTGTCACAAACTTTGGACAGGAAAAACAAAACTACTGACTTCCCAGTTAGTAAGCTTTTTTTTTTCCCCACTTTCTTTGAGCTCTGTGAGGTTCTCAGTACCTGCTGCACAGAACAACTTTTTATTTTTTTTGTTTAATATGGAAACTCGTATTGTGGAAGTAGGAGTGGAAGAAAAGCATCAGAAAACTTCATAGAGCATGACAAAATGGTGAAGTTTTGGTTATGCAGCCTGAAAAGCCAGCTTCCATCTGGAATTGGTCATTTAATTCTTAATTCTGCTCCCTTAATTCTCTTTCAGTTCCCTAAATAATCCCTTTGTAGGTCATGATAACCGTGAGCACATAGCAGTAGACAGAAAACTTTGTTTTACAACAGGTGCTTGTATTTGTAGCTCTGTGCCTGGAAGCTTTGGCAATACACAATATGTGTCTTTGTACCTTTGCTGAGCTATGTCTGGGAAAGCGTAGTTTTTAGCAAAAGCATGGATTTCTTTTTTGTCTGCATGTGTTTACTTCCAGTCTGTTTTATTCAAAGGCCTTGTTTAGAAATGGGACTTGCATTCTTGTCATGAAAAGCTACTTAGGTATCTCAGCATGGGTGTATGTATGTTTCTTGATACTAATTCCTGTGTCTACATTATGAAAAATGCAATGTTAGTTTAGATAAATTTCTGTCCACCTTTCAGAAACATGCTGAAAACTACCTATTTTTGTGTTTTCTGTGGTTTAATTAACTTGAGTAAAAACATCTTACTAACTGAACTGTGGAGAGTGTGTACATTGCCTGTCTCTGTACTTGTTTGTGTAAGACTGTAAGAATGAGGCCCAGCGGTCCACTGGCTTAGGACATGATTCAAGGAGATTTCTCTCTTTCAATCTTTGAGGAAAAGGTCTGTGGCAAAAGTCTCAGAATGACAGTTTGGTTCTGATTTTTTTTTTTTAATAAACCAAGAAATACGATGAGGTATGAAAGCAGAAGTGGGAAATACTAGTTTTCTGAAGTGATCTGCTGTGTAACTTCACTGCTTCAGGTTTAAAGCACAGTACATGTAGATGTTGGTCTGTGTGGTGAGTGTGTACAGACTGTGTGTACTTGTATTCTGCAGAAACTGGGGTATGAGGTAGTACTGCTGCATGTGTGCAGCACAACATTAGGTGTAGACAAAAGGTGTAGACAAGATAGTTCTGCTCTGAGCCGTATAGAATTTGCAAAGCCAAACTCAGGCAAATTCCAAAGAAAGCTTCTTGATGCACAAACTGTGAAGAAGTCCATAATAAACTCCACTACACACACACTTTCCCTCATCCAAAGGGTACCTTGCCTGCTGGGAACTGACCGTATGTGGACATAAGATAGCATGACACTTTTTGTGGGCATAAGATGATAACAGTAGTTTCTCTGACTTTCTAATTCCTCATACAACATAGTTAAATGAGAAAAGTGGCTGCCTGCCCGAATTCATGGGCTGTTGCTTTGCAGCTGCTTCTTTCCTGCTGGTGACGGTATCTCAGTGATTTTATCTTCTCAAATCTTCCCATCAAAGATTTTTTAGACTAAAACATGCAAATATGTATGAAGCTATTAGCACATCTTCAGTGGCAGGTGCCACTGTACTGCAGTCTTTCTAAGCTTGGTGCACTTTTCCAAGTGTACCCTTAAGTATAGTACACTTTGAATTGTAAATTTCCTATGAGCTTGTTTTCAAATAAGCTGTGGTCTGAACTTACATGCAAATTCTAGCATGTATTTGTAATTGAAAACACACTGCAAGACAGGATATCAATGTAATTTAGATTTTGGATGATTATCAGGTAAGTTTAATCCAGAAGGGAAATGATATCTAGGTACGAAAGGAAGCACTATTAACTAATGAGCAGGTGGACTATTCTTGTTCATCTTCCTGTACTAGGAGGGGATACATAATTGAAAGCTGTTGTCCCTGAAAATAAGCCTTCTGATTTGTTTTAGTATAGTGGAGTCAGTTCTCATGAATTGTAAGATAAACAAGAATCATGTTTGCATTCCTTTGTAAAAGATATCACCTGATGGACTTCTCAAGTGACCAGTGAAGATGGAGAGGTGGTAACTTCTCTGTCCAATCTCTGATCACTGTCCAGAAACTTATAGATACGAGGTCAACAATAAACAAGAGACTTCCTTTCTTTTTCTCCACCTGAACACATGTAGTGTGTGTTGCTGTGTGTTCCTATCTGCGTCACAGAAAGTCCTGGTGTTGTATGCCTTACAGTTGAAAGCTGTTCTTGCTCCTTTCAAGGTTTTACTGATTCATAGCTGAGTGAAAAGTTATAGCTGATATATAACTAACCAGCCTTTGGGACTTTTTCTGGCTAAAATGTAAATAATATAGGTCTAAAGATTTATTAAGAAAAAATGTTGTATGCTGTCAGTGACAAAAAGAAATTTCGAACACGCAAAAATAAGGAAAAGGTGCAAACATTTGGTTAATTTGCTAAACTTAGTTTTCATTAGTGGGTAAAATGTTATATTTACCATTATGTGAATACTTCTACTGGTAGAAGGAAAGCTAAGGTCTATAAAAAACACATTTCTTTAAGAGGAAGGAGGCAGGAAGTGGGCCCTCAGTGTAATTATCCTGGATTAGCTAGCCAGCCTAGCACAGTCAAGGTCAAAACCTAAAGCTGAGTA
Source organism: Sitta carolinensis (assembly GCA_032173965.1). Lineage (NCBI taxonomy): Eukaryota > Metazoa > Chordata > Aves > Passeriformes > Sittidae > Sitta > Sitta carolinensis. The sequence continues at coordinate 47,372,629 of CM063313.1, forward strand.
CTGCTTCTGTTCAATGAATGGTTCTTGCTTTCTTGCATGTGCTTTGACAGGTGAGAAATCCTGCTGAACTTGGACAATGTTAAGCCATTGATTATGACTGACAAGTTTCTCTGAGACTGCTACATAAGCATTTGTTGCTAGGCTCTGTGCTGGTTTTAGACCTAATGCAGGAGGTTAGACCCTAATTTCTTGTGACCCTCCAAGCACAGCAAGAACTTCACAGACCTTTTAGAGCTCACTGAGGTGAGGTCAGGCATAAGTCAGTGCCTTGCTTTGTATGGTAGTTTGAATGAGAAGACCAGAGAAACTGTTCTTTGAAAAAATTAATCGTTAGTTATTTATCACCTGAGTGATGCAGCACAACTTCATGCAGGAATTGCAAATCTACCAATTATCATAGAAAATCTCTTCTGCAATGGAGAAAAGGAGTGGAAGTCTGTCTTGCACGCCTAGCATAAGGTCCTTACCTTGTCCATTTGTATTCCCTATGGTGGCTCAGAGCCATTCATTAATGTGTGTTTAGGAGTTTGTGAAAGGTTGGTGGTCTTAATACCAGGAAAGACAATGCTGAGCAGGGCAGAGTTGGCCTAAGTTCAGCTGCACTTGAAAAACAGGCAATCAATATTTGTCTAACTCAAGTTGCCAAACTGGGGCCTGAGTTTTGAAAAGTTAATTGCAGGGTGTGCTGTACATAGAGGCATTTCAGATTTGAATCAGACATAAAAAGAGGAGACATTTAAGTTTCTTCCCAAAGGAAATAGTGAGTATGAAGCCTAAAGTCACTTCTCTGTTTTGGTAGGAAAAGAATTACTTAAATTTTGAAGCTGGAAATTGGAGGTAGTGATCCTTGCAGGCCATGGCATACTTTGTTACCACCAGTACAAGATCTGTGCCTCCTTCCCTCTGCTACAGGCAGAGGAAGATATTTTTCTGCAGTTTATTTTTCTGTAGGTTATCAGATGACCTGAAAATGTACTCCAAAATAGACCGCTGTTTTTTTTAGTTCAGTTTCTCTGATGGGTGTCTGATCTTCTCATCTGCTGTTGGTTAAAACTTATTATTCAATATTATTACAACGTATTTTGAAAAACAGTGGTGACTTCACAGCTTTTAATGCACTGCGACTACACGGCGTTATAAAAGGGCTTATTAGGCTATAATTATTGGTGAGGTGATGTGGAAGATACACCACCAAAATATGTAGTAGTATGGTAGTAACACTGCTTTCCTGGATGACTGTCCGTGATTGTCCTGTGCAGTTTTCTCTACTCTTGTGATACATAGGAGGTTCCCTGCTTATTGTAATGGGGAAAATACTGACTCTGAAAATGTATTCATACCTCTCTGACAGCTCAGTAGATTCTTACTGTTTTAGCAGGACCTTGGAAGGGGAGCAATTTTCACCCTTTGGTTTCCTCTTTACATGGCTATTGTGTGTCCGTTGAGTGCCGTAGGGAATGAAAACCCCGCATCCCATTTCTTGACTGTTCCACATATCTCTCCAACATTGTACCTGTGCCTTATGACTTTGTCCTAGTGCTCCTAAAACACTGCTATATGTTTTTTGTGCTCTTATAACAGAAGGTGAAAACAATTTTGAGGGAATCGAGAGCAAGTTCTCTTTACGGACACCTGCAGAGCCCGATGAGGATGTCTGCTACCTGGTTCCTGGGCAGGTGAACAGCCTGGCACAGTGCAACTTCAATCATACCAGTAAAACCTTTGTGGTGATCCACGGTGTGGACGGTAAGATGAAGTGGGAGTAATTTGCCTTTTAACTACACTTCTGATAAACTGTGCAAAAGTGTCTCGTATATATTAATATATCTCCTATTTTAATTAAAATCACCAAACCCCACAGGTGACAGGGATGTATGAAAGCTGGGTCCCAAAGCTAGTGGATGCTCTGTACAAGAGGGAGCCTGACTCAAATGTCATTGTGGTGGACTGGCTAGTTCGAGCTCAGCAGCACTATCCGGTGTCTGCTGCATACACCAGGCTGGTGGGAAAGGATGTTGCTACATTTATTGACTGGATGGAGGTAAGATGTGAAGATGTGCCTCACATTCTATGTAATGTCACAGGAGACAAAACAGCAATGATGCAGCTGTGTTCATCATCCCCCGTGGGGTAGATGGAGTTTAAATCTTGCAGACAGTAGTTTTGCTGGACTGTAAAATTCCAGCTTTGGTTTACTGGCTATCTCCTACTCAGAGGCCTTTTGTACTGCATTCCAGAAACTTTACCTTGTGGTCTCTGGTGTCCTGCGGCCCCAGAGTATTTCTGAGGATTCTGTGAGAGGTAGCTGTGAAAGACAGGTTCCTATAGACTGTACAATAGCCAGCCTTTGGAACTGGAAATTGGAAATGTGCCCTGCCTTAGGAAATCCAGAAACTGGTGGGGAGAGGATGGCTGAAACCTTTATAAAATAAACAGCCCTGTGTTCTGTCCTTTATTTTGCATTCCTCTCAGTTTAGATTTTGGCCATAAATTAGTTAGATCAAGAAATCTTCAATGGTTAAAAATTATGATAACTGTATAGTTTTCTTCTATTATTCATGGCTCAAACAAAAATCCCAGTATTAACAAAACATTTTATTTTGTGTTTTCTGATGTTTTTGTGTTTGGTTTTGAACTTTAAACAAATTGTTCTCTTTTGCAGGAGCAATTCAATTATCCTCTCAACAATCTCCACTTGCTGGGATACAGTCTAGGTGCCCATGCTGCTGGGATTGCTGGGAACCTGACCAAAAAGAAGGTGAACAGAATTACTGGTAAGAAAATCTGTGACTGTAGAGTGGAGAGTTGCATCTCTTCCATACTGAAATATTATGTTCCACTGAAAAATCACCAGAATAACAGTTACTTACTGGCAGTACTTTGGTTACGTATTCATGATTTAATAAAACAGAAGGGCTGATATTTCTGGGATAGAACTGGAAAAAGATTCAGAAAATAGCAACAAAGGTGGTGAGTGAGAAGCCTTTATTTGCTTCTTTACAAGAAGTGAGTGAGTAGGTCCCGATAAGAGAGTGGTCTTGGGGGGTTGTGGTGGGGACTGACCAAACCATGGCTTGGAAAAGGTCACAGTATCTCTTGCAGCATGAGAAATTCAATGGGTTGTCTTTATCCAGGCAGTCATTCCTTGCAGCTGATGGGAACCATTGAAACAGAACAGAAAGTAAATTCTGCTGCTGCAGGTTTAGCACCTGCAGAACTCTTTGCCATGGGATGATGCAGATGCAAGAAGTTTATATGGGCATGAAGGGAGCCTGGAAAGATAACCAGAAGATATCCAGAGTGGGTTATTACAAAGTTAATCATAACAGGCTCAAGAAATATTCTAGGCTGTAAATAATACTCAGAGAATTTGGGGAAGACGTTATACTTGCCCCGTTGGTATGTCTGCTTAGATGTCTGTTTAAGGTGATTTTTGGAGCCTGAGAAGTCTGCTAGACAGAGTGAATGGCCACTCTGGGGCTGGTTTACAGCCAGCATCTGGAGAGCTGAGCCCCTAGCACTGATCTCAGTGACAAAGGAATTGCCAGCATCAGCAAATGAAGCTAAGAAAATTGCTCATCGGTGCTGTCTTTGTTGCTGAGAGATTGGGAGCACCATTAAGAAGCTCCTGGCACCCTTTATTCTTTCACCTGAGCCTGGCTGTGATCCCAGATCCACAGGTGTGCTGAGAGGTGGGCTAGGCAGCAGTCACATCTGGAAAGGTCGAGTCCTGAGAGGTGGCAGATTAAAGTCAGGAGTCCAAAACCCTAGTCCTTCTGCACTTACTTTCTCCAAGCTGCAGCTTTGCTGCTTTCATTGAGCCAATCATTGCCAAAGCACTGCCACGTCAGTAGCACTCTGTTATGCCTCCACAGTTTCTCTTGGTGCTGAGGATGAACCTTTCCCTAGGAAAAGCACAGGGAGCAATGTAATGTGGCCCCTGAAGCCCACACAGCTGAGGGGTAAGCAGGTCAGACTGAGTGGAGCTAACTGAGGATTAACAGCACAGGTACCTGTCCCCCAGCTGAGGGCTGCAGAAAAGCTGTGTCCCTTCAGCCAACTCTCTGGTAGTTGTCTGAACAGGAGATAGTACTTTTCTCTGGCAGAATAGTTCTGGATGTTTTTGATGTTAGTGTCGCTGCAGCTTGACAGTTTACCATAATAAACCCCTTCCCCTTAGGTATGTAGACAGTGAAGCCCTCATTTGTGTTTCCCACTTGTTCAACCTGGCACGGAGTTGTCAGCAAGACTTTTCCATACTTCAGACACTTCAAATACAAGTTCTACAGTTCTTGACAAGAGACGAAGGCACTGAGAAAATACCTGTGAGCTTGTTTCTTCCATCCATTGAAAGTGCTACAGTTCTGAGGAAGTTAGCTTGGCTTCCTTCCATGTATTTGCATACACATTTATTTTTATAAACAGTGACGGCATTTCAAGGCATTTGATTTTCCTGTATACATGAATGCTATTTAAATGATCTATCTGTAATGTCTGCAGGAAAACTCAATATCCAGCCCAATTTGAGCTGAGTTTGGCATTTGTTATCAATGTCAGTATCTTTGGCAGACAGCAGTATCAGTTTTTCTTTTTGGTTTGCCCCCTAAAGGCCTGGATCCTGCTGGTCCTACCTTTGAGTATGCTGATGAACTCACCCGCCTCTCCCCGGATGATGCTGAGTTTGTGGATGTCCTACACACCTATACCGAGGCTCTCCAGACCGTAGCATTGGGATCCAGAAGCCTGTTGGACACATTGATATTTATCCCAATGGTGGAGGTTTCCAGCCAGGTTGCAATTTGGGAGAAGCACTGCGTCTGATTGCTGAGAAAGGCCTTGGAGGTGAGGTTGCTCTGAAACAAATAGTATAACATTCCTAGGGAAACCTGAATAGCCCTGCAAGGTGTCTTGCAAGGAAAGATCTCTGAGAGGCACAGGAATGTGTTTTTTCAAGATCTTTTAAAAGTCATCCTGTAAAGCCCAGCTCTGCCATAGTGGATCATGCCCATTGACAGCATTGCTTAGGGGTTTATATAATTATATGTACATGTGTATACATATTGCACACTTTCATTCTTTCAAGATGTGGATCAGCTGGTGAAATGCTCCCATGAACGTTCCATCCACCTCTTCATTGACTCTCTCCTCAATGAGGAAAAGCCCAGCATGGCCTACCGCTGCAACACCAAGGAGGCCTTTGAGAAGGGTCTCTGCCTGAGCTGCCGCAAGAACCGCTGCAACAATTTGGGTTACAAGGTCAACAGAGTGAGAACAAAGAGGAACACCAAAATGTATCTGAAAACACGTGCTCAGATGCCATATAAAGGTAAGTACTCCTTGCTTACTGGTGAGGAAGACTAGTATTTGTGCTCAGCTGTGTGTCATGGTGGGCATGTGCTGCAGATGAGAATATTGCTGCTTTGGTGGGGAGCAGGGGTGAAGCTGGCCAGTGGTTTGAATATGAGTCTCAGAGAGAAGTGTCTTACACGAGGTGTGGGGTAGAGTGCAAAAAGAAGTGCATTTTGTAAGAAGTTTCTAAGTAACAAAAGTTAGACTTCCCCTGCTGCCTGATCACTTGGAACTTTTTCAGTGGTTTTCATCCAAATGATTACTTCCTTCTGCTGGGGAAATAATCAACAGAACTCAGTCTGGTGAGCACCATATTTAAAGATACATAAGCATCAGATTCGTGCCTTTAGTAGTGCACTTGCTAAAGGACAATCATTAAAATTAAGTACAATATCACAGCAGATCACTTCTTGATTCCAGTTGCTGCTGTGGGAGTTCTGAGAAGAATTCCAGAGAGAACTGGGAGGCTTTCAGCTAGGAAAATAGCGTTGGCTTTTACTACTGTATTTTCCTCCTTAGCTCTGCCTGTACCCCATGGTATGCTTATAGTATGCATTGTGTGACAAACCAGCAATCAAAACACGCATTCCTGCACTGTTAGAGCAGCTGCAAGACTGGTGTTCTTTTGGCATTTGGTACTTAATCTGCAGTGTCAGTGGGTTGATTTTTTTTTTTTTCCTTTTACCAAGCCTTCTGTCAGAGAAGGGCACAGCTCACTTGTTTCAAGTCAAGTATAGCAAGTCTTACATGTTCAATAGCAGGTTTGAACGTAATACTGCATACTATAGGGTTATTATAGTGGCAGCTTGAGTGTAGAGTTTAGCTGCAAGAACTGCAAAGCTGTTCTTTAATGATGAGTGCCTTGCTTGGTAACATTTATGTTCTCACAAAATAGTTCCCTGGACATCTACAGGGAAATAAACTCATTTTAGTGAAGTTGGCATATTCCAGCCTAGGATTTTCAGAGATGAAGCAGGGTAGTTTTGTCACCAGCTGTCTTTTTGGAGGTTGGGTTTTCCTAATGGCATTTTCTTTTGTATTCTTTCAGTCTTTCATTACCAGGTCAAGATCCATTTCTTTGGAAAGACTAACATGACCAAGACAAACCAGCCATTCCTGATCTCTCTCTATGGCACTCTAGATGAGAGTGAGAACATTGCTTTCACCCTGTGAGTAGTTGCAGAAACAACTGCAAAGTACTGTTGAATTTACCTAAATTTGTTAAAGTTTCAACTGTAAAACTTGTTCTAGCTCCAGCTACAATAATCTTACAGGGTCCCAGAATCTGCTCTTGTCCTTGATCAAGGAGTTGCATTCACTCCTGAAGCTAATTAATCAAACCTGACAGGAGCTCTTCTTGATAAGACATCTGAAAGATGGAAACATGAAACCTTGACCCATGACTCAGCCTAGAAGACTGGAAGAGTTCTTCCAGTGTTTTCTTATTTTCTTCTCAGTATCTTTAAACCGTGTTAAATCTTCTTAGAAGTAGACTTATGCATCTGAAGGTCTCATTGCAGAAGCTGAGGGAGACTTGAGATTTGCTTTCACAGCTCTGTAAATTAGCAGAAGTTCGTGTGTACATCCCTAGACACAGGCTGGCAGGGAATGGAGCTGGAGAACACCAAAGCCTGTTTTCTGCTCTGAGGAATGTAAACTGTTTATGGGTGGTGGTTGTCTGGCTTTTCTAAGAGTCACCAGCACAGGAGAGGAAAGCCCTTGCCTGGCAGACTGTCCCAGGATTTTACCAGCCGTGGTACAGAAGGATGTTCTTTTTGCCTCTACAAAAGGTAGAGGTGTTTTTATTTTCCTTACTTCATCCATCAGAACTATGCAGGAGTTGCTTCCCTCTCTGGATTACAAAAATTCCAGGTTCTATTGCTCCTTAATTTTCTTTGTTTGTGCAGGAGTTTCAGGTGGGGTTTTTTGGTGTTTTTTTTGTTGTTGTTATTGTTGTTTGTTTGTTTGTGGGGGTTTTTTTGTTTTGTTTTGTTTGGGTTTTTTTGGGGTTTTTTTTGGGTTTTTTGTTTTTTTTTTCTTTTGCTTTTTCTTATTCTTCTCCCCACAGACCTGAGGTATCCTCAAACAAAACCTTCTCCTTCCTGATTTACACTGAAGTGGATATTGGAGACCTGCTTATGCTGAAGCTGCAGTGGGAAAAAGATACCTTCTTCAGCTGGTCAGACTGGTGGACTCCTTTTACATTTGACATCCAGAGAATCAGAGTGAAGTCAGGAGAAACTCAGAAAAAGTAACTTGTTTTGATTGTTAGAAACTTTATTAGTTGTAATTGGCAGTGCTTCCTGATTTCTGGTATCTCACAGGCTGGGACAAACATATTAAGCAGTTACAAATAGCTGCAACGTAATGATAATCAGGGCTCCAGTGGTATCAAATCACCATTTACATCAGCCAGGTTCAGTTGTTTACTTCCACTGGGATTTGCAGTTTGTAGTCTTACTCCCACGTAATTAATTTGTATCCCACTATTGTATTTACTTAAGGTTAGTTATAATATGCAGGAGAGTATATCCATGAACCAGCATCAGTGACTGTTTTCATTTTCTGTCCTCCTTTTTCATGCTGGGTGTTTGTTTCCATAGGTTTTGTCGCAAAGAGCATGCTTAGATGGAGTTTTTTAGAAATCCATCCAAAAGTGTGTTTGCATAAGAAATTATTGCTTAGTTAACTTGGATTTTCTTGTGGGTTGAATACCTGAATGGTGGGTGAAAACTGAAACACGTGATTGTTGCAGGACATTGCTAATGCATGAATGTTGAAACATCAAAGCCTGAACAGAAGTGCTTTGACATGAATCTTTTGAAATACTCATATTCACTAAACATGAGATCTGTTTGCAGAACATGGGCCCAGAACAGAGTATGTGTGTCCTATGTATAGTATAGTAAATAATAATAGGTTCCTTCTTTGAATAAGCAGGTCAGTCCCTTGATCAAAGAACAGTTATCAGAGCTGAACAAATATAGGGGTGGGGAAAGTACTGATAAATAGAAAAGCAAGTGCTCATGTTCTCTGGAAATTGCAGCTTACTTCGTTTGCAAACATTTGAGAGAGTATGGCTTTCTTCCAAGTTCATTCACCTGACAAAAAAACTCACATAAAGACTGGCTTAAATAAAGATCTAAGAGACTTTGGGATAGGACTTCTGCTGTCTTAGCTATAAGAAGATTTTTTGTGAAGGATCAGTGAAAATTATGGCTATGCTTTGATGCCCATGTATAATTCATTTACCAGTTCTTGCACAGCGTTTCTTTTGTTATAGAATTCTGTTTTAAAAATAACTTTCTCACAGGCCTGCGAAGTAGCAGTGCCCCACATGACAAAGTAAAAAAGACTGTTTCCAAGCACCAGTCTTCTTTCTAAGATTAAAAAGGGATGTTTGGCTCAGTCATGGGATTTTTCCAATATTTATTCCACAGAGTGGTATTCTGTTCTCGAGATGGCACCTCACGTCTCGGAAAGGGAGAAGAAGCAGCAATATTTGTGAAATGCTCGGAGCAGCCTGACAACAGGAAGAGAGGAGGGTATGAGTAATCACTATTGGGTTTAGATTGTTTTATTACCACTGAAGTGGTAATAAAACTTCGCCTTCAATTGACTTGTGCACTAGTCTTTTCAAGGCTTCAGAAGCATCACAGCTCAGACTAACCAGAGATTTGCTCATGGGCGCTCTAGCAGCTTAAAAGCTCATAGCTTGCTTCTCTGCTAAGCATCCCTTTGTGGTTGTTGGCCTCTCTAAGAAGCAAGTGCTAGTCACTGCCTCTCACAGTCACTCAGTGGCCAAGTATGAAGATCTGTTAGAGAGGGTTACAGGCAAGGCATTAGCACAAAGAGGAAAACATGTCTTTGTCTCCAGATTCCCTTACACTTACCCTTAGCTGCAGAACATTCAAATTTCCATACTGGGTCAGCTCAAAGCCCTCCCTCCTTACTGGTCAGCAGCAGATTTGGCAGCTGGTACAGGAATGGAGCAGGCATATGAAGGTGCTCTCAGCACACTGCTTTCTGATGGCAGCCATCAGGTGAGTGAATTCCTGAGATTTTATTCTCTATGTATCAGAGATTCTGCTTTGGTTTAATAGCCCCTTGGTGCACTTTAATATATTTTTATCAATAATTTTCCTGACCCAGATTAAATGCGAGGGCAGTCTTTGGACTTTATCCACTAGAGTTTGAGATAGAGAAGTGGTTATATTTATTTTAGTTCAATTGCTGTGTGTGAATGGTCTCATGGGGACACTTCTGGACTGAGATCTAGCTCTGCATAAAAATGCACATGTGCTGGCTGTTACTCTGGGGCAATGACCTGGACAGGCCTTGAGACCTCTGTGTGTGTATCTGACATAAAATCAAGCAGAAGCCAGGAGAAGCCCAAGCATGTAATTTATCTTCCTGTAAAGTAGGGAGTTTTAAAATCTTAATTCTCAAAAATAAGACAAGGGGGAACAAGTGTCTTGTATCTTCCTCATTGCCTTCATATTTTTCTTTCCACAGTACCAAGAAAGCCTCAAAAGAAAATTCTGCTCATGAGTCTGCTTAAGTGACAAGAACAAAGATTTTTCACACTGGGGAGGAGAAGAGTCTGTTCATCCCTGTGGACTGGATGTTCAGAACCAAATATATAGAAATATTTATCCGCTGCTGGATTTTTGCCTGCTATTCCTAGCTATTTTAGAGACTTCTTGTAAAAAAGTCTCAGCATACGAAGTTACTAACCATAAAGATACATTATACAAATAGTTAAAACCAAAAAGAAAGCTGCAAAACAACTTGCCAAAGTTTGAAGTGCTGAAAAGATATAGGTAATTTTGCTTAATCATGGTGCCTTGTGACAAGGTTTCTTGACATCAGATCCTATATCACAATTTTTTAATATTTATTGAAAAGAAACAAAGCCCTGTACTTGGTTTTATTTTTTGTTGGTTTTGGTTTTTTTTGGGTTTGGGTTTTTTGATTAGTTGGGTTTTTTGTTCTTTTCAGGAGTCATTTGAAACTAGATGTATTTTTTTCTGTCTTGGCTAACTGAATTTTCAGGCAGTTCAGTGGAGAGAGTTCATCATTTTCAAGTGTGTGTTTAGCAAACAAGTAGGTTTCCCATGTGAAAAGAAACATCTTTGCTGTGTGTAATACTAGAAGATGTCAGGGACTGACTTAATATGGGGATGAAGTTTTTAGTTTGTGGTTATGAATGTATTTAATTGGGGGTAGATGCCAGTGCTGCTTAGCAATAGGTATGATCTGTTAAGCTATATACTTCTATGCTGCTTACCCTGGAATAAATAACAGCTCTAGGAGGAGGCAGCAATGCCAGTGTCTACATGCTTTCAGTTATTGCAAATGAAACTCTCTAGCCTTCTTTCTTCGCTGTGAAAATGGAACCGCAGAGGAATTGAGCTACCAGAAAATGCAGGAAACAGATATTTCCCCCCTCTCCACCCTCTCCCTGCTTACTTGTATCATGTATGCCAAAACTGCCACAGTTTCACTATTCTTTGAAACCAAGTGTCAGTCATGCAGCTGAGTGGCTGCTGTATGCAGTGTTCAGTGCAAGTGAATCCACTTGATCCACAAGGATGCTTGTACTTCCCTGTACTGGAATTGTGACTGCCAGTGATCCACCTCAGTTTGTTATTTGTCTGTTGTACAATGCTTGGAGCTGCTTAGTTTTCTGCCATGAGATGGAATTCAGCAGGAAGCAGGAGCTGAGCTAATTAAAAGCAGCCTGGTTGTGTGCTCCACAAGAAGGAGTGCTCTGAAAAACTCTGAGATTAGCCATGCTGCAAGTTTAAAAAATAGGTATATTGAAGGCAGCCTGCTTCCTCATTTTTAAGTAACATGTAACTTTTTTAGTGTGGTGAAAGGTGCAATAGCCCTCTTTTAATTTTCTAGAAGGTAAACAAAACGCTGAAGAGGTACAAGGGCTTGAAAGTAGACATTTGGAGAAGTGTAATGTTAGCTATTGATGCTCAGTGTTGTAGACTGTTCCTGCATGTGCAAGACAGCATGAAGATGGTGATTTCTCCAATATCATCCTATCCTAAAAGCAAAGAAAGAAGTGTATGTGTTTATGTGCACAGTTTGTTTCCTATTTCCAACTGTAGCTGCTAGTATTTTTGGGGATAAAAGTCTTAAACAGTGCAATATGTTGGAATATTAATAGCTCTGAATTTGCTCACATTTGATTTCATATTTGATTAAACTACAGCAGAGATGTGATGAGATGTTGAGGGTGGGGTTGAGTATTGAGCCATTGCATTTGAGACCTCTAAAAATAAATGCAGTGATTTATTCCCTATAGATTCCACATTCTGTTGCAATTTTCTGTTAAATTCTTCTGAACCAAAGTATCTGGACTTCTGTGCTCTTAATACAGGATCAAATACAAACACACTTAGAATTTGGATCCAAAATAGTGAAGGTTCTTTTCATAAGGAAACATGATTTAGCTTTGGATGTTATTTATTAGCTGTATATAAGATATTTATGAGTGTAAAGGTAGTTTGTATATATTGCCAGAGTTGCTGACAGTCTACATTAATACAGTTGTGGAGTATCCATCCTGTATATAGCTTTCAGAGACTTTTATCTACAAACCACTTACATTGCATTGTTTCCTATGTCGTTAATACAATTTTTTTTTTAAGAAATCTCCTCAGTTTTGTATAGAACAAAAACCTATGGTTTTAATAAAATTCTCAAACTGAATCTGAAGTCACTCCTTTTGATGAAACCATCTTATGTGTACCTTTTATGTGAAAGCCAGAGCCTATCCTTGAATTCTGGGCTGTAAAAATGGAATGAGGCACTAGAAAAAAAAGGCAGTGTGTGATTTCACTGTTTCATTTTCGGAAATGCAAAACTCATGTATTAATACATCAAGGAATCACTGTGTGAAAGAAAGTACATCATAAAAGAAGTAGCTTCTCACCTGCAGTTTGTCGTTTTCAAGGTTCAGGCCCTTTTAAGAACAATCCAATAACTGACCTTATTTTGAAAGGCTAGCTTTTTTTTTTTTTTTTTTTTTTTTTTTTTTTTTTTTTTTTTCTTTTCTTTTTGGCAGTTGTCAGAACTATCCCTCTCCACCACATATTACCAAAATAGAGATGTTCTGACCCTGTGGCAGCAGGAGGAAAGCACCAGTCCCTTACCACCACTATTGCTTAAGGAAGTAATATGTTGTGAGTGCAGCTGTGCAGCTGAGCTCAAGAATGGCTGTCACCAGAACAGTTTGCTCTGTCATACACAGCAAGGCTCCACCCAGGCAATGGAGGGAGATTGCTGGAATTAAGAATTGTAGTGACATGCACATGGGGGAATCATTTTAGGGGTAATTGGAGTAGTTCTCATTTGACCTGGGGAGATCTGCTTCCATGGGTCTTGGTGAAAGATGACCACTCTTTTACAAGAGCAGAGCTTCATTCCTTGAGGAAGCAGAGGGAAGCTATGCCATGGAAAATGGATATTTGAAGAGGATGAATGGAGGAAGGAAGGAAAGAAGAATGGAAGGGAAGGGAAAGAGAAAGGGAAAAGGAGAGGTGGGGGAGGGAATCAGTTGAAGAAAAGAAAAACCCAATCTGCAACTGAAATGCTGGGAAATGGGATGTTCAAAGGACACTGCTCATCCCCTGTGTGGGTTAGGGGACTAGAAGGACTCCTACAGTTGTACAAGACAAGGCCTGGGATCACATCTCCTAAAAATACCATGGTATAACTTTTTTAACATCACAGCACCCTCAATACACTAAAAGTGTTCTTAGGTAAAGCACAGAAATAGCTTTTGGTGGAGGGACAAGAATCCAGGTGTCTCCTGTGCCCCTTTACTGTTGCACGTTGCTCTGCAATACCCAGCACATCAGAAAAGGTGATGATCCCTCCTCATCCTTCCAGCTGTCTCTGGAATGGGCTGTGGGGCTAGATTGTCCATCAGTCAATCAGTGGGTGGACAGACAGAAACAGACGTCATTGGCTGGGAGGAAATAGTGAAGAAAAAGGATTTTAGCCAGTGTATCTGCAAGGTGAGGAAACCTTGACTCAGGTTTCTAATGCCTCAATTTTAATTTTCATATTTAGTTCTGAGAAATTTTTGGAACCAGCAATGTCTTTGCTCTCCATACATGTCTCCATCCTTTCACCATTCAGATATAGTTGTGTGTCTGCTCTTTTGTGGGTTAAGAACAAAATGTCAAAGCTTGCTGCTTGGGATGAGCAAGACATTGTGCATGTGTTGTTTCTAAAGGTCAAAAACAGATATTGAAAAAAAATTTATGTAAGAGGAAAGAATGAAACTAGCTGTAGTATTTTCCTTTTCATTTACAGCTGTCAGTGCAAGGTTCTCTATATTCTGACTGTCAGCACAAACAGTTTTGGTAGTTTTTAATATTTTTAATAAAAATATTAAAATCCTCAGGAGAAGATGGAAAAAACATTTCCATCTCCTCTTGCTGTATCTTTTCAGAAAAGTCATCTAGTCAAATGTCTTTTGTGGTAGGTCTGGAAAGTCACCAGTTTATGCATAAGTGAATAAAGGGATTAGCATTCTCCAGTGGCTGAAGGAGAACAAGGAAATGAGAAGAGGAAGGGAAGGGAACCATTTGGCAGAACATCCCATATAAAGCTTGTTTTAACAATGCTTTTATATCCGCGTGTGGTGCTATCTCTGCTCAGCAACTCTCAGAATGCTTCCCTAAAACAGCTCAAGTTAACTCAGACAGAACAATGCATCCACATCAGAAATGCAGATGCTAAATGGGGACCTCTTTGGATATAGCAGGTGTTAGTGTGAGGGTGCAGTGCATTTCTAATGACATAATCTCCCAACCATTCATGTCAGATAAACACCATGTTCTTCATTGTAGGCCCTTCCTGTGGGAAATGACCCAATATCATCAGTCCCACTTCTTGCCAATGACACTGGAGAGTATCTGCTGCTGTGCATCACCCCACCATGTAGAACCATTCAGTGAGAAGTAAGACAGCCTGCCTGGCCTCAGGTTACTGTCCTCAAAAGAGCCAGGAAGTGAGGGCATGTCCCACATTGTTCCACCTACCAAAGGCTTTTTTACAATTAGCTGCAAACCTGGAATGTTCTAAACAGTGAAAGAAGGACACTCCAAATATAGAAATTAGGAGCAGTAGGAACAGATTCCTATGCTAGAACAGGTTGAAAAGATGCCAAGAATATTCACACTTTTTCAAAAAGATCTTCTGAAGTTTTCTTGCCAGGTTCTCAGGCTTTGTTCAGCCCTTGCTTTTTTTCTCTGACAGAATTAATTCAGGAGCTTTTGAGGTTTTCTCCCACAGTCTGAGAAATTGCTGCTGTGCAAAACTACCTTTGGAGTCGCTTCTAATCTTTTGGATTAGAAACCTCTCCCATAGGTAACTGTGTATATAAAGAGGGGGCCACCAGTCCTGTGCTTCTGGTGAAAGGCCGACTCTACCTTCAGTGAGAGACACAATCAAAACTCCACTGAGGCTAGGAAAAATTTTTTTGTTGACATTGTGTAATTTTGAATACTTTCCTAACACCTGGAACAAGATCCCAGATTTAAAATGAAAGCACAGTTCCAACTTTCTTGTCCTTGATGTTTTTACACAGTGTTTCCAAACTGAGTGCATATAGATGTCAGGTCATGATCTACTCAGGCACTAGGTTAAATATTGGCTCTGGATGACTGCTCACAAATATTGCCAGTGTCTTTTGGCAGTAAAAACATTTGTATTTATGGGCCACCATAACAAAACACATAATTGCAGTGATGTAAATAGAACACAATAAAAATTAAAATAAAATAAAAATCAACTAAAAGAAAAAACAACCTGAGAGGAAGACATGCACAACACACAGTATCCCCTTTATCATCTAGGAGTGTGTTGGGGGTTGGGTTCTCTTGTAGAATTTTTTTCCCATAAGTTGTCAAAAATCTAATCTCTGAGTACTTAAGGATAGTTAAAAAAACCAAAAATAGTGGCTGAAGTAGAGGGAGGGGAGGAGCACATAGACTTCACTTTTTGCTGGGGGTGTGCTTGTGGGGGGAAGACACAGCAGGCTGTGGCTTTCAGACTGCCTGGGGGAGATCTCTCTTTTCACTGGCCCCACTGGAGTGGAGTTCGGGGTTTCCTGCCACGGTCTCTCCGTGTGTGTCCCTGCAATCCTGACCCTGCCCCTGTCTGCCTGGCCGGGAGCCGCTGCAGTTCCTGCCCCCCTCGCTGTTCCTTTGCTCCTGCTCCGAGTGTTCTCCACGCCTCAGCCCGCACCCCCTGCCTGCCGGGACTCGTGCTGCAGCTCCAGCCACCGCCGGGGAGCTCCTGATCCATCTCCAGCATCCCGGGACTCTGCACCACAGCTGCCTGTGTCGGGAACTGCACCAACAGGGAAAGGGTGCCAGCGGCAGAGAAAACTGGGACTGTTTCCCTGGTGCTGTCTGCTGTTCATCTCATAGTTATTGTTGTTCTGTTTTGCCTTGCTAAACACAAGTAAAGAACTGTTATCCATATCCTCACATCTTTGCCTGAGAGCCCCTTAATTCTAAAATTATAACAATTCAGATAGAGGAGTTTTGTTTTTGTTTTTGGTTGTTTTTTTTTTTTTTTTTTTTTTTCATTCTCCATTTCAGGAGAGGATCCTGTTTGTCCTTAGTGATACCTGTCTTCCAAACTAAGACAGAGTGATATCATCTTTATCATCTTGGTATGAGACCAAGACAATCCAAGCAAACTCCAGTGTTTCCCTGGCCCTTCTTGTTGGCAGGCATCGGCAATGGGAGCCATCTCAGGGATGCTCTCACATAGTTCCAACTCAGTGCTTTGTGTGGGGCACTAACCACATGTCTCAGGTGCTTTACTTCTTCCAGATCCTTGCTGAGTCTTGCTCTGAAACCAAGCATGGTTACACTGATTCTTAAATTCCTCACTGCTGTCAAGCTGCACAAAAAGAAACAGCATTGCTGGAGTGGTTGGTTCCTGGATCTGAATCAGGGGGATGATCAGCTTGACAGCCTTGATCAGCCAGGAGGCTTGACAGAAATCTAAATGCTGGAGAATTTTATTACATGTCAGCATCAGTTTTGAGTGAAGTCTAAACAAAATCAAAACAAGAAGCAAAAAAGCAAGAGCAGAAATGTCTCTAAGAAAAGGCAAGGAGGAAGGAGAGGTCTTTGATGTTGCAGCAGGCTGTACAGTACTGTACTGAAATATGGTAAAAACAACCATACCGAGACTTGCACAACAGGGCAGTTAAGCATTCCTTTAATTTTAAGTACACATTTTCTTGACATCTGGGAAATAGAAGTGTGCACCAGAGGCTAGGTTTACACTTAAGCGCTTTTCACTGTGTTGGTATCCATTAAAAATATTTAGCCCATAACAAACCAGTCCTAAAGAAAAATGTGCATAGACCCATTATAGAAAGATCACCAAGATAAAAGAACAAAAATCAAGATATAAATAAAGGTTAAAAAGAAGAAGCACATATTCAGAAAGAGGAATAAATTAAGAGGAAGAGGAAAAGCAAGGAAGAAGAACTGTGCTTTAGCAAATTATTCCACCCAGGACACCCACCCACATATTCTTGAATGTAATTGAGCTATTATTTATATGCTCATATGACTAATTTCCCCCCTTTCTAATGTATTTTTAACCCAGACACAAAATTAAGCCGAATTTTTTGTTTATCTTGGAAAAATTTTGCCCTTTGCTAGTGAAGTTTTTCAGTACAAGGGTAAAAAGTAGCTCTTAATCCCTCTGATTTTATTTCCCAGGCCTTAGGAAGGAAATTCAGGTCAGACTCAATGCAATAGAAAGACTCCTTCTAGGATCAGTCTTCTCTTAATGTCCTGAGCACAGAGCAGTAATTGAGTAAGCAAATGCCTACACAATGGCTATTTCAAAATATAAAAATTCTTTCTTTTTTTCCCCTCCTTTTTTATTTATAGAGCTGTGCACATGTGCCTTTTTGTAGTTCTTTGTTTTCCTTTTCAACACTTTTTTAACACCAACAAATTTAAAGACCCTGGGGAGAAATTGAGGAAACAATGGGAACATGTTTTTGACAGTAATTTTACTCGTATGCTTCATGTAGAACTAAAATAAATTACATTTTTGTAGTTGGATATTTTTTGATGAAAGGCTGAAGCACTCAGTCATGTTCAAAATTGGATGTCATGTGCCTGTTTCTCCCCTGAATTTGAAAGCATAATTTTGAATTTGCATGGGAGGCATCAGGAGAGGAAAAGAGGGCAGGACTTCTATTCTAGGTTTGTTTGGGGATTCGTGTCAGTGTTTTAGCAACCTTCTCTGAGGCATTTAAGTTACTCAGTGGTGTCTTTTCTGACAGACTAGTCCCTGACCATCATTCTGTTTTAGTAATTTTCTGACAAGATCCCTATGAAGGCACGCCTTTATAGCTGTCAAGGTAGTAGTTCCATTGCCTTCAAGACTTCCTTGGGCATCCTAGCAGTAAGGATAAGTGCAGTTACATGGGAGCATTTTTGTCCAGACAAAGTATAACTAAGTTGGCAAACAGCTCTGACAAGTAGCTTTTACATAACCAGAGAGGAAATACTTGTATTTTCTTACCAAGCTTGGACCAGATGCTTGGACATCTTTGTGTAGGTATGACTAAGTCTCTATGACCTTCTCTCCAAACTTATCCTAGCTGGCTGCTGAATCCTGTTTTTCATTTCTCCTTTCATTTCTCCTTTGGCAAAGTTTGCAGAATTCAACATCCTTCCTCCTACCAACACCCCCATTCTCCCTGTCCCATGACTGCATAGGACCCTGGTAAATTTCTGTGTTACTCTTTGCAAGGCTACACTCCACCCAAATAGGAGATCAGGCTGCATCAGCTACTTCTCTAAGGATCTTACAACATTTTTTTGCCATTTCTATTTGGTTCCATTTAACTTCACCATGTGGTCTAAAACTCCCACAGATGGGGAGAAAAAGGTACTGTATTGAGGTAACTAAATAGGTGTTTGAATGTCCTCAATAAGTTGATCAGAATAAATGGATCTAGCTGTGCAACTGACTTCTCAATCTCAGTGTATGTCTATTTAAAGAAATAGCAGAAATGTCCCATTTAGACTTTCCTCTGTATCATGATAACCTCTTGAGGACTTTGGATCTGTATCCTGTAGAAATAATAATTTTTATTCCATGTCCTGTTTTCTATAATATTCATTGTTGATGTCCACACAGTGCTGTTAAGCAGGAACACAAATCTCTCTACAATGTTTTGTGTGTGTGTTGCTGGGAGGATTCATTTTACATGCTTGCCTAGTGTTAGCCAGAGAAAGCTCCAAAATAGGTATTTTACACAGATGTGTTTGAATTCTGTATTTAATATTTCTACAGACAAGACAAAGAACATTAAATCCTTGAAGAGAAACAATTTCCTCATTCAATTAAGTAGCATACACTATATTGGACTGCAGGAAAGACTGTCCACAGGATAAACATTATATTGAGTTCAATTTTCCTACCATTTTACCACAGTAGACTTTCTTATGTGACATAAACTAATGGTGAGTGGGAAATAAGTTCAACTGTTTCTGGAAGAAATGCTTGATGATTTGGAACAGGATTTGATGAATAAATCCCTAACACTATATTAAAACCTGTTTGACTGCAGCAGAAGAGGATTAATTGTGAGCTCCCTACAGGTCAAGCTTGGAGAGTGATGTATTTAAGATGAGTATAACTACAGTAATATTTTTCCTGAGCACTGTTTTTTTTTCTTTTTTATATGATGCAAATCCTTTTGACACATTCCACACATTTTAACTTTGAAAGAATCAATACAAGCAAGCAGTAAGCGGCCATCACATGAAACCAGAGACAGTTAAGATCCTTTACGCCCACCTCTTGGTTAATGTATGCCACATAATCAAGGAATAGTTAGGGTTGGAAAGGATCTCTGGAGATTATTTAGTTCAAGCCCCCTGCCAAGGCACCACTGAAAAGAGTCTGACACCATCCTCTGGGCACCCACTTTGGTGATATTTACATGTGCTGCTGAGATCCCCTCTCTGTCTTCTCCAGACTAAACAGACCCAGCTCCTTCAGTCTCCTCATAAGAGAGGTGCTCCAGACCCCAAGTCACCTCTGTGGCCTGCCCTGGATCTTCCCCAGTAGCTCCTTGTCTTTCTCCTACTGCAGAGCCCAGAACTGGACACAGCATTCCAGATGTGCCTCACTGGAGTGGAGTAGAGGGGACAATCACCTCCTTTGCCCTGCTGGCCACACTCTTCCCAATGCCCCCCAGGACCCCACTGGCCCTGCTGGCTGCAGGGGCACTGCTGGCTCATGGAGAGCTCATTGTCCACCAGGAGCCCAGGTTCTTCTCCACAGAGCTGCTTTCCAGCAGGTCACCCCAGCCTGTGCTGGTGCATTCCAGGGTTATTCTCCCCAGGTGCAGGACTCTAAACCTGTCCTTGTTGAACCCCATTGGGTTTCTCTCTGCCCAACTCTCCAGCTTATCAAGGTCCCTCTGAGTGGCAGCAAAGCCTTCAGGTGTGCCAGCCATTCCCCCCAGTTTTGTATCATCTGCCTACTGCCTTAGGGCTCATTCTCTCCCTTGATCCAATTTGTTGATAAGCAAGCTGAGTAAGGATGAACTTAATTTCTTTTACCTGCTTGGTGATGACCTCCAGAATTATCTATTACATCACCTTTCCAGGGATGGAGGTGAGGCTGACTGGCTGGTAGCTTCCCAGGTCCTCCTTCTTGCTTTTTTGAACATGAAAGCATCACTGGCTTTCCTCCAGTTATTGGGAATCTTTCCCACTCTGTGATTTTTCAAAGATGATGGGGACTGGCTTAGCAACATCTGCAAGTTCCCTCAGCACACATGGGTGCATCCCATCAGGCTTGTAGATTTATGGGTGTTTAATCTGCCTAGCTGATCTCTAACCCAATCCTCTACAAATAATTCTTCCATTCTCCAACCTTTTTATCTTACCTCTGAGGTGTGGGATTCCTGAGGGCTGTTCTCAGCAGTAAAGACTGAGGCAGAGAAGGTATTCAACAATTCTGCCTTCTCTGTGTCTTCCAACACCAGAACACCCATCTGATCAGCAGCAGCCCCACATTTTTTTATTCTTCCTTTTGCTGTTTATATACTTGTAGAAACCCTTCTTGTTGTCCTTGATATCCCTTGCCAGATTCAATTACAAGCAGGCCTTGGCCTTCTTTGCCACATCTCTGTGTACTCTGAAGATGTAGCTACAGTCCTTCCACATGGCCTGTCCCTTTCTTTGCATCCTGTAAATGTCTTTCTTTCATTTGAGATTTGCTGGGAGCTCCCTTTTCATCTATGCAAGTCTCCTTCCTCCTTTGCTTGATTTTTTACTCATGGGGATTCATCAGCCTTGAGCTTGGAGGAATTGATGCTTGAACATTGACCAGCTCTCTACAACCCCATTCTCTTCTAGATCTGTAGCTGGTGTGATCCCTCCAAATAGGTCCCTGAAGAAATCAAAGTTAGCTCTCCAGAAATTTAGTTCTAGTCCTGCTTGCTGCTTTGCTTCTTCCATGCAGGATCCTGAATTTCACCATGTCACTGAAAACAACAGTACACAACCTTTACATCTTCAATCAGCCATGAGTGAGTGAAATGTCTTGACATGTGGGAACACCTAAATAACTGATATAACACTCAACACAGGATTTCAGGTGCTGCTTTGGGGAAAACATTGTACAGCTCTCTGCCTCAAGGAAAGATGACTGTGAAGTGACAGTAGATATGCCGGAAGTCATTAAGTAGATGCAAAACTTAAAAAGGAATGGCTTGGATCCAGGACCAAGAGTAACCACATACTTCTGATAAGGATTGACACAGTAAAACACATTACAAGGAAATTTTTGTGAACAATATTTCTGTTGTTTTTATCTAAGAATTATCATTGATTTTGTAACTTCAATTCCATGCCATCTTCTCCTGTAGAAGAAAACCTGTCAATACTACTGTCGCGAGGTAGAGGTAAGAAGTGTAGCCAAGCAGAGTAGTCAGGCATACAGCTCTTTAGTACATGCAAGTTGACTAGAAACATGGCTGTGTTCCTGCTGCCTCTGCTGAATTAACCAGAGTACAAACCTCAGAATAAATCTTCCACAGAGAAATGAAAGGCCAGTGTAAAACTCTGAGCAGCTGGAAGCAACAAGAGTTAACAGAGAGGAGATGTCCCTGATTGATATTTGGTCATCAGACATGGTTGTGTAAAAAAGCAATGAAACAACCATCTTTGCTCTTTAACACTGTTGAGACAAATTCACAAATGAAAGGGAGTGTAAACAAGTAAATACTGTATCATTCACTTGCAGTATTTATCAGCACCTTTCACATTTGTTGCAAAACAGTGACAGAAAGAGAGGAAGGGGGGCAGAGAGGTGGCTTAGAAAGCTTTCCTGGTAAGTCACTACCCTGAAGACTGAATGCTGAAGATAAGCTAGTCACTGCTGTGCAGTACAGGGATACCAGGCAACTCACCCTCCCAACCTTTTGAAGCAGAGGCAGTGTCCTTCTTACTCAGTCACAGCACAGCTAGGTCAGAGTTCCTGAACTTCTTACCAAATCCCTTACCAGACATATTGTCTTGGACTGCTACTAACCCCAGATCTTCCTCTTCTCCCTCAGGAAGCATAAGGAAATCCCCATTTTCTTTAAAAGCATTAACAATATAACTGTAAACTCAGAAATCTGATCCTTTTCTCTTCCCCATTCCCCACAACCCCCCCCCCCCCCCGCCTGAATTTCAATCGACAGACAGTGTTTCTGGGATCAGAGAGTTTTATCCTTTACTAAAAAATACCTCAGAATAAAACTGGGGGTGAAAATATTCTTTTACAGTGTTACCAAGAGTGCTTCCAGGGATACCCACGGGCAGCATTGCAGGTGGGCCAGTAGTCTGACATTGCAACACCCCTGTGGATGTTTAATGTCCTGCTGGTATGAGAAGAATGGATTTCCAGTCTCCTTTGCTGGACTTGTCTTCATATATCTGCTCAATTACTATACAGTGCAAATATGGCAATGTACACACACACATACATCTATATATACACACGTTTTTTAATTTCTTGATATCTATGTCCAAAGAAAACTTCTAGCAACACTGCACAAGCTCTTCCTGTTGTACAGAGCTGTTAGTGGATTGTTTCAGGTATTTGGAGCAATTTCTGCTCTCTTTGTAAATGGCAGAATCAGGTGGACAGGTTTAAAAGCCTTTGCTTCTCCTGGAGAGATCAATCCTTGACAACTGCTCCTTAGAAGACAACCGCCTTTGTACATTTCCCACAGGAAGAAAAGTGGCTCTGAGCCTGGGGCATTTCCACAGAGCTGTGGGTAGGCTTCATGTCTCCCTCTGACCATATGTTGAAAATGACCCTTACACATTATCAGTTCCTGGGAGACTTGTTTGTCTCTTTCAGAGGCCCCGTGGTGAGGAGATAAGTTGGTGAGAGCTACAAGGGGGGGGGGGGGGGGAAATTCTCAAAGAATGGATTAGAGCTGACTGAGAGCTGTAAAAGTAGCTAAAGTGTCAGTTGCTTTTTCTAACAGTGGTAGTGGTACCTTCTGACACTGGGAAAGCCACAGCCTCTGCAGATATGCCCTTCCCTTTCTGGTGTGGGTAGGTATGGAGCAGCCAGCACCAGCAGGCAGACTGGGCAACCAATGGCTTTGGAAGAGACAGCAACTTGAAAGCAATATAGGCTAGAAAAAAATGGTATGCAAATGAAATGAGTGGGCAGTGAGGAGTAACTCACTGTATCCTTGTCATGTTACCCACCTTTCCAAATATATCTTGTCCCCTGCGGCTAGCATACCAATAAATGCTTAGCTCTTTCCAGTGCCTTCCTGACCTCTCTCTCCTTTGTGCTCTCAATCCAACCCACTTACATCTTCAGGCTAGCTGTTTTCTACAGAAGCCTTCCCAGAATGAGGCACATGGGAAAAACAGAGAGGAGTAAAGAGTAAGATCTACAGATACCCATCAAAGCACCCATGACAATCTCTCCCCACATAGAAATGAAACCTTCCATTGATTCCAGAGGAAAACAAGGCTTGAAGTGAGATCAGCAGCCTGCAGTTCTACCCCATCTAAAATGACTACATATACATATAATCCATAAGAATATACATATACATATTTATGCATATTTGTATACTGACTTGTCTAAACTCCTTTCTCTGCTTAGCTTTTCACTTGTTATGCTGCTGTCTGACAGCCCCTGTAAAGAAGCCCAACATGAAACTAACATGAGAAGGGAATTAAACAATGGAGAAAGGTTATTTTGGACAAATTCCTGCTGCAGGGCCAGGATGGCTATTTGCATGTGATAGCTCCTCGTGCAGGAAGATACACAAGGTTTGGTCCTGAAGGAAGATGCTAGGCTGTTTTGAGCACTTGACTTCAGAAATAATATTTCTTAAAAGATTTTCTTTAATATGGACACAGGCAGGTTGAGAGAATAACTTTTGACAGAGTTTAAAGATTTTTTTTTTTTTCTAAGATACCGCCAGTTAAGATGGGTTTGGACTGGCATATTGTTTCCATTTTTTTTCCCCTTTACTTTGATATCTAGATTCTTATGGGCCTACACCTTTCCAAAGCTTGAATGTCCAACAATCATTTATGAGTTTTATTCTCAATAGAGTATATTTAAGAAATGCAGAACAGAGATAGTGGGGTAGATTAAATAACTCACCTACACAGACTCAACCACACAGATGGTTCAGAAATTGCAAGCAGGTATCTCAGTGCTCATAAACATTAATTCATTAGCCTCTTTCTTGTCTGGCTCTTCAAATGTAATTAAGAGGAAAAAAATTTTGCAGTGACCTCATATCCAAGTGTGTCAAAACCTGGGATCACTGTATAAAAGTACTATGGTAAAAAAACAGCTTACTTTCAAAAGCAAGTTGGAGAGAGAAGAGAATGGAGCAGAGCGGGGAACACTCTTGTTTGACAGACCTGTCTTTCCCATTTTTCTCACTCCAGGTGACTCCATAATTTCCTAGAGTCATCAATATAGGGTTTGAAAGTCTGAACCCTGCAGTGTGGAGGAGAGAAGAAGAATATATCTACAGTGTCTTGAGGTAATTTCTGAATGAAATTTAGGCTTAACCCTTGGGCAGGTGTTTTGGTTATCTCACTGTTAGAGGACAGTCGTCTTCGTATTTCTTCCAGTCCTTGCTCCACTGTTTCAGGTCAACAGCTCTGCAGTGAGACCTTGGATCTCAAGACTGTCACAGAAGTTTTAGGGAGTAGAGAAAAGGTTCTGCAAGCTCTTTATGTCTGCCTTTTTGCAGCATCATTCACAGCCATGCTGCTGCTATGTGAGAAGCTCCTGTCTGGAAAATGTTTCAGCACACTCTCAAGAGAAATATTCTGATACTACTTTCTACAATACACAATATCCATGTCATGTAGCCAGCAAATGTAGCAGGTTCACCAAGCAGCAGTCTGTAAAGTACCTTGGTGTGCTGAGGATACTTGTGGGAACTTTCCCTCCTCTTAACTGCAGTCCAGATGGTGACAGCAATGTATCTGTGATACAACCAAAATCTAAAATACAAGATAAGGCATTTATTTCACAGAAAATGTAGCTTAAAGTGGGACACTTTGACACAAGGATTTTAGATGCCAGAAGACTAAGTGGGTCAGAAATGATCAGATATCACCTCTGAATAAAAATCTGTCTGGGCCTGTCATGCACAGCAATTCTGCCTGTAGTACTGGAAATATCTGGGCATCATATGACTGGAGGCTGGGAAATCATCTTGTAGAATCTTGGCTACATTCGCTTTGTTCCCAAGGTGTTTGGTTTTATCACTGTCAGAGAAGGATTACCAGCTGGTAAAACTGTAGTCTGGTCTAGACATTCTCATATATTCTAGCTGATAATCCTATTTACATATTATTCCCTTTCAAATTTGAGCAAATCTAGTTCACTTAAACAAGGCTTATTTAGTGTCTTGGTTCTTAGGTTTACCCTGAGGAGGAAGTTAAAATCATTTATAAGTGTGTAAGTTTTCTCTGTTTATTTGGCTTAGATGAGGGTGATAGGTGAGCCCTTTGATATGTTTTTGGCTTTTTTGTTGAAAAACTGAGTTTTCCCAGAGGGTCGATACACAAATAATAACCTTGATTTTCTGTTCTAACAAGTTAAATACTTTTTGCTCAAACAGAAATTCAAAATTCTCAGTGGTGACAGTGAGGATTTCAGTTTGAAAAATGAAGGCTTCTGGATAAACTGTGAAGTAAATTTTTTTTATCCAATTGTATACATCAACTGTATGCAGGTACAAAGTATGTTAAATGATACTATCTATTGCTAAACTGTTTATACTGAAGGCCAAGGTACACAGACCTTGAATGTTCACTTGTTAACGTGTTGAGTGAGTTGGATTTTAAGCCAAGGCTTTTCAATGGATCTTTGCTGGTTTTCTCTCTCTTGGTCTTATACTGCAATTCAGTGTGCCAGTATTCCCTGTGAGAGCCACTCTTACAGTGTAGACACAGCCCAAGTATCTTTCTGGGTAAACCAGTATTAATAGGATCTCAGATTTCAAGATGGTGACGAGACACACGGTGGCTAATTAGCAGTTTAGGAATGTCTTCACACTTGATGGGCTTTGGCTTAATGGTTTCTCAGCTCATGGAAAATTTTCTCATTTGTTCCATGCTGAGGGAATATTGCTCCTGAGGCAATGGTACTGTATTTCTGGAAGACCAATCATTACATCCCAAAGGCTGTGCATTTAGACTTCTCCTTAGTGCCAAGTAACAGATGCTATAATGGAAGAGATTCCCTCTTCCCTCTAATTCCAACAGGCAGAGCTGCTGGGCCCTGTAAAGGTATAGAGATGATATCCTGTACAGCCTAGTAGTAGGCCACATGATAACCTGGGATTCATAATCCAGCATCTTTCTGGTTCCTTAGGTTTTGCAGATTATGCTGTGTTTCTGGTTTCTTCTTCCCCTATGCTAGAGAAGGAAGGTGCTCTGATGATGGACATGATGTTGCATCAGAAGCATGTAAACTCTGAGAGCACGAATTTCCTCCACACAGCAAGTTGCATTATGGGGTTGCCGAAACAGAATGACAAGACTTTCCCCACTCTGTTTCTCTCCTGACTAGGCAAGGACCAGCATCCAGCCACGCTTAGGATTAGCAGTCCTCATTAAAGGACCATGAACAGAGGTAGGCTGTAAACTTCAGGAAAGCACATCCATGCCAGCACAGGCAGCACTGGTTAATTGCACCAAACCAGAAATTGCATGTATGATTGCTGTCTATACTTCTGCAAAACATGTACTTCACTGTGTCACCTTTTTCTGCAAGGATTTCCAGAGAAATTGCAATTGCAAAAAGACAAGCCAGCTTCCTTCTGACATAGAAAAGCAAATGTATGTTACTGCCTGTTTAGCAGCTTGTGTATACTCAATGGCTCTGCTCTCTGTCCCTATTTCACTGCTGGGCTCATGCCCCCACTGATCATGTTGTATACATTTGATGTAGCTCCTGGACTTCTCTCTGTAAATAAGATCTGGAGAGCACAGTTTGTTCTAAAATGTGTATACTGCATTGTACTGTACTGCACATACCTGAGAGTCCTTCAGGTTTGTCTCAGCAGGACTTGCATACTCACATGCCTCTTGCTCCCCCGCAAGAGTACTTACCTGACAGTATGGCATTGTCATGGTGACCTGCAAAAAGGGCCTTCTTGCTACAAAAAAGGAACGACTGCCCCAGAACAAATACAGTAGAAATAAAAAAACAATTGCTTGAAAAGCCCGAGGATAAGGTCTCAATATGAGAGTTCTCAATATGTTGTGAATGAAACTATTCCACACAGAAAGTACTGAACCTACACCAGCTAAGGATTGGTTTGGGGTTCATGTCCTATCCTTGTTTATAAGGGCAGTATGAACAGAACCAGTTTAAGGCAGAAGCAGGGAAGTATTCAAAGCAGCTTTTCCCCTGGACTGTCAATTTTCTGGTACACCTCTGTTCTGTTAATCCTGAGAAGAGTGTACTCCTCTGACATTTATTTATCTGTCATGAATTATCTCAGAGCAATGAAGCAGAGTAAAAGAGTGCTGGGTTCAGCACTAAGAGAGAACTAAGCACCTCTGGTATATGCACAAGTTCTCCAGGGGACCTACGTAGCAGAAATAAATGAGACGCTGAAGTCGGGAATCAGAAGGCAGAAAATTTGAGATGTTAGGCGTTGGTATAAATGCCACTTAAAATAACCCTTACCCACTCCTTGATCATCCACTTTATTCAACTGAATGGTTCATGGAATCAGATTAGTTCCTGTGATTACTTTTGTTGTTACAATGAATTTATTACATACCTAGACCCCTTGGCAGCACCAGCGTGAATCAGTCCTCACAGCTGCCTAACAGCAAGGAACATGGGCATTTTTTCTTTGATCTGTCATATTTTCCTTGCCTGCCTAACTTGTTTTGATGCCATTCCCTAATGGACCAATGCTGGTAAATTAGAAATTCTTGCCTATGACAAACCTTTTCTGACCTAAAAGACCTGAAAAGAACAAAATGCTCTAGTTTTATTATTATTCTCCTTTCTGGTTACAGTACATCCAATCTATCCTGTTGTGTGGGGCACTGCAAACTGCTCATAACTGAAGTTATGAGCAGGCGTGTGCTTTATTTCTCAAACAATTCAGGAAGTAGATAATACCAGAGGGTCAAGTTAGTGGATTGGAGAATTCTGCAAAATGCAGACAAGGCATGAATTGTCAACAGACTTAGCTATCCACTTTTCTCCATCTTTTTCCTTATAATTTCCAGCTGTTGAGAATGCTGAGTCAGACCAAAGTTCTATATCCATGGCTGTCCCTTTTCCTAGAAGTAAGCTAGTCAGTGCCGCACTGATGGGTTTGCATCTGCACTCTGTCATGGTTTGTTCCCTATAAAGACATCTGGGGAGTGTAGGAAGGCTGGCACTGCACCAAAGCAATATGAACAGAAGTGGTGATTTATTACTTTTCCATATAAGGGTAATCAGAGAAGCTGGCAGATTGACACTGGTCTTTGGGAGAAGCACAGAACTGGAGTGGGAAGTGGGAGGAAGCCTGCCCTATTATCCAGCAACTCTTCTGAGATCCTGTGACAGGACTGCACTCATCCACTGTGAGCAGCTCAGCCCAAAACAGAGACCTCATGATATACACAAGACTACTCTCCACACTCCTCTGTACACAGTTTTCTTCCCACAGAGTAATCCTCTTCTTTTTTTTTGCCAGCCATGGATCTTGAAACCTACTCAGGTCCGAAAAATTTTCAGGTCTGAAATTGGGCCTTAGCTTTTGCAGCTAGCTGAGCAGCTTCACAAATGGATGGTGTGGGTTAGAAGTGTTTGTAATACAGTTGTACTCTGCACTTCTCCCCAGTCCTCCCCCCAGGTCCTCAGGCAATCTCTTGCACAAAACCCTCAGGATTAAGTTTTATGTGGTCTGAGGCCAATACACAAGCCGCAGAATTCAAGTTTCACCTGAAGAACTGATGTAGCACACAGAGTGTGAGAACCGGAAAAGATCCAAATCCAGCTCTCCAGGGCATCCTTGACACTGTGTCCTGCATGTTTCTTGGAGATGGAAGTGCCAGGCCACGCTAAGAAAGGAGCTTTGGCAAAACCGAAAATCATTGTACCTGAAGACAACCACTGGTGGTTTCTGCTAAGTTTCATTCTGGCAAAAGAGGTTGTAGATCTTCCCTCATCTTGGTCAGCCCACTGCATCTACAGAGAAATGCATGAAGAGATTTAAAGTAAGAGTTCCCTCTACAGGAGTGAAGCAATAATGTACACATCATTCTATGCTCCACTAGAGTCGAGGCTCCATTTTCTTTACAGATACAGGCTGACAGTGGGATAAATCCAGTAACAAATTTCCCTGCCATGCACACGCAATAAAAATGAAAGAGCGTCAGCTACACAGAAAAGTCAGCAGTTCCTTCTGAGGATTATCAATGGCAACAGATGACAAAACCCTAAAGTTTCATGTTTAGCAAATTTTCAGCCACAGTTTACACAATTCTGGCACTAGAAAGGAAGAAAACACTATTATGGCAAAAACTGAGAATTCCAGAGAGTGATCCTGACCTCGTTGTTCTTAGATACTGTGCATCCTTCCACTGCAGAGCACAGCAGCTAGACATCAGAGAGAAAAGGAAATCAAGGCACAGAAAAGGGATTAGGCTGTGGTCAAACTTAAACAAAGGAGCAATCACCTGAACAGAATATAATTGTATGGAATCATTTCATCCCCAGGTCTTGTTACTCGTTATTTTTTTTCTCATTTCCATTGATTTTGAGAAACTTAGTTTTGGGAAATATTTTGTTTCATATTCTCTGGATTTTGAAGGATTCTTCTTTTTTAGGAAGAATCCATTATTAGGGAAAGGCTGTACAATTTATATATGAGATGTAACTTTATTTGCTGCCTTTTATTTGGGACTCTGATCACAGCAGGAACACAGTGAAGACCACCTGTGAAGAATTAAGGTTTCTTGTCTTAGCAATATCTGTCCAGAAATCTCAATGGGAAAAGCCATGGAATTAAGTTGTCTGATTTCTAAACCAAACACATGGGAAGGTAGAAGTGACCAGCTAACTTGCACAGGGAAAGATGACAACAAATGCCTAGCTGGGAAGAGAAGAAATATTCTTGGAAGGATTTTGGATTACAGTAGACTGGTTTAAATAGAACCCTTTAGGCTAGGCTCTTCAAAAGAGACCAGAGGAGATAAATATACAGATTTCACTTGGAGTTATCTGAAAATTCCTGCTGCAATTAAAGCATGTTGTGCTTTGCCCTTCTCCATAGATGGGTTTAAGCATAATGCCACTTTGTATTCACCTACATTTTTCATTCCAAGGGAATGGGATTCCTTAAAAAATGTGCGTGAAGAATTGTTGATGTCATTTTGCACATGAGGGTGGTGAGGATGGAGAGTCAATACCAGGTTACAGTACATCTATCAGACATGCATAGACAAATACCTAGAGATATATTTAAATTATCTTCCCATATTTTTATATATGTAATTATTTGTTGAGGAAAGTGGTCTGAGGAAGTTAAAGACAGTTTGTGAACAGAAGATGCAGAGGTCTGCATTGTCTAAATGACCATTCCAAATATTTATGAAAGAACATACACACATTTTTTCAAGGCAACAGAAACAATAATACATATGAGATCCACAACAGTCTGTCTGCGTGCTAGTTGCTTTGTTAAACACAAAGGTCCAAAAGGTCGATGAAGGTTTAATGTCTCTCATTTGTTTTGGCTGTGAAAGTTAAGTTGTGATGAATAACCTGCAAGTTAAGATGTTAGAGCAGTGACAGATCCTGCCCCAGCTAGTCTGGTTTTGGACACAGTTCTATGAAATATTTTGTTGCAAGAAAGTGGAACATGAAACAAGTGAAAAAAAGGATTCAGAGGCAACCTAGGAACCAGCCTAATATTTCAGGAGATTTAGCAT
Source organism: Sitta carolinensis (assembly GCA_032173965.1). Taxonomy (NCBI): domain Eukaryota; kingdom Metazoa; phylum Chordata; class Aves; order Passeriformes; family Sittidae; genus Sitta; species Sitta carolinensis. Next base: position 47,403,513 of record CM063313.1, read on the forward strand.
CAGTTTCATAGAGTGTCTTTGTCTCCCTGGATAAATTACTTGAATAATCTTTGCCTTCATAATAGAGCTAAAAAATAAGGTTTAAATACTCATCCCACTTGACTGTTTTGTGGGCCTCTCAGATTCAAAGTTGAGGCCATGTAAATCCAAATGGTAAAAAAAAAAAAAAAAAAAAAAAAAAAATTATAAATTTTATGGTAAGTTCATTGTAAATTATAACATTCAGCAGTGTCCTACAGTCAATGTAGTTCTATGCAGTAACACAGTTTAATCCATATTACCCAAGAAACAAGATTGTGATTATTTTTATCTGCTGCTCCATACAATGGTGTTGCTCCTGTATAAGATGTTTCAAATGTAGTGTCATGGATAAGACAAATAAAGTGCACAATGTCATTACTATTCCATAACTGGAAAAACAGTTTGGGTGTCTACTGTCTCTGTGAAACAGTAGCTAATACTGCAGGGAACACTACAAAGTCAGGTAAAAGCAGTTATCTGTACCTCACCTTTCCATAGACAGGAGGGAGCGGAGCTCTCAGCAGGCAGGATGAGCAGTGTGCTGAATGTGGTGGACCTGGCCATGAGAGCTTGGTGCCAGGTGTCCCTGCAGGTCCTCCATAGCCAAGTGTGCCCCAGACCAGTCCTCTCCTCCCTCTTGGGTGGAGGTGGGATGGCAGGATATTTTCCAGGCTGTTGGCACTTTCTTGCCCATGGACTTCTCTGACATAGTGTTCTGATGAGTGTAGCAAGTCATGGAGTAAATATTCTAGAATCAGTTTAGATGTGCTACTTTTTTGCCAGTAGCTGAGGGGTTTTTTTCATAACACCTGCCTAATTGTGCTTTATCTAAGCAGTGGTACCTCTCTAACAACTACCTAGCAACATGATGAAGGTTAGACTCTGGGCCTTTCGTAATGGTCTAACCACTCCAGCAATGCCAGCTCTGTATGCTAGAACACTAAACAACCACTTGCTTCACAGCTCCAAAATCTCATTTGTCTAATGATACACTTTGGGAAGTTACTGCACCTCAAGTAACATTCTCTGCAACAGCATGCAGGTCTTTGCATACTGGACTATAGCGATAAAGTGGTCCTATTTCTATATACTTTTACACTCACAACATTTTCAACTTTTGACTGCTTAAGTTGGAACTGCTTGTTTACATTATAGGTTTCTTTATGAACAGGGATTTTGTTGCATCCTAGAAATTTTTAACTTAATATAAAATTGTTGGTGATTAAAGATGACACTTTAGTGTCTTTAAGACTGGGAGATAAGAGAGAATTTGTTACACAAGCTAATGTCCATGTTTTAGTTGTCTATAACTTCACTGTTTTGTTTCCTAAATGAGAAATAACATTAGACTAAATTATTTCATGTGTCTCGTGTCTGTAAGCTTTTTTTTTAAGATTTACTATTTTATTTCTAATAGTGGCATAGTCTACTTGGTAAGTTTTCAGCTAGCCTGCAGTCATTCTTACTATATTTAGGGCATAGTGATACACTGTAATGTTACCACACAGAAGTCCGGCATGTTTTGCTTGCTTTTTGTCTCCAAATTTGAGCTCACATATCTTTCTATTCTTAAGATCTTTCATTGTTAACTTTCTCTTTCATTAATGCACAGATTTCATTGGAGAAGTGGCATCTGCACATCTCCACAGTATCTAAGTGGTGTTACATCCCTAACAACTACCTAGCAACATGCAGAAGGTCAAACTGTGGGCCTCTGGTATTGGTCTAATCACTCCACTGGCTCTGTTGCTTTGTAAGCCAAGATGCTAGGCAAACACAATGTAAAATCAAAACCAGCTTTGTGAAGGATATTGGGTAAAAGCCCCAAAATCTCTTTATTACAAATTTTTCTAATGCTGAATTCATCATATTGTTGCTGTACACCTAAAGGAATTTACTCTGGTAATGAAAACATACTCTGTATTTACAAATCAATATATTACTAGTAAATTTTCTATTACTGCAGCACTGTCTTGACGGTGTTAAGGAAAGTCTGTGAAATAAAATAAACAGTACCAATGACTTCAGAAAAGAACTGTTGCTTGTTTAGTAAGGCAAATCTGGAAAAATGCAGAATGTTTGTAATTTATTGCAAGGAATAGTTTAGTTTTGCTCATGCAACTGCTTAGCTGAATGAAAATAAATCTCCAGAATTATTCATAAATCTGTAACTTTGATCTTTTAAATACAGACTTTGCATAATCATCAATATTTTCTATAACTGAATATCTGTCTCCTTTTTGTTCTGCTTTTGTATTACTGCTAATGAAACCCCAAGTGTCCTCTAACTGCAGCAGGAACTCTGATTGCACTTGTAAAACTCTACTTCGTTAATTACACCATCAGGTATAACCTTCTCTATCAAAATTAACAAAGTAAAGGTAGGAAGTCTGCCCTCGACTGCAGACTGGCTTATATGTTAAAAAAGCCAGTTTGACTTTCTGTGCTAATTCAAGCACTTCCATTCATTACTGGCAATTATTACAATTTTTATCCTTTTTGATATCAGAGCATGCCTTTGTGAGGAATTCTAAAGACTTAAAACTCAATCATGCTTCTGGAGAAAATCCAGAAATTGGAAAATAGCCACAATAGTTTGAAGAAGGTTTTCAGAAGGCAATGGAGCCTGCTGAGTTCAGTCTCATACCATGAGAAAAGTTCACCAGAACATTTTATATGGGCAACCTTTACCACAGATGTAAGACTATGCAGAGTAGTCATACTAAGACATACTAAGACTCAACAGAGTAGGCTGGACACCACGCACGTACAAAACCAGAAACAGAAAAAAGGCAAACAACTGCAAGACAACCCACAAACCAAATCAACTTCTAGCCTGTATTAACTGGCTCCAACTTTTACAAGAATTGTGAAGGTCTTGATTCTTTTCCACAGACTGTCAAGAGACAATGTTAGACTGTTGAATGTTTTGTCCAAATTAGAAAAAATTGATTTGTGTGTTTCAGTTCTTCTCAAGAGACTTCAAATCATCCAAGTATACCACATGTATCTGATTATTCCTTGCCCTTTTGTCTCCAGAGTAGAGACGACAGTTAAAGTGACACTAAAAAATCCAATGTGGTCAGAGTTGAAAGCCTGGGTGAAGTCTGCTTGGCCTGACTTTCAACAGCAGATGGGCTGGCCACCATCAGTTTCTTCTCTCACCCTCACCCATATTACAAAATGTTTGCAGCTCATAGATTTGGCATCCTTATTTCTGGTCATATGAACTTTCCACAGGTCTTGGAGATTTGTAGTACTTTCCTATGTCACCTCTGTGAGGCATGGCAAACTGGTTCAGGAACAGCACGGCAGTCACCTCAGACTGCTCGGGCTAAACGCTCACAAACATCAGTGTGATGGATGGCAAATGGCAGTTTATTCAGGGTTACACTGAATATATATTTTATATATATCCTATATATCTTGCAATTCTTGTCATCATATCTGTTTGCTTATGCAATAAGCTTCATACTATTGGCTAACTTAATATGACTGTTGGTTATGTGCGGGGGGGTTGACCCTGTCTTCCTGTACAGCGCGATATCTTCCGCTCGCCGGACCCTATCTTCCACATTTCCCCCCTCCCCTATGATTAACTATATAGACTGATATACATATAAACCTTAACTCTTAACTATAATATTTTTAAAATTGGTCTAAAACTAAATATATGAAGTATAAACGTTATAAAAATGCAAACGTTAGTAAAATTAGTATAACAAATTGTAAAAATGAGGTAACATTTTAGTAATAAGTGTGCTTTTAAGGCATTTGTCAGGCTTGAACATAAAGAATGTTAACTGTCTCTAGACGTTTTCTAACAAACTGCACGAATTTGTTTAGAACGCAAGGGCCTAAAATTGGTGTTAGAAGCAGCATAGTAAGGGGGCCGATCAAAGAGGAAACAAGGGTGGAGAGCCATGGAGACTGATTGAACCATGATTTGTACCATCCTTGCTGGGCCTCTCTCTCTCTTTTTCTTTGGGCTAGTCTTTCCCTTAGCTCAGCCATCAAGTCTCGCACGACTCCTGTGTGGTCTGCATAAAAACAACATTCTTCTTTCAAGGTGGCACACAGGCCTCCTTGTTGCATGAACAAAATATCCAGGCCTCACCTGTTCTGTATAACAACTTCTGAAAGTGAGGAAACAGATTTTTCTAAAAAGGAGATGGATTTTTCAGTTCTCTGCAGATCTTCATCCATGGTCATTTGCAGTTGAGAGAGTCCCTGGCATTGGGTGACGAGGGATGACACACCTGTGGCTGCACTGGTGGCTCCCAAACCGAGGACCATGGCTATGATTATACCTGTAATTATTTCTCTTTTGTAGAGCCAGGTGAGTTCTTCTAGGAAGTGGTACATTTCTTCTTCCTGGTGATACAGGACTCTGGGAACAATCAGAACTTGAACACAAAAGTCAGTGGAGGTATTGAATATGCTGAGGAGGACACATGGGCTTATTCCAGATTGTTGACAGACCCACATTCCCGATTCGAATGGAATCGCCCACTTATTGTTTTTATTTGGCTCAAGACGTTTGGTACAAACATCACCCATCTGTTTTGCTAAAGTTGCTTTACCAAAGCACTTGCCTTGACCTGTGATTTGGCTCAGAGTAATACCTCTCTGGAGGGTGTCCCATCTGCACTGATGTGGATTTTTTTCTGTTGAATAATTAAAAGACACATCAAGGGCAATACCTCCATAAAAAGGGGGTTTTGCATCATAACACGACCAACATGACATTGTGAGGTTTGGGTTTGTTTGATTCAGTGACAAAAAGGTAGCATTTAATTCACTAAGGAATGGATCATAAGGAGCTGATGAAACTGAAAGACTGGTTGGGGATGGGGTAGAGCTTTGTGGGAATTGTTGGGCTACAAAATTGGTCACCTCTCGGAGGGGGGGGTAGTCATTCAAGGCTCTGACAAGGGCCATTGCCCGACCCACACTGGGTCAGATGATTTCCATGTTAGTTTAATTGGTGGTGATGGGTGCGTTGCAGTGGCCCTCAGGGCAAATTTGTCACCCTGATATTTAACAGGGCTAGGGCATCTCTCCCTAACAAGGGTGGGGATGTGGCCAGGACATATGGGAAAAGTGTGATGGGTTTCTCTTGCCCTTTCTCGGTATGGATTGTTATTGTTACCAGCTGGGTGCTTTTCTGTGCTTGGGAAAATCCTCCCACCCTGCCCACTATGTGGGCTTCTTCTAGTTCCCAACGTGGGGGCCGGTTTATTTCTGGAAAAATCGTCAAATTCGATCCGGTATCTATTATGAAGGGGACACAAATGGTTGTGTCATCTGGAGGGGGGGCACCCGAATGTGGGGGAGGGTGGTTGAGGTGACAAATTCCCCATACCATGGGCGATAGGGCCCAGTCAGCACATGCTATCTTTCTCTCCAGTCTGTGAGCGGAGTTCGTTCTTTTTCTAACTTCTCTTTAATCCAAGTGTTGTCCCTGAAAATAAGCCTTCTGATTTGTTTTAGTATAGTGGAGTCAGTTCTCATGAATTGTAAGATAAACAAGAATCATGTTTGCATTCCTTTGTAAAAGATGTCACCTGATGGACTTCTCAAGTGACCAGTGAAGATGGAGAGGTGGTAACTTCTCTGTCCAATCTCTGATCACTGTCCAGAAACATATATATGAAGTCAACAATAAACTAGAATCTCCTTCCTTTCTTCTTCTCTACCTGAACACCTGTTGTGTGTGTTACTGTGTGTTTCTATCTGCGTCACAGTAACACCCAAGTAGTAGTATTATAATCACTGATTCTGTGTGCCTTCACTCTCTCTTCCTCAGAGCCAGTCACGGACCATTTACCATGCCACTCGTCCCAGCTGGGGTCCGACTCAGGGCAGAAGTGATTGACTAGACACTTCCAGGCTCTGGAGCCTTTTTGTTGGGCTCCGTCCCCGCCCCTTTATCATGGGACGCTCCTTCCCCCTTTGTCTGCCCCGCCTCCTGCTGAGGGAGGTTCTTACCTTGTAGGGATACACTTTGCGGCGGACAATTTGAATGGGCCTTTGTTTCCCACTATCTACTTTAGTCTTCCCCTCCTCCGAACTTTCGTTACCTTCACTTTTACTCTTATCTATAGCATTCCTGGACTCCGCATTCCGCACACCAGGGTTATCTACACCCCGCCCTTCGTCCTGCTGCCCAGTGCCATTTTGGTGGGCATAAGGTGGTGGTCTTTCCCAGGTTTTTTCAGGGTCTGACCCGTCCGCAGTGTGCCAGGGCTCATCTTGTGAGGATTTCTGTTGTTCCGCAGACGAGTTATGGTCAGGGGAGCAATTGGGGATGGGGCTGGGTTGTCACGGGGGTGAGGGGGAACGCCCCTGGTCTCGGGAGTTGTTGAACTCATCAATGTTGCAGCTGTCTGTGGTTCGTGTGGCTGCCCCAATTCCAAGCTTTGGCACTGCGAGCAGACATTGCTGAGCGCCTTTCCAGGTCTACTTACTCTTGTGGAGCTTTCTGCAAAGCCTGTTTGACTTTCCCCCATGATTTAAGGTTTTTCCCACTACCAGATGACATAGTGTCCTCAGCTAAAGCATTGGTGCATTTCCCCCATATTTCTGGGTGGAGAATCTCCACTGGATGGTCAATTACACCAATTTGTAAAAGCTGCTTAACGGTAGAAGTAAAATCTTTAGGCTTACAATCAATTCCCCATTGACTATGTAACTGTGATACGACCTTAACGAGGGCTTCCATCCTCCTTGCCAGTCCGGGAGCATCCTCCCCGCTGGGCTGGTCAAGCCACTTCAGCCTCTGTTCACCCATCCAGGCGATCCCCATTTCCCAGATGGTTCCCGGATTTCGGCATCATTTGTCACCTCTGCGAGGCATGGCGACCTGGTTCAGGAATGGCACAGCAGCCACCTAAGACTTCTCAGGCTAAATACTCACAAACATCAGTGTGATGGATGGCAAATGGCAGTTTATTCAGGGTTACACTGTGTTATATATCTTGCAATTCTTGTCATCATATCCGTTTGCTTACGCAATAAGCGTAATAAGCTTCATACTATTGGCTAACTTAATATGACTATTGGTGATGTGCAGGGGGGGTGTGACCCTGTCTTCCATACAGCGTGATATCTTCCACTCGCCAGACCCTGTCTTCCACATTCCTACGGCCCTCTTTACCTTGCTGGCCATGCTCCAGCTACTTTAGAAGTTGCAGCCTGACTTAAGAGATGGTATCTCCTTTTCTTAGCATAGGGTTAAAATGTTTCTAAAATCATGGGAAAGGAATGCTGTGCTTTGTTTTTAGTGGACCATGCAAAACTGCACTTACATAGGTTATAATTAAGCATATCAATAAGCAATACAAACGATATAATTATTTGGGGGTAAAATATTTGTTGATTTGGGGATCATGAGAATCAATGTTTAGAGTTTCCAGGGTACCTGTAGAAGAGATCGTGTTCGTGTCATGGGACAATATAAGTATAGTTATTGTAATAATTATTTTGCTTAAACAAATATGTAGTTTTATAATCATAAATAAAATGGTATAAATATGTGTATTCTGAACAAATGGACAGAGCAAGATTTGGGTAGCTATACCCCTAGTTCACGAGTGCTCTTAATTAAAGCACCTGGTATGCAATCCATCTGTGATTATGTGTTTCTGAACACTAACATTTTGGCGACCCAGGATTGGACACTGTGAGTGCTGCTGAGGAGTTTGCGACCCGAGCTTGCTCCAGCTGTCACTGAGGGATTCTCAAGGAGCCCATCTGGCCATGACTGACCCTGCTGCTCACAACGTCCCACTGGAGAGATAAGGTGCTTTTCATTCTGGTCTGGCGCCTGCCGATAAGACGCAGCAAAAGCTACACACAGTTGGGCTAAAGGAATTCCTGGTGTTGCCTAGGCGCCATCCGTAAGACAACTGTGAAAGCAGCTGCAGGTTTGGCATCAGTGGTTGTGTTGTAGCTGTCTGTATGGAGAAGCTTAAAGGGATTTTGGGTGGCAATGCCCCCATACTGCATACTTCTCTTTTGGGGTGCCTATTGGCACATTGGAAACAGGGTAATTTTGGGCAAGATTTACACAAGGATAAATTGATTGATTATTGTAATACATGGTGGCCAAATTATGTCTTGGAGAGTGGAGAAAAGTGGCTGGAAAACGAGTCTTTGCAGTATAAAACAATTTCACAGTCATTGCTTTTTTGTAAACGAGAGGGAAAGTGGGATGAGCTCCCATACGTTGATTTGTTTTTCTATTTGCGAGAAAAGTCAGAGTGGCAGGGTGAGTGAAGATTAACGGTGGTTAAGGTACTTGTGGACGATAAGTGTGTGGCTTGTGTAAATAGCATTGTTTGAAACATCTGGCATTGAAAGAAAGTTTATGTCGAAAGGATTATATGGATGCAGATTTATTAGTAGTCCCAATAGCACCACAGGAATCTGACCTTTCTCCAACTGGCCCCATTTCACCTAACCCACCTAACTCTACTTCACCTAATTTTATTTCACCTGTTCTTCTTTTTCCTCCCCTTCCACCTTTGCCTGCTCCCCTTCCTTGGGAGATGATCAAAATTTAACTGTGATACAGAGAAATAGGAGAAATGCGAGGAGGGAAGACAGTAGTGGTGATGATACTGGATCAGTGACTCCGATATCTCATAGGACTCGGTCAAAACTCCTCACCCCGGTCCTATTTAAAACAGGAAAGGGCTTACTGGGCTCAGGCAGGGAAAAGAGAACTGTGATTGCCCCCTTGAGACAAGGAGTGGGAGAAAAAGGACTGGTGTTTGTAAAAGAACCCTTTTCTCCTGGAGATCTAGTGATTTGGAAACAATTGGTTGGGACTTATAGAGAGAACCCTGATAAAGTGGCAAGGGTAGTGAAAATGGTCATGAAGACTCAGAACCCAGACTGGGATCATATACGAGTGATATTAGATACTTTAATGGATTCTACTGAAAAGCAGATGGTACTCAAGGCAGGTAGAGAAAGAGCAAGAGAAGTTATCAGGAATGGACTGGTAACAGGAAATTTGGATCAGAACTTTCTGACCGAAGACCCATTATGGGATCGTAATACATATGAAGGTATTCGGAGTCTGAAGAAATATCAAGAGTGGGTCCAGATAAGGGTTCAGAATGCGATGCCTAAAACTATGAATTGGTCTAAGTTGTATGAATTAGACAGGAAAAGAAAGAATCTCCCATTGCATTCTTGGAAAGGCTCAAGGAAGCAGCAAGAAAATAGACAGTTCTCCAAATAGATACAGAGCAAGTGAAAGTTCAGCTTGCTCTCATTTTCCTTGGGCCATTGCAAGATGACATTAGGAAAAACTTGCAAAAGTTGGAAAGGGGGGAATTAGGAAATCTGGACAAACAGCTTGAGGTGGCCTGGAAGGTGTATATTAATGAGAAAATGAGTCTAGTAAAAGTCAGGAGCAAAGTCTTTTGGCAGTACTCCAAGGGAACTCAGGTTTCAGAGGACGTGGTAGGGGTGGCAAAGGCAGTAGAGGAATGGGGAGGGGAGGGCTTGGCAGAGGACATAGGGAACAGTCATGCCAGGATTAGGTAAAAATCAATGTGCCTATTGCAAACAAGAAGGGCATTGGAAAAAGGAGTGCCTGAACCAGTTTAATCAGTTCAGCCAGAATCAGGATGTTTCAAAAGTAATGGAGCTGGGGGAATACACTGACTAGAATCGGGACAAAAATCACAGGAACCCCTGGTAACCATACAGTTGGGAGATAAAGAGGTAAAAATTTTGATGGATATGGGGGCCACATATTCTGTATTAAATAATTTCGAGGGACAAATTGGGAACAAGTCAACAACAATAGTCGGAGCCACAGGGAAGGAGGAGAATCAGCCATTCCTGCAGCCCCTGGATTTGTGTTTTGGTAACAAGGTTTTAATGCATGAATTCTTGTATGTACCTGAGTGCCCCATTCTGCTTTTAGGGTGAGATCTATTAGCAAAACTTGATGCAGTAATAACCTTTGAGAATGGAGAGCTTTTAATGAAAATTTCTGAGTCAAAGATATGACAAATTTTAATGATAAAAGAAAAACCAATTCCTACTATCCCTAGTGAAGTAGAAAATACAGTCATTCCCTTTGTATGAGAAACAGACGTACCAGGAAAATCTAAATTAGCACAACCAATACACATGGAATTAAAAGAAGGTGCAAAAGCCATGCAGGTTAGACAGTATCCCATAAAACTGGAAGCACAGCAAGGAATAGTAAAAATTATTAATAAATTTTTAAAATACCAAATTTTAGAGGAATGTGAATCAGAATATAACACACCAATATTCCCAGTAAAGAAACCAAATGGTAAGTATAGACTAGTGCAGGATCTAAGAGCAATAAATGAAATAACAAATTACTTTTACCCAGTAGTTGCCAATCCATATACATTGTTAACATCCATAAAGGAGAAATATAAATGGTTCACTGTAGCTGATTTAAAAGATGCCTTTTTCTGCATACCCCTTGACAGAGAAAGTAAAAAACCTGTTTGCCTTCGAGTGAGAAAGCCCAGAAAATGGAAAGAAAACACAGCTCACCTGGATCTGACTTCCACAAGGATACAAGAACAGCCCTACCCTGTTTGGAAATCAACTAGCAAAGGAGCTGGATATCTGGACTGAAAACAGGCAAGTACCAAGAAATCGATATCTGTTGTTACAATATGTTGATGATATATTGATAGCTACAGAGGAGAAGACAACCTTTGTACAGATAACAGTTGAGATCCTAAACTCACTGGGAATGGGAGGATATAAAGTGTCCAGAGAAAAAGCACAAATTGACCAGCAGACTGTGATTTATCTGGGATGTGAAATCTCACAAGGGCAGTGAAAACTAGGTACTAACTGTATCCAAGCTATTTGTGCTATTTCAGAACCCCGGAATTTACATGAGCTGCGAGTCTTCCTTGGGATGGCAGGGTGGTGCCAGCTGTGGATTATGGACTATGGACTAATTGCAAAACCCCTGTATGAAGCCCAAAAGATGCAACTGTTTACCGGGAGTAAGCCACAGAAAGAGGCCTTCCTCAAATTAAACAAAGCATTCACAACTGCTCCAGTGTTAGGATTTCCTGATCTGTCTAAAGACTTTCAGCTGTTTGTACATGAGAGGCAATGCCTAGCACTGGGAATGCTGACTCAAAGTCTGGGAAGCTGGAAGAGGCTGGTAGGCTACTTTTTCAAACAACTTGACAACGTAAGTGCTGGATAGTCTTCATGTCTGCAGGCAGTTGCAGCCACCGTGATGCTGAAACAAAAAGCTAGAAAGCTAACAATGAGCTGACACATAGATGTCTATGTACCACACATGGTGACAACTGTTTTAGAACAAAAGTGGGGGCATTGGCTATCTCCAAGCCATATGATAAAATTCCAGGTAATTCTAACAGAACAGGATGACGTAACATTAAAGACAACTAACCTCTTGAATCCAGCCTTGTTCTTAGGTACTACAACTGAAGAAGGCTCATTGGAGCATGACTGCGTAGAAGTAATAGAACACACATATTCAGCCAGAGGAGACCTGAAAGACATCCTTTAGAGCAACCAGACTGGGAGTTATTCACAGATGGGAGCAGCTTTGTAGAAAGAGGGACCAGATATGCTGGATCTGCAGTAACAACAATAAATACAGTAATAGAGGCAGAGACCTTACCACTGAACACATCTGTCCAAAGGGCAGAACTGGTTGCCCTGACCAGAGCTCTAGAATTGAGTGAAGGGAAAAAGGTAAATATATGGTGTGGCAGTGTTTTTAAGTTCTTGGAATTATTATATTGTTATATGGTTCGTTCCATGTACCCCTATGTTCTTCCCTATTTGATTCATCCCCCCAGTTACTGTTGTCTGTCAATCTTAAGTTATGTAGCTCCCAGACCCTGTCTGTCACTCTGAGACCTCGCCTTCAGCCTGGAAAATTCTAACAGGATCACCAAGTGATTGGACAGAATTCCTGTTTCCCCCCCTACTGTGTCCTGGTTTGTTCCCCTACATGTCACTAAGTTAGAGAGCCGTCCCCCACCTGTCCCTAATTGGGTCCCGGGTTAGACCCTACCCCCAGCTCCTCCCCCCTTTATCAGCTGCTGTATTCAGGTGCTCAGGGGGCATTGCCTGAGCTGCCACCTGTGACTGAGGTTGTTCCCGCAGCAGGACAAATAAAGTCAGTGGTTTAAGCTCAAGCTAAGTCTCCCTCTTTCTGTTCCTGCCATCGTCGCTCACTGCCCACAGACAAGCCAAGACTCATGGGATTGGTGAAGTTCGTTCCGCTACTGAGCCGTGCCCTCGCTGCCATGGTGCCAGGGCTGGCCGAGGCAGAGATCACGCTGACACCACCACAAAATGGACTGATTCAAAATATGTGTTTGGAGTGGTACATGTACATGGGACACTGTGGAAGGAAAGAGGACTGCTGTCTTCTCAAGACACACATATCAAATATCAGGATGCAGTCCTGCAGTTAATAAAAGCAGCACAGAAACCTGAACAAGTAGCAATTATGCACTGTAAAGCACACCAATCAAGAAACTACAAGATTTATGAAGGAAATCAGAAAGCAAACTGGGCAGCTCACCAAGCTGTTCAGAAGTTTCAAACTGAAATGGCATTAATACCTTTAAAAACCAATGCATCTCAATTCAATCTGCCTCCAAACCCAAACTATTCAACAGAAGGTAAGAAGTTGGGGACATTCAATAAATGCACAAAAGAATTTGGAAGGGTGGTATATAACTGCACAAGGACAAAGAGTGGTACCCCCCTTAATTATGAGGGAAATTTTACAACTTAAGTATAATGAATGTCACTGGGGTGCAGAAGCGTTGGTGATATTGCTAAAGCGAAGCCTTCTCTCAGTTCAGATGTCAACAATGGCAAAATCGGTAATGTCAAATTGTGAGCTTTGCCTAAAAAATAACCCAGTGGCTAGATGACAGACACAACTAGGAAAGATTCAGATAAGAATAGAACCAGGAGACTATTGGCAAGTAGATTTTGTAGAATTACCAAGGACTCAAGGGTACAGATTCCTGTTAGTGAGGTTTGACACCTTTTCTGTCTGGCCAGAGGCTCTTCCCTGTTGCACAGATCAGGCAAAGGAAACAGTTAAGTGGTTGCTACAAGAAGTCATTCCAAGATTCGGGGTGCCTCTAGGAATATCATCAGATAGAGGCCCACATTTTATAGCCACAGTAGTGAAAGAAGTAAGAAGGTTGCTTAGAATAACCTAAGACCTTCACACACCCATGGAGACCCCAATCAAGTGGACAGGTAGAGAGGATGAATCAGCCACTAAAAGGGCAAATTAGTAAAATATGTCAAGAAACAAAGTTGCAGTGGCCACAAGTTTTACCAATAGCACTGCTGAGAATTCAGGTAAGCCTAGGAGTGGGATGTCAGTGAGTCCTTATGAAATATTGTATGGGAAGCCATCCAAATCTCCTGAACCTAACCCAAATATACATGTTACAGGGAAGTAAGAAATATATAACTATGTTCTGTCTCTTGGGAAAACTCCAGCTCAGCTTCGGAGCACCCTTGTGTAAAATAGACCACTGACTCTCGAAAACCCAGGTCATGACATCCATCCAGGAGACACAGTGAACATCATAACATGGAACGAGAAGCCACTGAAAGAAAGGTGGAATGGACTATAACAAGTATTGCTGCCCACCTTTACAGCAGTTAAAGTAGCTGAAGTGGATTCCTGGATATTTTACACCAGAGTAAATAAAGTTCCTGAACTGTGGACTGCACAACCCTTTGAGACCAACAAAGCTACAGATAAGACGTGTCTAACTATTTCAAATGTTCAGGTTATCGTAATTTGGTTGATCTACAGCATCTTAAAAAGTGAAATACTGAAAAGAACATCCTGGAACCAGAAGATAATAAAGGCATTGACATGAGATAGAGATCGGCATCCGTCGTCTCCAGGTCCTCCAGCCTGTGACAACTATGGATTTGAAGATGATCACCAAGTATAAACTCAAAAGCCAAAACAACTGTATAAAGTGAAATCATTACACTTATTGTAGCACAGTGAAATGCTTTCAAAGGGAGGAAATGTTAGTATAGGGTTAAAATGTTTCTAAAACCATGGGAAAGGAATGCTGTGCTTTGTTTTTAGTGGACCATGCAAAACTGCACTTACATAGATTATAATTAAACATATCAATAAGCAATACAAATGATGTAATTTGATGGTAAAATATTTATTGATTTGGGGATCACAAGAATCAATGTTTAGAGTTTCCAGGGTACCTGTAAATGAGATCATGTTCGTACAATGGGACAATATAAGTATAGTTATTGTAATAATTGTTTTGCTTAAACAAATATGTAGTTTTATAATCATAACTAAAATGGTATAAATATGTGTATTCTGAACAAATGGACAGAGCAAGATTTGGGTAGCTATACCCCTAGTTCCCAAGTGCTCTCTTAATAAAGTACCCGTATATAATCCACCTGTGATTATGTGCTTCTAAATGCTAACACCTTTGTGGCTATTATTTTGGTTCTCAGAGCTGGTGCACCCAGACCAAAATGGAACTTTTGCCTCACCATCAATCCCTACCTGAAACTATCTCCATGTTGATCACAAACAGAACTTCAAAACCAATGGAAGCCCATTGGCTGCAGAATATCCTGCCAACATTGTTTGTGATGCGCAGGAATGGACAATTCCCTACCTGCTGCCATGTCTTTCCTTGCAAACAGTAGGACACATCTCTGCTGTTGGCCAAGGGAGGAGAGAGCAGGGTGAACTTTCTGGAGCTAGCTGTGCCTGCTGACCCCTCTCCAGCTGCAAGCAGTCATGTACTCTGGCAGCACCTGGGCTTAGGGGTTCAGAGCACTAGCCAGCTCAGAGGAAAGGATAAGGGAAGGGGAGAGTTGGATTAGAAATATTTACCCAGAGTCTCACAGGAGTATATGTGCTGGATTACGGAAAACTGAGACAGGAAACAAATCCACTGCACATTTAGGGTTATTAGCTACCTGCCTTTAGCATGTCATCAATATATAAATGTGAGTGTGCATGTGTGTGTGTGTATGTGTACGTGCTTTTTCAAGACCCTTTTCCATGTTTCCACATCCAATTTGATTTTGGGATTGAAGAGAATCAGACCACCAACAATTGCATTTGAAATGCATATATTCTTGCATAAATTTGCTGGATGTTGAGGTTAAGAGCCTTGCCTATATTGTTGCTGTGTGGTTGTCTATGGGTAGTCCAAAATAAAGCATCCTTGTGACATCCAGTTTGAGTGTTAAGCACGAGGGATAGACAGACAAGCCAGAAAATGACACAAAACAAGGGGACAACTTCATTAGAGTGGCAAATATTGCTGTGTTGTTCCTGCAGCTCAGCTTGGGAAGAACCTCAGCAAAAGGGAGAATTGTGTGGTAGTTATGCAGATGTTAATGGTTGCAGATGGGACAAAAGTCCTCATCTTGAAATCATAGCCTCATCTTAGCCTCGGTCTTAAAAAATCCTTAGAAATCCTGCTACAATGAAATTTTTAAGGGTCCTGAGAAGCTGTCACAGCTCCCAAGGTACTCCATGAGTTAAACATTAGGGCATGAGCAGGCTTTGAGAGGAACGTAAAAGCAAAGCCAGGCAGCTTATACTTAGCTTTATGAAGAGATGGCAGCAGACAGTGGAAGGTGAAGAGAAGGGTAGACTATTTTCAGTGACAGTAATGTGCATGTTCTTTCAAGAATGCTACCAAAGAGCTCTTTTTTCTACAAACCCCTGTGCTGTCCATGATTGGGTTTCCCATAGCTTTTCTGACAAGGGCACTATAGCAGAATGTCCTCAGAATTTTACAAAATCACCAGCAAAGCAGCATAATGTGAAGGCAACCATCATAAAATGCACATCTTTTACTTATGTTACCTGCCACCCTAGTTGGAACATTTTCATGTGAGAAAAACAGGCAAGAGCTTATAAAAGGAAAATCCTCTGATGGCACTGGCACTATCTCTCTGTCCATGGCTACATTTAACTCATGTTGTGAGTCTGTGTTTATCTTCCTCTCATGTCTCAACCGAGATCCTGAAGAGTAATTTTTTCTCCAGGTGGACTGTTTCCTTAAGATGCTGAGGCAGACTGGATTTTAGCATTTCCTTGGTTCCTTACATTATAGACTGTACTTTCAAGGACCAAGCCTTCCAACTTTGTCTCCTCTGTTTGAAATTATGTTTCTACCTTGGCCATAAAATACTCTTTCATTAAAGGAAATGCATTCAGTAAGGAATTTGGAGAATGCCTTTTTATCTGGGAAATAGATTTATTTTTTCCAGTTTGCAACTATGCAATCTGAAATGGCAAGACTTTCAGAAATAGGACAAATTACTCTTCTTTTAACTATATAGATAGCAATGCTATCTCAGGAATTCAGGTTTGACAATCTTGGCTTCCAAAGGAACCTAAAGTAACTGGGTGCCCCAACTCTCACCTTCTTATCATGCCACAAATTCTCCCAGAATGAAAGAAATATTATATATTTTCAGGCCTAATTAAGATAGTGTCTGACCCACTGTAGACACTGTTCAGATAAAAGGAAACACAATAAAAAAAATTTACTTTTTTAATGCCTTTTTGTCTCTTTTCTGGGGTACACACCAATCATCACTACAGGAAGATGCACTGTGGATTTAAGTCACTGCTTTGTAAAGTGCTTAAGAGAAGTTGTGCAGTGGAGCAGACTGAAAGTATCAGTGTGGTGCCTCTCCTGCCACTGTCTCCTCTTAAATTGCTTTAACAAGCCTACCTGGCCAGTGACATTTTCGCTTTCTTCCAGCAAAAACATATTAACTATTTGTTTTTGGTAGTCCAGAGCCTATCTTGGAGATCAGGTCTCTAGCACAGTGCAGTGCAGCTCTACCTTGCTTTGATTTTAATGAAGTTCATTATAATGCTAGCCAGAAATCTTTTTCTTTTTCTCTTAAGAGGCAAATCTCTGGAATTTGAAAAACCCACATTTTCCTTGTGGATAATTACATTTCATCAGATTGGGTGTCCTTTTTTTTCAGTGAGAAAAAACATTAAAGTAAAACAGCAAGGAAGTTACACAAATCCACTTTTGATTCCCTATCACTCATGGAATACAATTAGATTTTAAAAGAACTCATTCTTTGGTAACAGTGATGCTGACTGTTATTAAATCCCCTCATCTACTTTTACATTACATTCTCAGTTATTTATGTACAGACTTACTTGGATTTCAGATACTTCACTACTGAAAGAAGATGACTCGATTTGAAAATAAGTGTTTGGCCTTGTTCTGGATATAAGAAAACTTTGTCTGAACTAACAAGCACAGATTGTCAAGTAATAGTCCATTTGGTAAAAATAGGTATTATTTCCTGTCAGAAAAAATAAAAGAATGACACTATCAGATGAGGGTGAAAGATAGTTCTCTCTATTATCTTAATTTATTATTGCTAGTCTGATGAGACTAGAGAGTGTTAACGTGTCTCTCTTCATCCTGGTTTGAAAATTCACACTGCAAGTTTCCTGCAGGTAGTTCAAGGAATTATCTATCTCTCCTGTACCTGGCAATTCCAGGAAAATCATGATGATTCAGTTCACTGGCTTTAGATTTTAAGGAAGATGACAGTCATAGTCCTCTTACTAAGAGATGACATCTACTTCCAAAGCACTTGAAAACTGACCGGGCAGGAAAAGGTTAAAGAAGAAAACCCACCAGCAACCCAGAACTGAAGTGATTTTGGCCAGGCCAAACAAAAGGTGGTGAGAGGGAGAGAGATAAAAAAGTTTGCATACACTGGACAAATAAGATTTATCCAAGTATCACAGCATACATTTGTTAAGTGATAACTTAGTCCAGACCAACCAAATTTATTCTAAATTAACTTTCTATTGTTAATTCCTATTAAATGTTTTTGCAGGAAAATTTAGATGTATCCTGGCTCTATTTGTGCAGATATGAGGCTTCTCAGGATTAATTGTATTTGGAAAGTTTGTCCAGACCCAGTTTAATGAAGGGCTTCACTAAAGAAAAAAATGCACTAATTTGAGAGGCATACCCAGAGAGTTTAGAAAAGTTAATTTTAATGTGAGAATGACATCATCTTGAAGTCCAGTATTGTACAAGAAGCCAACATTTTATTGGTTTTGTAGCCAAACTCTTGGTTAATATCAGGAATTTAAGCCATTTCTGTAAAAGTGAGTTATGTTTACTCCAGAGGTCCTGACATTTGCTGTGTACATCTGCCAAAAGTAGTTATTTTCTGGTGTATTGTACCTGTGCTGAAGTCTTTGCTGCAGCAAACCTGAGAGTAGATTTCTAGGCAAGAAGAAATGTATGCTCACATAATATGAATGCCAGTGTAAACAGGCCTTGTGAGTTCACTCAACAGTTCTTTATCACTTGTGTATGTTCTAATGAAATGAAAAAATAACTATTAGAAACATTTCGTCCTGTCATGCCATGTCATGCTTTTTCCAGTGGCTAACTGCTTCCCTTTAAGAACTTGTAACGTATATGTAACACTAGCATTTTCATACAGAGTTTCGATCAGCCCAGGTGCCACAGATGGTAGAAGACTTCACACGGTGGAAATATTGAAGATGACAACAAAATTTAACTGAAACACTTCTTCACTTTTCCTTTTTTCATGTTAGGAATTTGAGTTATTTGAAATGTTGGTCTTGTATAAAGAAGATTTTGTACGATTGGGTACCAGATATTCTGTTCTTCCAGGTAATAGGGCCAATTCTCAGTATGTAAAAATATAACTGGAAAATTAAGGTTATCATCCTTTTAAAGATCAAAAACTTGTAGTGCACAGAGTTTCATGTTGAATTCATAGTACACTTTGCCATAGTTAGAACATACCAGTATCTCACAGTGAAATTGCACTCCAGATAGAGGTCCTGTATAGAGGTGGCTATTTGCAGTTTCCTCTTCAAATAGACAGGGGATAATGTGTTCATGTGGACTGAAGCCAGAAATTTTTAGCTGAGAACATCTTAGAGCCATCATCTAATACCAAGATGTAAAGTGACAAGAAGTAGGAATAATGATGACATTATTCTCTGCTTGTAAGGCCAATTATTGCCTCTAATTCATGATGTTTTAGTTACAGATGAGGCAGATTTTCCATTACAAGCTTCTTGTCTGTGTCTGTGTAGCGTGAAGCTGACATTTCTCACAGCAGCTCTCAGTCCAGTCATAAGAGGATTTTATGATTAATGAGATTCACTTTTTGCTGTTTCCAAGGTGCTTCAAATCCTGCATAGTATACTAGAGGGAAAAGTGGGACACTAAAGGCTGATGCATTCAGCCTAGAACAGTGTCAGCTTTCCTACTGAAGCTTAGATGTACATAGGTAAGTTTTTGTCATAATGACCAGAAGTTTTGGTAAAGTAGAAAAAACATTAATATATTCTCTGATCTGCAGCCACACCCCTACCATTTTTCTGAAAGTAAATATTTTGAAATGCAAATGGAAACTGTGATCTTTGCCTTGCATTGAAGGGAAGGTTGTAGAAATGCATGCTCTTCATACTTCTTGCTTCCTTCAGTAATTTGTAATATTATTTTTATACAATCCTGGATTTTATTTTGTCAGATTTTCTTTTGATTTTTGTCAATTTTTCTATTGGTAGTATTTTTGCTATTATAAGTTTTAGAATCTCCAACTGGTATTAGGGCCCTGTGGTTCTTTGTGCGTAACACTTGGTTTTTGATGGCGTGGAACAAAGCAGGATTGTTTAAGCAGAGATGTGACTGACAGGGATACAATTGAGGTCTATCCTGAGAGGAACAGAGAAAATAAATAAATAAATTAATGTTTCTCACACTAAAAGAATTAGGGGACACCAAATTAGACCAAGGTGTAGCACGTTCATAACAAAGGAAAGGACATGCAGGTATGTGTAGGACACATAATATGTAGGTGAGTCGTGGGCCTCCTTTCTACAAAAATTTTGCAGGCCTTATTTTGCCTGGATTCAGAAGGAGACAGGACAAATTCATGGGAAAAAATTGTCCTGTTCCACCTGGAGGGTAATTCATAGAGAAACATTTGTGGCTTATGATGTTTCCAGAGCCACAAAACTCAGCAACTGAGATTCTGGAGTAGTATAGTTGCAGTTCTGCCCTGACCTTACATGGATTCTGAACATGGTTTTGTACATTGATGGGAATCAGGACCACATGGGTCTTTGGTGTAATCCAGTTTGACTCTTATGTGCTCTAGTCTTTGAATTGTTTTGTTCACGAAAAAGAAATGAGCACTGGGGAGGAAATCCATATAAAAGTAGTTGTTGATATCAACATAAGTCTGGTGGCATTCAAACAAGTCACCTTCTCATAGCTGAATTAAAGAAAACCTAAGCAAAATTTGACAACTGAAGGTGCTAGAAATATAATTATTTCTCCACATGTGTACACAAGGGCAGCTCAGGATAACTCAATTGAATGGATCCAAAAATATTGGAATTGGGAAGGGCAATCTTTGGACATGTCTGTTTTATCATGGGGAAAAATGTATTGAAAATAACAGGGAGCTTCCCCTGAGTTGAGCCAGTCTTCAGACTGGTTTACAAAAGTCCTCTGGAATTAGTAAACCAAGAAAAAGAAAATATATTTGTTATGATGTCTAAGGCTGTCTTTGATTTGCAGATTTCTGTCATCAGCAGTTGAGATGGTCAAGCCTTCATACAAAGATATTACTGTCTGATAATCTCAAGCTGTCTGCTCTCAGGGCTTGGAAATATTTTAAGGTGGAGTCTGGTATTATCCACTTGCTATGAAGATTCCAGAGGTTGTGCACTAAACACAATAGTTACACTGTGAGAAAATAACCCACACAAAACCTGAAAAATCCGGGGTGCTTATATCCATGTGACAAAGCATAGACTTCTAGGTTTTATACAAAATGTGTGCCAGCAATGAAAAGTGAAGAATGGCTCACAGTTGCATTTAAGATAAACTCTCTTTTCTCTATGTTCCAGAAGATAAGAGTTTTTGTCACTTTTTAGTGTTTTCTTATTGTATCAAACACTTCTTCTATCAGGAAACTAAAAGTAACAATATATTGGTAAGTGGATTGGGAGCTATTTGATTCTGATGGGCCAGGGAACTGCAGAGGTCTGGTCTGGGGTTCATTGATAGATAATGCTTTCTGAAAAGACTAAACTAGACAGGTACTCTCCAGCAAAGAATAAGGCTGAGGTTTGGGGGAACTTAAGAATGAGAATCTCAACAAGTACATGTGATCATTTTCTCCTGCACCTAAAAGATGGATGGGACCCGAAGGGAAAAAACCATGAGAGAGAATTTATTTAAAAGAACTACTTTGCTAAATGCAGGGACTGTTTTTTTCTGTAATCCCCTTTGTAGTCTCAGTCCATTAATCCATCTCTAGCCAAAATGCACTTTGTGAACTTTTCACGGACAGCCCACACAGGCCTCATTGTCAGCAACAACTGCTCACACACTCTGTTGAGTAAAGGAACTTGGAATCATAAACTCATTTTTTTTCTTAAGGATTTGGGGGAATGAGCTTGCAAAGCTGTGTTAGCATGTTACAGGAAAGAGCCAGACTCTGCAATTACCCAAAGAAGAAAGAAAGATTTACAGTAAAATTTCTTTCCCTTAGGCAGGCACATCCCAGCTTCCTTATCCTGATGTTTTTCGACAGGTAGCAGTACAGAATAGTTGTATACTTATACTAATACTAATGTATTTTCAGGAGGGGTAGGGATAAATTTGCTAATTCATCCAGTAAGATTTCAGTCATAACAGCTCTTACTCATTGGATGTTACTCCTTTGCTGCACTTCATTGTTTATCTTAAAAACCCTCAGAAATCTGGCATCCAGATTCTTAAGCCACAAACAAGGATCACTGTCATAGAGACAACAAGGCTGTAATTTGCATTACTCAGTTTTATGTTCAGCTGTAATATTGCCCAACTACCAAGGACTCAGCTTTGATCTTGCTTTGTTCTGTTGTTAAGCTTACTAGAGGGAAGAGAATGGAGAAGGAAAGGGAAGAGAAGTGCTTTCCAAAGAACTTAGCTTACATTTAGGATCCTCACGGACATGGTCTGATTTTCAAGGTTACGTATGTTAAGAAGATTTCTTCTTTTCTATGAATTGCTTCCCTTAAAAAAACCCCAACCCTATGGTTTTCTGTCACTTTAAAATTTTGTGTGCCTACACTGGTGCTCAAAGGGAAACTCCCACCTTAGTATTCCAGTTCCTACTCTTCTGCTGGCATAAACATTTATGCAACAAAACGGTCAGCCAGGCCCAAGAACTTATCAGCTGAAACATATCCTTAAAGAACTTAAAAAGTGTCATACTTGAGCTATTGTAAACCTGTGTGTATCCTTCTCCTAGCAGAAGGAAAGTCTGCTGAACTGCAGAGGGCTGCAGCATGAGATGTGGCTGCCTCTCTTACTGATAAGGACTTTCACGGGAATGAGCTCATACACTTCATCTCTGCAGCAGCAGAGACCACCAAGGTCTCCATCCCGTATTTGCAGGATTTGTCTTCCATCTGTGATAGTAGTGTGTCCTACTGTTCCCAAGGGGATAGCTGACCTGGTGAATCAAAAGTGCTGCCTCTCTTTATCTTGCCCCAGAGGGATGTGTAGTTGTCAAGAGAGCCTGTTTCTTAATAGGGGCGGGTATAACTCTTTGCTGTTGGCCTGTTATGTTGTAATCACAGTATTCAAATCTTGCAGAGATTATTGCAGAGAATTGGTGTAACTGCTTGAGAGGTTTGCTGTCTTGCTTTTGTTATTCTTGGAGCAAAGCTTTCATGCACAGATTGACATAAATTAGGCCAGACTCTGTTTTTGTTCATAGCTATTCCCATGGGACTTGACTGTTTCATTGGCAATACTTATGCTACACAGATTAAGACATTTGTATCAGGGTCTTCTTTTGTATTTTCAGAGCCATGCTGGCACCAAAGGACCAGGTAGCATTCTTGAACCCTCTTTTCTGGCTCCAGTGAACCCTTGGCATACAAGGAGACAAGGAAGACAACACTAGCAGGGTGATACTGCTGTCCACATCAATGCATGTATACTCAAAGAACAGAAAAGAGATGACTGACAATCCCAGTGAATTTAGAATTTGAAATGCTTTCTGTTTTCTGGGAAATGAAATGTAGCTATTTTGTGTTCCCTGTAAAGCTTTAAGCCTCTTTTCATAACCACCAGGAAAATGTTTCCTTTAGTGCTATTAATAGAGTGATGGATTTTAAAAAATGAACAGATGGGATTCTTTTTGGGTTTGTTATTCACCAAAAGTCACATTTCTGCCCTGCAAAAATAATAGGTGCAGTGTCCATCACTATCCACAGGGAGGGGAACAAATCCTAGCTCCTAGCGTGCACTGGGATTTTTGCAGAGATAATGCAGCTTATACACACTTAAACAGAGAGAAAAGAATCTATTGTATTCTACTAAACAGACCAAATGTCCTGGCAGAGACTGCAGGGTCAATTTACATTTTGTTTAGAGGCAAATTTAACAATCAGTCTGAACCTGAAGAGAAAGAACAACATGTTTCTTAAATATCTCTGCAATACCAATACTGTTTTACTGGGTCAGAGGTGTACCTAACTGTTAGTAGGATCATGAGCAGGAAATAATGAGAAAATAAGATTAAATTGAACTTTTAAATGTACTAAGCAAGAAAACTGTTATGTCTGCTGTCCCAGTCATATTGAATCTAGGTCCAAGCTGTTTCCTCCATTTGTAGAGTTCTTGAGGACAAAAGTATTCTCCTTCATTATGCCAATCAGCATTTCTTCCCTACATCTCCTCTTACATTCAAGAGCTGTGTTGTCTAATCATTTCCTCTTATACTCTCCAAAAAACACACTCCTTTCCACCTGTTTCTACATAGATCTGATGTAAGATATTCTGCTTTTCATGACAGACTAGTCCGTGCTTTGTTCAAACCATTTTGCCACAGGATGGAATAAAAACTGACCAGCTTAATCTAGTGAAAGCTGTCCCTGGCCCTGGCAGGGGTGTTGGAACTAGATGATCTTTAATGTCTTTTCCAATCCAAATAATTTTGTGTTTCTGTGATCCCAACTCCTACAAAGTGTATTTCAGGGTGAAAGTGTGGTCACTTAACCTGTACCATACTTCTTGACATGAGGGGTGATCCCTTGGAAGAGACATACCTCCAGAGTACACCAAGACTGTGCTTTTCCATCATGTCATCTCTTCAAGGTGGATAAACTGTGCAGATGCACTAATTCACAACCCTATAGCTCTCCAAACAGCAGAGTCATGTGAGCATGGGACCATGATGAACTGGCATGGATAGATATCTGCCTGGGTTGCTTTTGTATTGTGCTGTATTCATGGGATTCTAAGGATTTGAAAAAGATCACAAAGGAAAGGTGTCCCTCCAATCATGTCACTTTGGAAGGAAGTCCAGAGCCTTCACTCTTAGTTTAATGTTAATGCCATTTTTATAGATGTTTGAATGCAGCCACAGTGCAGAGGATGCTGGTCAGCCTGAATTGAGTCTACTACAAAGTATCTTCTCCCATGAATGTTACTGGACCAGTAATGGCAACAGGGAAATCCAATTTTAGCTGATCCACATAAACTAATGATACTGACCTGTCAAGCTCTTATGTCATTCTCACTATAGTACTCCAAAATTCCATGAGAAAGCCTATTTAGAGAATGATAAATGCCAGGTTATTTTTAAAGGACCTGCACTTTATCTAATTAAAAGCATTCAAAATTTCAGGAGAATTCAAAACAAAAATGAGAATATATTCTGAGGTTGACAGCCAATGTAGCAAAACAGCCTAGCTTTTTTTACATCTTGAGTGGGAAAAATGTCAGCTGAAAGCATTACCTGCAAAATTAGGCTGTTTTGTTGAGATGAAAAGGAATCCTAACATATGCTGTGGATCCATGCTGGAGATTTTGCTAGATGTTTTGTCCAGCTTTCACATGGAAGTGTGACATAACTTTTCTTCCTGGATTTCCCTAATACATGCAGAGAGATACTTGTTCACATTTGTTTAGATCATGTTTGTTTTCCTGGGACTCTTCTAAAGGAGTTTTGGTTCTGAGTGGGAGACGCTTTTGAATCATAATAACGTGTGTGTGACTGATAATGCAACTGATTAAACACTGAAGAGTGGACAAAACCTAAATAATTTCTGGCTAGCCTGTAGTGCAGAACTCAAATTGGCCATGGTGCTCATGACACTGCAAACATCTGGAGGACTTCATAAGTAAACATGTATGATTCAGACACAACCTGGTACTGCCGGAGACTGGAGCAGGGAAGTCACTTGCTGCAGGGATGAATAGTGCCGAAAGTGCCAAAAAGCTATGCTCTTCTGGAAGCACAGAGCAGAGGAAGAATAATGTTGTTTTTCATGCAGGTATCAAGCCAGAGATTGAAGAGTGCCTGTAGGAAGACATAACTACTTAGCTGCAAGTAAGGAGAGTTTAATCAAGCCATATTCTGTTACACAGAGATTTGTTTGTCCATGGGTAAAGCACACTGGTAGTCCTTCCTGTGAGCAGTAGCAAAACTTCAGGTAGGTGATATAAATAACATTTTCTTCTCAAAAAAAGACTATAATTAAGTTTTTCAGGCAAAGTTTTCTGTCACATTTTTTCTGTAGCTTGTGTTACAGTGAAGTAAAATTAATCTGTAATAGTTTATGTTTCCATGATAAAAATATTCCATGAGCTATCTGTGCTCTTGAGAATATTTGAAAATTAACTTGTGAAAATCCCCATTTGGCTACTTGCCTAGAGTAACTAATTTAATCATCATCATCATCATCATCATCATCATCATAATATGAAGAAGTACAATTCAGAAAGCAGCTAAGCTGTCCAATAGATTTTCCTGGCCTTGATTTCCAAATAGTCTAGTGTTGCTATATCTTCTTTACTTTGTAGCTTACACAAGGGGAGAAAAAAAGGAAAAATAAAGTGGACCTTTTGAAGGAAGATTTCCTTCAAAGGATTGCTGATCCATGATGCTCAAGAGCTCACCTAAAATACATGCATTTTTGAAGTTAAATCACCAAATTTCAGTCCTGAAAAGGTTTATGCACAACTTAGGTTTTCATCTGTGGTTTGTTCTTTGGACTCCAATGCTAAAGAGAGATATAAGTGCTTGCATGATGTTTAGCAGAACTGCAAGGAAACAGGGCTGTTTACAGTTTGGCTACTGTGTTTCTGTTTCTGGGAGGACTGTGAAATATTACAGCAGTCTGAATTTAAATACTTTGATTCATTGCTCTACTGTGTAGAGAAAATGCCTGTAACTGAGAAGCTGAAATTATTCTTGGATAGGAGCTGTCTTTGGATTTTAACAGAAGTGTCAGAAAAAAGCTGCTGTGAAATGTAAGAGTAGAATTCCAATTGAAACTTGAAAGGGAAACTTGATTATCTAAAAATATTAGCTGTTTGAAACGGTCATGTATTTTTTGTTTTTCTCTTATGAGGAACATATAAAGCAGTGGGGCTTGCAAATGCCTGATTTCACAGGCATTGTCAGATTGTATAGCTACTGCAGACATATAGCACTTTGCCTAACATTGCCAGTAGACACAGGTACCATGAGCATGTTTTTTCACTCTGGGATGCAATTTGGGATTGTGGAAGCCCTTAGTAAACTGTAGTTTGGGGGCAGGAATCAACAACTCCCCATGCACTAATTTGATTGAATGCATGAGGTTTTGGTTACTCTCATGTGAGCAGGCTGTGTACTCCTCTCACAAGTGTAGCACATCCCTCTTGCCCAGTTTCCCACTTGTCAGCCAAGAAATTTCCATCTTGTAAATGGTGGCTTATCACGCTGCAAACTGGAGTAAAAATTTGTTATTTAGGACTAGGCGTGGGTAAAAGTCTCCCTTCCATGCAAATCCAAAGTGAACCAACTTGGTAAGCAGCCGTTAGTAGCAATTAGTTATTATTATTATTAATTATAATTATAATAATTACAAAACATCAGTCGTAACAACAACAACAACAACAACATGTTGATACGTTAATTTCACAAAGATAGGTACTGTGGGCACCATCTGATCATCATTTTCTCCAGGAAGGAGAAGTATTTCACAACAGTGAATGGCAAAACCAGGACTTAGCTTATGACCTGAATATCTGTACAGATCAAGGCATGAGAAATCCTTTGGAGCAGAACTGAGCTGGACGGAATAGAAATGTAGAATACAAAACCAGATATCAAACAACTCCATATGTTTCTCATAAGGTTTTTTTTAATTTGGTTTCAAACTGGGAAAAAAGTCTCTGAATTAAGGCTTTGTCAAAATTACATATGGTTTGCATGGACAAGGGAGAAATGAATAGTGGGGACATCTTCACTTCAGCAAGGCTTTTGACACTGTTTCCCCTCCATGCTCATAGGTAGCTCAGGAAGGGTGTGTTAGCTGAGAGGACAGTGAGGTGAATTGGGAACTGGCTTTATGACAGAGCTCAGAGAGCTGTGACCAGTGGCACAGGGTGTAGATGGAGGCCTGTAGGTGGTGAGGTTCCTCAGGGGTCAGTTCTGGGTTCAGTCTTGTTCCACGTGTTAATCACTGACCTGGAGGCAGGGACAGAGTGCTCAACCCTCAGCAAGTTCCCTGACAACACAAAGCTGGCAGGAGTGACCAATACCCTAGAGGGCTGTGCTGCCATTCAGTGGGACCTGGACAGGATGGAAAGCTGGGCAGAGAAAAAACATCTGAAATTCAACGGAGGCAAGTGCAGGGTCCTGCACCTGCAGAGGAACAACCTCAGGCACCGGCACAGGCTGGGGGTGACCTGCTGGAGAGCAGCTCTGTGGAGAAGGACCTGGGGTCCTGGTGGACAACAAGCTGTCCATGAGCCAGCAGTGTGTCCTGGGGGCCAAGAAGGACAATGGGATCCTGGAGTGCATTAGGAGGATCACTGCCAGCAGGTTGAGGGAGGTGATCCTGCCCCTCTGCTCAGCCCTGCTGAGGCACATCTGGAGTGCTGTAAGGAAACCTGGTAAAATCTAATCTAATCTGAAGACTATAAAGATTTTGCAATCCAATCAAAAATCACACATGAAATCTATATAAGATCCAAGAAAAATTAGATAAAGATGTGTTCATGTGTATGACTATAATGAGGGGAATTATGTTGTGAAAGGTATCTTGCTATCTTTTAAGCAGTGGACCTCTGGAGTCTGGACTGAAAAGAAGAGCTGGCCTTGCTTTTTCATCCTCAGCAGTGACCCAATGATAGAACAAACCTGTTGGTTTTCCCTTATGGAAGTTTACTACCACATGGAAGGTAGCCCAAATGTATCATGCAGTCATTTGTGCTCATGCAAATTTGTTTCAAAATTTTAGATATTTTCTTGTCTTCCTTTCCACAACTCAGGGACACTGCAGAAAAAGGGACAGGGGCACCAGTCCTGCCAACAGCAGGGAGCGAATTGAACATACAACTGCTGCTGCATCTAAAGGTGTGCTGGAGAAGAACAAGGAAGGGGAACTATTTCAGACCTATATAAAGGGTGCCAGAAGATCACAGGGCAGCTTCTGAGAGCCTCTCAGTTGGACTGGGCCAGCAACTCCACCTCACATGGTTGTGTTCAAATTATTCCAAAGAAAAAAATTCAGGAAAACCAAAAACACTGACTTGATCTAGTCGTTTAGTCTTCCTTTCCAGACAGAAATAGGTCACAATTCCACTAACCAATTTAGCTGTTCTGTGCGACATGACATTCCAGGCTAGTAGAAAACTGTATTTCCTCGGGTGCTTTCACATCTCTCAGTAGTTCTCTTGGAATTGGGCTGAAATGAAATACATCCTCCCACATACCCATTCTGCTTTCCAGAAAAAGAAGGAAATCTCTACAATTTGTCCAGAGATAAGAAATTGCATAGCAGATGCCTAAACCGTCATTGGTCTGTCTGAACTCCATGTTGCAGAATTACTGACTGAATTTGCCAGCAATTTCAGTGCATCACCTTTTCATTTTTCTGACTGTCCTCAATTTTTTTTTTTTTTTTTTTTTTTTTTTTTTTTTTTTTTTTTTCGTGACAGAGATACACAGATGATTGCTGTTTTGGCTGCCCAAATAGGCAACTAAATAGGACTAGGGGTAAGAATGCTTAGCACTAATAGTTTAGAATAATACACTCAGACTTATCAAGCATATTTGGCAAGCAGGGTCCAGGTGGATAGTAAGTTGGACATGAGCCTGCCATGTGCCCTTTCAACAAGGAGAACTAAGTGTGTCAAGGCTGCCTCAAAAGAATAGTTATCAGATTAAGGCATGCAACTTTTCCACATTCTAAGGAAGAAAACATTCATCTCGGTCTTATGTTTGAGGTGTTTATCAATGTATTACAGGAAAATTCTATTCCCCTGTTAGACAGAGCCAATAGAAAAGAAGCTGTTCTGAAACCTGAAGTCCTGAAATCATATTTTGGTTGAGCCATGTGCTTCTTACTTTATGACTGAAATAAACATACAGTCATAAACTGACATGTTACTTCAAAGTTCAAAAGGCAAAAAACATATAAATTGGCTGATTCAGTTCAACAACATCTCACCTGAGAAGACACAGCTCTGCAGTTAATATCAATCAAGTCAAAATCACTAAACGTGATTTAATGTTAAGTTTGTAATCATATTAATTTTTCTTATTTATTTAGACTGTTCAGCTGATTGAAGGCCTCTGCAAGCACAATAAAAACTGGTACAGGTGTAGCAAACTTACTGAGTTAAATGACTTCGACTTTTCATGTAGATGCTGAGCCTAAGACCCTCATTTTAGGACTACATCTGTCTTTTAAGGAAACATTAAGGTACCCTTGTCTTCCCTTCTTTTATTAAATTTAAGGTGACTATAAATTAAAAAAGCACCTATTGCCCTAATGCTGGCTTGTTTACTTTCTTAGAAAGGAATGTTTAGCCTTGAGGAATTTGTGAGTAGTATTTTTACTTCCTCAGAATTTTTGTATTGGAGGATAAACTCAATGAAAAAGATGAAGACAAGACTTAATTGCTGGTATTATTATTATTTTTAGCCCAAAATTTCATGTCTGACTGTGACTAGAGATGTTGCTTCAGCTAAAAGTGCAAGAAACCTCAATGTCAGTTTATACGCAAAAGAAAAAGGGGTTTCATTCTCTTCATAAATAATTTTTGTCCTCTCATGTATTTATACATGGTGGGGTTTTTTTGTTTTTTTTTTTTTTTTTTTTTTTAAATTAGACGTAGAAAAGTTTCAGATTTTTATGATGTTTATGATGTTTAATCCATCTAGTCAGCCTGAGAGACATGTTGCAGCAGCTAATTCCACAGGTTAACATGTGGAATGATATGGGGAGACTTTGCCATCACTTCTAGACCAGCTGTCTTTCTTTCTTTTTGAAAACATTCCAGTTCCTTTCTGTTGAAAGTAGGAAAACAGGAGAATATCATAACTTGTCTTCTTGCAACCAGAAATCTACTGTTTACTGCTACCCTGTCCCTTCTCTTGTCAGGTTTTGCTTGCAATTAGCCCTTTGACCCAGAGTAGTACTTTCAGTACTGACAGCATATGAAATAGTGTGTGAGAGACTGGTTCATTGCCAAAATATGACTGCATTTCCTGGCAGTTTCACTGTTGTACTACATTAAGGAATTACAACCACATAATCTGTAATATTAATTTTGGTCTTCGATCCAGTGGTTTTCATTCCTTTACCTGTGCAAGAGCTTTCCCTTATGTGGTTTGGCTGGCTTGTTTTTGTCTTTCTGGTTGCTTCTAAGCCCAGATGCTCTCTTACACATATATTTCATACTGACAGGGGTGCAGATTCCAGAAACATCCCTGCTTCTCCCGTTATTTGCTGTACTCCTCTACCTGGGAAAGTACAGTGCACCCAGAAGTGTAAGGAGCTCTCAAACAAATCCATCTGAAGACAGCTGTGCTCCTAAATACTAAAGCCTACAGTGATGTGACTGTACATAACAATGGTGCAAGAAACACTAGGCCATTGTTAGTGAAGAGGTAAGCATGCCCTCTGCAAACTTGATATGATTCGGCTTATTTTAACCGCTTTTGTGCACACCAGATGTACATATGTCTCCATTTCAACAGTTCAGGTAGCATATAATTTGTTGAAGTGCAGCAGTACAGCTTTGTTTGAATCCCAGGCCCTATACTTATCAGTTGTGTCTCTGTTTCCACTAACAAGCTTCAGAGATCCTCACTGGACTTGTTATACCTGGATTTCAAGCAGGTCATCCCTGCATGGCAAGGTAGGGCCCATCATGGATCATGAGGAGGGCATGCTACCAGCAGGCCAGCTATCAAACCATGATGGCACTGTTAGAGAACTTGGTCCAGTCCTTCCTGCCAGCCTCCAGAAAAGTAAGCAGAATGAGAATGATGTCAGTAAAGCTGTCAGAGGAGCAGTCCTGGCTTCATCTGTTTACTGTGGTTTTTGTTTGACATCCCCTTTCCAGGCATCTGTGCACAAATGGTAATCATACACCATTAGCTTCTTTTCCAGGTGGGAAGGAAAGGCGAATTTGGGGCCCTACAGAATGGATCTCAAACAGACAATGTGCTCCTTCTGAGAGAAGTCAGTACTTTCTCACCCTAAGAAAAGAATTTAAATTTTTTCTAACTTTAAGAATTCTCCTGGAGAGAATAAGGGAAGTCCCTATATCACCATACTTGCCTCATACAAAGCTTGTGTATTTCCTAGGGTTTGCTGAGATGCTTAGTAGGTGGGCTGATGGTGCTAATCTCCTGCCAGAAAATTGTTGTAACTAGATCTTTCTCCTATACACTAAATGGAAGACAAACTTCTACCTTCAAGGACTTTAAAAATTATGTCTAGCCAGTCCCATGCTTCACATATTGTTGTTATTTGTTTTACAGGTATTGAATGGAACCTGAAGTTTGTCAGAGGAACTGTAATTGATTTAAAAATTGATAAAACATGCCCTACAAGCTCCTGGAGAACATGATTTACCGAAATGCAGCCTTCTCTCTGTGACTCAACACTTGTACCAACATATTATGACTGAGGCTGGTGTTCTAGGTTCAGAGGTTCAAAAATATTTAAATACATTGCTCCCAATCAGATTAATGAGATACTGGGTAAAACAGTGTCATCCTTATGTGTTTTTTTATCAAACATTGACAGATCTTTATAACAAAACCAAATGATGTGGTTATTTGATTCAGGTCCAATTCCACTAAGGTGCCTTGCCTGAAAAAGCAAGCGTTTCCAAAAGAACTGGGAATTCATCTTCTTGCTGAACTCGTGCCAGCTGCTGAGTTACAAAAGTAGAAAGTGTGCCACAAACCCTTTTATTTTAAACAGAAATGCCCTTAGGTCTTGTTGTTTATATTTCTGAATTCTTTCTTTTGGAAAGACAAATGCTCACATACATGCATTGTGCCCTAAGGAGACAAACACAAGATCAGCACAGAGAAAAATAACACCAATATCCAGTTAAACAT
This sequence comes from Sitta carolinensis, assembly GCA_032173965.1. Taxonomy (NCBI): domain Eukaryota; kingdom Metazoa; phylum Chordata; class Aves; order Passeriformes; family Sittidae; genus Sitta; species Sitta carolinensis. The sequence continues at coordinate 47,436,054 of CM063313.1, forward strand.
TTTTTAAATGGCATCTATAGCATTTACAAGTTCCTTTTTAATGATGCTGGACTAAAATTTTGGGCATGCTTTTATATTAATTGGAGAAATGTTGCTTGGATAAAAGCCCCTCTTTCTGTCAGTAAATAGACCATTGTTTCCTTGGAAGTGTTCAAGCCAGTATCAAAAACACTAAACAGAATCAGATGCTGCCTCTAATTAAGAAAATAATTGTTTTTGGTCTTCATTACATAATGAGGAAACTTGTGTAAAACACCAACAGGAGAAACTGAGGTTCCTGAGAGTAAGATTCAGAACTGTAAATTACTTTCTTTCATAATGAAAAGTGATCCAGTGTCTTGGATAAGGCAAAAAGGAAGGTGTATGCCCAGTGGAAGCAAGGTCAGGTGACATGGGAAGAATACAGAGATGCTGCTCACCACTGTAGGGAGAAAATACATGTGGCCAAAACACAAGTGGAGTTGAAGCTGGTCAGAACTGTGAGGGACAATAAAAAGAGTTTTTTTCAGATTTATTAATAGCAAAAGGCAGTGTTAAAATAACATTGTCACCTTACAGGAGGAGGATAGTCATCTCACAAACAAGGCTCATGGACAAAGCAGAGGTGTTTCATGTGTTTCTCTCATTTGTCTTCCATACAGATAACAGATCAAGGGAGTCCTAGCTGGAAGACTGTGAGAATGATCAGCTCTCAGTTGACCCTGACATTGTGCAGGATCTGCTGCTCCAGCTGGTTCCCTACCAACATAAAGGGCACCAGGCGACTCATCCAAAAATCCTCAAACAGTTGGTTGATGTCATCACAAACGTCTCCTGTTGATTTTTGAAAGATCTTGTGAATCTGTGGAAATCCTGTCTGACCGGAAGCTGGCGAATGATGTCACAATTTTCAAGAAAGGCAAGTACCCCAGAAACTACATGCCTGCCAGTCTCAGTTCAGTGCCTGGTAAAATTATTTAGATTATTCTGGGAGTTCTGAAAAACACTTGAAAGACAACACAGTCATTGCTCACAACCAACATGGCTTCATGAAGGGAAAATCCTGCTTATCAAACTTGATTTCCCTCTAGGAAGGGTGACCCACTCAACTGATCAAGGGAAACTAGGAAGCTGGTGTAATTTTTTTGAATTTTAGCAAAGCTTTCAGTATTGTCTCTCTCTCAGGACCCTTCTCGAGAAAATTTCTTCACTCAGCTGGATAAACACATCATGTGGTGGGTGAGCAGCTGGCTCATGGGTCAGGCACAGAGGGCTCCAGTGAACGGGGGGACATCTGACTGGAGACCTGTCACAGGTGGAGTTCCACAGGGCTCCATCCTTAGCTTTGTACTCTTCAACATTTTCATAAATAACTTGGACACAGGACTGGAAGAGATACTAAGTAAGTTTGCAGATGATACAGAACTGGGAGAAGCTGTTGACTCCCTTGAGGGCAAGAAAGCCTTGCAGATAGACCATGACAAATTACAGGGCTGGGCAATCACCTGTATGAAGTTCAGCAAGGGAAAGTGCTGGATTCTGCATCTGGGAAGGGGCAACCCTGGGTGTATGGACCACCTGGGAATGAGAAAATTGAGAGAAGTGCCATGGAAAGGGTCCTGGTTGATGGCAAGCTGAACATGAGAAAGCAGTGCTCTGGCAGCCAGGAGGGCCAACCCTGTCCTACAGTGCATCAGGCACAGCATCACCAGCTGAGCAAAGGAGAGGATTGTCCCACTCTTCTCTGCACTAGGACAGGCTCACCCCGAGTACTGGGGGCAGTTTTATTTCAAAGACATTAAACTGTTTGAGAGCATCCAAAGGACCACAACAAAGCTGGTGAAGGGACTTAAGGAGAAGCTGTATAAGGAATGGTTGAGGTCACTTGGCTGCTCAGGCTGGAGAAGAGGACATTGAGAAGAGACCTCATTGCAGTCTACAACTTCCTCATGAAGAAGGGGAGGGGTAGGCACTGGTCTCTTCTCTGGGGTGACCAGTGACAGGACTCGAGGCAACAGCTTGAAGTTGTGCCAGGTTGGATATTAGAAAAAGGTTTTTCACCCAGCTCACCGAGAGTTTGGACACTGTAACAGGCTCCCCAGGGAAGCTGGTCTGGGGGGCTTCCTGACAGAGTTCGAGTTCTGTTGGTCTGACAGAGTTCAAGAAGCATTTGAACAATACTCTTTGTCATATGATGTGATTCTTGGGGATGGTGCTGTGCCGGGCTGATCTCAATGATCCTTGATGGCCGCATCCAATGCAGCACATTCTATGATTCTGTAATTCAATTGCTGGAAAGTTGTAATATTTTAAAAGAGGAGAGTCCTTTACAAAAATATTTTTGTATTTGTTTTGACTCATTTTATTTCTATTCTCCAGTTGTCTCCTCTCTCCTCACCACCTGAAATTGTAGCTTCAGCATGGAAGCCTCAAGGAGATGGCAGAACTTTCCTCCTGAGCTATGGCATCTTCAACAAGGATTCACATACTTCTCACTTGCTTTCCTTCCCACTTCACACTCCAGCAGGATAGAGAAGAGAATTGGAAGTAAAAAGGTGAAGAAACAAAAATGAGATAAGAAAGCAAAAAGTAACAGAAATAAAATTAATATTTAAAGTATGCAAAAGAGAAGGTGATTCACATGCAAAAATTCTCACCAGGGATCCTGAGATCATGAAACTGTGGCAGATGTCTTACCTTGACCTGCCAAGTTTGTTTGACCAAAACCCACACACTACTTCTCATAAGTCCAGAGATTCCTTTCCCTCTGCTGCAGCAATGACCTGAGGTGGTACAGAATAACCTCTGTCTCCTGGCCAAAACTAGGACAATGGGGGAACAGGCTTTACCCACAACTGAAAAGCATGGCTTTGTACTTCAGCCAAGCTCACCTAACAATGTGTTCTTGCTGGAAGAAGTGCTAATAACTGCTGCACCTTAGCTCCTTGATCTGTCAAACCAAGTGATTATCTGCCAGCTGAGCTAGAGAATGAAGCAAATACATTAATTTCTTTTAAATCACAGACTTTATTTCCTACATATTGGCTAATGGAAGTGACTCCTATACAGGTGTACAGACCTAACTGTGGCATCCATTCAAACCTGATGTCATCAAGAGAGATTGACCAACTCTAAAAATCTGTACACCAGGAAAAATTTGTGCCATAAAAGCAGGAGGACTCCTTTTACAACCTGTGTCTTATAAGGGAAATGTAAAGCACAGGAGAAAAATCACTGTTCTTAATGTTAATTTGAAGTTGGTAGCATACCAGTACATATGATAACCCTAGGTACACATAGTATGTTTCCATTGGTTTGTTTCGTTTGCATGTCTGCAGGTATTATTCTGTGCTCAAGAAGGCTCTCATATCTATTCTGTCTGATTGAGGACATATCTTGAGTGTTCTAGGCCACAGTGAATGGCAACTGTAGGCCTTGAGGTCTGTATCCTCCCTTCCAGGTATGCATGATCACATCTTGAACAATAAGGTGGCAGCTGCAAATGAAAAAAAGGGTGTGTCGTGGTGGCGCTGGGCCAACTCCTACAGATAAGTATTATATCAGATAATATCTTCCCTACATGTGATTTGTCACATCATGCCTACCATGGTTCAATATGATATAGTCCTTAAAATGCAGAGCAAAGCCTCAGAAATAGGGGTGGTCAGAATCTCGACTATTCAGTTCAAATATTTCTTGACTTCTTTGACTAGTTAGTTGAGAAGCAGGACAACACTTTCAACAAACTGTGTAATAATCTGAAATGCAACTCACCTGGAAGAAAAGAATTTATGCATTAAAATGTAATTTTGAAATTTGGTAATTGAACTTGCATTTCCCTCGTTGGAAGTTTTGTTTCTGTCTTTTTATATTTTTGCATTCAATCTACTCATGTTAGCCCCAGTAGTTCCTCATGTCAGAGCAGCTCGCTTCTGGTTGATTACCTGATGATCTTTTAGGAGATGCCTGTAGATCAAGAAAATGGAATTATTCCTTGCCTGCTAAGCCTTACTGTTGTCTGCGTATTTCAACAAGGTGATATTAACAAGACAACAGAGTGACATAAACCTTCATCCAATTCATTAAACCAGTTATGACATATAAGGGGAAAAGAAGGAAAAGAGGTAACCAGGATCAAGCTTGATATTTAAACATTTTAATAAGGCAAACCAGAATGACATTTTTGAGGCAATTTCACCTTGCCATCTTAACATCCCCACCTGATCAGTTAAATTGCAAGTTGCTAATGATAGCCATGGTACGTTCAGAGAGGTTGACAATAATGCTGTTTTGAAGATGTCCTAGTCTTAAGAGATGGTATTTGTAAAAAGTGAGGTACTGGATTTACCCCTAATTCCCTTGCAGCACTTATTATGGTGTACTGGTTTCAACATCTAACAGGGAAGTAAATTTCAAAGAGGCCCCCCCCATTCCAATAATAGAGAAACAATGAGGAGAAAATATTAACTGGAAAAAACAACTTACTATGTTCATGATAGCTGGTGCATTGTTAATGGCAAACAGTATATAAAAGAGAGAGGGATCCACAAAAAGCTACTCACCACTGGGAACAAAGAAAACTACCCAAAAAGCAGCGGTGCCCATGTGGTTTCCACACAAAGGCAGTACACTGAGAAGAGCTGTGATGGCTTAAAATCCTTCCTTGACCCCAAGTCCGAAAAAAACCCCAAACAAACCACAATGAACTGGGACAAAAGACCATGTTGGGAGCTAGATCATCCATGTTGTGCTGCCTGCTATTATTCTGGACCAGTGTGCTCAGCTGTGTTCAGCAGTGCTCACCCAGCTTAACCAAATCCTGGGGGCACACACCCTGATGGGCTTGAAGGAATGGAGGAAGGGGTGGTGGCAGAGAGGAAGCGGGGGCTGCCAGCTGATCCCAACACCATCTTCCTGGAGAGAGCCAGGCATGATGGTGAATTTCTAGCACTCGGCTCTTCCTGATAAAACTTTGTCAGCACCTATGATATAGGTGGTATGAAATTAGAAGCCCCTAAAGCTCCACCCCCTTTTCTCTGTAACCAGAACATATGGTTGCATTTTTTGTATCAATATTAGTTCCAGCTTCCATTACTAGCATTCCTCTGTTTTGTAGAGATGCCATGGTATATTCCTCAAGGAATTCAAATTTCTTGTGGCATTCCCTCTTGTTTCAATGGCAGCTCAGCAGGTCCAGCCAGGCCTCTCAAATCAGCAAGAAGGGATTCCCTGATTACCATAAAAAGCAAAATAAATAAAAAAGTTGCACTCTGGTTGAATCTAATGTCACATTCTCAAGAGAACAGATCATGCTGTTGAAAAAGTCCTAGGACATTTTAAACTAAAATATTTTAAATTTTAAATTTAAAAACTTATTCAGAAGGCAAACATGATGAATGACAGGCAAGGATATTCACTTAGACCATGATTCATGAATTGCCAAATGAAAGCAGTGATAATACTCATTAAGGATGGTGAAAAGATAAGGACATGCCAAACAGTTTTACTGTATTTTTATTCTGACTACATTTATACAAAACTGGCTTCTCTAAGAAACATATCTGGCAAAGCTTTTCTTAAACAAATGGTCTTTTTTCTCCCTCTTCCTCTATCAAGATAAATATTTTCTCCTTGTTCTTAAGGCAAACTTTCCCTTTTGCTGAGACTCTAGCAGTGTGACGAGCCTGCATAATCCACTGTATGAGAAGATGTCTGATACAATTTGCATGATGTTGAGCAGCATAAAATGACATTTCAGGCAGAGGTATTTGAAAAATTCTGAAGAGTAGATTTTGTTTTTCAACCAAAGGAGGCTTGCAATGAGCCAAAACCAGATGAGAGCATTAACCTTTAGGTGAATAGTGACAGTGATGGTAATGGAAAATGGTAAGGTATGAAAAGAATGAACAATTATGATAATTTTGTTTGTCTCCCAAAAGATTAGATAATGTGGATGACAGAATACAAACATGCTTGTGCAAGTAGTTATTCCTCTCTTTTCAAGTAACATATTATTTGTCATATGCGCATATTTATAAAAAAAGTCTGAGACTGTTTTCTTATGTGTTTGCAATAACACGTGAATTAAAATAGTGCACAGATTAAAAAAATAAATCCTTCCTCTAAAAAGTAGATGTCCTAACTTTTCATTCTAATAGTGCTTAGCAGAATAGGTAATGACACTCAGTTGCTGCTGTAGGTGATGGTAGACACTACAGAAAACAGACCAAAATGTAAAATAACATGTCTTGACAGAGTCATGTACATAATGTGTTCAGATATTCAGAAAAAAACCAAAACAACCCCCCAGACAGTTCAGTTTTTTATATCATAAGAAGACAAACACTTTGATAAAAAGCTATCCATGTTTTTGAGGACTTGAACCATGATTTAGATGGTTAAAGTTCCTACTTGACCTCATCTTCCTCAGACTACTTGACCAGGACACTTATTGTCACTTCAGTTTCCTTTGAAAAAAGGAGATAATACCTGTTTCACATTTTCTTGTTGCAGGCTGGGGGAAGAACAGATGGAGAGCAGCCTTGTGAGAAGGATTTGGGGGTGCTTGTGGGTGAGAGGCTGGACATGACCCAGCCATGGGCACTCCCAGCCCAGAAAGCCAAACATGTCCTGGGCTGCATCCAGAGCAGCGTGGGCAGCAGGGAGGGAGGGGATTCTGCCCCTCTGCTCTGCTCTGGTGAGACCCCACCTGGAACCCTGCACCCAGCTCTGGGGTCCCAGCACAGGAAGGGCATGGAACTGCTGGAGTGAGCCCAGAGGAGTCCACCAAGATGATGAGAAGACTCGACCACATCTTCTCTCCTACAAAGACAGGCTGAGATGGTTGGGGCTGTTCATCCTGGTGAACAGAAGCCTCCAGGGACACTTTAGAGCAGCCTTTCTGTATATGAAGTGGGCCAACAGGAGAAGGACTTTTTACAAGGGACAATGGCTTTAAACTGAAAGATGGTAGGTGAAGACTAGATATTAGGAAAAAATCTTTTACTGTGGGGGACGTGGGGTACTGTAACAGGTGCCCAGGGAATCTGTGGCAGTGTTCAAGGCCAGGGGTTTTGAGAAACCTGTTTTAGTAGATGTCCCTGCTTGTGGCAGTGGAGTTGAAACTAAGTGGTCTTTAAGATCTCTTGCAACTCAAATAATTTTACAATTCTATAATTCTGTATTTGGGCAGCAGAGCTGCTGACACAAGAAGCAAGCTCCATGCTTTCAAATGAAGAGTCCCGTATGAATATGACTTCTATGGAGGTCCACCAGGTCATGTAACATCTTATCCCTAGGGTACAGCTGAATAATGAACGTTTTCAATAAAAGTCAAGTGGAGACTGTTGTCAAAATACACTGTGGCAGTAATCTTTGTCAGGTGTTAAAAACTAACATTGGGAAGGTAGCTAGCCCAGTTGTGGGGATCTGATGTTGAGAAAAGAATGCCTGCTCTGCCACAGAGACCCAGCATTGCCTTTGCCAGTCATTTACCCATCCCAAAATAAACCGACACCACTAGTAGGTAAGCATCTGGATATGAAGCCCAGGATTTGTACCTGTTTGTCTTTCAAACCTAAGCTCCAAATCTAAGCTTGACTTCTGCCTATCATCATGCTGGAGGGATTCTCTTTCACACAGATGGTATTGAGACAATGACCACTCTACATTGGTTATTTGAAAAGTGGCAACAATTTTCTAGGTACTTCAAAGAACATGCTGCTGCACTGGATTTGATTGTGAAGGTTATGAATGGAACAGACAAACACTTGGTGCTGCCAGGGTACTGTGAGTAATGTAAGAGATGGTATTAGCATCACCTCAGTCAGTGCAGGGCAGATTACTTTCCTTATCCATCATTTTTCATTCTGGGACAAAGTTAGTATCATGATAGCAGCAGAAAGATAATTTTTTTAAACACAGTTCAATAACCATTCTATCTTGTCTTTTCAGTATGAATACACATTGCCTATCTGTCCTACACCATTGCCATTGCAGCAGAAACTTCTTTGACTTCATCAGTCTAGGCTGTAAGATCAAAACACATTGCTGCTGTTCAAGAAAGTCCCAGCCCAGTGCATTGAAGCACAGCTACTAGACTTACAGAGGTGGCAGTTGTCTCACCAAGAACTTCAACGAGTCTGGCAACAGCAGCTGCCAAATGCCAAAAGTAAACAGCAGGCATTTTTCATTTATGCAGGCCCATTGAAATGGGTCTTTTCTTTTGGCTCGTACAAGTTCTCTGGACATGTTATTTGCTGCAGATATTTTGCCAGACCCATTCCTGTAATTTGACTCACTGAAATAAGATAGTGTTTATTTCTATTAGGAATGATAGTGGCCAAATTCTTACTACAGTTGGATATAGTAAGGTGGTCTTGTTGTTTATCTCTGCATCTCTGCAGAGATGGTTCCAGCTCATCTGGAGAAAGTGTAATGAGTATCATTGGGAAGTAATGGAATGCTTTTTCAGATGTGATCATCATGCAAGTCAGGACAGAATATATCCTCTGAGATCTTCAACTGGAGTAGCTTATGCTCATTTGACTTATAAATTTGGCTCTGCAGGAGGAAAATGGATAGATTTCAGGCTGTCTTGTTTAATAGAAGCCTATTGACAGCTTTGAGGGCTGTGTAGGTTTTGTTCTTTTCCAGTGCAATGCCAGACCTATATTCTACACATAAAGGTTGACCTGCAAAACTCCTTTCCCTGTGAAGTCTGAGATTTTTATCTACAGAGGGTGGTACTTCAGACAAAATGTCATTGCATAATTTTATCTATCTTTGTGCCATCAGCCTTGAAATAAACTCTGTTACCATATAGGCTTATTTCAGGAAATAAAATAATGCAAATGTTAAAAAAGTCTTAGTGTGTTTGAAAGTTTATGTATTTTTCCAACTTTATCAGTTGCTCTAGTAACAAATATTATCATTCTTTTCCCCCCACAAACCATGCCTTGTTTATTTCCTAACTTTCTTTGCTGTTGAAAATGTACAAAGAGCAGGAGATGGTTTGAAAGATGATTAGGCAGCTAAAGTACTTCCTTCATATAGATAAATTTTTTTTAGCTAGACCAAATACATTCCACTGATGCAGTATGCCATTTTACATTTATTTCTGCTGCTGTCTCTTAGTGGATTCTCTTTCTGCTCAGCAAGTCTTAGTCTTGTTCAAATATGTGCACTGGCTGCTTTTTTCTGAACTAATTATCACCACAATAGTCAGGGCACTTATGTTCCAAGGAGAATATCAATCTATCGCATAGCTTTGGTAGGTACTGTAACATAGTTATGTTCATGCCAAGTTTTTGTGGCTACTCTTGACTGGACTAAATTATCTCTGTCAGAACTAAGAGTCACCTGAGGAGACTTCATTTGTGGAGAAACAGTCAGAAAAAGTCAAAAAACATCCATCTGTGTAAAAAAATCTATTTGTAAAACCAAGCCATAAATTCTCTTCAAGGGCCTTAATGGTGTTTTCAGCTGCTCCTACACAAATGGTGTAGGCAGATACATCTTTGCTATGTCTGTCCTTGCTGATGGCAAGACACAAAACAGCTCTCTTCCAGGAACAGAATACTCTTGTTCAGCATATATAAAGCTCTGAGCTAATGCATTTAAATGGCTCTGGGCTGCAGCCAGCAGTAGGCACACAAGTGAAGCCAACGTGACCGTCTGTACCTGTCTGTGCCTCCAAAAGCAGAGTTCTTGTCATTGTTTCCAGCATTCTTGGTATTGAACACTTGCTAAAACCATCAAAATACTCTCTTTGCTCTTGATGTACCCAGCTGCATGTCAATTAATTCAGCAAAGAAAAGCACAACAAACCTGTGGCAACCAGTTATTTATTTCCTATGCCTTACTCTCCAATTTTTTCTGCTTTTACTCAGCTGCATCAGCTTAATTCACTGATTATTATTTTTTGTTTCATCTAGATTTACTGTCAGCTGTTTCCTCTATCATATGCAGAATGCTAAAGGTTAAGTTTATTTCAATTTCGTTCACCCTCAGTCAACTATCCTTTCTGTGGACATTGTTGCAGGTAAAATTGAGCTTGAATTGAAAGGCATTTGTATTCAATACCATGGCTCAGAGCTTTATGTTACCCTCTTGCTCAGTAATGTCCACTGGACTTCTCTGTCTGGTAAAACTTGTTTTAAAATTTGCTTCAAAACTTCTGCCAGAATGTATTTTTCTTTTAGTTTTCTCCCAAACCATAGTTTTGTTCATGGTGTGACACTTGCCTTGCATGGTTCATGACCTACTGTCTGTATGTCAGGAAGTCTCCACAAAATTTGATACAGGGAGCTCTGAAGAAATTCAGGTGAGTCACATTAGAAGGGTTATCTGATTCTAGGAGATCATAGAACAAGACAGCCTTGACTTTTTGAATCAGTGACACTGTTCTGGGTATTTACAGTCTTCTTTCATTCACAACAAAAGCCTTCAAGATCTCTGCAATGCACCATTTGTGTAGAGGTTGCTGTAAGCTTAACACATATTATGTTAGCTTACAAATGTTCTCACTGTAAGACTTCTGTACACTACATAAGCAGGGGACAAATGTAAATAAGAATTGAAGTCTTGTGGTCTGGTCATGGAAGAAGCAGGTGTGACAACTGAAAAACTTCTTATCTTTCCAAGTGGATACTTCAGTCTTGGAAACAGATCAGAAAGGATTGATAATCATTAACTTTAAAAACCACACTCAGATGGTAAGTTTCTCCTTCAAGCCTAATGTCCCTAGTTGAGGACCATTTCCCATTTCAAGAACCAAGTGTTCACTTGGAGATGGCAGGCACTGATGGTATATCTGACATGGTTGTAGGACAAAGACTCTCTGACTGATCTGTTCCAAGTGACCCTAAGCATCCAGCAGGATGAAGCAGAGGGATTCTTGAGAAAAAATGCACCACTGCCAGAGCAGAAGGAATTCAGTTTCCCCTTAAAAGCCTTGTACCTTACATTTTTACAGTCCAATTCCTCTTAAAGTAAAGAAATAAGTCACTGTCTATCTTACCTTGTACTCTGACGTGATGCAGGTTTAAGAGTTACTTATGCAGGATGTAAAGGTCCTCTAAGAACCATGAAGTGCCCTACTTCTGTACCATACATGTATTTCCTCTGAATGATACATTGGCTAAGGAGATCTAGTCCAAGACAAGGAACTTGTTAATATGTAAAGCAAAGCGGGATAAAGAGAGCAGGGAAGGGGAGGGGACATCAAGAAATAACAAAGGCCAAATTTTCCACCCCAGTCAAAGCTTTCTCGCCTACAAGCAAGGTTGGAGAAGTTCTCCTCAGCCTGTCTGAAAGTGGAAGAACAAAGCTTTGCTGCATCTGCCCCTGGATAGTGTGAAAAAAAGTAGTGATAGATATGTTGAATGCAACCCATACTGGCAACTGTTATTGGGAGTTCCTGATTGTTTCACATGTCTAAAGGTATTCCATTGATCTAGCATGCAATGGTCATAGTAGGCTTCTTGATTATTCAAAGAGTTTGCACCTCTGCAGCTTTTTGTTATATATTTGAATGCCATTCACGGTTTTCTAAACCAAGTGCATGGAACTAATAAAAAAGTATGTAACAATTGTGTAGTATGAGCTTCTCTGATAAGTATTTCTTCTCATCTAACACTTTTCAGAGCACTTGGTCAGTTGTATAGCAGTCTGTCTGATTGTCATACCTGCTCATCTTAGTAGAGTTCTTTCATACTCAGGTTGACCTGATTTTGATATACAAAGAGACTGCTTCAAGACCTTGCAGGTAAGTGATAAGAAGCAAGAAAGATGAAAACAGACAAGGGTAGGAACTCCAGGTGTTAGGTGACAGCTTGTTTCTTTGGTCATGTTCTGGAAAGGAGGAATACACTTCCAATATATAATTATCTTTCTCCACCCACTTCCAGAGAGAGAAAGAGCTACTTGGGCATATTGTAGAGGGGTTATGGAGGTTTGTCATGCTTCCATTTTTTCAGGAGCTCAGTCCTGTAATGTCACCAATATACACTGCTTTTGCAAGTTCAGATTTATTAAAAGCACTTGCCTTGGAGCTCTTCCATGATCAGAAATGTCCAACAAATTTGGAGGAAGATATGAGGAGTCTTGGATGTCCTTTGGATCTTTTATTACACTGAAGGTTTTCCTCAGAAAGAAGCTAAATAATAGCAAGGTCCAGTAAAGCAGTTCCTTATGGAGACAGCAGCAAAGATCAAATTTGACAGAAGACAAGAACAGCAAATGATAAAGGTTTTCAGAAGGAATATCGTGGCAGTCAAGGTACTGAGCTTAAAAAGCATTAAAGAGGGGTGTATAAATGAATGTATCATGCAGTTAGTGCTCCTGCAAGTGAGCACTAACTCAAGTAAAAGCAGACAGCCTATTACAGCAGCTCTAAAGACACAGAGAATACCACTTTGCACAAGTCACTAATTTGCTGCTTACTGTCTTCTACCAGATACTCTGTGTTCCACCTCAGCATTGCTCCTTGACTGTATTAATCATATCTGTACTGATGCTCTCCCTCTTGCCTTTTAGGCTCTGAGTCCTTGTCTGATGGAGAGCCACACTGCCCCCCTCAAAGACTCATCACCCAAAGAAACATGCAGTACCCAAGACAAGGCAGTGACTCATCTAATCCCTGCTGGTGCTGGCCTGCTTTCTAAAATCGCTTGTATTTATATCTGTGTGGCATAACACGGAGAGGAGATGCTCCTGCCGAAATCCCCCAGACAGGCCAGCACTCCTGGGTGCCTAGGGTTTCAGGAGTCACCTCATCCTCCCTCCCCATTGTGCAAGGCCAGCACTGCACACCACTTAGTTCACTGGCCCTGGGACCACACTATAATTTTGACTTATTATTCAGAGCTATGGCCCCGTTTCAAACTTTATGTCAATTCTATATGTGGTACCTTAGAGGGCAGTGAGGGTCTTAAACCCAGAAACAATATTATTTATTTTATAAAATCAACAAAAACATCCCCAAAAGAATCTGAGCTGGAATCATGAAGATGGATGTGAGTACACATGAATGAGTCCTCCTGCTGTGTTTCTTGCCTAAATATGCAAGGTTAATTCAGCTGCTTCTAGTGGGGCAGAAAGGTGATTTCTTCTAGAACAACATGCCGGGGATTTCTGTTTTTGGGTTTTTTAGTGCCTTCCAGCAAAGATCATCTGCTAGGACCATCTAGACGTCATGAGTTCAATGAATTTTCTCTGTTAAAGGTAGACTTGGCTGTTTGTAGAGTGGCAGATGCCTTTTCTATTCGTGGCTGATATTGCTTGCATTTTCCTGTTGACTATAAGCGTTGATAAAAACAATGTTTGGCTTCACCTCACCTTCCTCATTCTGCCCTTTTTCAGAAAGATTTTAAAAAAGTATAATTTGTAGAACTCTTTAGGAAAGGTGAGCCCAAGAAGAGCCTTTACTCTCCACCATTCACTTTTATTATGGAGCACACCCAGCCCCAATTACAGAATAAAGAAATGATAACGTAGATTTTCTTTAGTAATTGGTGCCCTTCTTTCTGCTTGTGGTACTCTGTTGATTGACTTTCATGGCACCTGAACAGCTAACAACTCTGATTGTCCTACAGTATTTTGAAAGGATAGGGAAGGTCATAGAAGAATGTCTGGAGGCTGTTCTTAATAAAAAGTTTGAATGTGTCCTCTAGTATCTATGTTGCAGAGGATTCCCAGAGATTTAGTGATGTTTGAAACAGTTATTGGAGAAAAACTTGGGCTGTATTTGAAACACTCACAGCCAATGTCTCATTTACATATCACATTTACTTTTCTCCTATGAGGAAGCTGGGATTTGACAGCCATTAAGGGCAGAAGGTCTGGGTCATTCGGTGTTTGTAAGAATTTAAACAGTAAGGATGGCACAGGCAACTGTTTTGAGTTCTGTCATCTATCTGGTGTCTGGGGCCCTGTATAGTGCTGCTTTCAAGGGGATGGGCATGGACTGAGAGAGCTGTGCTCCCAGAAACACAACTGCAGCTGTTTCACAGAGGGTCAGTTTAAGTGTATCTACAAGAAGCCAATGCAGTTGGCTTTATACTGGATGAAATATACAAGTGCTCAGGCATTAGTATGCACTTTCAGAAGCACTACAGCCTAAATGCTGTAACTTACGGTTTTCCACACAGAAGTCTATGACAGACCAGGGAATTAGAGAGGGCCAATACCCCATTGCTGGTGTTGCAAAGAAGTAACAAGTTTCTGCTACGAGAAACGGATGCAGCTGGGAGACGTTCAGCATTCCAGGCTGAGTCCTTGGCACATCCTGTGCAAGTCTGAGACACAGTCTCTTATTGCTTGAAGTTGACTGTCGTAGTTTGAAAAAAATGAGTTTTTTGAACTTCAGTGGTCAAACCAATGAGTGCTCAGGTTTAAAGACTGGCACCTGGTGTGGCCACTGAGGACAAGGATCCGCCTCTGAGAACACAGGGGGTTAAAAGCAGAGGGCTCCCTGGAAAGCTCTCTCTTGGTTCCGGTCCCTGAGGACGGAGGGATCTCCCCTGCCCAGCGGTGTGGGCGGGGGAGGGGAAGCCATGCGGCCTGGGTGAGGTAGGCTGGAGCCTTGGGCAGAGAGGGGAGAGAAAAAATCCTGTAAGATGGAAGGGTGGAGAGAGTACAAGAACCTTAAGAGGCATCAAGCACCCTTCTTTTCCCCCTCCCCCCCCGGAGAGAGAGAGAGACTGAGAGACTGTGTCTGTGATCTGTGTCACCTTGAAATTTGATATCAGTAGCTGGGCAGCACGGCCGAAGGAGTATGGGGGGGGGGTGGCGTGAGAAGAGTGCCCAGCAGCAAAGATACCGTGAGAGTTCTGGGGAAACAAAGCCCAAGATTTTAACCCTTTTCGTAGATGATGGAAACTTTATAAATGCTAATCCTCCTGAATTTGAAGAAGAAAGATAGAGAGAACTAAGCAAAGATGATGAAAGTTTGTGCAAGTGGAAGATTGTCAGAGAATGCTGAAAAGAATCCTAGGTGGGAGGAGATGATGGAGTGGCCTTTGGCTGGACGGTTCTTGTAGCCATGGATGGACTCATTTCTTTCCTGTAACACAGAAACTGCATCTGGGGAGAGGCATTGGCTTAGAGCCAAGAGTGGACAGTAGTGTGAACAGAGATGAGAGGAAGAGCTCTGTTCTCAAGGCCCCTCGGCCCCAGGGGGTAATATTGGGGGGGACTGGTGTCCCAAAATTTGAGAAGCTGTCGTTTCTTGGAACTAACCAAAGCATCTTTAAAAAGAGAAACCCTAGAAGCAGCTCTGGTCCATGCACAGTGGTGAGAGCACTGGACATGGAGGAAGAGGCCACGATGTGGTGCAAGAAGGACTCCTATCTCTCCTTGATGGACTGAGTACTGATTATCGAAAGGGTGGTAATAGACTAAGGATTAATTATCTAAAGAGTAGTAACGTGATTGGAAATTTTTAGTTTGTTTTATTGTGTTGAGAACTGGTGGTGGTGGGGAGGAAGAGTGTTTTTTAAAGTTTTCATGTTCTTCTGTATGTGTCTTCTTTGCATATTATAAGTAATAAAGTTCTTTTCTTTTGCTTTCTAAATTAGAAACTGTTTTGCTCTGTTTTTGGTCACATCTCACAGCAAATACCAGGGACAGTATATCCTCATAGGGGCACTGGCCTTGTGCCAACGTCAAACCTTTGACATTGACTTTATGGGAACTATGATCTCAACGATGTACACTTAGTACTTTGGCTGTAGGAGTGGGAATCCCATTTACTCCATCACAAAGGCATTTGTTAAGTATGAATGCATGGGTTTTAATGCAGACCAGAAAACTGGTGTAAGGTGGTCTGTTAGATATTTTTGAACTTGTAGAACTTTGTCTCCTTAGACCACATGTGATTCTTGTGTTTTGAGCAGAGAGGCTTGCAGATCCATGCAGGCAAATTGCCCTGAGTCACCAACTCGAACAATTAAGCAGGAAGGGAGACAGAGGAGGAGGATAGGCCCTACATTTCCTTGGCTATAAACAAAGACTGTGGAAGCAGGGAAAAAAAAACACCAAAAGGACAAGAAAAGCCAAAGTCAGATTTAGAATCCTTGAAATAAAACCTCACCGCTTCAAGGGAACAGTGGTGACAAAACAAGATGGTTTTGTCACAGTCTGCTGACCTCTCCACATTTACCCTTTCATTTTCCACTAGTCTTCAGGAGAATTCTGACCTAAGTTCTCATAGGCATTTAACTTCCAGCTTAGAAACATGATGGAAGAAGCATACCACAGGAAAGTAGTTTTGTTTCTGTGCTTTTTTTTCATGCTTATTTTCAAGCCTGGGTTTTAGTGTTCTGTAATAATGTGTTGTCATGAAAACAGCAGTCTGCCTTTGTCTCTCTGGTATGCTCCTGGTTGTTCTTTTAGTTGTATAACAGCGTGTTCATCTTAGGTTGCCTTGAAAGACTGAGGAGGTAAGCTGTTCCAGGAAGCTGTATATTTAAATAGTAGGCTATGGCATACAATGCAGAAGTGTCATCTAAAACACTAGCCTTTCTGCTATGTGTGCAAGATAGATACTGATTTACTGTAGTCTGAGGCTCCTGGGCCTGAAGTTTCTGAGTTTCTAGACTCAGTTTCTTCATGATGTTTTGGTTCAGGAAGACCTGGTTCTCACAGGCTTGGCATAAACATCACAAGTGTTATTGTAACAAGAGTGATGTTTTGGATTCCTCTCTGTGGGATGGACTTCTCTCTGTCTTTCGGTTTGAGCCAATTGGATGAAGAGTTCTGGCACTCTTCTGAACAATGAGATGGCCTGCTCTAGAGGATACATAAAGGGGGTCAAGTTTTGAATAAAGATTGGAGTCAGATGAAGTTTTTATAAACGAGGTTCGTGTTGTTTGTCACTCGCCCACAGAGACAATTTACCATTGTAAAAGTTGCAAAGGGACTCTCATCTGGTCTCCCTACAGCATCTGTATTCTGCCCTTCTATGCTGGAAGCAAAAATACTGAGGAAATGACTCTTGCCCTAGCATGGTCCTACACCAGGTTTTGGGGCTGTCTCACACTCCCTATGTGTGAGTGTGGGGTACAAGTAGGGTCTATTATGTATAATGTATAAGGAAGCCATGCAACTGCACTGCTATGACATTCATGGTAGGGCTCTGTCTGTCGCCAGGCGTTGGACATACTGCAAAGGAGGAGTGTGTTTGTGAGCGCCTTGGGCAAAGGAAACTCCTCTTCTTGCATTCCAGGCAGACAGGCTGAGGTACTAATCTCTGGCAAGGCAGACAACAGTGGATATGTATGTAGATGTAGCATGATTAATTTGGCAGTTCAGAAATAAAATAATTTGGCAGCTGTTAGAGAATAAACATTTTATGAAGGTTACTGAAATATGAGCTGGAAAACCTCCAGTGTTCCTACCCACATAGTTTTAAGTCTGAGTATGTCTCCTCCATTCTAGAATGCAGATGCACTGGCTAGAGGTTTGATCAGGAGCACATAATGAGCTTTTTTAGGTAGAGTCTCTGATCATTTCTGTTGGACCATTTCCATCTTTGTCAATGAGAAGGAGTGTCAACACTTCTACTTAGCTTGCTCATGTCTTTCTGAAACATGGATATCATTAAAAAGTTTTGCTATCTACCATTTACTATTTGCTTGCTGTTTTATTTATTCTCTCACCAATAAAAAAGCAAAGTTTAAAACTTCCCAAATCTATTATAAAATTTGATTATGCAATGGTTGTTCCCCATAGTTCTGTTTCCAAAAGTATTTTGCTTTTCTAACAAAACTTTCATCCCGGAGAGTTCATGACGAAAACTAAATGCTGAACATTGTTTCATCTCATTATGTTTAGTTTCCATCTTCCTTGGGTTTTCCTTAGTTCAGAAAAGCTAAAAAAGAGATGGTGGATGTGATTTCTATTCTGGGGAAGTAAAATAAGAACCTTTTGTTCTGACAAGAAAGGTATCACAAAAACTGTGTTTCATGGCACACCTGAAGGATAGGGTGCCATCCAACAAGATCTGGACAAGCCTGAGAAATTTGCCCACATGAATCTTGCGATTTTTAACAAAATCAAGTGTAAAGTACTGCACTTGACCTATGGCAATCCCTGGTATCAGCACAGGCTGGGGATGGACAGATGGAGAGCAGCCCTGGGAGAAGGACTTGGGGGTGCTGGTGGGTGAGAGGCTGGACATGACCCAGCCATGGGCACTCCCAGCCCAGAAAGCCAAACGTGTCCTGGGCTGCATCCAGAGCAGCGTGGGCAGCAGGGAGGGAGGGGATTCTGCCCCTCTGCTCTGCTCTGGTGAGACCCCACCTGGAACCCTGCACCCAGCTCTGGGGTCCCAGCACAGGAAGGACATGGACCTGCTGGAGTGAGCCCAGAGGAGAGACACAGAGGTGACCAGAGGTTTGCAGCACCTGTCCTGTGAGTAAAGGCTGAGAGAATTTGGATTATTCAGAGAAGGGAAGGTTCCAGGTTATTGTTGCTTGCCAGTACCTGAAGGAGGCCTACAGAAGAGATGGAGAAGGAGTTTTTACAAGACTATGTAGAGACAGAACAATGGGGAATGGCTCCACACTGAAACAGAGTAGATTTAGATTACAGATTAGGAAGAAATTCTTTAATCTGAGGGTGGTGAGGCAGAGAAACTGTGTTCAAGGCCAGGGTGAATGGTGTTCTGAACAATTAGGTCTAGTGGGAGGTGTCCCTGGCCATAGCAGGGAGGCTGGAATTAGATGGTTCCTTCCAATCTAAACCAAACCATTCCATGATTCTGTGATTTTCTGATGATATGGCAGTTGCAATTATTACTTTATCAAATGTGAGTCTCTCTTTTTATTGCATTTTTTAAAAAAATTTTTATTAGCTGTGCCAGCTCCAAGAAGCTGGATTTGTAAGGAAAAGTGAGGAGATAAAGAAATGTTCTACTTTATTTGTTTCATAATAATAAATAATTTTTAGGCTGTATTTATGACACTCTTTCTTTCCACACGCAGGCTTTAAATGAGATGCACAGATGTAAAAATGTTGCATGCACATTGTCATATATAAATGCTGGTTTAGTGTGATATAGTGGACAACAACCACTGCCAAGGGCTATTTTATATTTCACACATCAAATTAGAAAGCAAACTGAAATAAGGAAAGTACTTTTTCAAATTTTGCACAACTTTCTGAGTTTTAATTGGACTTTCCATGGTCAAATAGGATCATATTTAATTCCTTCAGCATAGCTTCAATTACTTGGGTTGATAGTCAGTCATAAAAATGGACATCAGAATTAGCATACCTCTAAGAGGAACAGAGTAGTTCTCGGTGAAATCAGCTATGTTTTCAGGCTGCCTGCAGACAGACTAATGTCTTGACGCTACTACCAGTATTATAGTTACACATGATTCAGAGCAAGAACTTGCATTCATATCATGATATTTAACCTTGTCATAAAACAAAGGGCCTCTGTGGGGTATTTGTCCTTAGCATGAGAAGAAACTGGTCTCGTGTAGGCTGCCTTAGGGTTTAGACATACGTCTTGCTGTACGACCTAAGTTTGCCAGCTTGGAGTAATCAACAATCTTGCTGAAAAACAAAGCCAGAGACAAATACCAGAAAAGGCTAGCATAGTCTGTGCATTTTTTCTAACCTGCAGTACAAATCCCAAAGTAGGTTACTTTTAATAAATTTGCTGTGATGTGCATTTTGAGGGATATAATCCAGGTCTTTAGCAGTAAAAGGAAGTGCCCTTTGTTACTTGACCTACTAGATCTGAGGCAGTAAAATGTGTAAGCAGGTCTTCTCAAATTTCAAAACTAGCATGTATTTTTTTACCGAAAGTGCTTCGTGATGAGTTTCCTGTTATTCACCAAAAACTTCTATTAGAAATATGTCTTAGTCCTGAGGGGAAATTCCTGGCTCAGTAGCAAAACAAGTGTCTGAGGTGTTCAACACTTAGTTTGGGAGGATGGATTTCAGATCTCTGCTTATTCTAATGCAATCCAAGGATACAAACCACTTCTTGACACCATGACAAGAGCACAGACCATATGAAGGGAAAGGGCATTGCCCTTTCCTTTTCCCCTAAAGAACTGTAAATAGCATGATGTCATCCAGATGCGAATATGCACAAAGTTGCACCTTTTGAAATTTAGGAGCAGTTAAATTGAAAAGTCTCCTATATTATGCTCTGGTTATATCACTAGATGTGGACAAAGCCAAATCCATGAGGCTTGGATAATGTAATTTACCCAAATATTTGAGCTTAAAAAAGGAGATTTCCCAAACCTTTTTGGGATGGTGCTGCTCCCATTGCTGTGAACATGTGCAGGGAGATTTTCCTTGTACTGATCAGGTCTGTCCTGTGGAAATTACTTTATTGTCCTCAGACTGGATGGAGTTTCTATTGTTCTCAAGCGTGAGGTGAGAAATTTCAGCTGCAGCCTGGCTGAAGCAGGTCTGGCTCCATTCAGTGTGTTCTCAGAGAGCCAGCTTGGCTATGGGCACTGCCTGGTAGCCTACCAAGATTTTTTCTGGGGCCTCAGAAGCAGCCTGGTGGCACCACTAGAGACTTTACAGGCTATAGCTTTGACATCTCTTTTTTCTCAGGAACTGACTTTCTTGGCACACACCGCTCTGTAGAAATGCAACCTGACAATTTGCTCCCCAGCACTAGGCTTTTTTTGGCCCCAGCATTCCTGCGCTTCCCTGAAGTCCTTGCCCACCTCAGTGAGCTCACAGCAGCTTGTGCGCTGCGTGGGGAATGCCTGATTCCCCTCGAAGTTCAAACTCTTCACGTGGGAACAAAAGCAACCTGAAGGAAGTCATTCCACTCATGTTAAACATCTTGTCTACCTGACTGGTCCTCAGTCTAGCCAATCTAAAACAAAACTCCAGGCCAGGAAAAGGCTTTGGTATCTTTAATGAAGATGTAACTAATCATGATAGGAGTATGCCATGCTCCAAAAAGAGTTCTGATGAGCAGAGGAGGCCTGGGCTTTAGCCAAATTCAACTACAATGCTGTTGTGGGAACAATACAAGTGGTCACAGCCATACACCAGCTGTTTTGAACAAACCCTATGAGCTAACCAACCAAAAGAAAAAAGCTGCTACAGAGAAACAGGTAGAGGGCTTACTCACCCTTGCTGAAGAAAGGCCCAAGACAGAAACAATCAGAATTGCAAACCAGAATAATGAAATTGATCTTGCAGGAGAACAGGCAGCCAAAATCTTCAGAGGAACCTGGTGCTTCAGCAAGTAACCAAGGCAGCACTAGCCCAGTGCTGGAGCACCATCTGGTGATGAAAAACCAGAAAAGTTTTCTGCAGATCTCATATTGTCTGCTAAGAAAATATGTTATCTCTGTTACTGGGATGCTGCTCAGGTGTCTGAACACTGACCTCTCTAACACAGAACATCCATGCTCCTTTGGCTGTCTAGCAGCAGATGTGACAGAGGAAAGCAGCCCAAACTGTATTTGCTGCAAAACTGATATATGTTTTTAAATAGCAGCCAAAGCGAATACAGCTGACAGATGTAAATTAGCATACATGTAAATTATTCCGCCATTCTATATGTCATTAATATTAGCCAAGGAAAAGGAGTGTGTACAAGAAAGAGTATCTGTCCAAATGGCATGTATGGGTCCCATAACATCTACTGTTTTGGTAGGTTTTGACATGAATAAATTTCCCTTTGTGTAACATTTCCTTACACTTGTAAATGTGTTGGCACTGCTAGGCTTGTAAAACACTGGCAAGTGCTTTCTTTAAGGGACAAACTTACCAGGAATCATAAGGTATGGAGCCCTGCTCTGATCTGGTCTTTCCTTCTAGGATGCTCAAGTCTTTGTTTTTGCAAAAGCAAAAGAAAAATATCTCAAAAGGGAAGAATATGATTCAGATGGATGGCAAACCTATTCATTAAGCTATTCAAAAGTCTTCTGTTCATTCTTCTGTCTTCGGTTTAGCTTGTGAACGTCACTCCCCAGAAGAGGCCTTCTGAACACAGCATTTCTGTATGCATGAGCTGGTCAGACCAAACTCTGTGGCAGGTCAGTGTCGGCCTGACTCAACCTGGTATGCACCACTCACAGTCAGAGGAGTGTGGTTAGAAGGAGACTGGTAGCTATAAGTCATCCCTCGTCCCTCAACTAAGGGCCGGGCCATGTGTCCCAGCTACCACAGTGAGACACGACTCATCTCTGCCCTCAGCTGTACCACTGTCCCTGCTCTCTCACAAAGAAAATTCCCCACTGAGCACCTCTCCATTCTGTATCTAACATCTGTTTCAGACAGAGTACCATGTGGCTGCTGTCAGTGGCTATAAGTTTGAAGGCACAACTCCTTGATCCCCTGCTACCAGAGAAAGAAGCTGTCTCTGCAAAGACAGTACATATTACAACTAATGGCTCGTGTCAATTACTAAATCTCCAAGCTCCATCCATCCATGGCTGGGAAGCTGGCATGGTCTGTTAATGTGAAAAAGTAGCAACTTAGAGAGCAGAACACATACAGCAACCAATACATAGCCACATAATGGTATGCATCATTGGAGAAAAGCACCTGTGTGTTCTTTAGAGAGACTTTTTGTCCAGTGCCTAGTTGACTCTGTTGCATTGCAGGGCAGTTCTTATCTAATTCTTGATCCCAGTTCAGCTTTCTTGGGTAAAAGAGCAAAACTATTCTGCCTAGTGGCAAACGAGGCTGTTCATCGTGTGTGGATGTACTAGTGATCTGATTGGTTTGTACCATAGCTACCAACTTGAACAATCCAAAACACAAGGCAGCTAAAATTTCTCTGATGTTTCCCCTTGCTTCCAATTCTGTTAATATTTATTTAGTGCAAAACCTCTTTTCTTTTTGATGAATTTCTTATATTAGGGTTGCAGTCAGAAAGGATTTCTGCAAAGCACTGATACCTCTTTCATTAACTAGCGTATATATTTGCTTTTGTTAAGTGATGCAGTGGTTCATTTTCTTGACAGAAGGGTCAGAGCCACACTAGGTGGTTCCACTGAAGTGCAGACAAACAGAGGCTGATAGGTCCAATCCTATATTTAAGGGATTTTTATAATTTCAGACAAAGGTGTTATCTCTTGCCACATATCCATGTGGATTTGGCAGTAGAAGGTGGCAGCATGCAACATGGAGAGCACACCCCACACAGACAACCAGTGACATGTAGGTGAGCAGGTGCTTGATTTCTAATTTTCTGTATCACGTTGCATGAGCATAAGCTTCACTGTAAGTGCAGCAGGAGGAACATGCTCCAAGTCTGCAAGAAATGATAAACAGAGCTGTCAGCATTGAAACTACACCCCCACATGTCACATGCAACTCAACACCACACTGGATGCTTTGGGACTTTGATCAGCAGTTTGTTCCAGAGATGGACAACCAAACTGCCTTGCCTTGCAAGTCCTACTGGAAGTTTTTAATATTTATGTCCCCTTTTGACCCTGTTTAGTCCTTCTGCTGAAGGTGAAGGACTTGTTGTGACCTTCAGAACCCAAGTGGAGAGATGGGGAGAGAAGCATTGACTGGTTAATTGCATAGAAAGGAGAAGAGCCTTAAAATTAAGCATATTCTTTATCAGTAGGAGGATACAGTGATTTCTACTGTGATGAGCCAGAGCTCTGTAAGTTGTTTCTCTGCAAAAAGGAACAGATTGGACTGTGAGTCACTCTGAAAGTAGCATGATCCTTTTTTAACTCAGAGCAACAGGTCTTCCACATATGAGTTATGACGTTACTGAAGGTATATGATACAGAAAGTGCTTCATTTCCCTTCTGCTGTTCACCTATTTCCCTGAGAAGCAGGCAGCACAATAAAATAAGGCATCAGATAAACACCACTTGGTTTCTACTTAAGGACTAAACTACACTTGTATTCCAAAGTACAGGAAAGGAAACAAACCCAAATCCCTTTTCTTACATGACTGTTAATGATTGCCTGCTGTTATGGCTCTCTAATCTCCAGTCATGTCATTTGGTGAGCTGGAAAAAAGGCATGCAGAAGAAGGATTCCAACAAATCCACTTTACTGGACACCGAAACTGTGCTGATAAATACCACATCAGACTTTTACATAAAACACATTGATGCTGGGGAGGTTTTCTTCATGCACCAGACAAAACTGAAGTTCTCATGCCCATTCCTTTACTCACATATTTGACGTGTAATTTTTTTTGAGGCTCTGAGTTAACTGATTGAATTAGTGTGAGCAGTTGCAAAGTAACTTATCTTACATAAATAAAATAAAAAGCCTGAGCTGGATTCAAAGGCCATTTACCAAATGTATTTGAAAGTGGATGAAAACAGAGAACTCTAATTTGAGAAATCTATAGGATGCAGAGACTTTCCAGAATCCATCGGAGAGCAAGAATTAAGAATAACAATCTGTTAGTTTTAAGACCTGTTTCCCTCTGAATTGTGTTTTTTTTTTTTGGGTTCAAAAAACAGCTCTAACAGAACTGGCTACTAAGAGAAGGAGAAATACAGACACTGCCAGTCTGCTGGAAGCACTCTGATCTGGATTAGTGATTTGTTGGTGCACTGTATGGCTTCATTGCCAGAGGGACAAGAACCTTGGACTGGAACAGAGCAAGAAGAGAATTTAGCCAGTTGGGAAACCAGAAGCATCTTTTACTTTGCCCTCTTTCAGTTTTCCAGCTCTCCCCAGTCCTTTTATACAGAATCAGCCAAGGATGCCACACAGGAAGATCCGAAATGCTCATCTGTTGCGAGGGAAGTACTGACTGTCTTTCCAGTTCTGTAAGTCCTCGTGTTTAAGAGCACTGTTCATGCACTTTGGAAGTAAAATCTTTGAGAGAAGCTAGAGAACCTAAATATATCCATAGTAAAAAAAAAAAAAAAAAAAAAAAAAAAAAAAAAGTAAAAAAATGTATTCTGCTTTTTTTATCCACTATTTCTGGTCTCAGAACTACAAAGAAGCTGGTCAGACACTTATCTCAAAAGAAACAGACATTGCAGTGGGAAGGGTACAGAAATCTGTGGCTCTCCATTACTTTGAGTTAGAGGTAATTCCTCTAAAAAAGGAAAAAAGGAGAAACGAAGCTCACACCCCTCCCAAAGAATGCATGCACTGTTTTCTAAATTGCCTTGCCATGAGAATGTCATTAAATTATATATGTGTCAAATGGACACTTAAAATGTATCTGTCAAATCCCCCCATGCCCGCAAGCCAAACACCTATCTTGTGCAATTTTTTGTAATTTTTGTTTTTCTAAAGACCAAGAGGAAGCAAACCATGTCTGGATCTTAGAAACTCAAACTTAACACTTTATTGTAAATATCTGTTTATCAAAAGGGAAGGGATGGTTCCCAACATTTTTCCAAATACACAGCATGATCATGATATGTATGAAGAGGTGAATGAAAGACTCATAGCGACATCTTCTTCCAGACACAGGGGAGAGCCTTGCTGGTTACAACCCAACCATCTTCCACATGCTTTTGATGAATTCTTCAGAAGCCATGGAATATTTTGTCTGACAAATACAGATTCAAAGCAGGACTTACTGTAAGGTGCATGGCAGAGGCCGCAGTATTTGTAGCAGCAGGTTACAGTACAATATGTGTCTTTGTCACAGAAGAACAATTTTCCTTCAGTCTCCCATCTTGGCCCACCTGTTCTTTGAAGGTTAAGACAGACTTTGTGATCAACCAACCTGCCTTCTCAGGAAGGCAGCCTGTATGAATTCCCCTTTCTTTCTTCCTGAGATGGTGCACTTCAGCCTGCCTGAATGGCAGGGGTTAAGATTTTTCAGAAAGTTTAGTTGAACATGCCAGTGATTAATTATCATCACAGATGAAAATGCGCAAAATTTAATTTTTGATTTTCCTCAGCTTCACTCTCAACTATGGCATCTCCTTGTACCTCTGTCTACTAGATGCAAAAGCTGTGTCCTGCTTGATTTCTTCCTACTAGTTTTGTTCTTTCAGGTCCTTTGGAATATACCTAACAACACTGGGAATTGTCTTTGTCCCAGTGGAAGCTGAGTTCCTCCTTACGCTTACATTTTTAGAGGTGTCAACTAGGTCTTTATCCATTTAGTGGCTGACATGACAGGTTAACTCTGGCTTTGATAAAGAACACTATCCATCACCATGTTAAAAAAAACCACCAGACATATACAGTATGGATGAGTGCTAACTTCCATCTCCCAAGCTCCCTCCAATTTTTTTTAATGTGCTAAAATCACATTAACCCAAATTAAATTAAAAATAAACCTCTTGAGGGTCTAGCACAAAGTTCTAGAAAGGTTACATTGTTTTAAGAGTTATTTTTTCAGGTGATAGTTTTCTGGTGGAGGGCATGGAAAGGAGAATGATGCTGCATTGCTTGATGCAGAGCATACTCTTCCACAAAATGTGAAAGGAAAGGGCTTGGCAAGGGAAAGGGGTTATATTTAGAGCAATACTTAAGAATATTGGCAGAAGAATCCTTGTCTAGGATATGTTCATCCTCATACTGAGCATGTCAAAGGCACATGAGAAAATGAGCTGTCAGAACACAACCAGAAAAAGCTGGTAGCAAAGCAATCTAAAATCAGTCCTTGCTCTTACGTGGTTCTTCCAGTCTCTTTCCTTTGCTGACAGCTCTGCTGCCGGTGAGAAAGCTGTTCAGCATTCATCCTTAAGCTGTCCCTAGACTTAAAAACTCTCTATAAAAACAGAGCACGAAAGAGAGAACAACTGCCCATCAAACTGTGGTGGTTTGTCATAAGCGTAACAAACATACTGCACCCCTTGTATGACTCCACGGGGAAAACCAATGTCCAAAGGCATGAAGAGTTTGGAACAGACCCCTAACAAACATTCCAGGATTTGGTCTTTTGAGACTGGAGAGAGGTAGAAATATTTGCTTTAAAAAAAAAGGCATCTGAGACATAAGCCTGACAAAAAGGCCAAGAAGGTTTGCATACAAGGGCTTCAACAGGCCACAAAGAATGCAGAGTAACCTGGTCTTAGCACTGCCTGTCAGAGCTACATGAAGACTTGAGTCACTGAAATACTGAAGTACTTGCAGGCAGGAGTGAACCTGCAAGAATTTCCATGTCTCAGCCTAAAACTAATTTAACTCTACCTCCACAGGTTTGGGCCAACTTACGAGCATAAGTGCTTATCTCATCAAAGATAAAGCAGGAACACGAGGGAAGTATGCAGCAGTCTTTAGCCTGGAAGGAGACTGCCTCAGAGGAATGTCTGCATTTTGCATGTAGACTGCCATTTGGATGATAGTGCGAGATTACAGAAAATGGGGCTTTTGAATTATTTTACTACCAGAGAAGGATGGGTAAGGAGTGTCTTGGGAGTAGAATCACTAAGCAACAAATAAGGGGGGAAAGCCTGTTGATTTTCGTTAGCAATGTTAATAGTAACATGCATTTCTTCCTTGCTGGAGATGCCTTTGACATATACATAGCTATTATCAAGTGACCTATACCTGATGGGAGTGTAATAGTTTTTGTGTTTGCAATACGTGCAGGGAGTAATTACTGCTGTTTGTTACTTCAGTCTTCACAGTGCAATAATATCACACTTTATCTGTTCCTGTGTCTTTGAAGGTATTGTGCTTTCAATTTGAAATCGGATAGAAACAGCAATTCAGTTCTGGTTTTGATTTGACAATTTGAAATTTCCCAATTAAGTGCAAAGCAGGCTTAAGCTTAAAAGTAATAAAACTTTATTAACTGACACTAAAAGAGAAAAAAAACAAGCCCAAGAATTCAGAAACCTTCAGAACACTCCTCTTCTCTCCCCATACCTTCTTTCCTTCCAACCAAAAACAGCACCAGAAATTAGTCAGTTTTCCACCTCTAAAACAGTTTTTTCTTCAGTTTGCTTAGGGAGGGAAGCACTTCTCATTTGTTATGAAAAATTCCCCCACAAGAAAACAGCTCTCTTGTGGTTTCAATCTTCATGAACAGCAGCTGCCAGGAAGATCTGCATGCATGAAACTCCTCCCATGTTCACAGTTGTGCCTCTGGGCCACATTGATGTATTTTTTTTTTATTTTAAGATAAACTGTTCAAGGCAAAGGTTCTCTTTATCTACCTTTGAGATCATCTTCATCTCAGGGAACAGAGATTCACTTCTTTTGGGATCAAAGATTCTTTATCACTTCATCTCTCTGTTCAACTTCTCATGGAATCACAGCCACTTCAACATTGCATTCCTTTACTCAGGCATACAATTTGAACTCTCCATGTCTCCATACATGTCTATGATTTAAAGGAAATATCTCAGTATACTATATTATATTATAGTATAGTATAGTATAGTATAGTATAGTATAGTATAGTATAGTATGGTATAGTACAATAAAGTATAGTCATAGTATTTATCTATTATATTATAGTAAATCACCATAGCTTACAAGAGATTTTCAGCCTCAAAGCAGCTCCCCATACTTCTTCCATCTGGACCTTTTCTCCTCTTGACTGACTTTGATACTTTCATGTAGTCTCTATACACATCTTCACTCTAATTTTCTTTCACATGAGAGAGGATGGAGGTTCTTTCAGGTTTCATCTGTGCACTGATACATTGAAAGAGTTAACAAAGGCAGTGTCCAGGCCAAGGCATTCACCTGAGAGATTGGGCTGTGCTGGAGCTGTGCCAGGATCTCAGCCAGGCTGAAGCACAGTTCATGATGTCATATTTCAAAGCTGTGCTGGGGGAAAGGACAAATCTCAGAGTACCTGTGCTAGAAAAGCAGCTGCTGGCTGGTCCTTTTGCAGCTGAAGGGGAAGCTGTAGAAATCTCCTCTCCACCCCTCGGTCCAGTCAGGGTAGCCTGTCCCTCAGCACCGATTCTCCCTCTCCCCCTCTCTTTCTGCCCAGGGCTACAGCAGAGGCAGAGCCCAGCCCGGACCAGCAGCAGAGCAGAATGCTCTTTCACAGGTGTTCCCAAAAGCAGCTGAGCCCCACCTGGCCCGTGTGGTCTCCCCTCCCTCCCCCACTCGGCCCAAGGCTGAGGGGGAAAGGTCTTCTCTCTCCGAATGCCAGAACAAAAAAGAAGTTTCCCGAGCTTCGTTTCCTTTGAAATGTAATAACAATTAGAAACAAAATGCTTTCTAATTGGTCCAATAAAATGCCAGTCTCAAAATGAACCAGCTTATTCTGTGGGCTGGTCAAACTAACACAGATGCTAAAAAACAAATGTGATGTTGTTATTTCTAAAACTAAAAAAAAAATTATCCTTTTTGCCTCCTTCTTGGCTACTACTGTGTATATTTTTAGTTCTGTAAGATTTTTCAAATCTACTCACACCCAGAAAACTTTTTTTTTTCACTCTTCATCTAGTCTGATGTCAAGTGGTGTTACTGGGAGAAGTCATCAGCTTGTCTTGCCAGAATTGTCTGAAACTAAACAACAAAATGCTTTTCCTCAGCTGTTGTACACCAATGGAATCCAAATAAGTCTGTAGGTAAACAGGGCTGTTTGATCAGCTCGTTTTGCTATCAGTTATAGGATTATAAGGTGGGAAGTTTAAGTTACCCAGTCAGCATTGCCTCATTTACTCATTCGGTTAAGCAAATGCTGTGGCATGAAGTTGGAGACAAAGATTTTATCCTTCCTCTTTGATTGTTGTCTAACACATATATTAACATAACCTGTTGGGCCAAATTAGAGAGAACTGTGGCCAGAATTATATTTAATCTTGCTTTGCTATTGTTTCTTTAGCAAGTGTCAAATTTTTGCATTTCCTAAGATCATGAGATAGTAGATTTGCAACCAGAAGAGCTGCTATATATGTACATATAGCTTGAAATGCCATAATTTCTAGTCCAACTAAAGCATATTATTTGCAAAATAAGCATTATTTTTCTAGATCAGTAGAGTCAATAAGCCATATATAAGTATGTAATATCCAAATATGCTACAGCGTAGTGTACCTGCAGCTTTACAGTCTTTTCAGAAATGTATGATTCTCCCTTGCATTGTGGAGCAGATGAAATGCTTGCTATGCTGTGATTCTCCTGAGAACAAGCAGTCTCTAGGTGACCACTTCTTTCACCTTGCAGTTGAAAGGCAAACATTATTCCTGAACATTTTTTTTTGCCTGATTACTTTGATAAATTGTATTTAACAAAATTCTTGATTTGCAACTGGATAAACTATTAAGTCTTACTTTCAGTTTTATTCAGGAAATAGCCATAATGTCTGGTAAAACTCTGAGATGACTGCAGTTCAGTTTCTCACCAGATGAAAAGAGTCCAGAGCACTAAAGGTGAATATTTGGCTAGGACTGGCCAGAAATCTGAATCCATTTGATTAGTTTACTCATGTTTGGGCAACCTCTTCTTTAGCCCTGGGAAGCCACAGTTGACAATTTATTCTCA
Source organism: Sitta carolinensis (assembly GCA_032173965.1). Taxonomy (NCBI): domain Eukaryota; kingdom Metazoa; phylum Chordata; class Aves; order Passeriformes; family Sittidae; genus Sitta; species Sitta carolinensis. The sequence continues at coordinate 47,466,384 of CM063313.1, forward strand.
CCCATTAAGTCATGTCCCAAACACTATTAGGAAGTCCTAATAACTGCTGTGAAAAATATAAATATGCTGGCATTAGGAACTGGCACCTCTGTTTAGCTCTGTCACAGGCGGACTGCCTTTTCAATGTATCATTAGGAAGCTGAGAAATTGGAGCTAATGGATAGACTTTCTGCAGTTGTCCTCTTTTCAGACATTCAGTGACCACTGGATGGCACTGAGGTTACTGTCCTGCTTGCAAACACATTCTAAGAAGCCTCACATTTTGATTTCAGATGTTCCAAAAAATTGTCTGGGACACTGAATTTGGGTTACTTGTTTGCACATACTGGTATGCACAAAGCTGGTTGCTTCAGCTGGTTGCTTCAGCTCTTGTAGATTCTTTACTGCCCCTGCTTTGGGACTGCTTACAGCTAATAATAAATGCTCCCTGTAAGCCTCCCCAAAGGTGTGCATGGAGCCTCAAGATGTTGCAAGTACATGCTGTCCTGACACAGTGGTGGGTGAAGAAGATAAGGAGCCTTGATTGTTGTATTAATCCCTAAGCTAGGTCACTGATACTGGCTACAGAGTAATGTCAAATCTGCCACAGCATACAATTGTCTTCATGTACTGGCAGCATCAGACAAAATTCACTGATTGATCATCCAGCCATCTTAACACCCATGACTTCTGAAGATTTTTGATGTTAAAAGCACACAAACTACAGCATAATGTTTTCAGAAACGAAAAACCCAACATCAAGGTATTTTTAGATATCTGACCTTAAAGCTTTATCTGTCTCTGAAGATGTGTTCTGGTGAGGCATTCAGATATTTTTCAGGTGAAAATGTCACTAATCACTTCTTATTATGCTATCTGAGGGCTTGAGCCACAAATACAGAATTAGCAAGCTTTGTGTGTGCTTGATCCACTCAGTGCAGCCAGTGTGCTGCTACACCTGGAATTGGGCATGGATGTGTGAATCTATCCATTCAGCTTCAACAGAAAAATGTTTTTACTGGTTCCATCTCAAATTATGTAGTGCTCATGCAGCAAGATTTGGGTTGCATTTGTCCTCCTGGCCCCTCTTTAGCTACCAGCTGTTGATGCCTTGGGCAAGTTACCATCCCCCCCTTCTCTTAAGATCTAGGTTGTGTTTGATTTTGTAATCTAAGCAGCTTTTCAGGGAGATGGCTCTTCAGACTGCTAATGCCAGTTCAATTTGCTTTTGCAGGGCAAGCCAGGGCTGGCCAGCAGTCCAAGTCCTTTTAGTGCAAGGACACAGGGAAGGAAGCACAGGGGAGAATGGTGAGTGAAACCCCTCTTTCATTCTTGTCATTCTGGCAGAGTAGTGGTCTGTGTACAACTGCATTGCACCGGGCTGTAATGCCAGGGTGCCTCTGACAACAGCGAGCCAACAGAGTGTTCTGCAGGTGTTAGTGCATTCATTGCTGCTTTAGCTTTGCAGCTCTGCTGAGTGAAAGATGAAGTTAGGGTAGTCAGAGTCTGAAAGAGCCAGGGACTTAAACATCACTGTGATTAAGGTAACTAGATGTCAAGTGCTTGATCCTTTTAACCTTTTTGATCTGTTTTCAGAATTCTGGATTACAAGGATTGTTCTTCCCTGCCCTGTTCCCTCAGACTTTCAGCAGATCAAAGGCAGGTCATAATTGCTTTGTGAAAGCCCAGTTTGCAATACTCTGGCTTTCAAAAAGGTATGTCAGACTAGATAAACACAACTAATATTCGAAAAATCTGAATATGTGGGGCACCATTTTCTGGTGTCTGTTTAGATGTGTTGTGATACATATCTAGGCATGAAACTACATGAAATTTCTTGATGTCTCTGTCACTGCCAGTTAGTTACATCCAAAACCAGACATTAAGGAATTCAAGAAATCTTAATCTGTGCACTCTTAGTTCATGACTTCAGAGATGCTACATACTTGTTCTTATTAAAACTGGGAATTAATTTAATACAGACAGGAAATTTGAGAGAGGAGGTACGCTTTTTTTTTTTTTTTTTTTTTTTTTTCTTTTGAGAGAGAGACTTTGTACTTGTGTGTAAAAAAAAAATACTGAGCTATTTAATAGGCACATGTAGCCAACACATCATCAAGCATTGATTTGATTTAGAGAAATAAATGGCAGTGGAATATTGAGGTTTTTTAACAGTCTGTTCTTCTGAGAATACCATAACCTAATTTTAAATAGATATAAACTCTGCTAGTTGTTTTTTATTTTGCAAGGACCTCAGCATTCTGCAGTCAGTCTGAAGTCAAGCCTGCTGGGTATTGAATACCTTTAAAAGTGCTGTGTTCTGTGTGACATTCAAAGTACCTGATCACAGCCTGTCCCAGTAGCTACTGAAGCTGTGTTTGATGTGATATTTAGCTACACAGCACACAGCCACGGGGATTTGGATGCCCAGAACAATCTTAACATCATTCTTCTTCGAGCTAGTATGTTTTTCCACTTGATTTCTTCTTTGTTTTTTGATCATGTCCTTTCAGTGGACACTTAGAAGCCAAACAATTATATTTGCCAAAGGGCTTGTATTTACATACTTTTGATTCCTGAGAAACTGTGGTGGCTCTTCAGCAAATAAATGAAAATAAAGATTGTATACCCATGGATTTTTGTGCAGGAGGGAGAACAGTTCAGTTTTAGTGAGCTGTTGGCTCGCATGGCTGTCTCTCCCTTTTTACAGAGCCATACAAAAGGGGAAGCTTTTTATGAATCAAATATTCCTTAGCTATCGTGGTGCTCTTCAATTCTTGATTTGAAAGATCTCTTTCACTGTCAGAAACCTGCTCTCTCTATGGAAAAGAATCCCTCCAGTTTCTATCCCCCCAAATTTGAAGAATGTTAATTTGACTGTTTCTGCGCTCTGCAGAGTAAGTGTAAATGTAAAATAAATGTATTTTAAAGTTCTCATATCTGCAGAAGTTAACTAAACATGGCCTAAATTTCTCTAAGTAATAAACATGCTGCTTCTAAACAACAGCAGGTCTACAAGGTGTGAGTGTGGGTGGGGATGTTTCTGTGGGTGGTGGTATACTAGCTGTTGTGACCTGCAGTAGATGCTGGTCAAGTTCTGTCTGCACAGCATTGTGTAAACTGAAGCAACTAATGACTGCATGGGAAAAGTCAGCACTTCATTCTTAGCAGCTGAGCTGACATGTTCTCACATCTCCTGGGTTCTTCTTTGCTTCTGTATCTAGTGTTGCATGTGCACTGAGACGCCTCATGCTCTGACCTTGCAAACTGGTATTTTAAAAAGCAGTCTTCTGAGGTGTAAATGGAAAAATGCTTAAAACACTCATAAGCAAAATCCAATATGGAGCCAAACTTCCCCAAACATTTCTGTACTGTGGCAGAATTTGCACCAAGAGGCCAATTCATCCAAATGAGCTGGACTGGGAACAGGCAGAGAAGCGTCCCCAATGCTGCCTAAGTGGCAGCCCTCAACACACAGCACGTGGGACACCAGAACAGAAAGGCTGCACTGAAAAGTTGCAATAAAAGGGGCAGGAGTGTATGTGGGCAGTGCCATACTGCTTGTGATTAGTTGAGGGGGATGATATGGTCTCTGTGCACTGTCACACAAGCCGAGAAGCTGTGGTACCGCAAAGAGCCCAGGCTCCTGAGATGTGTGCAAAAACGTTGCAGAACTTAGGTAGCATGAATGGTAACCAAATTTAATCTCCATCCCAAAGAAAAAAGGTGATGAGGAGAAGAGGAACTGAATACATGTTAGCAACTAATACAAAGATGTCAAGGAGACCCTTATATAAGCAAGCAGCAATCACCATCACTGATATTACCCCCTTCAGTATTGTAAAAGAAGTGTGACAGATCAAGGCAGGTGATTCTTGCCCTCTATTCCTCTCTTCTGACACTTCTCCTGGAGTACTATGGACTGCTCTGTGGGCCCCAGCACAAAAAGGATGTGGACTTTTTAGAGTAAATCCAGAGTAGACCATGAAGATGATCAGATGGATGGGACACCTTTCCTATGAGGAAAGGCTGAGAGAGATGGGGTTGTTCATCTGGAGAAGACCTTGGGGTGATGTTATAGCAGCCTTCCAGTACTGGAAGGGAGCCTACAAGAAAGATGAATGGGGAGGTTTCATAAGAGCATGAAGAGATATAAAAGGGGGAACAGCTTGGAACAGAAAGAAAGTAGGTTTAAACTAGTATTAGAAGACATTTTTTACTGGCACAGTGGTGAGGCACCAGAACAGGTTGCCAGAGAAGTTGTGGATGCCCCATCCCTGGCAGTGTTCAAGGCCAGGCTGGATGTGGCTATCAGCAACCTGGTGCAGGGGAAGGTGTCCTGTGACCATGGCAGGGGAGTTTAGAAAGGATAAACTTCAATATCCATCTCTCTTTTCCACCTGCGGCTGCTGTGCTAGGGTGTGGCCATGTGCTTCCCCAGGGGCTCTCGGGGCTGACACAAGCCCCACTGCAGCTGCTGCCACATGTCATGACTCTAAAGCTTTTTGGCTACCACCATGTGTCATGGCTCCCAAAACTGCAGGTGACACAGGCATTTTGTATCTCTTGAGTCCCTGCTGGGCACACCTGCCCAGGACACAGCAGGAGCAGTCCCTTGACAGGCACTTGCATGTCCCTGCCATGTCCTCTCTCCTGTGACAATTGTTGCATAAAGAGCATAGAAATATGGCAGAAAAAACTCACTGGAATTCCAGCTGGTCCTGGGAGATCAGAGAGGCTGGGTGCATCCGGGCTTAATTTCTGATTGTAAACAACTAGGCACTGCAAGTCCAGTCATGTTCAGTGAGATCCTGGGTGCAAAGACAGTGTGGGCTACACCAGAAATCCAGCCACATTAGCAATCCCAGATTCACCAATAGTGTGGTTCATGAATTCAATGCTGGAAGTTTACTTGAAGTCAATAAGAACTTTCAGAAACACAGATGTGTTCCTGCTCTGTCCAAAGCTGGTCTGTGATTGATACCTCTTCCTGGGAGAGTGAGGGACAGCAGGCAGCCACACATGGCCTGGTTTTGTCACCTCTGTGTTGTTTACAGGAACAGCCTGTTAACTATTTTTGGCTTCTGAAGAGCAGACCCTGCACAGGGAAAATGGCAGCAGATTCTTTCGGGAAACTAGTAAGCTAATGGTTTTTGAGATCAAGGTCATGTTTAGAAAACACCTTCAAGTACTTTCAGTATCTCTTACTGACTAGTTACTATAGAAGGGTTGGAAGAATACTAAATACACTTCTGTGAAGTTTCCCCTGGTTCAACTATAGAGTGTTTTGACAGGACTTCTGTTTCTAGATAACTCTGCAATAGAAAGCAATCAATAACAGGTAATTTTTGGTTATTCTTCCCCCAAACAATGCTTTTCTTTTGCACTTTTACTCATTTGATCAGGTCCAGAGAGAATCACTGACTGTCACTCTTCCTCTTATCATTGGCATTACTGTCAAGAGCTGGACTGAGTTTACAAAACCATTTTTGTAAACCATGATTTTCAAAGGAGGTCAATATGAAGAACATCCAAGAGCCAACAGTTATTCTTGAAACAAAAGGTATTTTCAAAGCCAAAGCTGTGGTGTAAGCCAGCTTAATCTGATTCATTCACAGGACCAAGTTAACTTCCTTCACCAAAATATTTGTTTCTTCTTGTTTGTTAAGTTAACCTCAAGTAAAATCCTAAATTGCCTCTAAAACTGTTATTTGGCTGCATGTAGCTCTACATCCACAGGAGGGGGTACTTGAATAAAATTTTGAGCAGTTTGCCAAATGCCTCTCATTTCATACCTCCTTTTGTGCACAGTGGTTCTGTGTGTTGGAGAAGTGGAAGAACTAGAAGATGATGAAGGTGCATGGAAACTAAATAGCCCATCAGGTCCTGAAGTATTTTTCTAGCACTTGCAATGTTGCACTGTTTCAGTTATGCTTTGTGTCAAATCAACTAATATAATACACACACAAAAAATTATCCATCAAAATAAATAAAACACTAAGCCATATTTTTCCTTGGTCTGAAAATTTTGTTGTCTGCTTCAGTGGGAAATATGACATTTTACAAGGAAGCCTATGTTTCATGCTTAACATCCATGTACTGGCATCTAAAGAGTCGAACTAGACTAAAGTACAAGTCTGCTACAGAGAAACTGTACTACAGTTTGTTTAAACAGCTTTATTTGAAAAGAGATTTGTTTTCCATACTTGCCTCGAGTACACCCATGCTTCCTGAAGGAAAAATAAGTGAAGATAACAATATTTTCACATGCATTACCACTACTATGAACTTCAGCTATGCTGATGTGTCAGACCTTTCCAAATGACAAGGGCTTATCTAAGCATTAGAAAAGTAGATGTGCAGCTCTGCTAGACCCTGCTTTGTGTTCTTTGCCCATCTCTAAGGCTTCTCTGGTCTTTCATAATTGACAAAGTGTAGCACTTGGGAAGAATTGGTTTCTAGCTCCAGTGGACTTCAAGATTTTAAAGCAGAAACTATGAAAGAAGCAGGCACAAATTTGAATGCCAGCAGGACTGAGACTTACTTCTACCAGTAGAGTCAATAGCAGGTTTTTATATGTATTTCCCCTCCTCCTTCCACTCTTGCTTTTGCTCAGTTTAAATCTAAACTCTGGATATGGACACTGTGATGCTCAGGATTGGAAACAGGGCTGTCTTCACTGGAGCATCAGGCTCACACATGGAACTGCAGTGAAGATGTCTCAGTAGAGTCCAGTACTACCATAGCATGGTTTCTAGAGCAAGAGCAGATTCCTTTTGTCTGGGTGGGGACAATGAAGAGATGGCTGCTGATTTCAGTACTCAGATTATAACACTGAGAAGAGGGGAAGATAATAGATCTGATGTAACTAGCAAAACACCTTGCTTTTCCCTTTCCTATTGTCCAGCACTGGCAGGTGTGTCTCTCACTGTCTTCCAGGGGCCATACAACACTCAAAAATTGTAGTTTGAAAATAACTCTTATAGTAAGAACTTTTAGGTATGGCAGGGCCCTAGAACAGGAAAGAAAAGAGAGGAAGTGGTGAGGCTTCACTATTAAATTTATCACATTACCCTATTCTTGTTAGTGACATATTCATAACAAATTAAGTTATTTATTTTGCTGCTGCCCATGTCATGAAGTCCATGTAGGACAACAGACATATGGCTGGATTGTAACTTGTGTGTTACTTCCCTCCTTCCCTCTTGCTTTTATCTTGTCTTATGGTACCATGGGTTGCATTTTAAAGCCTCACAGCACTCTCCTAACTGCACTCTCTGACAGCTGCAATCACATTCTGGTTTGTCTGACTGCTAACAGTTCTACCAGTGAAATTCTGGCTGACTGCAGTAAGAACAGAATTGGAGCAGTTCAGGCTCCTCTAAAAATACCTCTTCAAGAGATTGCTGTAGGAAAACATCGTGATTCTCCACCTGAAAGAATGAACATTTATTAGAGCCAACATCAATGGAATTGGAAACTGAGACAGGGAAGGAGATGTTTTTTTGCTTATGTGGGTTATGGGGGAGAAAGCAAGACCTTATTTCCCTGGTCCCAGGCAGATTGGTTGAGCCTAAGCCTCATTGTCTAAAGTTATGCCAAATGCCATTCTGTTGATGTCTTTTATTCCTCACAAGACATTTCATCCTGCTTCAAAGCCCTTGAATATTTGAGAACTATTCAAGGTCAGCTACTACCCCACTTCATATTGCTGCTTTTCAGAGAAGGCATCTGCAGAACTGGCTACTTAGTGTATCTTTGTCAAAGCTAGGACAATTTTCTTTGATTATTTTTCTTTCTTGAGAAAGACAGCTGCTTGGCTTCACTGACAGCAATGCAATTTTAAATTCCTGAGACTCCAATTAAAAACTAGATCTGTTTCCAAAACACTAGTAAGGACACACCAGGGAATAAAGGATTTGAATTTAATTTCATGAATAAAGCTTATCTCCTTATTTGTGACCACAGACAAGCTCTTCTGTCTTGCAGAGTAAAAGAGTACTCATCCTGTACTCCAACAAAATGAAGACTGCAGCTTTTTCCCTTTGTGAGCTGTCTAGATTTCAGGAACTGGAAGTGGTGAGATTAAAACATACTATTAGGATTGGTGATCTAATAAAACAGCTGGCAAACTTTCTGTGTCAAATATGCCTTGTGTCCAGCTCACTTGTTTTCTCTGAGACATTTAGGACTTGATGTTCCCAAGAGTGTGCCATCTCTCTCCATATCAGAAAGCCAAATATGCAAAATTGCTACTTGGTATTTTGATTCGATATCACTTTAGAAGTAGGTCTGGTAGTGCTTTTTGTCTTATGAGTATTCACTACTGGGATCTGCCAAAAAAAGAAGATGATGCTGTGAGTTGTAACAATTCAGAAATAGGCTCTGCCTCAGTTCTGCCTAAGCTTGCTCTGCCAAAGCCTTCAATGTCATTTCGACTCCTTGTCTCTTGATGGCGATTACAGTGGACTTCTGGTGAGCTCAGAATAATTAAGCTAAATCTTCAGTTGTCTGAGAGCAACCATCTTATCTTTTCTTCTTCTGAACTCTGTGTGGGTTTAGACCTGAATCCAGTCTTCAACAAGAGACTGGAAAACAGCCATCTCTATGGGTACCAGCAAAATGGCACTCTGTAACTGCAGCTGATGCACCACTAATTGCCAATAGCAACTGGGGGTGTCAAAGCCACTGAGATGCTTGCAGATCTCGGTGCACAGCTGGGTCCAAAGAGGATGGAACATGATTTTAATGCTGTATTCAAAGGAAGGCTCTTATGTAAATCAAGGAATAGGCCTCTGCAACTGCTTAGCATTGTGCATGGTGACCAAGACAATCAGGGCCAGGTTTTGGCCATAAGGAAATACTTCAATTGAGTTACAATCACACAGGGCTCTTTGAACTTGTTTAAAACTTAATCTTTAAAAACAACTAGACATATTCAGGGATGAATAGTACATGGACTGTAAGGAAAGAAGACACATTCTGTGGTTGAAGAGGTCTGAAGCCATGAAACCAGAAGCTGAGATATAGTGGGAGAAAAGCTGTTGCCTGCTTGATGTGACATTGGTATTTCCCTCCATGCTGTTATCAAAAAGTACCCCCACTTGCATGGGCCTTTGTTCTTGCTACTATAGCTGCTAGTTTTCACTGGTCTCAGTGCAGGTGCTTCTGGAAAAGGCAACTAAAGGGCCAGAGTTTTAGACACACTTGCCTTTGTTTCTGACACATTTGCCTTAGTTTGTACACCTTAGTACTAAAAGAGAGGACAATTGATTAGCTTTTCATCTTCAACTTGGGGTCAAACACAATGTCATACAGGTAAGCTTAGCCTGAAAAACATTTTTCTGCTGAGGAAATTGCAGCATCTCTGCAGTTTTGACGCTGTCAATTCCCAAATGCAAAGAACAGAGATTTCAAACCCAGAAACAAAAAACTTCAGCAGCTTTCTCTATTTCTCACCTGCACCTCCCACCATTTTATTGAGTTCCCCCTTAAGTCACAAGTGATGGCACTGAAGACAAAAAGGAAGATCTTGGAGAGAAATTGAATGCCTTATAGACGATGGAGGAAAGCAGAATCCAGCATTTATATAATGAAAATTGAGCAGACTAATTTTGCTCCCTATGACAGATTGTGTGCTGTTTCCACAGAAGAAAATGGAAATTAATACTTAATGAAATACCCTTTCCTGCCACTTGGTCCCTCAAGGGCTGTCAGACTCTGATCACCCATTATCCTTTTTCTGGAAGGCAGCCTACAGCACAAAGGTTCAACAAAAATTTGGGGTTTGGGTTGGTTTTTTTTTCCATTGCATGTATCTGAACTGTTTGGAAAAATAAACAAAACAAAACTGAAACAAACTCACAAAAAATAGAAAATGTGAAAGGGAACTCAGTAGTGTCAGTGCTCCTACTACTTGGTTCTACTGACAAGGACAGAATAAAACTGTAATTGGCTGGAATAGATAAACGATTTGTTCAGACATGACTTCCCTCTGTAAATTGGCAGATGATGCCAAGTTGGGTGGCAGTGCTCATCTACTGGAGGACAGGAAGGGCCTGCAGAGGAATCTGGATGGGCTGGACTGATGGGGCAAGGCCAACGGTAAGAGGTTCAACACGACTAAATGCCAGGTCCTATACTTTGGTCACAACCCCACACAATGCTACAGGCTGGGGAAAGAGTGGGTGACAGCTGCCTGGGGAAAAGCACCTGTTGTTGAAGGCTGGCAGTGGCAGAACATGAGCCAGCAGTGAGCCCATGTGGCTAAGAAGGCCAATGGCATCATGGCCTGTATCAGCAATAGAAATTAGGAAAAAACCCTTATTTTTAAAATTCTCAGCAGGAGGACCTTGTTGCAACTGACAGCCCTTACATTAAAAAAACAACCCAAAGCAAACCAACCAACCAAAGAAGAAAATCCCTAAAGAATTGTTTCTTTTGGGGGAAGGAAGGTGGGGAGAAGAGAGCAAAGAGATACTGGACAGTTGCTTTACCTATTTCCATGTGCAAGGAGGAACTGAAAGATAAGATGGTTTTATTCCAAAGTGCCTGTACAAAAATAAAATGTTAATTCCTTCATTACTAAAAATATTACCACCAGTAGACAGGGCTGATACTGTCTATTTCCATGGAGACCACTGCAGTATTTTAGAGCTCTGCTTTTGTGGGCAGCAGAATATGCTGTTAAAGTAACTAATACTTGAGAAGATAGATATAAATCTTCACTATGTATTTTGGGAACTCATATCACCTTAAGGCAATGAAGCTACAACAGTATAACAATATCTACTGGCCTGCACTAACTACTTCTTTCTGGTGATGTCATCGACACAAATGTCCAGAAATGCTGTGAGTTTTCTGATGGTCTTTACCAGGGTCCTCCCCTTTTCGCAATAAGGACTCGTCCATCTGACACTGCTGTGAAAAGGAACAACCTGATGCTGTCAACTGTGTGCAGGTTTGCTCTATTACTTCCCATGATAGAAAGAGCAGAGTACAGCACTGTGTTAACCTCACACAGACAATAGTCAATACAAAGCAGAAAGAAGGCAGAGGCAAGCCATTTTTCTGGTTTCTTTGTTCATTTCTAGGCTGTGAAATCACTATAGTGAGCAAGTGATGCATGTAATGCCATTGTGCCACTGCCTGGTGGTTCCTACTGAGTCATTCAATTACAAATATAAAATGGATCTACCCCTTACTCCCTTCCCTCCTCCCTTCCTTCCTCCCTTCCTGCCTTCCTCCCTGCCTTCCAGCCTTCCTGCTTTCCTGCCTGCCTGCCTGCCTGCCTGCCTCCCTCCCTCCCTCTTTAGTTCTGTCAGCTAAGGTCCATGTGGGGCTCTTTCCTTAGGGTAGTACCTACAGAGATGGACACAATCTTGTGTAGAGCATAAAAGGACTGAAGACAACTTTAAGCCTTGGAAATGCTTGGTTCACAGGTCTGCCTTTCTTACCAAGAGGGTGAAAGGCTCTGCCTAAGAACCAAGGTTAATGGAGTTCAGGAAGATAAACCCTCCTTGAAGGAATTCGACATTTTGCATGACTGAGCCCTATAAAGTTCATTACTCTTGAAAGCCTCAGCATGAGCTGTGATGCAGTTTGCTTGGCAAGGATGAGTTTAGTCTGTCAGTATCTATTCTTTATTCCTGTGTAAAAACTTGCACAAAAACCATTGGCCCAAATTTGCAACCTGGAAGAGTACGTGGGAAGGAGGCTTCTACTCAGCTGTGGCATCTGATGTAATGTTAGCTTTCAAACACCAAAAAGAGTGTACTGAAGCACAGCAATTGAGTTTTTCACAGATGGATGGATGGATGCATAGTGTAACTTTGGTATGAATGCACCAAGGACATACAGTCTGCTTGCATTTTCCTGTGCCGCTTCATTTTGTGCTACTTTTCCCAGAATCTAAAAGTCTGACTGGTATTAACTCAGTTCCTTCACTGTCGAATGTCTGGTAGTACCAGTGCAGTATTAATAATTTGTGCCTACTTTCTCGCACTAATACCTTGCTTAATCAAAATATTGGCAAGATTTGTACCTATCACAGTAGAACTGGGCACCTCCTGAGCCCAAGCCTGAGACAATTTTAGAAGGTGTATCAAAAAGGCCATGTCTTTTCTTCTAAACTCTAGCTTTATCATCATCTCTAATCACACATGCTGCTAATATAATTAGGAAATTTACAATGTCTTGAGTAAAATCAATGCAAAAAAAGTGGAACTACTATAATTCTCATATTCTTTCCTTGATAATTCTGTCATGTGGGCTTAGAGCTACCTACTTTTTCTGCTCCTTGCGCAGAAGCAGGAATAGCATAAAAAAGTCAGTCCATTCCCCAAAACAACTTCTAAAAGCCAGGAAGCCAGTAACAGAGATGTGTCTTTCAGAGACCAGTAGATATCTTGGCTTGGAAAGAAAATTAAACCAGAAATATTTCCAGTGAAGTTACTACAGTTCCCTGCATCTAACTACTAAATCTTTCTTCACGTGCTTAATGGACCAGCTGGAACCATAAACCGACTTAACTGAATCAGACAAAATCCTTGTGTATATGGACTCTCTAAACCAGTTTCTTATTGAATTGAGATGACTCAAGAAGTGCCTCAGAATTATTGTTTTCACTTTCTAGAAAATGTCTGTTTTAGTAATTTGGAAATAAATTTTAAGAAGTAGTGCAGTTTGTACACAGAACCCCACCACTTCATTCTGCCAGGTCTCGTGTCATGCTCAAACTGGCAACGTCTATTGTTTTGATAGAAGGATGAAGGGAAGGCATAATTTTCCTTACCTTCATCTTTCCCTATGTCTGTGTTTGTTTAACACAGAGGTGTAGACCAGAGGCTTCTTTGGAATTCCATTGCTCCTCCATTACTACTCATAGTCTCATCTCCTTTCCCAGCCTACCTGTACCATGGAAATGTTCTTGGGGCCTCTCAGAGATACTTCCTTCCTCCTGCAAGGTCTGTGCAGCTGACTGTCTTGTTTCAAGAACAGAGCTGTATAACACAGAGCAAGGTTTCTCCATTCCCAAAGTCCTTCACACTTACATCCAGTGATATGACTGACACTTAAAAAGTGCCTGTGGAGGAGGAGGCTTCAGGGCTGGGACATGAACTGTTTCGATTTAATAGTAGGATGGTTTCCTACGAATCCCATTGCACCATGGGTGCCGATGTACTGGTAAGAGGTAAGATGTGATGAGGGAGTTACCTAATGCTTTTGACAGACTTTTTCTGTGCTTTTGTGTCTAAGGCACCAGGAATATTACTGCTATTAATGATGGATGAAGCAGACAAACATGATCTTATTCTAGCAGTAATTTGAATATCAAGTACTGAGCCATTTGTTGAATGGTTGCCAATTACCTGTTTTGCAGTAATCACAGCAGACCTTGAACAGTGTTACAAGCAGAGGTATCAGAGCCTTTGAGCATTCATTTCCTGCTGACATGTGGAGATCTATAATGGATTCATAATATGTTAATTTACTGACAAACATTTAAGTAAACCAGCCACATTAACTGTGGAATTAGTGAAATCAGTGAAATTAATTAATAAAATTAGTGAATTAGTGGAATTAGTGAATTAGTGAAAAAAAAGCAGTTTTGAGCTGTATGCAATTTATAGTCCTGACCAGATGCCGTCTACGATCTATGCTCTGCAAAAAGATCTGTAGGAAGGCACCAGGTAATCTTATAGGCACCTACTGCTAAGAAATCCTCTGTGTGTGTGTGAATTCACACAGATTCTAGGTGAAGATAGTTCACATAAGTGGAGTTTGAACATAGTCTGAGCTGACTGTTTTCAGTGAAATTTGACTGCCCATACCTCACTGGTTTACTGTCTAGCACTAACCCTAATCCTCTGAGATGGCTACTCAATTCAAATCTCACTGGGTCCCTACAAAAAGCTTCTCAATTCTGTGCTGTAAAGGAAGAGAAACATATGAAACAGCAATTTTCTTGGCTGCTCTGTCTCATGAACTAATGATGCTCTGTAGAGCCGGGATAAATTGTTCAGATAAAAGTTAATAATAAACACAAAAAATGAATCTCTTCTATCAGCACTGATAGAAATTTAAGCTCTTCCATATGAGAGAACTAGAGAAAACAGACACTTTCTACAGTGTGTTTCTACAAATGATGAAATGAACCTGATCCTGGCACCGCATTCTAGATTAAGAATGCTGAAATTTCTTTATATGCACCAGCCTCTTGCTTTTGGTATAACAAGACAATGTCAGAGACTGCACTTTTAGGGTGATAGCCTGATTGTCACTACTTTATATTCACAGCTTGCCTGGAAACCACTACAGTGGTGCCTGAAGTACAAACCTGGGCATGGAAGACATGTATAGAGGACAACTCCTGATTTCTTTTGCAAGCTATTGCTATTTTCAAAACACCACTGCAACAATAGGTGTAGCTCAATTCACTCAGTCAATGCCTTAAAAATATTTGCATCAGCTAGAGTTGTGTTCCTTGAAATCTTCACTGAACTAGAACTGCTTGACTTCTTGGCTAGTATCCATGTGGATATGTCAGAGTATGATAGTCCCCACATGAACCTTCACAGTGTAGTCAGAGGCAAAGAACAACTTACACTGCCCAGTTTTTCTAATTACAGCAGTGATTAAATTTTCCATGACACCTACAAATGGTAGAAAGACACCTACAAAGTGCCATGATTGTGGGAAAAAAATCAGGCCTTAATGATGAAGACTTTTGGAGCTCTTACAAAGCAGAACTCACTCTCAAGCACGGCAGATAGGAGATGGCACATGCTGGAAAAAAGAAGTTGCATGAATTAGTGCAAAAATCCAGGCAAAAGACTTCTGTAGGAAAATCCTCTGTGTCATTCAGGTAATTTTATGTTTGTTTAGGGTATGTTTGAGCAATTAAAAAGACTAAACCAAAATTGCCACAGCTAACCAATATTAAGAAAGAAAAAAGCTGTTATGAACTTATTATTAGTATGCTAAAAGGCACATCCCCACTACAATCAGGTATCAAGCCAGGTTTAAAGTTTAAATAACCCTATTTTTCTGCAATCCAGGGAACGGAGCATAAGAAATAGGGTGGTGGTCTTTATCTGAATAGCCAGGACTGAAAAACTGAGATGTTAACTCTGTGGGACATAAGAAGAAATAGGCTCAGTCCTGTTTGAATATGAGGGCTGAGATTTGACTCAGCATCCTCTGTTGATTCTGTAAATTCCTGTTTCTCTGTCAGTTCTACTTATATGCATTTATGACCATTTGCTCTGCTCTGTACCCAGCATAGCCACCATGTATAGAGCTGGTCTCTACTAGTCCTTGCATTTGCAAGGCAACCTGAAGAGCTGCAAGGCAGACCACAAATAACTAGTTAAAGACAAGATTTACAGAAGACCCCAAATAAAATGATTTTTCTTCCACTATAAGACCTGCACAACCATACACTTACTTTTCCTTGAAAAAAGTATGAGTATTACAAAAGTTGCTATTTTCTATGCCTCCATTAGCATTATGTGCCAGAAACAGCAATCTTCCTGTACCTCAGGCTCAGTTTGATATATGTGTACAGCTGGGCTTCCATTACACCTATACATGGGAAGGGTGTAGTTTTCTCACGCCTGACTAAGGGCAAAGACTTTAGTGCTATGCTGTCTGTGTTGTAAAGTTGAGTAAAATTTCTTAATAGGATATGGAGGACAAACTTGGTTATGCATTGGTTTGAGAGTTATAGGCCTGAGCCTCACACCTCCTCTTTGTAAGCGTGGGATGCTAACATTTCTGCTACAAACTCACAAACAGGAGTGTGGACTACACTCAAAGGAAAGCAAAACCTACTTGAGGCAGAATTCTGCAGTACTAGCCCAGTTACAGGAACAGTGTTTCACTTGCAATGGAAAAAGGATTTTCTGCTAGTAAATGCAAACTAACGGCTCTGCAAGGAGGACAGGACAAGAGAATCAGGATCACAGACCCACAGACTCACAAAATCAGAATAAGCTGAGCTAGAAGGCCCCTTCAAGGATCATTGAGTCCAGATCCTTGTTCTGCACAGGATCATCTCCAGGAGTCCCACCATGTGCCTGAGAATACTGTTCAAATGCTGCTTGAACTCTGTAAGGCTGGTGATGTGACCACTTCCCTGTGGAGCCTGCTCCAGTGTCCAGCTACCCATTGGGGGAAGAACCTTTTTCTAATATCCAAGCTAAACCTTTCTGGGTACAGCTTCAGGACATTCCCATGGCTTCTGTCATAGGGAAGAGATCAATGCCTGCCCCTCCTCTTCCCCTCACAAGGAAGTTGTATACTGAAATGTGGTCTCCACTCAGTCTCCTCTTCTTCAGGCTGAACAGGACAAGTGACCTCAGCTCTTCTCACACAGCTTCCGCTTTGGGTCCTTCACTGCCTTCGTTGTCCTTCTTTGGATGTTAAGAGATTAATGTCCTTGTATTGTATAAACCAAGCTGCCCCTACGACTCATGGTGAGGCCGACACAGTGCAGAGCATAGTGGGACAACGCCCTTGACCAGCTGGCGATGCTTTGCTTAATGCAAATGAATTGGGAAATTCACAAGTCTGTCAGGACCGGGGGAAAACCAGTTTTGTTCAGTTTTCTGAGCTAGTGTCCTCAACTTTACTCACTTTATTTTTTTTGCCATATTCTTATTTGTATACCAAGCTGTACTTGGGTTAGGGTTTAAGTGGTTCAGTTATTGCTTGTGTCTTCTTTATGCACTTGTGAGGAACAGTCTGCCTGCCAGAGATACTTACAGACACCCTTACTCCTGCTTTTCCTCAAAAACTGATTGCTGTGCCAGCTGAAGGCCAAAGCACAGCACCATACAGGTTATCACTTGGCATAATAACAGTAGTACAAACCTCGTTTTTCTTGTTGGAGGGTCCAAAGCTGCCTATCAACATAACAGATTCATCTCTGCATGTTTTTTCTGGCTTGGTCATGATGTCATGTTGGTAGAGCTGGAGCATAATCCTGCTGTCTTCTGGGGCTGCACCTCCACAGATTTGCTGTGCGCCTGATTAATCCAGTGTCATTGGGTTGTGTCTTGGATGCACTCAACAAATCTGTGTCCCTACCTGGTTAGCAGCTAATAAATGTCCCTCAGTATCCTGCCTTTTCCTGATCTGCACCATTTCTTCAGAGCTGTCTCTTTTCTGCCAAACCTGGCACATGCTGATTGGCTAAGTGGGAGCAAAGGAAAACAAACAGTCACTCAATTTTGTCTTCACTACCCTGCCTCCTTCAGTGCCAGAGAGGAGATAAACTGACTCTCAATCCCCTAAGCATGGTCTAAACACTTCACAGTGTCTAATGGATTTTAGCACCTCCAAGAAGGCAGCCTTTAAACAAAATGTCTATACAATAACTAACTTAATTTTGCATTTAGTAGTGGGGATAGTGAAAAATGTCTAAACTGGAGAGGAAGGAAATGACCTCTTTGAGATACAGTTTGCATTTCTTCTTGCCAGGAGCACTACAAATGACACATTCCATGGATTTATTTTCCATGCTCCTGAGCAAAGTGTTAGAAGGTCAGAATTGCAAGCTACATGGAAAATGCACTTGCAGCTCTTCACTCTTTTTGTCCTGAGGGTTGTTCTAGCTTGCTGAGAGTATTTTTTTTCTTATGAACACAAACTGGCAAAATGAGGTATTCTATTTGGCTAATCATTTGTTAAGAATGACAGTGACAGGAGCACTGAAAGACCACCACCAAGGAATTCTTGCTGCCTGGAGAGGATGTCAGTCCTCTGTTCTAGCTCTTGAGCTCATAAAATTCCACCTGGTAGTTTTTCTCTCTGATCTGGCCTTGAGCATGCGCAGTTTCTCATGAACTGACTACTGCAGTAGTAGGATACAGGTGAAGAGATTTTTTAAAAACAATTTTGGATACCCTGAGTAATGCAGCTAGGGGAGTTGAAAGGAGGGCATGGGAAAATGGAAAAGTTCCTGGATTAGGCTGGTCAATCTATTGTAAAACAGCTTGTTTAAAGGTTATTGTATGAAGGAATGCTTGTAAGTCATCAGGTTCTCTGCTGAAAGTACTTTCTAAAAACACAACAAGACTAACCCCATTGCTACTGACAGTGCATGCACACTGTGTTTCCTTGTTTGTTGTCTCTATAAACCCAATGACAGGGTATTTTGGCTACCGTATTTACAAGTCAAGTCCATACCTTTGATTTTTGTGGGAAAAAAATGTTTCTGAGCAAGTTCAGTCTTGTAAAACAAAACAACTTCCCACTGCTCGATTTGGGGATGGTGGACTGTGTTACTTCCAGTTGATAAGAAAAACCCAACATGGTCCTGCTAACATCAGGAAAATCTTGGTATTAGCCACATAATGGTGTTCAGGTCTTTGCCTCCTGTTTAGATGAGCAATTCTGTAACACTTATAACAAAATGAGAAACTAAAAACTTAATTGCTGAACATCTAGCTTGAACATCTAGCTATGATTCTAAAATTAGAAAAAAATAATTCAAATGTGACAGCCTTGGAAGAAACATTTTCCACCTTGAGAATCATTTAAGTGAATTTAGTGATTAAAGGAAAATAGACATGCAGGGAAAGGTGCAACTTGTCTAAAACATAATAGCAAACCCATTGCAGATTTGGGAGCAAAACTTTGCTCTTGACTTGCAGCCCATACATTATCTCTTGCAGTCTGTGTTTTTCTGAAAATCTTCTTGAGTAGAAAATATACCTTTTTGGTGACTGGAGGCAACCTGAAGATATTCTAAAGTAGTAAGCAAATGACTTGATGTTACTAATGATAGCATCAATAGCTAATAACAAAGGAATCCAGTCAGGTGCTGGGTAAACATGAAGTTCCTTGTGTTGGGTTGGTATTTTCAAAAATTATCTGGAGGCTGCTTTAAGGAGCAGAATGGAAGAACTCAGGAGAAGTTAGCTTTTAATTGTTTTTTAAATTTAATTTTAAAAGCTTTTAATTTTTTTTCTCAATAAGTTATCTTTGCATATCAATTTTATGAAATGCAAGGTTTCCTGCATTCCTTGAAACATACTGCTAGATATACTGATATTCTCTTAGATACTTTGCAGTAGCAATGGTTAAAAAAAATCAATAGTGGAAACCACAAATGCTCGGGGGACTTGCTTTTTAATTTAATTCTCTCTCAGTATTTTAGAAGCTTAACTTTCTGTTTCCTGAAACTCAATTTGACAATAAAAAGCCTGAATACAGAAGTATACGGCATTACTATATACTTAGACCCATAGCTGAATGTTATAGTAAGCACTAGAAGAAGCTGGTTTCCTGTGTACGGAGCCACAAAACTTCTGTCATTTTTAGCAGAAGTCATTCCTTCAGTGTGTCATCCAGCTTGTGAATAGGAGATATTTTCAATACTTTTTTCTTTGAACTTTTGAAATTATTCAGTCTTCCAGATTGCCAGTTTAATCACAGGTCTTCATATCCACATGTCCCAGTTTTGCTAGGGAGCTTTGAATTATTTACACAATAAGATTGTGTGCACTGGGAATAAAATATTAGAAGGAGACAAATCTGAAATATAAATGAAAAGGCATCTGGTTGGTAGGCATGAGGACTTACTCTCGTGATCCAGAGGCTAAGAGTAAACAAGAAAAAGAAATGAGATTGTTAAGATAAAGTCCTCCTAGTCACCCAGATCTTTGGCTGCAGTACAGCAGTAGTGAGCACATGATACCCACGTGTTGGCCATGGGTATGCATGTGTGCATTTGAGTGTTTGTGCACATTCATCAAGAAGGGAAGGATCTTTTCCAGGTGGGGCTGCATGCTTGCCCTCACAGGAGGAAGCTGCCCCTCACAAAGCACTGGCCAGGAGAAGCCTCTGTCTCTGCTATTATCACAGAATCAGAACCAGAAATTCTCCTGAACCTCCGTGTCATTCAGCCCTGTGGCACAATACGGTCCTCAGGGAGCTGTCAGAGTGCAGCAACTTGAAAGGAGGAAAGACGTCTGTCTCTCCTTTATCCAGTACAATCCTTTCTATCCAAAGGGAAAGTAGCTTCTAGTTCCAGTCCCACTAAAATTTAGGCAAGGACTTACAGGGTTTAGGTTCAAGCAGCATTTCCTTTACTGTCCTCTGGAGCTGAGCAACATCCCTCTGTGTTGGTTAAAGTGTCTTGTGCTACTGGATAATGTTTCAGGCCTATAAGTTTGAGTAATTACCTTGGAAAGCATAATTGCAAGTATGCAGTGACATCTTCAGTGACTACGATAGGAGAGTACTTGGTGAATATCAGCGTGAACATTTGTTGCAGCTGATACAGTATTAGCATCATTGTTATAGTAAAAACTATTTTGACATTTCATTGAAAAATATGGGCATATGTCAGCACTATAACCACCTGTAAACCAGTAAAATAAAAACATCTGTGCTTCTATTTAAAACCATGTCTTCATAAGAATATGTGACAGCTTTAGAATATTTGATGCAGACACATATGGTGATAATACTTCTATATATAGAATTACATTGGTTAAATAAAGTAGTTTATTGAAATATGACTTTTCCAATAATTCTAGGTGTAGTCTGAGGCTCCGAGGCCTGACGTTTCTGAGTTTCTAGACTTGATTTCTTTGTGATGTTTTTGGTTTAGTCAGACCTGGTTCTCACAGGCTTGACAAACATTGCAAGTGTTGTTGTAACAAGGGTAATGTTTTGGATTCCTGTCTGTGGGACGGATGTTCTCTGTGTCTTTCGGTTTGGGCCAATGGGATGAGGAGTTCTGGCACTCTTCTGACCAATGAGAGTGGCCTGTTCTAGAAGATATATAAAGGGGGTCAGTTTTTGAATAAAGGATTGGAGGCAGATGATTTTTCCTAAATGAGGTTCATGTCGTTTGCTACTTGCCGCAGAAACCTCTAAGGCTTCAGGTACCAGAGGGACTTGATGGAGGCAATTTAAGGCTGTTCTGTGTCTTTGTCTGAGCTCTGTCTTCTTCTTACAGTCAGTGTACAAAATGCCTGTTGCTCATGCCAGTGTAGTATCTTAATGCTTAGAGTTTTTATGGAAAAGAGTTGTAATTAATTTCTCAAATTCAGTCAGGGAAAACTATCCAAGAATATTTTTGTCTAAAAGCTGATTCCTGAATGGGTTGGTTGCTTTTAAGTACTTACAGATTGCCACAGGTGCAGGAGAGGCAAGGCTGAAAGTATCAAAGACGGTGAAATACACTGGAATGCACACTGAAGAAGTGTTGTCTCCTCCCCATATGAGGAGAGTCCCTGGACTTTTCTGGAGAACCACAGTACTGGCAGACCAATAATTATTATTCTTTTTGGAGTTGTTGCCTGTTTTGTGGGGCTTCAATGTTAGACTTATAGCAGGAGTAATGTGATACAGTGCAGTCACAAGAAGATAGCACACCTGAGTGAAATGCAGAAATATTCCTTCCTACATAATAAGGCAGCTTGTTGGGGCATATTTAGGTTCTTCAATGAAGAGCAAGGGGAATTTTCTTCTGAAAAATGAGTTGTGCCAAAGGAGACTTCACAGCAGAAGTTTTTACATAGCACAGAAAAGCAGCTTACTTCTGAAAGTAGTAAGAATTGTGCATTGCACTGATCTAGCTGTAGGTTTCTGGAAGAGCTGCATAGAGTGAGAACTTTTCTTTTTTTCCAGGGACAGCTTCCTTGCTGTTCCCTCTTCCCAAGGATTTTGGAAAAGATGTGATAGTAGTCTTTATAAGCAAGCAGAGCTGAGGATCCCCTGAGTTCTCTGGTACCTTTGTAGGTTCTTCAAAGAGTCTAGGGGGTCACAGACTCATTTGTTAGAGGTTCAGCTGTGTGAGAAGAGGGTAAAGAGTTAGGGGGACTAAGGCAGGAAATACAGTTGACTGCAGGGACATGGCCTGTATAGGGAAATACAGAATATTTCCTGCAAATCTGTTCTTAGCATAACATATGAAGTTGCAAAAACTGGCTAGTTGTGAAATTGCTAAAGAATAGATCCCATACAGTGACAACTTTTAAAAAACCCACAATTTTAGCAATTTGTTGCACTAAGTTTTATAGAGCACCCATTTTTCATTAGGAAAACAAATTGCTCTGACCAGAGAATTTCTTTGGTGTAGTTTTTGGAATGTTTAAATTCAACCACTTCTGTGCTGACAAAGAAGGATTCCTGTCTCAGGAATCACTGTCAAAGCAGCAGTGAGCCATTTATCATGCTGCATTTCTAACATTAAAAAACCCCACTTGTCTAAATTAATGAGGACTGTTTTCTGTAAAAGCTTCAGAGCAGAGCAGGAGGTGTCCTACAAAGTTATAACACTGGCTTCTCAAGGAGAGACAATGTTTTTGTTTCAATGAAAATATTTTATGAGCCCTGTACTAAATTCACTAATTTTTATTTCATCCAACAACCAGAATGATGCACTAAGATGAATAAGGAAAATCATCATGTTGGCTGCTTACACTCTGGCTTCTGACAGTTCCTAGTTAGATAATCCTTTAATTATTTGTGAAGGAAGGCCTCTCTTGAGTTCTCCATTGGACTGAAAAGAATTGCTTCTTCTCATCATCCATGAGCAATCTGGATAGGGTTCCTGGCACACAGAAAGGTTCCTGGCACACAGAAAGGTTTCTGCATTACTTTGGTTTGTGCATATATATAAATGAGCCAGTTTCATGTGGCTTCGTATAATCAGAGATTAAGGACAAGGTCTGAGGGCAGCAGAGGTGTGCTACTTGCTCCACAGAACTCCTGGAAATGTTGCTTCCTTCAATTTTTCAAACCTAGTTAAGGTTCAGTAATCTTTTATTGCATGTTGTTGCACAAGCGCTGTGTGTCTTTTACCAAGCTGATTCTTAGAACAAAAGTGAAGAATCCATTCTGAAGAAATACCTATCTGGTTTGGGTCAAATTGTTCCAGTGTTCCCCAAAATCAGCAATCACATCTGAGCTTTCAGATATATGAGGACTCCTCAGCCCTCCTTAAATCAGTTCAGTGTGGGTGTTTAGTATTCTTTTGTGTCAGCTAGCAGTGACATCATGATTTTGATATTCATTTCTGTCCAAATAGTTTGAAGAAGAGAAGCAGAAGGAAGATAAAATTATGGGATTAACTAACGTTTCTTACACTCCTCACTCAGAGTATGTTATTTAGGTGACCCTAAGCATAGTCACTCATTAACTCAGGTAGGCTTATTCTTCCACATTTGATTGAGAATATAGATGTCTTCCCAAAACAGCTACATGCAGTGAAGTGACATTTTAATAATAAATTGCCCTGAAACTTTCTTGACTAAAGGGCAGAATTTGCAGTAAATTGCACAGTGGGCAAGTAATTGGCCGGCTATTCTCTGCTTAGGTATTAAATCATGACAGTTACATTGAGCCATGGAAATAGAAAAGATACAAGCTGTACCTAGTTTAAGGCACTCAGAGCCTAGAGCTTAGCAGAGAAGGTGTCATTCTGTTTCATTATTTTCAGCAGAGTAGTTGTGTAGTGCGGGGTTTGGGTTCCTTTCCATGAACACATCAGGAGGGCTGTACATGGTATCTGGAAAACTTTTCACTCTTTTCCAAACGAAAGTGATACCTTAATACATCAACTATGTTTCAACCAAAAAAAAAAAAAAGTATAAATCGATCATGAATAACTCTTCAAAATGCCTTTGTGAGGGTGGTAAGCTACTGATGCTCTATTAACAAAGAAACCTGCTTGCCAAGAACACATAGGAGAGCAAATGCTGCCAGTTCAGTACTGCAAAGCTAAGGTCGCACTCCATCAAGACTTCCTTCAGCCTTTCAAGCTGTGTCTTCTGTCACCACTGGCCTTTGTCTGAAATCTGTGTGGTCTGCACCTATATTTTGTTTGCTTTCTGTTTCATGAGAGGATATGGAAGGTCAGGCTGATGCTATCAGAACATGAGCTATGTAAACAAGATAAAGAAAGTGAACAAACCAAATGAGTGCAGTACATCCCCTGAAGCTTTTGTCTTGGCCTAGTATTTTTTCTGAGCAGGAATGTACAGAACCATGAGGAAAGGAAGACTGTGGGCCTAGTTTTGTGTTCATTTCACCCATATTAGCATCTATAAATTAAATTATGGCAGAAGCTGGAATGTAATTTTTTATATGTGAAGATAATTATTTGTTAACATTGAAAATGGCTAACATGGAAGTTACTGAAAATTGTACTCGTATGGCAAATATTCACAGGATGTGGTTGGATATCATAGTGACTCAGCATCGCTTAATGTATGCATGTATGCACTGACATACGCAAATAAAATGCTGCTTAAGTTGGGTCTTATATTTGACTTCAAGTATTGCCTAATATAAGCAAGACAACTATTCAGCTTCAGTCTGAACCTGGATGGAGAGTTCTCTCAGCATTTGAATGCTCATCCCTTTGAGGTTTCCTTTACTAGTCAGCCCTCAGCTCACAGAAACCTATCCCAATATATAAAACCCTTGTTTTATGTCATCTTTATCATTATTTCTGTGCACCTTAGAGTTGTGAATACCTTTCAAACTAGATTTAAACTGCTCGTGATAAGAATCTGGGCCTTGCATCCTTCACTGTTATTACACATTGAGTTGCATGCCCAGAGACTGCTTTGGGTCTGCTCCCTTTGTTACAGGGCAGGGTATGATTTGCAAAATATTAAGCTCTGGAAACTGACCTTTTAACTCACTGGCACCAAGAAAGAATTTAATCTATAAGGCAGCCTGTACTCAACACATCCAGAGACAGATGCAACTAGCCTACTCTGTAGTGATTTCTCTAGAAAGACTGAGGCACTTTTAAGCTCAAAAGTGAAATTTTGCCTGAGTGACAAGAAAACTAAACTAAAAGATAAGAAGCTTAAAGCTACTGTGAGAGAGAAAACTGAAACTAACAGACTGGATACAATTGTCCCTTCTTCAGGACTGGCCAGGCAAACCTTTTATTCCATTCATCTGTGCATAGCAGAAGTATGTTGGTCACTAAAAACTATTCTGCTGCTTCTGAATCTTCCTGGTTGATTCCCAAAATTGCACAGTTCAAGTGAAGGCTCAGATTTTGTGGTGATAAAATCACAGCTACATATACGCCTGTATGTACGATTCTTAATAAAGTGTTTAAGACAAAAACATATCTCAAAGGAGAAGAATCCTATAGACTTAAGTATGATCACTGTATCTGACATGGTCCCAGAGGATCCAAGCCCATCAGTCACATGAAAATGAAGTGATTGAAGTGATTTAGAGTTGTGAATGCAATGCAGTTTACCCAGACTGGTGTCAGAACTTGCTTATCTGTCCTAGTCTGAATTGTAACCTCCATCTCTTTTTTAGGGTGTATTGCTTTCTGATTTTTTCCCTCTTCTCCACATTGCTGTGGCATATTCCAGATGACAGGGGAAAAAAACCCTTGGATAAGCACTGGGGACTCTAGAAAGAATGAACTATAAAATTCATTGCTCAAAGGCTTTGAGGAGGTGTTGAGCAGCTCCAAATCTGGTGTTTCAGGCTATTTCTGGTGATGAGGCAATGCTAGCTGGTATACAGGCTAGGTCAGTTCTCCCAGACATGAGGAAAAATTAACAAAATGATGACTGTGGGGGAGGTTGTAAAGAAACAAAAAGACATCAAAATGCTCTAGTAGAATAGATTCTTGTTCCACTCCAAGACTTGCTTGTTTTGTTTTCAAGAAGCCCATGCAAAGTGACTCCTGCACCCAGAAATTAGTCACTGAAAATTCCTGAGGACAGCAATTTGAAAGACTGCAATGGGCAAAGTGTACATTGGGCAAAATGAGGTAGAAAAGGGACAAAATTTCAGGTGAGCTCAGGGACCAGTAACCTTGACCCCACAACAAAACTCACCTGCCCTCACACTCTTAAAGGAAGACTGTGTTTTAACGATTAGACTATGTCCAGTGTTGAGTGGGTCTAAAATACCTGCTTAATGTGATAATCTTGGTGGATTGCATGAGAAGAAGTAAGCAGTTAACCGGTGTCAACTTTTCCTCCCATGGAATTCTTTGAGTTCAGTGGGACTACTCATTTGCTGCCATTCTGAAGTTCAGCTTCTGCTTGGAGTTCCAAATGCTCATTGTCTGGGGAAAAGGCCAGAGCTCATGGTTTGGGGTTCTGCACAGCCCCTACTATCTGGAGCAGAGAACAAAGCCTGTACATAATCAGAAAGACTGTAGTGACCTTCAGACTGAGTTGAGGCCATTCTCTCCAAAGATTGAATTTCAGAGAGAAAATCATTCCTTTAAAGCAGGAAGTGTAGGATGGCTTCAAGAATTCAGTAAGGGTAGACTGGAAACAGCCTCTGATCTTCCAAACATTGTCTGAATTTCAATTCTTTGCATTGCATACTCTGTTGGAAATTGATGAGCTACCACTTATATCAGGTGAGCGCTTGCTTAATCACTGAAAATCTGAACTAAACATGTTTACAAATCCAATTAGCCTGTCTTAGCTTCTTGCCTATTAGCAGGGAAATTCAACACTTTTTGGTGCTGATTTGCAAGCAGTTGTAGCTGTCACATTAGGATTAAATCCGCTGCACTCATTAACCATATTTGAGAACCACGTGCATTTGACATAACTAGAATTTTAATTTCCAAGTCATCCAGAGCAATGTATGCTATCCTCAAGTCAAAGGATGGCACCATGGTGACTTTGAGTTGTCTCTAATTCCTGATAGTTCTTGGTCCTGTGGTGAACAGACAATCTAATTACTTGTTGCAGGTATGTAGCCTCATTCAAATGTGGTTAACGGGTTTGCTAAGGTAACTTCTAGGGAGCTAATTTAAACAAATGGAAATTAATAACACTATTTCAGTGTGATAATATTAGTGATAATTCGTAGGTTAAAAGAAGGAAAATCAGTTTACAATGTCCAAAGGGTCTACACACATCTCTTTAAGTGGTACCAAGTAGCTAGGAAGAATACTGGAAGGTGATAAACCAATTTGTCACTCCGTGTGAGGCCTCCAACACATCAGAGAGCTCTGGTATGAGAGCAGAGATCCTGCTGCTCCATCAGACAAGGCATCACAAACAGAAGTTTGTAAGAACTTATGCAAGTGAAGATACACTATGGTAGAAGAGAACAACTGTTCCTGTGGGTGACTTAAGACCAAGATCTACAAGGCTAATGAATTTTCCAACATGCCCCAAATGTAAAAAAGCATGGAACAGCTATCTGGCAAAAAATGTTTGCTCTCTGGCAGAAAGCCAGACTTACATGCATGAAGGGAGCTTTCTATCATAAAATGAGCTCCTTTGCAAGGAAAAACTTTGTTCCCAGCTCTAGAAATTCACTTAATAGATATGGAGCACAGGGGAATATGGTATCGGTTCCAAAGCTGTGCATAAGATCATGGGCCAGTTGGAAGGGAGTAGCATGGTGGCCATGTTCTTACTGAATATTTCTCATACCAGAGACAGAAAATGTTTTTATCCCTGCCTGAAGCCACTTTTTCAGATGAACAATAACCTGTAGTCTTCCTTTCATCTTTCAGTTTTTCACTATGAAAACCATAGTTCACTCAGATCTACTGTGAACAGTATTTGTTTCGGTTCTTCTTCCTGATTTCGCATTTTATGAAGAGCTAGGATAAAGAATTAGCATGCATCTCCTATATAGCCTGCTAAAGTAGTAGCCTTTTGGGGCAGAGACTCTGTACAGACCTGCATTAGTCATACAACCTGCTTCCTCTTATGCAGACAGCATACTTTCTCCTTGGAATGGCTGCTTCACAATTACACTGGTGTAACACTTGATTTTCTTCGAAATAAAGACACTGGAAGTAAGATAGCTGAAAAGAACTGCATGCCTCTTTTCTGCAGGACCATCAGGTGTTGGAAATCTTGGCTTCCGTTCCAATGGGCTTCATCTGTTACTTTTTGAAGCAAACGTATGTGAACGTCAGTGATAGACTGCGAGGTAGGTGGAGGCATTGATTAGTCCTTTGAAACACATAATTTCAGGGCCAGAGGTTCTGGGTTCATTCCCATGTGCATGGGGTACTTGAGTCACATTCTTTCAACAAGCATAAAATTTATTATCTCAAATGTTGTGTAAAAGTACATTGAGATGCTGTTTTTTCTCTGTTTTACTTCACTCCAGAGAACTATTCTTCCCAGTTGCTCTGCACACTGCCTCCTCCACATCTAGGGTATGTCTTCCCACATCTGTTCTTGTCATGGTGAAAGGGGTGCAGTGACCATTGGGCAGGTTGCCCAGCAAGTGAAACCGTATTCCTAGCTCAGGACATATGATGTTATCAAGGGCTGTTCATTCAGTTGTGTCATTCCATGTGGAGCAGAGTCAACAGATGCCAAGCTGGGCCAAAGCTGGAAAGCAGACATTAAGACCTGGCTCCCTGGTAATAATCTTTTCCATGAACTGCTGCTACACAGAAGTCCAGTGCTTAGCAGGTTCAGATGATTAAACCTCATGGCTATGCAAAGTCTCATAAGGACAGCTTTATGTTTCTGAGAACTGCAAATGCCATAAAACAAGGAGTTTTGTTTTAAAGGTGGGAGAATATGCCTCAATCCAGTAAATCTACAAATGTTGGATTTACTTGGGTTTAATATTTAGGATGATAAACCAGTGCTGGCTGTACAGATGCCACCACTTCTACAGCTCTTATGCCTACACAGCTCAGTAGCTGGTCTCATCATACAGCTGTCAGAGTAGCTCCTGGTTTGAGTGAAACCTATCTTCAATCATGTGGCTTGCTGTTACAATAATCTATTGTACAGGAGCAGAAATAAATTTGATGAAGCAGAACAGCAACTAGCTGAACAAAAAACCTCCCAGTAGAACTGAATATCATGTCTGAATCTTAATATCATGACCTTTTTAATAAGGCCAGGGGCATTAAATTAGTCTGGTGTCTCAATACCTGCCACTGACTGATCATAATGTCCTGACCTCACCTAATTCTGCTCTGAAAACAGTACTAAGCTGCAAGGGTTAACAGTGTGGCAGCTTCACATACCACCAGGACCTACTCAGGCAGGACTCTTGCTCTCTCTTGAAGTCCAGAATGTTTACTCTATTCCTCTCATTTGTTAACCTCATGCAGCTGAGTTCCCTCAGGCTGGGGCTTTTTTTCAGAATCCAGATGCGTGTATTGGAAGGGATCTGAGTAAACACTTGCAGGTAATGCTGAGCTTTAAGTTCTCTTTTCAGCCCAGGAAGAGAGCAGTTTTCAGGAATTATCCCACTTCTTCAGATAACGATGCTTGGATGTCTGCATTGCTACATGCTTGCTTTGAGTTGTTTGTAGTGGCTGTTAAGACTTACCCATGATTATGAGCGAGCAGAAGAGGCAAGCAGAAAGGACTAACTGACACCTGGGAGCAGTTTACTAGTCTAAGTCAGAATGCAAATCAGAAACAAACGATTGCTGCAGTCAAAATGGGAAGTTTCAGCTTTATTATACTATCCTTGGATCCTTTCCTACCCTGTCCAATACAAAGCAAAGTCCTAGTGAACACCCTTACTGTGTTCCTTTTGGATGAGTTTTTTCTAGAAGTGTGAGAGTATGACCTTGTCTATTATTATTCTGAAAAGTATTGAGAACAATATGCCTGCTACTCTTGCACCTCATCTCTGTGCAGTAATAGGGTATTTAGTTTTATAGTTCTGTGATTACTTCTCTCAGACAAGGTGACCCTGGAATCTCCAGCAAATAGTGTGTAGAAATTTATAACGATGCATGGAGTTCCCTTTTGAGATATAGCCCCACCGTGCTAAGCCATTCTGGTGCCAAGAAGCCTAGACACAGTAAAGTTGTAGACTCAAGGTCAAACTTCTAATGGTGGCTGAGATAGAAACAAAATTTTGGGTCTTCAGCATGCTGGCTTTCACCCAGTCTTGCTTAATTTTACAGCTTCACAGAGAAAAGTGTTAAATCTCTACTGCTTAAAAAGACCACTCTGGCTTAAGGTTTTGCATGGTTTTAATACTGGCCTCATATGGATGCCCAAGGGAAGAAAAAAACCCACAAAAATAGTATTTTGTACTATTCTAATAAAAGCAAAGCAAACAAGGCTCGAGCTGTTCTTTATAGTAGTCCAGACGCATGTGAATGCTTTTGAGCAAAATATTTGAAATTTTTTTCAGCAGCATCAGAGGCACAGGCAAGGAGCTTCATGCTTGTACACTGAACTTTTTTAGGTAATATGCCAGTTTGGGAGCAGAGAGGAAGACATTAAAACATAGCTTAAAAATTCAGCTAAAATGTAACAAAGGATTGCTCTGTGCCCAAGACAGCTCAAAATCCATATTTGTTCTTGGCATCAAAACACTTCTGACACAAAGGCAAAGAGTTGGAAAATCTCCTGTCTTGCTGGAGCCATCTTTGGAGTTTTTGCTGCTCATTTTCCAGACTTCTTTGAAAGAAACATGAGAAACATGACTGAAAAATTCCATACTCCAAGAAAAGGATCGACATGAGCATATAAAAAGTCCTGCCAGATCAAGAGGATCTTTATACACTTTAAAGTGTGTGCAGAAGTCCCAGTTCACATGATGTGATGGTAACTGCTATGTTTTATTGGATATGAGGGACTAGACAGTGCTAGTGACATCTCATACTTTGATTTGAGCCCTTCCTAGATCAGATTTCTGTTATAATATCAAAAGATTTTAACAATTGCAATGAGCACACAATTTGCAACAGGAAAATACAAAATGTAGTTATTTTTCTTCATCCTTATTGCAGAACTACTAACAAATAGAAAAGAACAACAGAGTTTTAATAATATTCTACAGGCCAAATTACTAGTTTGAATATAAAGGGGGTTGTGAATGGTCAGCATGGATTCACCAAGTCATCTTTACTGACCTGATAATCCTCCACAACGAGTTCACTGACTTGGTTGACAAGTGAAGAGCAGTTAACGTTTTCTACCTTGACTTCAGTAAGTTTTTCAATACTGGCTCCCATAACACCATTACAGAGAAGCTCATAAATTATGGTCTGGATGAGCCAACCTCCTCGAGTCTGAGACTGAAAACTGAGAGGTCAGTGATCAGCCACACAGGGTCTAGTTGGAGAACAATATGTTTCATCCCAGAGGTCAGTACTGGGACCAGTCCTGTCCATTTCCACACATGCATGTTGGGGCAGAACGTGCCCTCAGCAAGTTTAGTGATGGTACAAAAATTGTGAGGAGAGCTGACACAGCAGAGGCGTGCTGTGTCTCCCAGAGGATCCCTGATGTGTTTAAGAAATGGGCTGATAGGAAGCCCATAAATTCAAAACAGCAAGGACAAAGTTCTGCACCTGGAAGGAAGAACCCCAGGAACCAGCACATCATGAGGTCCACACAGGATAAGGAGTAAACCTTAGCATAAAAGGATCTGGGGGTTGTCACTGAAAAATGGAAAATAAACTCTCCAACAAATTTGTTAGGTTAGAAAGCAAACATTACTTTATTTGCACTGCTGGATGAATAGAAAATCTTCCTCAAAGTACGCATGTTAAGGAACCTATCAGACCAGGTTATATCCTGAAACTAATTCATTACATTTTTTAAACCATGCATATATGCTAATTATTTCCACAGACTTATTTAAATATAGTTGCATATCTTCTGATGAATCTTTTCTCCTTGACACCTTCTCAAATATGTCATCAAATCAAAATGTACTTCTCTTACCATTCTGTGCTCTGACACACAATCCTTGTTCTCAAAGCTAAGATATCAGCTAGTACATGTTAATCACTAATACAAGTAAATAAGGAAACATTAAAATAACTTACTAGTCACAGGAGTAGGGAGTTAACACAAGGCCATAGTAATCTCTGGTATTTGTACTAGGCACCATAGGGGACAAAACTAAACATTAACCATGGATACGGGGATCACATACTATAGTGCTAAAGTTAAAAGAATCTTCCAACATCTTCCCTGCTGTTGTATGGACTTGTTTCAGAAATATAACCCTTTTGGTAATGGTTGTGGTGGACTCCAAGTTCACCATGAGCCAGCCATGTCCCCTTGCAGCAAGGGAGGTTAATGAGTTGGCTGTGAACTTTTCTTGCCTGGAGGAATTTTAACGACATCTGGACACAGCCTTGGTTTGCTTCTTTTAGGCAGTCCTGCCTGAAAAGGGAGGTTGGACTGGGTGACCTCCAGAGATCTCTTTCAATTTCAACCATTCTATGATTCATTATATACAGTTGTGTTTTGTCTTATCATGTTAAAAATCTTATGAGAGCAGCTTATGGATGTTGTGATAGGTTTTGGAGTAATGTAATCTTGCTTGTATTTTACTGACATTGCAGAATCCTCTGAATTAACTTATGATGTAAAGGATATATATACATTTTTATTTTCCAGTGTAATCTTTAGACAAAATGTAAAACTGGGATGTTTCCCATCAATTGTTGATTAGCAAAAGTATAGCTGATAAAATACTTCCTAATATCAAGTATAGACATCTAAACGTAATTCTTTTTTTGCCTCGTTGAAATGAAAAATGTTGTTTTATTCTTGTTAATAAAGCAAAATATATTCTTGTTAATTCTTGTTCAGTTTCAGACAATTCAAGTGACTCAAGCAACTTGTCCTCTTTGCTATTTTAAGTCTAAGAATAGCTGTGTTCACGCAACAGTGAAACAATGACTCATGTCTGAAGCAAGCAAGCAAGTAAGCAAGGGTGTAATTCTTAAGTCCTCTTTTACCACTCAAGGAGAGGGTAGTGTAGAGGGACAGAATCACAATGTGAAGGAAAATTGGATTTTTATCAGTCAAAGCTGGAGGAGTAAAATGAAGCAATTTTTTAGCAGTTCATGTGATATGTGAATAAAGAGAGAATTTTCAAAGTTTAAATATAGTTCAAGGGAACTGAACGCATTCTTCCACCAGGTAAGTCAAAGCTGTGTTTTTGAAAGACTTTACAAAATGAGCCACTGTGCAAAAGGTGGAAGGCGTCGGTGTTTTTCACTCAATTCCAAAGCACAACAGTCATTAACATGAAGTAACTTCAGAAAATACCCCAAGCAGACATCCTTCTTATTATGCAAACATAATGCACCTAGTGAGAGCTTGGCTCCAATGAAATTCATTCAGAGCAGAGAAGCTTGGAGGACAAGCACGCAGATCTGTAACAAGAGAAAAACATTTGCTTTCTGTCTGTATTCAACAAGCAGCTGCAGATTCCCTTTGGCATATAAAAAATGCTCCATTTATACATGCCAACAATACTAGCAAATTCTGGAGCTTGCTGGAGCATTCTTGCAATATGAAAACAAACTTGTTTTTTTTCAGTGACAGAAGAAAGATGTGAAAATGGGGACTTTCACTGACTCATCATAATCATGGTTGTTATTACAAAACTAAATTATTCTTCTAAACTACTATTTCCACACAAACAACTCATTTGCAATTGTGAAGGCAAGTGTCTTAGCGGAAATAGACCTCTCTGTTAGTAGAAAAGTTGCCTTCTTCCTTTACTGTAGGTTTTATTTTAAGAAAATGGATATGGATACATTCTTATACCTCTTCATGTAATTTTAAAAGAATTACCATTATATAATATATATAAAATATATATTACTTTTCCTCATACATGCTTTTCAAATGTAGCTTGTATTTTATAGTAGTACCAAAGCTGTAATCAAGGTCCTGTTCTGCTGCCTTCACATATTTTTTTAATACATTGAAATATTTCTGTTTGGAATGGGTAACATTTTTGATCATATCTCCTCAAATATATTACATCAGATTTCCATATCCTTAATACTTCCAGCAAATGAAAATTTTCTTATGTATAGATGCATCCAGAATAGATGCCATATGTACCACAGGCCTCCAGTCAGGGTCTGGAGCTGCTCTCTACTCCCAGTGACACCTTTTGCTTGTTTTTAATTCTACTCTTCAACTGTCTAATCCACTTTTGTACTCTTTTGTGAACAGATGCAGTCCCTTATGTTTGTCTTTAAATGCTTGGAAGAAATGACTGCTTTGGCAACAACACTTCATTGCAGGTAGGGATATCCCTAAATTTTTTCTACTTAGGAAAGTGTTCAAAGAACTTCATGTTTTCAGTGGTGGCTTTCTGACCTTGTGGATACAGGCTGGGGCTGTGCTGCAGAACCCTCTCTGTGAGCCGATACTGATTCCTTTTTTTCCCAGAGGGAAACTCAGCTGTGCCTGGGGAAGATGAGACCCCCTACTGCAGGCAGGCAGTGGAACACGGCAGAAAGACAAGCATTTTGAGAGCACAGTTAATTGTGAATTTACCAGGGCATTTTTTATCTGCGTCTGCAATGAAGAAGCCTTTCAGTCATGAATATACAGGAATGAGGGGAGTTCTTCAATAGTAGTCCATGAACAAGCCTTCAGTGAGTTTGATTATATGGGAAGAGCCTGGGTTATTCCACTATTGAGCTCATTGGTGATTAAAACTGGGCACGAGGTGAAAAAATCCATTTGTAAGATTAGGCTTCATAAATCAAATTCTGGGTTTATTTGTAAGTTGTCTTGAAGCTCATTTTTTAAGCTAAACCAATAACAATATACTTCAGGGGAGAGCACTTGATCTTCCACCTTCTAATAGTTCATTTGCACTTCAAAGCAATGATTCAGGCTTAATTCAGCCTTAATTATCATGACCTAATTAACTTCTTTAGGTTGCAGACCATGTCTGAATAGATGATATGCATTGCCATGTTGAGAGCTTGCTGTTCAGTCTCATGGCTTTTCCTGACTAGTTTTATCTGTCATAGCACTTCCCTTTTCCTTTCTATGCTTGTGCATCTTCCTGGAAGATTTTCCATGGAAGGCTCTCACAAGCACTTTAAAATCCAGATAGATTATATCTATCCAGTCCACTTAACGTACTTGTATTATGTGGCACAGGTTTCCTACATGGACTATTTCACACCTGTGGGAACCCAGGACATCCCTCTGACTGTCCTGGAAAATTTATAAGTTACAAGAATTTAGGTAGAATGATAATTAACATATCACAGGGTGAAAAAGTAGAATTTTGGGATTTTAGAATGTGAATTTAGGGGACAAAGATGGAGAATTTAGAGCATCTCCCTGTCCTTCTTCTTGGTCTTTTGTCCTCCATCTTCTGCTGTGATGGTGGCACTTTTTAATTGGTTTAAAGTAAAGGTACACTGTTTAATATGGTTGATAGGTATTGGAGAGTTACTGTAAATAAAGAATATGTAGTTTTTAGTA
Source organism: Sitta carolinensis (assembly GCA_032173965.1). Taxonomy (NCBI): domain Eukaryota; kingdom Metazoa; phylum Chordata; class Aves; order Passeriformes; family Sittidae; genus Sitta; species Sitta carolinensis. The sequence continues at coordinate 47,501,555 of CM063313.1, forward strand.
TAAAAGATAACACCGTCCCAAGGGCGGAGGGGTTTTGACACAACCTGGCCTGCAAAAAAGATCTCTGCAGGCCAGAGCCACAAATGTAACAAGATAACAACAATAAACAATACTTGAAAACAAGAGAACAGACGATCTTGGTCTCTTCTTCAGACACTGGGCTGGGGGAAACAAGAGAGACTTTTGAAATCTCAGGTCATCACAGCAAAATAAAAATCTGAGACTTATCAATTCATATCATATCATCCTGAGCGGCTTTGTAACACATTAGATTTCAACAACCTGAACGCATATAGCTAGCTCACTCTTTTTTTTTTTTTTTTTTTTTTTTTTTTTTTTAATAATTTGTTGAGGGAAAATATGACAAAGATGACAGTTTTTGGGGAGGATGGAAATATTCCAGCAATGTTTTTTGGTAACTGATACCTTTAATCAGTTTCATGGCCCCTGAAAATTTACAGAAGTATAAACTAAAATATCTTTAGAAATAGTTTTGTCTGAGATTCTCTCAAAAAAGTGTAATATTTAAAAAATTAAATTAATTTACAATTAATTTTGAGTTCTGTGCCTGGCAACTGTTATATTGAGACCTACAGAAATGGGTGGAGCATCAAAGCTGAAAGAGAAATATGATTTCTGATTAACTCACTAGCAAAATTAAAATACTTGATGCCTTTTTAGTTGCAAAAACCATTACCTAGAAACCCTTACCCAATCCTACTTATTGGAGATGATGGTTCTATGGCTCTGAAAATATACAGCATTTGTCTCAAATCTCTCTTATTTTTGTGGAAAATAAGTATGTACAGAGAAGCTATGAAACTCCTTGTTACTGGTGATCCAGTTGGACAAATGTGTAAAAAAATTAAAAATGAATAGGTTGAATTAGTGGAGCTGCTAGATCTACTAAGCAAAGAGGAATAGGTTTTAGTTTTAGGGTTAATCTTATCTCCTAAACCTTTGATAGCTGGCATTTGAGAGTGGATGATGATGGAAATATTCATCTATAGCAAATTTTTATTTTATCCAAAGCATCTGCTACTGGGCACTGGTAAGAAGATACTAGATGGATCACTGTTTGTCCAGTAAATAATGAATTATGTTATTCAGTATAACTGATAATTAATTATTTGCAATAGACAACTTGCAAAAGGTAAAAATCTCCTTTCCTGCTTTTAAATGTTTGAAGAATAGGCCCAAGCCCACAAAAATTCTTTGATGAACAATTCCTGATATGTGCTGTTTCCTACACTAACTCCTAGCATAACTGAAAAGAATGTTCTTTTTTTAACATTTTCTTTACAGGATACTGCATTACAAGCAAAGGTTTGCTAAGCACAGAAAAAGTTGTGACAAATCTCTTCATACTGCCAAGAGCAGGTTTCTCAGTAAAAAAGACAAAATTTCTGAAAAATAATTTAAGGTCAGTTGAAAGAAATCTTGGACTTCAAATCCTCAGAAGATTCTGTACTCAAATTTAAACTCCTTTTTAAATAAACCAGAAGGCTAAAGCACACCAGATTTTGAAGAAACACCTAAATATTTTTTTGTTTGAATCAATTCCATCAAGAAGTATATTGCAAGACACAAAGTCTATTCCAATTAAGGTGAGCATTGATTAAAAATTCAAGTCTATGCTCTATGAGGGATTCAACTTGACAAAAATGGAATGTTCCCACTAATTAATATGTGGTTTTCAGTTTCTACTTCATTGTTCATTTCAAATATTCCTGAAGAGGCTTTGGCTGAACTGAGAATCTCTACATGTGTAAGTATGCTAAGCAAGCTGTGTGGAAGACTGCTGCTTTGGGAGACAGGCTGAAGAAATGCAACTCCTGTCCCATAAGACACTGTTCCAAAGTGGAGAACCTTATTGCACTGAAAAACTCATTTTCTCTTCAGCACCAGATGTCAGCAGAGCTTTAGGTAGCTGGCTCACAGTCTAGCTTTTTACCATGTATGTGACATGTCACCAGACCTACACTTACATGACAACCACATGGTGAATTACTAACAGGTGAGAAATTGCTGCTCTCTGTCCTTCCCCAGAGGTCCTCTTGTGTCCCGGGGTGAGCAGCTCAATTTTTTGTGCTGCATGCCTCCATCCTCCTTTTGTTTCCAGAGAGACTGCTCAGGCACAGCTGTTAATTGCTCCCTCTGCAAGAGGCACTCTGCTGCTGGCAAACTCATCCACCAGCCAATACTGCCTGCTTTTTTGGTTTGGTAGGTTGATCCCAGGAGCAGCTAAGCTCCCTTCCAGCTACTTCTCACTCTAACCTCCCATCAGAATAGGAAGAAATAAGTAGAAACCAAACCAAACCAGAAGAGTAGTTATGGGTCAAAGTGAAGACAGGTTAATCAGTAAAGAAGAAAATTGTGGAAAAAAGCAACTGATGTAAAAGAATTCCACACCTTTCCAGCAGCAGAGTCCAGCCTACCTCTAAGAGTGGCTACTTACAACAAAACTTGTCTTCCCTGTTTTTTTGTAGTGCATGATGTTATGTATTATGAAGTATTTCCCCAAACAGTCCCACTGTCCCCATCCTAGACTATGTCCTGGGTGAAAGCAGAGTGAGAAACAGATGATGAGCAAGCACTATCCAGCAACAGCCAAAACATTGTGGATTTTGTTGTCAACTATTTTCAACACAAATGTAAAACACTATGAAGAAAACTAAGTCCACCCCAACTGGACCCAGTACACAGAAGAAGTAAACTACCTGTTTCTGCTAGTTCAGGGCATGGGTAGTCTTAAATTGGTGAAAATCACTGTTTCGTGCAGCATAGCTGTGCAGTGAGGTGGAGTTCTAAGCAGCACCAGCGTGGTGGATCTCTAAGTCCAGTAGGTGGAACAGATTGACCTGTGTTCACACAAAAACACACTGTTTTGCAGGCTTGATGCCAAGGAGGTTTTACAGCTCTGCACAGTTTTCCTTCCACTACATACTATAAAAAAACAGTTCTTCAAGAGCATGGAGATACATGTTTCCCTATCCACTCATCTCACCTTTCCCTAGAATTTGACACTTCTTAGTAGACCTTCCTCCTTTGAAAAACAAACCAATGAGCAAATAAAAAACAAAAGCAGCAGTAGTCACCTACTCATCCCATGTTTTGTCCTCAGATGTTTTTTCACTTCTTAGCATGAGCTGTCTTGTTGCAGGAGTATGTAGCTTGGAACCTGTGGTTCAGTGCTGTTCTGCATTGTCCTCCACTGAAATCCCTGGAATCACCATGGGAAGACAGGGGAGGTTATGAAGAAGGCAGTGCTTCACCTCAGTTCCAGACTGAGATGTGTTAGCCTGCCTAGGATGTCTCAAAGGCCAAGAGAAGGCTAAGACCAAGAGAGTTCTACCTACCAGGAAGTTCTCTGTGGCAGCTGCCCACTTTGTCCCTTCCAGGCTCAGTGAAGCAGTTAATGCATTTAACTCTGTACCTTTTTTACTTCAGGACGACTGTGTCTGGCCTTAAAGTACACCATCAGATACCATGCTAGACTGGGATCTGCTAGAGAAGCACAACATTTTCCAACTTATTTCCTGTTCATGTGGACTATCGTTAAGTAGACACCAGTTTTGCTAGCACCTGACCCTTTAGCTAGTTAGCCTACTAAAACAAAAGAATGGGTATATAAATGGATGTATAACTTCATGACATAATACAAATGCTGTTAAGTTTCAATAAAATGCTGCTTTTGTATACTGGTAGGCTGATTACCCCACTTCACTGTTTTATATTCTAAGACATGTATTCTTTTGTTTGAGAAGAACATTTTTTTTTCTAAATTAGAAAATAAGAAGAATATGGACAAATATGAAGTCTTCACACATTTTTTTAATTACTAAAAGTGCAAAAAGTATTGTGCTATTTCCCTCACAATTCTGCTTGTATAGGCCAAGCAATACAGTTAGCTGAGACTAATTTTTCAGTTGTCCCTCTAAGGAGGCAGAAAGAATGACAGTCACACACTCTCTGAACTTAGGCAAGTGATACTAAAAGAGAAACAGACAGGCATGAAAATTTTGGACAACTCAGATCTTTTACTAGTGCATAATATATTTTTTTCAAGAATATAACGCAGTTTTCTCAAGCATTGTATGAGATTAAACGCTCTGCATAGAATCATGTGAGCATTCTAACTCAGTTCCATTGAAGTCTTTAGGGGCCTGGTGAAAGTCTTTGCTGATGCATGCAAGAACCTTTCCCAGCTGTGAATTTGATTCCTATTGTATAAAACACTCTCAGTCTCATTATATGTCAATGTTGTTTTAGTCTCAAAGAATGTGACAGATTCACGCTTACAAAAGAATGTTTCTGTATTTTCTCTGTATCAATGGATTTCTATGGATCTGAAAATAATTTCATTTTGTTTTCCAGATATACTCTTATTTATATTTAGACCCTTCTGCAGAGGAGAAAGACTGATATTACAACATAATGCCCATGAATTATGGGTGCATTTCTCTGCTTCAAAGCGGTCAGAGGGAAACCTCCTTATAGTCAAACACGCATACTGGCAGGCAGTGAATACAAATCTTGATGTATGGAAAATCACATAAGAATTTACTTGCCAAGAAGGCTTTAAGGAAAAAAAACACCAACATACAATGAACAAACTTTAAAGAATTTACTTTTATAAACTCATTTAAACACAAGTAAATAGGATATATTTTCTTCAAATATAAACATTTTGTACCATATTCAAACAAAGTGAATAGTGGTCTTGGTTCCTCTACCTGTTTTTATAGTCAACAAAAGGAACAAACATGACAAGTTACCCTCTTCCAGTTGAAACCTCAGTTGCAAACAACAGGTCAACTTTGCTTCTTTTCTCCTCTTACTGTTGCCTAGTCATTAGAAATTTGCCTTTGATGAAAAAATGCCTCTTATTTTTTTCTCAGAAGTTTCTTTTTTCTGCTTCTCCTCTTGCTGAAGCATCAAAATGAGGAATTAAAGTAATGATCTAGGCATCTTCCAAAGCTGTTGGTGGGGGTTTCTTGGCTGATTTTTTGTTTGTTTGTTTGGTGGAGGTTTGGGGGTCTTTTGGGGTTTCTTTTAAGGAGAAACTATTTTTTCCAAGTTGAATTTGGTGTTAACATTATATAATATATGAGCAGCTCCTGTGTATGGGTTAAAGACGTGAAACTGCTCTTTTCCTCCTCCTATAGGAAAATAAACAAGGGGATAAGCTGTTGCTGAACTGAGTTGCATGGGGAGAACAGAACATTTAGTGCTGTCACAATTTGAGAAGACTCTTGTATTTATTGTTTGGTTTATGGATTTATTACTGAGGTTTATGGATTTCCACCTCAGTAAGATTAATAAGAAAAGCATTTTTTTTTAGCATTATTTCAGTGCCATTGCAATATGTGCCGCATCCTGAAGGACACTTTTGGAAGACTGTGGTCTACCATGGTATCATATTTACACTCAGACTTGAAATGTGCAGGAGTTTCCATTTTTGCCTGTTCTACATCAGTCCCTTTGAAAAGTGATAAGCTGGTCCAAAAAAATTCTTCACATTTTTTTTTTTTTTTAAAGAACCAAAAAAGGTTCTTCAAAACCAGAACAGACACTTCAGAAACTGCACTTCCACAACACAGTATTCTTACAGTGACATCAGTGTACAGGAAAGGTGGGGATAAGTTTAGGTCCTCAAAAATGAGCCTTTGTTTTGTGCCAGCTATCAAAACAGACTGTCTATTTTTCTGTTGTAAAAGAATAAAATACTAGTATGATGTCTCTTTCAGTAGCATAAAACATTACATTTAAAAAGGATTTTTTTTTCAGTTTGCTATGAGAAAGGAAAACACAACATGATAAGGAGAAATGGCTCAATGTTGCATTTTCTTCTTCTGTAATCTGTTAGAGTAACAGCCTGTGCATCACGGACCAAGCGAATAAGGTGTCTTTGTCAAGGCAAGCAAAAATCCTTGGACTGGAGCTCCAAAAATGGACATTTTTTGAACCTGATGTTTCTAGGACTTGTGTCCAGTGGATGATTTTTAGAGGGATATGGAAATGCACACGGGTCAGACTAATGAATGCTCTGCAAGGGGCCTCACTCGAGACACGCAGCTCCAAGCAGTCAAAACTCCCAAGTGTCAACACTTTCCAAGGCGCCCGGGATGAAGAGGCGGTCAGGGCTGACTCTCAGTGTCAGTGAATGCTCGCAGTGATCTGGGCCGAGCAGAGCAGCTCCCTCTGCCAGCCCAGGGGCAGCAGGAGCCGCCAAAGGGTTCGAGACAGAGCCACCAGAGGGAGATAGAAGGCCGCACACATTGAGCTGTGCCATCTGCTGTCTGCTGATAACGCGTTAGTCACCATCTGTGCTGCCATTCAAAGCTCAAGCTAAGTCAAACTAATTGTGGTGGCAAACAACAACACCATTAGGACACCAGCACTTTCCAAAGAAAAAGTCCAGTTTAACCTTGCCTCTGGAAAGCCAACATAAGTTATCCCAGGGACAAAAAAACAATGAAAACCCCAAAACCCAAACCAAACAAGTAAACTGAACCACCACCCAACAAAACAGCCCTCAAACAAAATTCTTCTTGTTGTTTCTGTAACAGATCTATGCAGCCTGTTGGAGAGGTTTAAAAATGCAGCTCTGTGCTGTCCACTAATTTGTTTTATACCTGTTACTGCTCTACTTGTTTAAAACTGACATCCAAGGAACCATTAAGCTTCTGCAAATATTTTGGCATGGGCCTTTGAAATAATTCTAATGAAGCTCAGCCTGCTGGATGTTTTTCTTAGAGTGTATTGCAGGGAATTCTTGTTTTGAAAAAATTCAACAGACCATTTCAAGGTCATTTCTACACTCAATCCTTCAAAAGCAAGAATACAAACTACAAGAAAAACAATTAATGAACTGCTCTTAAGAATTTGATTCAGACAAACTCTTGGTTAGATTTTTGTTCTCTTGGGATGTTCTTTTGTCTTTTTATTCTTTGTATCTATCTTTTCCTTTTGTATGTCCCTCCTAGATCATTCCTAGTTGTAGTGTAAAATGAAGGGGCTAAATACAGTAATAAAGTAATAAATAATAAAGTAAAATAGGTTATTGGAATAGAGTAACAAATAAATAATAAATATAATAACAATGAAGTAAGAGACCATAAAGTAATAAAGCAAATGCAGCTGCTTGAAATATTCAAGCTACAGGTGTCAGTAAAAACTTGTAGATTTCTGCTCTATACCAGAATGAAAAAAAAAAAAAAATTATGACAAAATTTATGTGAAAAAATGTTGAACTATTTTGACTATTTTCATTTCATTATTTCCAAATTTAAGTCTTTTCAGGCTGCATCAGCAACAAATTGTACTCCTGATGCCTTTCTGATTGTTGCCTCCCTCCTAATCCTGCTGTCTGACTATGGGAAATCCTTCCATAATACCTCAGTTCATCACTGATTTTAAATTGTCTTTGTTAGGGACTAAGAAAGAAGACACAAAATCTTGGAAGGGTAAGAAGTCTGGAGTTAGAATCTGTGATTGGCTGGTCAATAACCTTGTCATTTGGGATACTAAGGGAAAAAGGAGACATGTGGACAAGATAGGCAGAAACACAAAAATGATAGAGAAATATAACTGTGATAAAGATGAGAAACAAACCTGTCTAATCTCAGTGATTGATGGGATAGCAATAAATTTGGAGGCACAGTGGTGCAACTGATAAGGAAACAAACTCAATACAAGACACAGGATGTTGGAGGGCTGGTGATAACTTGGCACTTGCTGAGGATTCAAGGAAGGGAGAGGGTCAGACAGAAAGGGAAGTAGGAGGAGCTAGTTGCCTATAAGATGAGACTAGTCATCATGTCGATCTGACTGAGACTGACACCTAATTACTACAGTCTGTTTTGTCTTCTTCTTACATCCTTTTTTATCGAACTGCATAGTCACAGTCTTTATCTCATGTATGACTACCGCAAGGACTAAGTGCCAGCTACTGGGTGAACCGATGTGATGAATTTGGTGCCAGCAACTGGAGTTGGACCAAGGGTTTTGGTGTCCCAGACTTGTAGTGACAGCTACCAAAGTGAGCCAGTCACTGGGGCAGAAAGGGTCTAGGCCACCAGGCACTGGGGTTGAAATGGTATGTGTTCAAAAAGCCATCAGACCAATAACGGATCAATGTAAGGAAAGCTGGCAGAGCAACTGTTAGATAGGAGGAATTCTCCGTGTTGGAAGAGGAGGTCAAAATATCTTGTCTTTTTTTTTGCCCCCTAAGGAAGAACCTACAATGAACCTACAAGAGACAACAATGAATTGCTCATAAGCACTGTGGAGCAGGAAGAGAGAAGAACAGTGTTATTTCAGATGCAGAATGCTGTCAGCCAGATTTTATTAGTTGTTTTTGTGCCAAGTATGTGTTTAGTCTGGAAGTTAGAAGAATCCCTTACTGGTGGAGGAATAAGATTGTGGGATACCTTAACAAAGGAAATATTTTGGCCCTGAAGCTTCAGTTAAAATAGATCTCAGAATGATTATTTAAAAAGGTTTATCTTGACATGGCTACCTAAGTTCACAAATGACTATTTTTTATCACTTCTGTGTTTCTAAAGAATGGTTGGTTCAGAATCACCCATTAGCAAATGTGTTGAAAAAGGTACAAAAGCAATTCTAAGACCCTTTGTGCAAGGCTGGTCTTCAGCCTTCCCCCAGATGTTCTTTCTGTACTATGGCCATCTCAGCTACTGTCATTCTGTCGCAGGACAAGAATTCAAAAAGCAGATTTCATGTGTTTCTTGCTTCGTTGTTACTGTGACGTAGATAGAAACACACAGTAACACACACAATAGGTGTTTAGGCAGAGAAGAAGAAAGGAAGTCTCTAGTTTATTGTTGACCTCGTATATCTAAGGTTCTGGACAGTGATCAGAGATTGGACAGAGAAGTTACCACCTCTCCATCTTCACTGGTCACTTGAGAAGTCCATCAGGTGATATCTTTTACAAAGGAATGTAAACATGATTCTTGCTTATCTTACAATTCATGAGAACTGACTCTGCTATACTAAAACAAATCAGAAGGTTTATTTTCAGGGACAACACTTCATCATGTAGCACTAGGGCTTGGAGGGCTTGACATTGTGTGAATACTCAGTTTCCTCTAGGGAAAACTGGATGCTTTTCCTTTTTTCTCTTGGTTATTTTGCATACATGAGTACACACACACAGGCTCACAAACACACACATACACTTTTACCAACATACACAAACTACATTTACTTCTGTGTTCTCACCTAAAATAGTGAGAGCATGGCACAAGTTTGTTGCATGGGGACTCTGGACACTGTCTCCTATAACCTGAGGAAGTCTCTGCTTTTGTGCTGCTTTGAACTTTTGCTGTTATTGGTAACTGACATGGCTCCTTCACTCTCATGACACTATCTGAAAAAAAAAACTCTTTAGTTTTGTGCCTCAGATATTTTGCATTCCAACACTGCCTGATGTTAACCACATATAGTTGAAATTAAACCTCATCCTTTTTTTTTTTTTTTTAAGGTGTGAAGATGATCTGATAGTCCTACCTTTTTTAAGTTTGATGAAGATACCGGTGGGAACACAGTAGTTAACAAAAGAAACAAAAAAAATCAGATCTTAGAGACTTAAGTTTTCTTAAGGGTAGTTAATGGGAGAATGGAAAAATTTCAGCCTGAAGAAGGCTGAATGGGGTGATAGTTCAGTTCTTCAGGACAATGAGCATCTCTAAGAATCAGCGTATTTTCCCCTTTCACTGAAAGCAGCTGTCCATAAGGACTAGGCAGCTTTTTTTGAGTCAAGATGGCAAGAATTCCCATTGCTGCTGCAGCAGCATCCAAAGCTACTGTCACCAAGTGCAGGCTCACAGAGAGGCACAAAACAGCACCTGCCCAACTTCTGCTCTTTCTGTTTTGCCCCAACGTGAACTGTCCATAGATCCTACAAAAGGGCAGATGGAATGAAAGTCCTGCAATCTACCAGTGCTGACACAGCTTGTTGTGAGGGTGAGTGGACAATCTTCAGTGATGACTGGCATGAATTATAAAGAGCTGCTAGTAAAATACAGGCATTCCTCTGTGTAGCAGGTCTGATAATTAGAACGGGAAGTAAGGCAGTAGTTTGATGCATGTCTTTGTCCGAAGTTTGTTTGATCTATGCTGTCAGCACACACTTACACGAGTTACATGGTGTTTTGAAGTTTCAAACTTGTTCTAAGCATAAATCTGTTTAACAATGCAGAAGTCTTGACAGCTCTTCATAAAACCTCTAAAATACAAGAGGTTTTGTCAGTATCAGCTTCTTGTTATCTGCTTATAATTGCTGATGAAACAAATGGCTTGCTGAGTTGTACAACTAGAGCTGGCACAAAAGCTGTGCCACTAAAGGGACTTGAGGGTCCTGGTCGAGGGCAAGCTGGACATAAGTAAGCAGTGCCCTGGCAACCAGGAGGGTCGACCCTGTCCTGGGGTGCATCACCCTGGTCACAGCATCACCAGCCAGGCAAGGGAGGAGATTGTCCTTCTCTGCTCTACACTGGGGTAGATTCACTTGAGTGCTGAGGGCAGTTTTGGGTGCCACAAGATAAAAAAGATATTGAACTCTTAGACATCACCCAAAGGAGAGCAAAAAAGATGGTGAAGCGCCTTGAGGGGGAGCCCCATTAGGAGTGACTGAGATCCCTTGGTCTGTTCTTTCTGGAGAAGAGGGGACTGAGGGGAGACCTCATCACAGTTACAGGAAGAGGACAGGCAGACACTGATGTCTTCTCTCTGGCACATAGTGACAGGACCTCAGAGAATGGCCTTAAGTTGTGTCAGGGGAGGTTTAGATTAGGTATTAGAAAAAGGTTCTTCTATTAGAACAGGCTCCCCAGGCCAGTAATCACAGCACCAAGCCTGATGGAGCTCAAGTGTTTGGACAGTTCTCTCAGGTACATGGCCTAACTTTTGGGGATGGTCTTGTTCAGGGCCAGGAGTTGGACTTGATGATCCTCAGGGGCCCCTTCCAACTCTGTTTTTTCTGTGATTCTATGAACCAGAGATGAAATATACAGGTACTGAAGCATTGGAAGTTGTACTGAGTATTTGCTTCAATTTTGCTGTCTGCATGAAGCTATGTGGGGATTTCATAAAATCCACAGGAAGATCCATTTACATGATCCATGCTCCTTGCTACACAGATGTGATGAGAGCATTGAATTCACTAATTCACTATAAGTATCTGTGTAATCATGCTAAATATGGAATTTTTTCCCATTCTTACTAATTACTCTTGTTAACTATATCTGCAAAATGAAATGTAGCCTTGTTTTTTTTTTTTTTTTTTTTTTTTTTTTTTTTTTTTTTTTTTTTTGATCCAGAATAAAATCTTGAGTGAGGAAGATGCTTAAACATGTGCTAAAGTACATACTGCAGTGCTTTGTTGAAAATTTTTGGGTATAAGAACATGTTTAATTATAAACACATACTAAAGAGCTTTCCTTAAACTGAGACTTTTCCCCAGAAAAGTAATTACATAGATAGCAACTGTTAAGAAAAGCTTAGTGATGGCCTGAATTGAAGTAGTGAACCCACACAGTCATTAAGGACAGAAATTATTTTTGATTTTATGTTTAAAATGAAGATATATGTGAAAAGAAAGAAAAGCAGCATTTTCTTTTACAATGGGGTCACTTCCTGATGTTAAATATTTTGCTGTGCAAACATCAGTTCTGTTATTAAAATGACAGGATGAGACATGAGAGTTTCAAGAAAACTGGATATTAAAATCAAGGTGTCTAATCACATAACAAAGGTGAATTTAGGTCACTGGCCAGTGGTCAGTTAGGATGGCCTGCTTGCTAGGGGAGAGATTAAATGATACAAAGGGGAGTTTTCAATGCATCACTTTTCAGAAAGCCAAAAATTATCAGCAAGCTGTACTGTCTAGAAATATCTGAGTTCCAATCACATATTTCAGTGCAAATCAGACCTCTTTGTTAGGCACTGCTCAAATTAGGGATGCATTGAAGTAATCAGTATTCTCTTCAATTTTTTATTTTTTTTTTTAATTGTTCTTTGTTTTTTCCCTTCATTTTCTAAGGACTTATTTAGGAGCCTAATACTGAAGTGCATGTACGGGGGAAGAGGAAAGAGATTTCTTCTTGTACTGTGAGTTCAGATACCCATATACCTGATTGCAATTTGCCACCGGTAAAAGCCGTCCACCCGCATTATAGATTTTAGATGTGACTTTGTATATAGTAAAAACTGGCAAGTGAGCATGGGGAAGATATGCACTGGAGAACTGGCCTAAAACATGCTTTAAAAATTGGCAAGAGCTTGGAGTTCAAGCATTTTGAAAAGAAATACAAATTCTAGCATAGTACTGGTTACTAGTCATGTCCCTCTGAAATACTGATACTGTGGTCAAAAGTGTGTAATGTCTTTACTAACGACCTGTATGATGGGACAGAGTGTGTTCTCAGCAAGTTTCCAGATGCTCCCAGACTGAGGAGAATGTCAGATACACAGGAGAAGAGGGCTGGTTTTTAGAGGCACCTTGACAAGCCAGTGAAATGGGCTGATGAGAACCTCCTGGAGCTGAGCATCAGCAAATGTCACGTTTAGTTCGAGTTCCCCAGTTCTTCTCAAGAGAGACCCTGAGCCTAAGCAGCAAGTTCGGTGGAGGCCACAGATGCAGAGGAGACTAGAGGATGGCGCAGGACAGGAGGGGCAGCAAGAAGTGGGTTTTTTTCAGCTTGGGCATGAGAGTTTTTCTGGCTGTCATCAGTTCCTTTATGGGAGAGCTGTGAAATAATAGATTCCTCTTAGGGATGCACCAAAGGCAAAAGACAGTTATTGCAAGACAGAGCTCTCACAGATTAGAGGCACACATATTTCCTGGGAGGGTGCTTAGTGCCTAGGCAGGGACGCCCAGTGAGGCTGAAGGTTCTCCACTCTTGGGCATCTTCCTGACTTCATAGCCCAGAGAAAACAGATGAAGTGTCATGTTGGTCCACCCATATGAAGTAGGCAGAAATCTATGAGCTAGTATCTCCTGGGTTTCATTTTAAAGTAAGAAATCTGGATTCTTGAGCGAGCTCGTCCAAGACAGAATCTTGCTGTTTGTGTTTTTACTGTTGCTTGGCTACTTTGCCCCCTTACCCTAAAAGCTGTGCAGAGACAGGAATCCTTGCCGTGTGTGGGCTTTTTGTTGAAGTAATTGGGAGTGTGAGACCCTTGCTCAAGTCTGAGCTCCGATCAGGCACAACTCAGGCGTTTTTCGCCGTGAGGAACTTGTTGGGAAACGTGTGATCTAACCCAGATTATCGCATATGACCCATGAGCAACACCATGAACTTCGACTTACCGAAGTACCATGGGGCGTGCGCGCCAGACAACAGAGGCGTCAGAAACCGGGGCAAAAGACTTAGAATGGCTAATGAGGAGACGAAACTCCCGTTTCCGGGGGCCCGGGCGGCTGCAGCGGGCGGCGTGCGGACCCCGGCCGCGAGGCCGGCGCGGTGCGCAGGGGGCGGGCGGCGGGCGGGGCGGCGGGCAGCACCATGTGGCCGCGGCTCCCCGCCCTCCCGCTCTGGAGCTGCGCGGCGGCGGCTTCCGCGGGGCGGCCGGGGCAGGCGAGCCGCCGCCGCTGCCCTCCGCATGGAGCCGCGGCCGCCCGGCGCCACCGCCGCCGCGCTGCGAGGGGCGTCCGCGGCGCCGGGGGCGGCGGGCGGCGGCGGCGGCGGCGGCGTCGGGGCGCCCTGCGGAGGATGTGGTGAGTGACGGAGGCGCCGCGGTGCGTGCGGGTGTGAGCGAGTGTGAGTGTGTGCGCGGGTGGGCGTGTGTGAGGGTGGCGCGCTCCCGGCCGGCCAGGCCGCTTCCCGGCCCCGGGGCGGCGTGTCCCGGCCGCGGCGCCGGTGCCCGCGGGTCCCCGCCGGGCGCTGTCCGCGGTGCTGAGCGCGGCCGGGCGGGCGCGGCCCCGCGCCGCCGCCGGGCGCGGCGAGGAGCGCGGGGAGGCGGCTCTCCTGCCCTGGTGCCTGCCTGCCGTGCGGTGTGCTGCCCGTGCTGCCTCGGCGGAGAGGCGTGATCGCTGCGCTGGGTATGAAGATATCTGGCCGGACCTTGCGTGGTGCTCCCGCAGGGTTTGCGATCCGGTCATGGCAGAAAGCAGCCGGCAGATGAGACCGTCAGTAACCGGGTAGACCGTAGGGTGACACAAGCACAGCGCGGAGTAGCAGTCCAGAGCTGGTGGTGTTTTCAGTTTGCAAATCTAGACACTATCTGTTCGACATCTGTTTGCCTCACACGAGATAACCTGGCTCCTTGGCACCCTGCAGTTTTGCTAATGGAGACATAGACTCAGCTTTTGCTATGCATTAGCTTAAATGAATTTGAGATCAGCCAAAACTTAGATGTGCTATTCTTACATTTTCTTAATCTTGAGTCGCATCATGACTGGCACTGGTTGTTGGGGAATGATATGTCCTTACTTCTAGGAGGAAATATATTTCTTAGAGTGCAAACTTCTCTCAATGTGAAAGAAGTAGTAACAATACACTTCTTTACGACCCTTTCCTTCTTGTAGCCAATATTCAGCCTCTCTTTCCTTCAGCAGCTGAACATTCTCCTCCTTTTTTATATCCTGCATTTCTTGCAACAAATATTCTTCGTTTGCATAAATAATGAATGCACTGTTGATTTTTGATATTGTGTTCATCTTTGATTCTTTAAAAACTGTAATTTCTCAGGGCTATTATATGTGTGTGTAGGTGTGAGGAAGCCGTGCTTTGCATTCTGTTATCCACAGTTCTTAGGTCCTAGATACTCTCTTGGGCTTAGAGGGAACTGGACTCTTCAAGCATTTCGCTGCAAATGTATAGCACATGGAAGACTGTATTTTTTCCTGAGTCTGAAAGGAGTTTGCCTGTTTAAAAGGTAGTCAGTACTGTTCTCTACAGGTGTTACCAGCCAAAGGCTTGAGAGTAGTTAAATTGTGTAGTCATGAGGCTATTGTATAATCAGTCAAGTCAGTCTTTGTGAAGAACCATTCTTCAACTGCACAAGGCATAGCAAAGTGTATTTCTAAAGGTGATGTCTGTCCACAGACTAAAAAGCTGCCACAAACATTCAGACCCGTCTAAATGTGAGTCTGTGAAAATCTGGAGTCTGGGAGAGTCACAGCTTGTAATATCTAGACTGCCTTCAGCACTGACCCTTTGTGATTCAGTGGCATCTGTATTTCACTTGCTGATGTGTCCCAGCTTCTAAGCCCTATCTCACACTTGCTAAATTTCGCCTCTGCTTTTCTGATCAATGATACTAGATGAATTTCTAAATTTATTACTGAGATGAGAATAGCCAGTTTGTTTGAGTTTACTTTGAAGAAAATGCTAATTCTATTCCCACTGTGATGTTGATTGCTTTTCTTGAGACTGGGAGAGAAAAAAGGACAATTTAAGAAAGTCATGTTCTGCCTCACATTCATAACTTTTCCTTTCATTTTACTTTGTGTAAGTACTTCTGTTGGCTTTAAGCAGACTTCACCATGGACAAAAATTTTCTCCAGTGTTTTGAAGGCAGAGGCATAATTCCTGAAGGCTTAGGTTTGCCGGTGTTTTGCTGACATGATTAATCATGCAAATAATCCTAGGGGCTTCCGTGCTGCTTCTTTGACAAGTGATAACAAATATATGACATCTAAGCAGAAACCCATAGAAGCAGATTAACTGGGAGACAAAACCTCAGCAGAGGCATTCAGCTGGCTTTCCTCATCTCTGTGCAGAAGACAAAGTGGGGCACTCGGCCTAGCACTACTTGTTGCTCGTGCTGTACCCATGTGTCCTCTCATAAATTCTGCAGGGCTGTCAAGTGCTTCCCATGCTGCAGCTGCAGAAGGGGCAGGAGAGCACTGGCCCGCAGCTGGCAGAAGTGAGCTGTGATGTAAAGGAATAGCAGGGTACTTGTTCAAGTACACAAGTATACAAGTCGTGTTGCTGCGTAGCCCAGATGTTCGCATTACAAGTGCCCTGTCACCTCTTGCCACGAGTTTCACTGTCTTCAAGCACAGATATAATAGGCAAAAGTTAAGTATCCCATGTTCTAGAATGAGCCAGCTTTGCAGTCACGGCAGACAGAGATGGCTCTATCCTTACGCAATTGAACATGTGACCAGTTGGCAAGCCAGGGTGTGTGTGTTGATCGCAGGCAGGCACTTTCTCTTTTGTCATTTCTTGAGGCTGTCACAAAGCAATATAATGAGACTAGTAATATCTCATTTGTATTTAAGTAGGAACAAACTTGTTCTGAAAGAAATATGTTTTTACTAACAAAAGTTTGTTTAAATGTACTGAGTGGGGTGCCTAAAATCCATTTAATCTAATGAGCAAGTAAGTTTTACAAGTATGTAAAATGCAGAAGATTTGCAAAACATTTTTCATTCAATTCATCAATGCAAACTGGTTAAGGTTTGCTTTTAAATGTTTAAATGTTTTTAAAGCAACCTAAAAATGAATTTGAAGACCAGAGGTAAAAATAGTTGACTTGCTGTTTGCCTGCACCAAGGAGTCTATTTTTGTCTTTATTTGGTAGATTGCACACAGGCACTTCTGGGGGATGTTTCAGGCCTCCTTTGTAGCAATCCAGATCCTGGGTTTGTATGTTGAATCATTTTGGTTTGGTTAGCAGTCACATTTCTTCCTGATGTACAGGTGTTTCTAATAATATAGATAGGGAAGGAATACAAAAGTTTATTCTAGCCTCTAAACATTTTTTCGGCTCAGTCTTTGAATAGTGACTTGGCTTCACTGTCACTTTCAAAACTGCAATGAAATTCAGGGGAATGCCCAAATTTGAAACATTCTTTTAACACTTAACTCTCCCTTGTACTTGTGGTTGATAGATTTTCCCAGCACTATTGAAAATAAACCCCATCAATAGTTCATTTTAAATGGTTTTATCTATAAACATCAGTGTGAGGCTAGCTAAGATTGATTAATGTATCTCTTACAAATAAAATATGTGACAGTATCTGGAAATATGGTTTTTAGAGTTCATGTGCATATTTTGTTGAATTGAAGTATAGAGTGAAGGAATTTATCTTTCATTCTCATATATATAGATATTTAAAGCTGTATAAATTCTATGTTTAGAACATGATATGAGAGAAATAGATTCTATATATTTGTACATGTTCAGTATAAATATTTATATGAAAACTGTCCATGTAAAACAGGTATATGAAGTGTGGAGGCAGGGCTGGTATCTCTTCAAATTCGTCTGTTATTTTGTAGTTAGCAAGAGAGTTGTGGTTTTGTAATCTGAAAGCAATCAGCCTCAGTTCAGAATCTTTTAAATTATTTCTTTGTGTTCCTTGGATTTCTTGGGATAAGTACACTGCTGTAGGTCTGGACAATTGATCCTAATGAAGCAGCCTGCCTGAGTGATCCTTTTTGGATTTCATCTGTGTTGGTACTGTGAATTGTGTGGGTTTTCTCCTTTTCCTCCTCTTGTTTGCAGGGGTTTTAGCTGCCTTGCCACTAGCTCTGCCAAGTTAGAGGATGGTGTTTGTACCTGGCTTCTGCTGGCTGAAATTTGCTGCCTTTCCAGTCTGCCTGTCAATCATCTCAACAGCCAAACTCTTGAGATGCTAGAGGGCTCCTTTAATAGGAGCACTTAACCTTTCCTGCTTGTCTGGGGCCCAATCCTGCACCCTTGGAGCAGGTATGATTTTTGATACTGCCTCTGGTACTTGTAAAGTCTCTGTTGTGACAGGGACCTTGCATTGCCAGGAGGGTGCAGCTTTCTCCCACCTCCCACACACACTACCGTTTCTATTTGCGTGCTAGTAATGACAAGGCTGCATGACCTTCCCTTCTTGGTGTGCACACACACTTCTGAGGTCAATGTTTTGACAGGAATGACTTGTGTGAGGAAGGTAAACAGAACTTGCCTCTGTTTCTCCTTTGTGTCAGTCAGGCTGCACAGGTTCTATGTGCATTGCCAGCAGCATCAACAATTACAAGTATGGATGGTTTAAGTCCAAAATATTGGTTGAAATAAATCAGAATATCTGCTCTGCAAGATGCATTTCAAAATTCATCTAAACCTGAAATGGGATGATTTAAGTATTTGCAGGGAAATGAAAATCAAGTAGCATGAAATAAATAATTATTTTCAGGCAACCTGATAGCCATTTTCCATTCCTATAATTTGCTGAGGATTTTGCTTTTGTACTTATTAGTAACGTGTTTTGATTGCATTCTTGTAGCAGGGATAACTATTAATTTGATTGTGAACATTTCTTCTGTCCACAAGTAGGACAAAAGATTGTGTAATGCTCTGGAATATCATAGGTATATTGCTGGTCTCATGCCAAGATCATTTTCAGCAACAAGATACATATCTAAATAGAATGCATTATGGTCATTACCTTAATAAAATGTGAGTCATGCACACCAGCACTTTCATTCTTAAAATACTTCAGTAATCTGTTATAGCCGTTTGCCAATGGATGGAGCATACTGTGGAAGACAAATCTGTTGCTGTGTAGACAAATAGCCTCCAACATTTTCCCTGAAGCTCTGTGCTTAATTTAGCAGTTTATGCATGAGCTCACTAATGAACATTTTAAGCATGCTTGCATGATGTATGTTATCATCAAGTTTTAGCTAAAACTATACATGTAAAACTATTGTAAAGTCTATTCTGACTTAACAAAGTCCTAGATTTTAAATGAGACTGTTGGCTAAGTATATCAGTTTGTTGGATGACAGACAGAAAAACTGACTGCTTTATAGCTAACTCTGTATGTGAAAGTCCTGTAGCTATTGAGAAAAGGCAGCAACTGATAGTACAAATTGCTCCAAAACCAGCTTTCAAGCTAAGGTTTCTGAGTAGCAATTTATGACTCAGAAAAACTTTCACATTCTATCTTGAAAAACATTTGCATGCTCTGGAAAAATAAAAGGGAAAGTTGAAACTATACAAGTTGTCAGACCATGTCATGTGTGTCCATGCAGGAGATCAGCAGGTGAGTCAGAAGGCATTTGAGAAGTATTGCATTTGGGGTATGCTGTGGTATTTCTGTATTTCAAATGAATTTTCTCACTTGCAGGGAAGAAGCAGTCACTTCAGGGACGTGTAAGGAACATTCAAAAATGTCAACCTCTGACAATGACATAAATTCCTGATGAAATAAAAACTTGTAATGTTCAGAGAAATTAGTCCATATATTTCTATAGGTTTTGAAAATAATTTAAAACTGTTTTTTAAAAACAGTTCAAAAAAGAACATTGAAAAAACCCTATTCTCTTCATAGTACTGCATCTTCTCTTCATCCTGCTATCAAGTCTATTACAGTAACAGTCAAAATTAGTTTATAATCCACCTGCTTTCTGACAAGAACAGTTGTCAGTTTTTTTAGCTGATATCTCTATGTACTTGTTTGTACTGTCTTTGTATGAAAGAACATTTGGGAGCTGAGCAGAGGAAGGGAATCTGATTCATAACAGGTGAATAGGAACTCAATTAGGTTTTGGTACAGCTGTCCAAAACATTCAGTCTTTCTTGTGAGGGCTGGGTATATAAATGGTGACTACATTCTTCTTTCTTCTCAGCTTTCATGTTTGCTTGTTCACTCTGCAAGGCTGGTGGAGAGTGGTTGATTCTGCTGCACTTCTTCTATACTGAAATTTGTATAACCATGGAAAATATGTCATCCCCAGACAGCAAATTAATTTTGGTTTTTTCCATCAATGAACATCATCTACCATCAAGCACATTTTCACAAAATGAGCTGGCAGCTAAAATTCTTCTTAAAATGCTTTTTAAAAACAGCATTTAAGTTTGTAGTGATCTTTTTTTTTTTTAATTATGTTGAAGTACAGAGTTTTATGACCAGCTGCTATCAAGTATTCATGCTTAAGAATCCAGCACTGCATATTCTGTGAACAAACAATTGGTACAAAATAAAGCTTGTGGTTCCTGCAGAGTATCTTACTGGCATGTTTTGTTTCCTTCATCCTAGAGGTGGGTGGCTTCTTCCATTTTGTGTGTGATAGTGAAGCATCATCAGTTCCTGCTTGCTTCTTTGAGCCTTTCTACATTACTATCAGTTTTTGACAGTGTTTTTGAGATGGGGGAGAGCAAGCTGAGTAGAGGAGGGTTGTGCTGTTGAACAGGCATTGTTTTGCAATGTGCTGAAGAGTTTTATATTTCTGCCGCTGGTGGCAGAATAATAGTGGTATCATATTATTGCTAGTTTTCAACACATGCTTTCCTACAGATGGTGGAGATTAACACTGCAGTGCCTGTTGCTGAGCTGCAGTGCTGAAAACAGGAGGTTTGCCACAGCTGCTTCGGCCACAGAGAGGCAAGGGCCCCCAGGGACCTTTGGCAGGATCTGGTCTCTGTGCATCACTGGCCAAGAACAGAAGTTTATGAACACTGTTCATTTGTTTATTTATGACAGCTGGTTGTTGTCAGTGGTCCCTTGCAGGTCACAGATGTTTTAACTTAATCAGAGCAAGCTCCTGCTCTTTCTTTTGTTTTTTTACCTAAATGTTTTGCTGAACCCTATATGAGGTAGGGAAGGTTTTAACTAACGTTTTCTATTAGATGCATTGATTGTGTGGTCAGAAACGTGTAGTACTATGAGCAAGTGGCTAAATTTGATCTCTGATACATTTTTTGGAAGTATCCAAAATTCCAATTTACATTAGAGTGTGTTTCTGTACCGAACTGACAGCAAAACTTACATTGAACACTGTTCATTGTTTCACTGACACAACAGCCCCTGATGGTATTGTTCTAGTTCAGCCTGATTTGCACTGGAAAGTGGTTTGCGACATTTCAGTGAATATTCTGAAATAATGTTTCTCCCTTGACATATGGTAAATTGCATAGCTGGAAGTTTCAGTATGTATGTACACTCACTCTTAGATCAAATGTTTTGGTCCACTTCATACACATTTCAAAATGAATCCTTAAAAAGTGTAGTAATGCTTCAACAGTAATCAAGATAAGATGGAATATTAACAAAATGCAAGTTTTTTTTTACTAGAGAGATGAAACCTTTCCATTAGCAGTGAACTGAAGATTACAGTGGAAATGAGTACATAGGGAAATGACTGTAGTGGATGTTCAAGCCTTTTTTGGGATTAATTTTCTTATTTAGTTTGTATTAAAAACCAAACTAAAATACAATAAAGTTTACTTAGGGAGTGTTTTCCAGATTTTTTATGAGGTTGAAGTTGTAAACTGTTAGGTGATGAGTATTTTTTTCAAAGCCACAGTTAGATAAGAAAAGTAATACAAGAAGTGATTGGATCTTTTGCTGAAGATTAAGACACTGGTATCAAGCTGGTAAATACATATTTCAAAAGATCCTGGGGAAAAATTTAAGTGGATATAAATCTTAGCAAAAATATCAACATTTGAGAACAAAGATACATCCTTAACACACAATATAGAAGAAAATAGTAGCTTTTTCAATTATTTTTGGAAACATTTTTGCTGGAAGCTTCAAGATTGCTGAATGGATATGGATAACTGGGAATTTGAGCTTTTCTATGTTGCCCAGTTTCTTGTTAAGAAGTTGTAGGAGGAAGAGGGTGAGTGATTCATATGTGTCTTTGAAAATCTGTCAGTTTTATGCTAAAAGAATGAAAATCAGGAGGGGTCTTCAGGCCCATAAAATTATTATGAATATCTTCACTGCCGGGCAATCTATTGCTACTACACGTGTGATTCACATAGCTTTCTGCCCAGTAGCTGGTACAGGACTTGTGACATTCTGTCTTCTTCAGAAAGACCTGCTATGTCATAGAGAAACTTGTAGGGGACACAACTCTCTCCCCACCCTTCAGCGACAAAGGATATACATTCAATAACACCAGAAACCATATAAAGCTGAAAAAGTATCCAAACACTTCTTTCTTCCCAATGCATAGGAAAAACATGCAGTGTCTTGATAGATGCTGTGCTTCAGAATCTCTGTTCAGCTGGAGTGAGTTTTTTGCCCAATTGTGGTAAATAAGGGTTTTGTCTCTGGCTTGGAGCCACATTTTCAATCCTTTAATTTACTTGGGATTTTCTTTTGGCAGGACAGGATGTTCTGCTCTGTCTGTGAAAATGTCTTACTTTATTGACAAGTTATGAAGGTCAAGAGAAACACTCAGGTTTGTATTCAGAGGCATTAGGTGAAGATGAAGAGGAAGGAACCCAAGGAAATAGTAGTCCATTTACAAATGCTAATCAAATTTAAACCTTCTTCAGGTTTTTAACTATAACTGGTCATGCTTTTAATTTTCAATTGTCACCACTTTCTAATATAATTTCTGTACTAGGAGGATAATATTTTACTTGCTTCTGAAAATGTTGTCCAGATATGTAATGATGTATAATCTCTTTACAGATACAGCCAGAATTGACACTATTGTCCTTCTGGTGATTTGCTGTAGTGATTTTGATCACTAATGCTTCTGATTACGTCCACCGACTTTGAGATTTAAATTCTAGTGCAAAGTTATATTTGTGGTTTAATGCTATTTTAACTGCACAATTCTTTCCTAACTCTGGGTCCCAGGAGACCTCTCAACTAAAAAAATCTGTTGTCATCTTTTACTCTCATTGTTATTGGCAGAGATAATTCCATACCTCAAAATTGTCACTGTTTCTTAAACTGATATTATAAGATAGTTGCTTGTAGGAGACATTTATAAAAGAAAAAAACCTCTTTCTTGTAAAAGCAAGTGATAAAACCCCTGTACTTTTCTTTAAAACTTCTTCTGTTTGAAGCTATTCACTATTTCTGCATCTCTCAAGAAATTCAATATTTGCTTTAATAATACAGAATAAATATTGACTGCTGTGTTGTGGTATTGCTTTAATAAATATCTTTGATACTAACATATCTAACTTTTAAGCATTACTTTGTACATTAAGAAGGTCTCTTGACCACAGTCCAGTTGTAATTTTTTCACTCTTAATTAAAGTTTACTCTCTTTACAATATCTCTCAACAAATTAATCTGGTGAAATGGCTTAGAAGAAGATGACCTTTAAAATGATGATGTATCTCCACTGCCTTTCAGTTTTGTTATTTTCATGGCTTTAACTGAAAAAAATATGTTTCCACATTTACAGGTACATTTCAGTTTTTTCATGTTTTCTTTTTTTTTCTTTTTCACTAGCAAAATTGAAGCTTAAAACAAGTTTTTATTTTCAATATATATTGCAAAGTGGCAAATTATTATTCAGAAAGCTACATAATGTTAAGTAATCTGGCTAGCAAATAATTATAACAATTCATGTAACTATGTAGAAACTATGCAGATGATGGCATGGAAAATGCTTTAGCTTCCCTGTGTTATTTAGCACAGGCAAAACATAGGTAAATGATAAAAATTTTATTAAATACAATACATTTACTGAAACACTGACATACAGGTGTAGAAGCAGGAGAACTAGATGTAGATCTTTTATTTATGCAGAAGAAAAATAGTTATTGATAACGAGAATCTCCACTATGCAGGCAGATGTTTGATAACCTTAGTTTCTCTTTGCATATAGGAGAGGTTATCTGTAACTCAAGACCAGTATTGCAAATTTTGTGTTCATTTGGTTTTCTTAAGGTTGCAGTTTTCAAGGTGATTTTAGATCTGTTTTCCTGGCATATATTCTAGTTTCCTTTCATATATTTTTGACAGTCTGTTGTTCTCTTACAAATCTGATATTTTTCTCAAGGAGAGTAAAATAGCCTTGTTCTTTTTGCTTTTAGGATAGTGTCTACCTTAGTGTAGTTTATTGCATTTTGTTACTGTGACGCAGATAGAAACACACAGTAACACACACAACAGGTGTTCAGGCAGAGAAGAAGAATTCTCTCGTTTATTGTTGACCTCGTATATCTAAGTTTCTGGACAGTGACCAGAGATTGGACAGAGAAGTTACCACCTCTCCATCTTCACTGGTCACTTGAGAAGTCCATCAGGTGATATCTTTTACAAAGGAATGCAAACATGATTCTTGTTTATCTTACAATTCATGAGAACTGACTCCACTATACTAAAACAAATCAGAAGGCTTATTTTCAGAGACAACATTTCTTTCTTCAAGTGTATGTCAGATAGGCCTTTTGTTTTAGTAAACTGAAATCTTCACTGTCCCACAAAGTCACCAGTCTGTCTTCATCCACCCAAGCAAAGACTTTTTCTGAAATTTCTTTGGTGATAGACTTGTGTGTGTGTTTACTTGTCATTGGAATTTCATTCACTTACCTGTAGGAACATGCTGGTGGGTGAATTTCGGGTGGGGGAGCGTTTACACAATGCTGTCATTGTTACAATGAAATTTGAATCATGGACCTTTGCATCATCAGTGTAAGGTTAAACCACAGTTGCACAGAAGGGTACATTATTCTGAGAACTTCTAAAAGTCTCTTGCAGTAAATTTTCAAATTCAAAGAAAAGTAACCAATGTGTATCCAGGTAATTTGCACAGAGAGATCACACTAGAACTTATGAGACTGGCGTGGTTTAAAGGCGCACTGTATGAGTTTTACTTTTGTACCCATGCAATCTTTACTACTGACAAGCTGTAACCAGAATGTTTGAAATCAAAGTATTTTAGAAATTATCATGAAATAAGATGCTGGGCTTTGTAGGTTCAGACAGTAGCTATTTATTGGTTTGGTATTCTGAAATAGGTGTCTAGAAGAAACCATAAAAGTGTTGAAGACTGTTAAGGACTAGAAGAAATTATTGGTACAGCATGGCCTTGAAATCTTTTAAAGTTGGATGCCGCTAAACAATGCCCATTTTATAAGGTCAGATTCAAGTCATTGCTTTTCAAACAAAGAGTATATGTTATGACAGAAGACCAGGATTTGGAGTAATGTGTAAACAGTGTTTGGGAAAAGAAATCACAGTTTATGAATACCTGCAAAGACTAGAGCCTTCTTTGGTGCAGGAATTAAAGGGACATTCTTTTGAAAATCATCTAGTTTTGGGGCTTCATGTCCATAAATATCAGTTTCAACTTGCACATGTCTTTTTGTGTGTGTGTGTGTGAACACTAGAAAATTAGACAACAGGAGAGATTTCAGAGAAGAGGTACAAAACTAACTGAGCAACTGAAAAAATAAGTTGTGAGAGGTTCAGTCTACTGTTTCTACAATGGGCTAAAGATAACTTTCTATTAGAGGAAGATGTCACTTGAGGATTTAAAAGTGTATGTTTTAAACTCTCTGATTTTCCTACAAGAATTTTTCACCCTGAGATCTCTGGGGCAAGGCCTAGGGGGCTATCTGGTCTGTTCAGATCTTCACCATTATAGGGAGGAAATTCATGGGGACAAAACTCTATTAGACATCAATCTTGACAGCACTGTAAATGACAAACAAAAGGGTTTTTAAAAATTTTTAACAACAAAAGGAAGATCAGAGATAACACTGATCTGTTGCTTGATGATGTCAGTCTCCTCACAAATAGGGACACACACAGAGTAAAGATTTCTTTGCCTCTGTCTTCAACACTGATTATGGGCTCTGGGAACCCTGGAACCCTGTGTTTACAGACTGTGACTGTGGGGATGATAACCTTCCAACTGACCCTGAGTTTGTTCAAGACATGCTGCTCCAGCTGGCTGTGCATACATCTATAGGGCCTGATGGGATCCATCCCAGGGTGCCAAAGAGCTGACCAATGTCATTGTAGGACCTCTCTCCATTGTTTTTCAAGTGACTTGGGGGTCTGGAGAAGTCCCCGTTGACAGGAAGCTGGTAAAGCTCCCAGTTTCAAGAAGGGAAGGAAGAAAGACCCTGGTAGTTATCAGCCTGTCAGTCTCAATTCACTGCCTGGTAAAATTATGGAGAAGGTTATTCTGGGATTGATTGGAAAACCCTTTAGAAACAACACAGTCATTAGTCATAGCCAGCAAGAGTTCACACCAGGAAAGCAACTGATTGGCCTCAGGAAGCCAGTAGATCTGGGGCTTGTGAATTTTAGCAAAACATTTTTTACTGACTCTCACAATATCCTTCTGGACATAATGTTTAACACACAGCTAGACAAGTCCCTAGTATTTTGAGTGAACAATTTTCTGATGTGACTGGCTCAGAGTTGCATGAGATTACATCAGGCTGCTGACCAGTCACCAGTGTTATTCCCTAGGAGTCAATTTTAGGACCAGTGCTCCTTAATGCTTTTATACTCAGTACACAGAAATCAAATGTACATTTGTCAATGATACTAAACTAAGAGCAGCAGTAGACTCCGTTGGGAGTAGAGTGGCTGTACACAGAGATCTGGATAGTCTAGAGGGCTGGGTAACCACCAATCATATGAAATTTAATAAGAGCAAGTGCTGTAGTCTCTATCTGGAATTAAGTAATCTCGGTTGTATGTACAAACTGGAGGATAAGAGGTTGCAAAGAAGCTCTGCAGAAAGATCTCCGTGTGTTCATGACAAGTTGACTCAGCAGCACCCTCGCAGCCAGGAGGGCCAACCCTGTCCTGGAGGCAGCAGGCACATCATCACCAGCCAGGTGAGGGAGGGGATTGTCCCACTCTGCTCTGCACTAGGACAGGCTCACCTTGAGTGCTGGGACAGTTTTGGAATATAAGAAGGGCATCAAACTACTGGAGTGTCTCCAGAGGCAAGCAACTAAGATGGTGAAGATTTCAAGGGTAAAATACATGAGGAAATGTTGAAATCAATCACTTTTCTCAGCTTGAAGAAGAGAAGGCTGAGGAGTAACCCCATCACAGTCTACAACAACCTCAAGGGCAGCAATGGAAGGCATGTTGCTGTTCTCTTCTGTCTGGTGACCAGTGGTAGGAAATAAAGAAAATTAATGAAGCTGTGTCAGACAGGTTCAGATTGAACATTTGGAAAAGTTTCTTCACTGAAAGGGTGATTGATCACTGGAACAGGCTCCCAAGGTAAGTATGTGGTCACAGCACCAAGCCAGGCAGAGTTCAAGTGTCTGAATGATGTTTTAGTCATATGATTTAGCTTTATTAGCCCTACAAGAGGCTGGGAGATGAACATAAAGATCCTTGTGGACCCTCTAAGCTTGAGATATTCTGAGATTCATCCAGCTATGAACTCAAGAAAAAGAGTGATACTATGAAATGCTCAAAGCATATATTTGTTGAGATGTAACACTTTCTGTCATTTGTTCTGACACCCAGTGAATTATGGAGGCCTTGGGGGAGATGATTTTGGTGAGGGTGCCAGAGTAAAGTTAAGAAAAGTTGTTACTATGCTTTGAAGCTGCAGCTTTTTCAAGAAAATTTCACCAGGTGCAAGCTGTCCCTTGAAATTCCTTTGGTCTTTTTTCTTGAACTTTCAAGGTCTTTGGTGGTTTATACACCTCTTGAAGTCATACACAGGCAAGAAGAGTGGTACTTTGTCTTGAATCATAAGGAAAAACTAGAGACTTTTTTTTTTATTCTATCTGAATATCAGGAACCTCAGAGCTTGAGCACCCTGAAGAACTTAAGCAAATAAGTTATGATAGAAACTGCCCATCAGATACTTGAAATAGAATGTTAGTGTTCAAGACATGAAGTGTCTAGGAAAAGACCCACTGAGTGGCAGCTTGGCCCAGCTCAAAGAGCCAGCTGACTGGGGACTCGACATCTGCCATTGCATTCCTCTGCACTGCAGGTTCCCCCTATTCTCCAGGACAGGTCAGTTACTATCACTTAGAAGAGGAAAACAAAGAGTATTGCTTTAATTTTTATTTCTGAAGTGCTTGGCTGTAATGATAAGGAGCATACATTAATATAAATTTTGTCAGGAAAAAAAAATCTGAACTAGCCTCTGGCTGCACTACTTGTGAAATTGCTCTCAACTTCAAGGGTGACTTGTAACTACATGTCGAACAACATACTGTGGTGCTTCCAGGATAACTAAAGTCACAAGGAATATCCATGTGTAATTGCGAGAATCAGGGAATCTAGGAGTTAATGTGTCCTTGTGGTACTGAAATGGCTTCTTAATTTACAGAGTTGTTTAGTTTTTCTCAGCTTCTCTTCTCTCACCTCCCCAGAGCAGCTCTCTTGGTTTGATACGCCTGAACCAGTTCCTCTTTCCCTGTTGTGCTGGGGAGCAGCCAGGGAATTGTGTTGCTTGTATTTGTGAAGAAACTGAGCTACTAATACTGTCAGTTCTTTTTGCTGAGTGACTTGTTTCTTAGTGGAACTCGCTGTGTTATCCAAGGATGAGCTCTTTTGGCATATAACCAAATAATATATAATTTGGCTTATATTAGTTCCAGATAACTTAAACTTATGGTAGAGAAAAGAGTCTAATTACTTTTTACAGAGGCTTTTTAATCAAAAATGTTGATGTTCCAACTGAAAATATAAATGTAAGGATTGGTATGAAAAAAACCCAAAGACTCCTGATACTTAGATAAGAAAACCTGGCATGTTGGAATCCCACACTTAAAGGAACAAAAGATAACCAGTATCATATTTTAGGAAGAAGTCTCATGCTTTAGTTGTCTTGATGATTGGTTCTGCTCAGGGGAATAAGTCAAAAGCATCCTACTGAATGGAAGAATAATGAAGGAAACAGAGATATGAAAAAGAAACTTCCTGCAAATTCTATCCCTTTGCTTTGGTTCATTAATAGTCGACATAATTGTTACAGTCTTGAAATAAAGCCTTTAGAATCAATATGGAGAAGTCTTTTGAGTTTTTATTCTCCTGACAATATTACTTTTCTCCTGATACTATTTCAACTCTTTAAATCTGAATTCATCCAAGAAACGTATTGTGCCTTATAGGCCTTAATAGCATTTGGCAACAAAAGTAAGATTTGTAAATAACAGAGCTACTAGATCAGGCCTGCCTTGACCATGACATGTCTTTTGACCACCAATAACCCTAGCAGAGATACACCCACACTGTCAGACTCTCACTTCCCTTGTTTTTGAACATCATCAGCATCTTCTGTAGCACTTTTTCCGCTGCAAATGCCTATGGATGACTAACATATTGCTAGTTTATGTAATTTCCATGCTGTAACTGTCTTAATATTGTCTATTAATATGACCTAGTATTCCATCTTGTTTAATTCCTTACATTTCCTCTAATTTGAAATTGGGTTACAATGCAGCAGAATACCATGAACAGCAATAACTAAATCTCAAACTGAAGCATTTGCTACATCCCTGCAGGCATTTCTGTTAACATTTTTGTTCATTTGGGAGCCACTTATATTCAGGTTATAATTCACAGCTTGGTGTTGAAGGTACAGCTCAGAAATACATCAGTTAGTGAAAGACACTCTGTCAAGCAAATCTCCTAGTATTTTCCAGAAAAACCTTTGAAGGATGCAATAAGGAGTAAGCAAAACTTTTTTAACCCATTTTAACATGTTTTAAGACTGTCCTAAAAATGAGAAATGTCTACATAGGGAAGACAAGTGATTACAGTTTTAGTCAGAAGTGCTTCTGATAGCATGATACTGTTGATTGTTATAGGACCAAAGAAGATTCATTGTGAACTTGGGAGTAATAAGCTGCTCTTTCAACACTGCAACAGCAAGCTGTGAATAACATGGATCTGCAGAGTATGAAGTAATTTTCTGTCACATCAGAGTTTGATTACTGTAAAATACTTGACAAACCTTGTGACAATTGTGTTGTATAGTTAAGATGTGGCACAGGAGGAATTTTACAGGAATCTAAACAAACAACTCTGCTTCACTAGTCTTAAACAGTAACATTCTGGGACAAAAACACAATTTTTACTAATCCTTGCAGAAAAGAAGATGAATGAATACTGATAGCAAAATTTTAAATCACTGCATCCAAATTTGAGCATCTGCCCAAACCCTGAGCACACATGAGGAGGGAGATATCAGGAAGGCCCAGTTTAGCTCTCTTTTCAGGAACAGATTGGGGCTTTTGCCACCTTGCTTTCTGACATGTTTTGTGTTGTCCCTGACATAGGTGTGATGGTCAGTAAGCCTACTGCAGTGACACACCTCTTGTTGGGCTTCATATAAAAGACACTATTCATAAACTTCCTTGTGCAAATGCCGTTTTCTGTTTCAGATGTTCAAAGGTTTTGAGCTAGTTCTCAGGAAAAAAAATTCTGTCTCAATATAAAATATTTAATTTTTTGTAACTATCTTTTACTTTTGACGTTTCCTAGACTGTTTCAAAGACATTTTCCTTACAAGAAAACTGGGCTTCTTGTGTGGTCACATAAATATAAGACCTGATGCATTAAAGCAGAGTAAAGTTTGTGGCACTTGCAGTAAGACAGAGAAATAACAGAACTGGTTCCTCGTTTAAGAGACAACAAAAAGAGAATCAGAAGGAAAAGGTGAGATTCTTGCTAAATCTAGGGCATTATTTCTGCTGAAAAATACTGTAGGTAGTGTACAGTTGAAAGGAATAAACACCTGCAGAACACAATCCTATTATCACTCTAAATATTTTTTGTGGTTTGACACTGGCCAAACATTGGGTGCCCATGAAAGCCACTTGCTCTCCCTCCCCTGCCACAGCCAGGCAGAGGAGAGGAAAAACTTTAATGGAGGGTCCATGAGTTGAGATAAGGACTGGGAGAAAGCACTCCAAGAGCAAAACAGGCTCAGCTTAGAGATACAGAGTGAGTTTATTGCTAACAGAATCAGAGTAGGATAATGAGAAGTAAAATAAGCCCTTAAAAACACCTTTTCTTCCCCCAGTCCCTCCCTCCTTCCTACCAGCAGCACAGGGCAACAGGGCATGGGGTTTTGATAAGTTCTTCCACTGCTCTGGGAGAGGAATCCTTCCCTTTCTCACGGGAGACAGTTCTCCATGAAATTCTCCAGCAGGGCTCCAAATCTCAGGAGCAGCAGTTCTCCCAAATCTGCTGTGGTGTGGGTCACTGTTCCATGGGGTGCAGTCCTCCAAGGACAGGCAGCTCCAGCCTGGGAGCACGGCCTCTCTCTCCACTGGTCTCCCACAGAGTCACAGTCCCCACCAGCCATCCACCTGCTTCAGCATGGGCACCTCCACGGGGTGCAGGTGGATCTCTGCATCCCCCGTGGACCCTCACAGGCTGTGGGTGGATCTCTGCATCCCCCATGGATCCCCCTGGGCTGTGGGTGGGTCTCTGCATCCCCCATGGATCCCCCTGGGCTGTGGGTGGATCTCTGCATCCCCCATGGATCCCCATAGGCTGTGGGTGGATCTCTGCATCCCCCATGGATCCCCCTGGGCTGTGGGTGGATCTCTGCATCCCCCATGGATCCCCACGGGCTGCCGGGGCACAGCTGCTTCACCATGGGCTGCACCACGAGCTGCAGGGGAACCTTGGCTCTGGCACCTGGACCACCTCCTGCCCCTCCTTTTCCACTGACCTTGGTGTCTCCATGTTGTTTTTCACCTCATCCTCTTCTCTGGTGAGGGGAAAACTCCGTGTGTCCCTTTGTTTTGAGTTCTTCTTAAATATGTTATCACAGAGGTGTTATCACTATCCCTAATTCACTCAGCTTTAGCCAGCAGCACGTCCTTCTTCAGAGCCTATCCCTTTCTTCCTAAGCAGCGAACTTCCATATGTTAACTTTCAAGATGCTGTTTTAGCTTTTTGGTATTTTGTCGTCAAAGCAAGCAGAACTGGGGTACTTATTAAGCAGATTCAGCAACACAGTTCTTCATCCCTCTATGGTCTCTGTGGTTATAAGAAACACTTTATTGTTTAGAATTGTAATGAGAATATTTACAGCAACAACATCTACTTTAATTTGTTTTGTACTAATTGGACCATATCAACTATTATTTGTGAGACTAGGATGTGAGATTAATCTTTGAAAAGAGAAGGCTGAATAGCATGCTTAAATTTAATTTTATTTTTTAACCTTACCACAAATATTAGCATTGCTTTGTGTTTCTGGCACATCCTCTAAAGTGTCTGTTGGAATGATTCCTGGTTTCTGCTTAATAAAAACCAAGATAAACTCCGTTATGTTTGCTTGTCCTAAGATACTTCAAAGTTTTGCTCCAGTTGTTTCAAAGTTACCACAAATACATTGCTCTGCCGGTTGAAATATATAGCCTGACAGAGCTTATTTTACCAGGCAGAGGTCTCTTCATTGTGATCCAGCTAAACACCTGGATCCAACCTGCTCCGTGTTGGCAATTTGGATGCACAAATGTAGAACACATTTAAATGCTCTGTTGAGGCAGACCACAGTGCTCTGCAGGATCAGGCTCTAATACACAAGTACGTTTTGCAGATCACATTAGCATCACACAGAGGGTACATATGCACAGGCAGCTGTGTGAGGATATCAGCCTTGGCTTTGGAAAGACATGTCTAAAAATTGGCGTGTTAGCCTACAATACCTGAACACCAGTTGTTTATTATATAGGTATGATCACTGATGAACTGGAAGGGGAAAAATGTCTCTGAAGCTGATGGCAAAATTTGCTTAACTCAGCATTTCACCTGAAGTGTCTTGAGCAGTCTACACTGGTTCTGCTTTTTACCCTCTCACTGCAAGCTCCATCTTCATTGAGGAATTAGTAAGCAGGTTTTGTGGAATGTCTTCAAAATTTCCCCTTGTGCAGCAAAAACTGTGGCTATTTTTTGAGGCAAATAAATAATTCACAGGGAGTAAGTCATTAAGTGAGTTCATCCTGTTATTTTCTTTTGTTTATATTCCTTACACTTGCAGTAATGCCTCTAGCTGCTAATTGAATGAAAGTGAGCCCATCTGAGTTTCAAGTACTGCGTGTTTACTAGGTAACACTTTGACACTATAGCTGAAGATGTTTTATGCAAGACACTGCTTTGACTGCTTTGCCTTCACCTAGTTTCTACTATTGCCCATAGATGACAAATATTTTTTCTCATTAGCCTGGTTCACAAGCTTAGCTTTTGTCCCAACAAGGGCAATATATAGTAACATTTCCAGTATGAAAGTCTGTGTCAGATGTGTCACATTTACACTGTAGTAAAGGCCATACCTCTCAGCCGCTGAAAATCAGTTTTGATCAATCTGCAAAGTCAAATATATCTATGCAAATTTATTTGTACTCTGTGTCTGTTTCCAGGAAATATTTACAAGACTTCAAAATTCACTGTCTGTATTAGTAGCAGTAAACCAGTCATTCCAGTATTCAGGAAAGCCACCCCAAAAGGGAAGCAAGGAGTTTTTGAAGTAATTCCAGTTCATTTGGGTGAAAGACTCAAGACAAAAAGGGATCTGTTTTATCTGCACCTTCTCAGTCTGTCAGTCTGTCAGGATTTTACTACACAGAGTTTGGGATCTTGTGACCAAACTAGGAAACACACCAGATAAATTCACAGGTTACTCACCTGCTAGGGCTGTGTTTTCCGCACCTCCTGTAGTCTCAGTGTTTTTCTGCCACAGAAGTCTTCAGTAGACAAGATAAATTAAACGGACAGTAAAGAGTGGAGATAATTGCTGCTTGCTGCTTCTGAAGTGCAAAGTGGAAAATAAGTTATCATAAAAGCAGCCCTGTGATAGCAAAGACTGTTGTTTCATGTGTTTAGTAGGACCCTAAGGGGAAAGGAGCCTTGCTTTACTCCAAATAATCACATGAGAGGTAGATGACTCTGACTTGAAGTATATTTTCCCTCCCATACCTCTTTGGATAGTAACATGAAAGTTAGACACCTACCCACTGTTCCTGCTATAAGGTCAAAGTTGGATTAATAGCTTTTCTGCAGTTGATGCAGTGTCACTATCTAGGCATTTTCCTGGAAGCTCCAAAGCTCAGTCCTGACTAATTGCTACTCTAACCTGTTTCCTTCCTTAAATGTAGCCTGGTGCTTCTCAAAGCTCATGATAACTGAGAGGAGATGACACTGATAGACTGACATTTGTACTGAGCAGGACGGCTGTCTGAGTGAAGTCTCGAGCGAAGGAACCAAAAGCCATTGTTGTTATTTGTCAGTTTCTGCTAGAAAGAGCCGTGAAATGGAGTGATACATGCAAAGGGTTTTAAAAATAAGTGCACAGCTTGCCTCTGCACCTTCAGCTAAGGAAAGAGGTGACTGAATGAAGTGCTGAATGAAGTGCTCAGTGGGGACACCTAGTAAGTTTGGCTTTCCTCATTGTGTCCTTAGAGGACTAAGAAGTGCTTCTACTTGTTACCAGTTACACAAACTATATGTAAAGTGATCATATGTAAATCATATGTAGACGGTGAGACACAGGCAGCTGCCAGTGTTTTGGACTGACTATTTCTAAAGCAGTTAATCTCTCATTCCTAGTAGTCCCTCCCTGTATTTTGTGAGCTTTGAGGAAGACACGGAGATGGACAGGGTCATATCCATGTCCTACTTGGACAAAGGAATTGGGATTGGTAGAACTGTGCCTCTGAGGACTGGAGAGGGTTCTTCATGATAGCTCTAAGCACTGTCTCCAAAAACTGGATTATATTCGGTCTGCTGCAGAGTAGGAAGCAGATAGACCCAGGTACTTGAGAACAGTTAGTCTCTCCTGTCCTTGGTTACACATAATGAACTTTCTCTAAGGAGAGTGGGTCTCACCCACTTTTCAATTTTTATTTAGTCTTTGCATCCACCACAGCCAAGTTCTTTAGAAAGGGGAAAAAAGCAAAGTGTCATTTCTTTCAGTAAGATGAGTGATAGGAAACTACCACATGTATAGGAAACTTCTGCTGGTTCACAGCCTCACATTGCTGCTTTAGCATTCACTGGCAAGAATACTTATTCCCTGCAGCCATCCCTCACTCGTTCTTTTCTTGACAGCAGATGGGAAGCAGGATAAGAAGACACCCTGAAAAAGAGTAATTACATCCTTATCTTTGCTTAATCTTGATTTTTCTGCACCTTCTTTCATAAGAGTTGATTAGCTGTGCTGTGTCAAGCAGATGCTTTAAAGAAATCTATTTATGGGGACACTCTGTTTGCAGCTGGAAGTGGTTTACAATGGCAAAAAAAAGACTTTTTCCACTGACATGTGCAGACAGACCCAAGGTCACACTAGTCAAATAGAAGACATTCTGTTAGAGAACAAGATCAATGTGCTATCCCAGTCAGGCCCTCAGAATCACAGAATGGCTGAGGTTGGGACATCTGAAGGTCACAGGATCCAATCCCCCATTTCAAGCAGTTGAAATTGAGTCCCTAGAGCTGATTGCCCAGGAACATGTCCAGACAGCTTTTGAGTATCTTCAAGGATGGAGACTCTATAACCTCCCTGGGCAACCTGTGCCAGTCACCCTCGCAGTAAAATGTGTTTCATGAAGGTCAGGAGGAATCTCCTGTATATCAGTTTGTGTTTGAATGTCCAAATTAAGGACATTCATTCTGGCCACAGCTTACTGGGAGCTAAGTGTAAGCACAAGCATTTTGATAGACCAGAATGAGCAAAACAATTTGATATCTTAATTTTGGTGAAAGAAAAGCTGAAATAATTATCTGCCATGTTAGGGGGAGGGATTGCCAGATAGGTTTGGCTGGGAAACAGTGGCTTCTTTCTATGGTTCAGTCCAAAACACCTGCAGGCTGACCAAGATTCCTTTGATTTCTATAAACTACAGACTAATGAGTGCTCCTGTTGGCAAAGAACTTGCATACTAAAGTGTATTTTCTTCGTCATCTCCCAGAGATGCATATTTAGTTTACATGTAATTTTGGTGTGGTGATCTCAGAGTAATATGGGGGATATGTGTCATACTTGAAGGTAAGGGCTCAGGCTTTATGATTACAGTATTCAAACCTCCTTCCCAAATTAGGCAAAATCTAGGGAACTGATAGAAATGCATGAGAGAAATGCATCCAGTTTATTTGCAGAAATGCCAGCAAGTCCCCTTAGTAGAACTGATACTGCCTGGTGCAGGACAATAGCAAGAAGCCATGCACAAAGCAAATTTGCAAAACCCTGAAACACAGCACCAGCTTTGACCAAGCAAAGCTTGTTCTGTGGAATCCTGCACTGTTTTCCAGTATTCAGGGTTATAATATCGGGGGGCCGTACAACAGACAAGGGCACACAAATGCATCCTGTACAGACTGACACAGACCTGCTGTTTGTAGGAGTCACCAAAAGCAGTTTCCTTGTAATTTCTAATTTAAAGATACAGTCCCTGAGTTAATGAATAATGAGAATGACATTACCGATCACCATGTGTCCATTCTGTCTCTGCTTCCCACCTGGCCACTTTTTAGCTCAAAAAATGGTGAAATGTCTCATGCATACAATGTCCAGATGTGTTTGACCTGAACTGTGAGAGTATTTGAAACTGAACTAATTTTTCTATTAGTGTGGAAGAAAATATCAGGTTTATATGAGGACTCAAAACACCACTGAATTTGAACATTTTGATGAACTGCAGACTGACTTTAATTTTTGTCAAATACTGATAGCAGAAGCACAAAATAGTTCTTTCAAATAGTGAGCCCAGGTCCATAATTTGCATCGAGATTTTGCATTTTAGAAACTGAAGAGGCTCAGATCTATATTTTGATTGAATGTTAGCTCTAATTACAGTAGTTCCCTTCAGAAGGCACCAGAAACAAAATTAATAATGATAAACAGGTCTTGTAGTGAATAGTAATTTTTTTCAGATCTGTTTGGGAAAATAGCATACAATGTAACACCATAAATAAATAGCCTAAATTCTTCATTGTTTAATCAACCAGAGACTTATTGTTTTATGGAAAAAACCCCAAAACCTGACCTTGCTTTGCTGAGGAATGTCCTTTCTGCGTACAACTTATTAGAATAAGTTCAAAGTTCAGTGGGGCCAGCTGCTTGTTAGAGAATGAACTGCAAGCTGAGATATTTTTGACTCTGTCATGGGAATGCAAAGATGCCTGCAAGAGCATCTTTTAATATTGCTGCAAACACAAATGTCTCTTTATTTGCGAAGTGGAATTCTGGAAAGGGATGACTTCTATGTGTCGATAAAAACATCTGTTTTCCCCTATTATTCTGCCGTTGAAGAACATAGGGGAAATTAAGAAGGGTGCATGTTATAACGACAAAGTAGTTGTGCAGGGTCCTTTTTTCATTACTGGTGGCAGCAACAGTAGCAGCAGTTATTACCTTTTCTGAAAGGCAAGATTTGTTATAGCAGCTGAAAACCTGTCGTCCTAAATTGGTTTGCTTAGCTATGCAAAGGCAGAAGTTGGTTAAAAGGAAAGGGAGTGAGAGACATACCGCTTCTCGGTTTTTTGTGCCACACATTTTGTATGAAGACACAGATAATGAGGCTGGCTGACATTTATGCCACTGGCAGCAAGTGCTTAGATGAGTGGGACAGTTAGCACCCTGCAAGGACAAGCCCTGCTATTATACATCATACCTGGGCAGCGACCAAAGCCGTCTGAGTACACACTGCTTCCTCATAAATGGTGTGTTATTTCCCAGTCATACCATTTGGCAGCTTTGCTGGGGTGTCTTCTGTGTGCACTGAGACAAATATGGGAAGAAGCAGCTCTCAGAGAGTAGCAGGAGTCAAGCTTGTGTAGCCTCAGAACTGTCCTCCCCGTTGACTGGGGGAGACAGTGATGCCCCTGACACCTTCTTGCAGCTGTGTCTGACACACTGGCAATTCCTTGCAGAAATGTATAGAAGATGTTGTACCACTGTGGAGAGG
The DNA here is from genome assembly GCA_032173965.1 of Sitta carolinensis. Classification (NCBI taxonomy): domain Eukaryota; kingdom Metazoa; phylum Chordata; class Aves; order Passeriformes; family Sittidae; genus Sitta; species Sitta carolinensis. Next base: position 47,539,133 of record CM063313.1, read on the forward strand.
GCACTGACATTGAAGTGATAACTGATGTTTCATGCTCAGAGGCCATTTTCTGTGTAAGGGGACTTGAACACACACTGGAAAAGAAATACTAAAGAAGACTGTGGTAATACAATATCCTTTCTTGTGAGCTGTGCAAGATAATAATATTTTTTTCATTTTCACTGTCTCCATAGTTCCTAGTCGTAACTCTCTGATGTTACCTCAAAGTAAAAAAATGAAAGGATAGGTATAATCCCTTTTTAAGCTCACTTCCTACTTCAGCTTCTAAAATTGAGCTGTTTTCTATAATCTCTTTCTTAGCGTGATGGCCTTTTGAAACACAATTAGAAAACAATGCATCTTTTTGCATGTTTGCTTGTCCAAATAATGCAAGTTCATGCTGGGACCACTTCTGTTTAACATTGTCAACAACATGGATAATGGGATCAAGGGCATCCTTAGCAAGTTTGCTGCAGACACCAAGTTGTGTGGTCCAGCCAGCAAATGTGCACTTGCAGTCTGCAAGGCCAGGTGTATCCTGGGTTGCATCCAGAGCAGTGTGGGCAGCAGGGAGGGAGGGGATTCTGCCCCTCTGCTCTGCTCTGGTGAGGCCCCACCTGGAACCCTGCACCCAGCTCTGGTATCATTAACATAAGAAAGATGTGGATGTGTAGGAGTGAGTCCAGAGGCCACAAAGATAACCAAAAAGATGTAGACCATCTCCAGTGAGAGAAGACTGGCAGAGTTGCAGCTGGTCTGCTGTAACAATGGGGAGCAAAGACTCATGGGCCTCTTGTTTGCTCTGAAGAAGATTGTTTCTTGTAACGAACCCGAGCCTTTTTGTACTGTAAATTTAACCAAAATGTAACCAAGACAAGCACTCATTGCCTGCCACTGCAGTGTCACTATTCACATGTCCCTCTATCCAGTCAGCTCTCTGATCATGTGGTGTCCACACATCTCCCCAGCCAAGCACTGCCTTGCTCACAAGGCGACTCTAAACCCATTCTCCAGCCATCCAACCCGCAGCTGAAGCCTTCCCAGAGTGATTTTTGGTTAACAAAAGTGTACAGAAGTGAACAGGATTTAACGAAAGTGGAAAAGGTCCTTGTCCTGTTATTTCCCACAGTCTGCCTAGGCAAGGGTTCAAGGGAGACTTTATAGGAGCCTTCCAGTATGTAAAGGGAGCAGCAAGAGAGCTGGAGAGGGACTCTTTACAAGGTCATGTTCTGATAGATCAAGGGACAACAGCCTTAAGATGAAGGAAGATAGATTTAGAATAGCTATTAGGAGGAAATTCTTTACGTGAGAGTGGTGATGGACTGGCACAGGTTGTCCAGAGAAGCTGTATATGCCCCATCCCTGGAAGTGTTTGAGGCCAGTTGAACAGGCCTTTGTGCCATCTGCTTAGTGCAAATTTTGCCAGCCCATGGTAGGGGATTGTAACCAGATGACCTTCAGGGTCCCTTACAACTCAAACCATTCTATGAATCTATTATTTGGATGCCTCAATTATGTATGTTTTCTGCTACACGGTGATGAGACAGTTCCTAAGCAGAATCTCGAAGTTCAAGTGTAGGTGACACAGAACATCCCACTGATGGCACTATTTTTATTCACAGTTTTCATCCATGTTCACCATACTGCCTCTGCATCTCCCAAACAAGATTTCGATCTCATTGGATTAGGTCTTTAAAGATACACAGTATCTGCCAGTACAGAATTTGTGGTCTAAGTAGTGAGGAAAAGATGTTGGAAATAAGGAAATAATTTATCTGTCCATAAAGACAGAATTAGGAGCTGATATATCTTAGATGATATCTTGTCTTCTGAATTTTATGCAAGGTCCTTAACTTCTCACACATTTAAAGAGTTGCATATTAATTATCATGTCCTCCCATGTCTTGAAGCTCAGAATGTCACTTACATAAATTCTGCCTGGGAGGTACGCATTGCTTAATAGCTGAATTAATTTTTAATCTCCTTTTGAAGAATATTAATACTTTATTTTCTTTACTTCTCAAGAGCAGCATTCCAGCAAAATGTCTCAAAGGAGAAAGTGCTGGGAATACTTACCTTTGAAAGCAACATCTTATCATCATTTATTGGAACTGTCAAACTTTTCCACAAGGCTCATACTTCTTTCCCTGACTGCTTTATTGATGCTGGTGTCACTCAGCATTTATAGGAAGACTAATTTCTCAGCATTCAGTACCTGCCTAAACTTTTTGAACCTGAGCCTGTTACACCATATTCTTTGCACTTCTGCATATGAATCACAGCCTTTCCAGAACCTGTGAAAATATTTTAGTATCTATTTAAGGATTAAGGGAAAACAGTTCTATCAAAAGTAGAAAACAAAGAATGAAATCTGTTTTTTCCATAATGTTATATGGACTGAAAAGCCTTCTGGTTTCCTTTGAAATTGTCTAAAGGTTTTTGCTATCTGTCTTGAAAATACAGCCAGTTCACGAGGATTAAAGGTTGTTCATGCATGTGAGTGGGCTGAATTAAAGCTAAGAGGCATACTTTATTCTTTTGCTACTTTGCCTCTAAGTGCTTGACTTTACAGGCTTAACGTTCTTTAAATGTAGGAGGATGATGGGTGAAACTTAGTAGCATACTTGCATACATATGTAAAATGAGCAATCTGTGATCCTTAAATTAGGGTCCTGCTCCCTTCATCCAGAAGAGTTGTATATAATTCAGATGATGTTTTTTCTTCAGCATTTATAAAAGTAGTCAGTTTCCAGCACTTCTCTATTTCCGTTGTTGAGACAGCAAAAGAAGGATGCTTTAGCCCAAAACAGGCATTTTTAAAAAGAAAAATTAGTTGATGCTATGTTGTAGTATGGAACAAATCAAATCAAGCCTGCAGAAGTGATTTATACTTCAAGTAGAAAATGCTGACTGAATCCTGCAGCTGGCTCTAATGTACATAAAAGTGTAGTAGTTATGAGACCAAAATGAGATAATAATTCTGTCACATTGTTGAAAGACCATGTGAGTATGCCTCAGACTTGCCGGCTGTTGTGCATTTTGAGAAGAATGGGAAGAAACTGTGCACCTTATGAGTTTTTATTGGGTAACCCCACACATGGCAGGAATGGCTTTCTGTTTTCACAGCTCTGTTTGTTTCTTATAACTGCCCTGAATGCTGCTAAGTCCATGGCTTCCAGATTTAGGCAGCTGCTGGTTAGACAGCTGGAGAAAGAGGCACAAGAAATCAAGATTAAGAGTAGACTTCTTACAAATCAGAGCATGATTCACTAGCAAAAAAAGGCCAGTAGCCTCCAAGCTGGAAATCAGAGTATTCTGGAGGTCATGTTGTTTGTCACATTTAATGAGTGAGTGAATGAAAGAGAGTCTCTGCAAACTCTGCTGAGGAGCTTCGCCTCATCGTTTTGTGATCATTTATAATTCAATGGGATCTGAGAAAATCTGTGTCACAATAAAAGCACGGCTTACCTTAGAAAGTATATCACATGCTGTGAGTTGCCTCATTCCCTAAATATTTGGATAAGGCTGGCCTCGAACCACCTTCTGGAGAAAGTGGCATGGGCATCTGGCTGAAGGTATTTTCTCATCATGCTGTTGAAACTTGAATGAAAACTCTTTAATGCCTCATAGTTTCAAGATGGACATGAGAGGAAATATTACCCAACCACCCCTTTGTGAAGTGCCATGCCATTTACAGCCTGTCACAAAAAATGAAGGTGATACATTTGCCCTTAAAGTAAGAGCAAAGATGATGAACCAGATAACACCTAAAAGAGAAGGTGCTTAAAGGTGTGATTATTTAATTCTGATCATGAAGCAGTCTCTGACTTTGGTCACATATTAATGGATTAACATCAAAATCGCTTCAGGGGCCTGCCTGCCTGAATGAGACCCTTCTGAGGCTACTAATATTTTAAGCTAGAAAAGTTTTGAAAACGTGTGCAAACCCTTCGTACCCAACATCATAATATAGAACCTTGAGGAGCAGATAACATTAATGGCTGTAAATGTAGATCAGATGAAAGAAAATAGAGCTTCATAATAATTAACATGAAAACAGAAAATCTGTTGCTTGGCCATAATCAGGTCAAATGCTGTCTCTGGGATTAAAAAAATTATGTATATGTTTTATGAATATGAATAATATCTTAATTGTGTGAACTAAAACAAAGATAATCTCCTGCTTCTTGTGATGGCTAAGGGCAGAGCATGGTGGTAAAGAACAGACATATGTGCTGTGGGATCTCTCTTTACTGACTGTTATCAGTGACATAGAGAAGTTGTCTTTTCACTGGCTAATTGTTCCACTTCTGTTGTGATTCCTCTGAGTGAGCAGAAGGTTGACTGCAAGGTGACTACTAGCATAATGGAAACGTAGATTTCTAAACTCCCTTATATAGCACTCTTGTTGCAGGCATCCTTTTATACTAGTCAGCTGTTATGACCCTTGTTTCCTCATCTGTAAAGAGCACCAACAACCTAGCTGTTTTTTCAAGCAGGTTACATATTTTCATTTTGCAAAATTATTCTCATTTATGAGGATAGAATCATTGAATGATTTGGGTTGAAAGCGGTTTTTAAAAGTCATTTAGTCCAAACTCCCTGCATTGATCAGTGACATGTTCGATTAGATCAGGTTGCTTAGAGTCCAGACCAACATGCCCTTGAATATTTCCAGGGATGGAGCATCTACTACCTCTCTGGATAACCTGTTCCAGTATTTAGAGAATTACAGAATTATTTAGGTTGGAAAAGACCTGTAAAATCAATGAGGCCAACCTTTACCTGGTCACCACCTTGTCAACTAGACCAGAGCACTAAGTGCTATGTCCAGTTGTTTCTTGAACACCTCCAGGTGTTCTTCTTCTTCGCCATCTTCCTGGGAAGTCCATTACAATGCTTGTCAACCCTTTCCATGAAGAAATTCTTCCTGATATCCAGCCTGAACCTCTCCAAATGGAGATTGAGGTCGTGTCTTCTCATCCTGTTGCTGGTTGCCTGACAGAAGAGCTTGAGTGCCACCCTGCTGCTAAACCTTTCTCCCCCTTTCTTTTCCATCTCCGGATATGCTCCAGCCCTTCAATGTCCTTTTTGTAATGAGGGGGTGCAGAACTGGGCACAGGACCTGAGGTGCGGTCTCGTCAGTGTCAAGTAGAGGGGGACAATCCCTGCCCTGGTCCTGCTGGCTGCACTGTTGCTGATATAGGCCAGGATGCCACTGGCCTTTGTGGCCACCTGGGCACTCAGTGGTTCATGTTCAGCCGCTGTCGATCACCAGCCACAGGTTCTTTTCCACTGTGCAGCTTTCCAGTAATTCTTGTAAAAATTCCTTCATTATATCTAATCTGAATCTATCTGCTCTTTGTATTAAAACCATTACCTCTTTTTCCTATCTCTGCAGGCCTTACTAAAAAGTCTGACTCCATTTTATAAGCCCACCTTAGGTACCAGAAGGCTACAATAATGCTTTCCTGTACCCTTCCCTTCTCCAATCTGAAAAACTCCAATTCTCTCAATCTTTCTTCATATGAGAGGTGATTCATCCTGCTGATCATTTTTGTAGCCCTCTTAGGACCTGCTCCAGCAGCTCCATGATTTTCCTGTGCTGGCAACCTGGCAGCTGAATACTGTACTCCTGCTGGGGTCTTGTCGGAACCCAGGTTGTCTCTCTGACAGTCCTGGATGATCCGAGCTCCAGCCAAGGGGCTCCAGAGGCCTGGAGGTGGGGGGGGTGGTTTGTCGGAGATCCTGGCAGGCAGCCAAGGACTCCTGTGGCTTTGAGTTCGATCCATGGAACAAGTTACCACCTGTGAATGAACAAATAAAAGTCACAAAAGTTTAGATAGCATGATAGTGGTGGTTGTAGAGTGAAAAGGGAAATTTTGGGGATCTTACCATGAGGGTTTGGGTGGTAAGATGGAGGGACTTGGGCGTTGTCCTGTCCTCCTTCCTTCTTCTTCCTAACCCCCATCTTCTTGGTGATGTTGGCACTTGGGGATTGGATTAGAGTAGAATGTAACTGTCTAACATAGGTGATAGGCATTGGATCATAATTGTGAATAACTAACACGTAGTTTGTAGTAAAAAAGTCAGTGTCTGCCCCTGGGGCAGTGTGTGTGCCTCGGTCTGCCCTGCTGAACAGACCTTGGCAGCCCAGACAGAAAATATCTTAGATGGGGAACAATAAAGCAACCTTGAGAGCAGCAGCAGAAGACTTTCGACTCATTCTTCAACAGATTGGTTGGGAGACAGCGGATTTTATATATCTCAGGATCATCTCGACCAAAGCAAACCCTGAGAGGGTCTCACTAAAGCACAGCAGCAGAAGCTGGTCACACTTGTTTGGATGCAGCCCAGGGCACGTTTGGCTTTCTGGGCTGGCAGTGCCCATGGCTGGGTCATGTCCAGCCTCTCACCCACCAGCTCCCCCAAGTCCTTCTCCCCAGGGCTGCTCTTTGTCTGTTTATCCCCCAGCCTGTGCTGATACTGGGGGTTACCATTGCCCAGATGCATCACCTTGCACTTGGTCTTGTTGAACATTAAGAAGTTCTTATTAGGCCTCACCTCTGGATTTGTCCAGGTCCTCCCTCTGCATGCCATCCATTCCCTCAGGCATGTCAAGTGCAACATTCAGCTTTGGTGTTAGCAAATTTGCTGAAGTTGCTCTAGGTAATATCTATTTCTATGGTGACTCGCTAAGAATAATTAATTTTTATGTCACCAGTTGTAGAACAGGATTCTTTCACTTCCTGTTCTTCTTCCAGCTCTTTTTTCTCTATAGAGTGAAGATGCCCTCTACTGAACCTTATCCATGGGATGATAGAAATTTAGAGAATAGGTCTCAATAACAGAGCAAGACTGATGCAAGAGCAAGGCTTTTGCATCCTGATTGTATACTGATCTCATCCCAGAGCAGAAGATTGCCTTGCAAGTGCAAAAATAGTTTCCAATCCATATGACAGAACCAGAACAGCCCTTTCTGTGTGTGTGCTAGAGTACATGTTAGATGCATGCCAATTCCTAGGCAGCTTTGCTGCTATAGCTTTGCAGCAGGGCAGTATTTTTCCTGCCTACAAGCATAATCTGGGTTATGCTAAGGCAAAACATATTCTTCTTCATGCCATCATTCATTCAGGAAAGGCCACACTGGTTCCAGCTGAAGGTCTGTTAAAAACAACAGAGAGGTCTTCAGGCTGCCCTGATCTGTGCATGCTGTCATCAGTAGACAAAAGCATAGAAAGGAATGCTGCATGTCCTAAATTTGGTCTGGACTGCCTGACCTGAGCAGTGGGATATCCATTTGAACAGCATTGGTTGGGAATGTACTGCAGAACATCTCTTTTCTTTTGCATGCTTTCCCAAGCAAGTGGGTCAGGCAGTCTTACACGAATCATCCAGAGTGGAACATAACATCTCTTTCTTCTGAGAATGTACTATATGTGACATGCTTCATAGCTAGATACTTCGTTTGTTGTATAGTGGAGACTTGAATCTTGCTAACTAGGAGAGAGCACAGAAGGGCTACTGCTGAGCCACTATTGAGCTCTTCTGCCTGTCATGAGAGTTTTTGCTGTAATACGCTATTTGACATTTGCAACTCACCTATCTTGTTGCAAACTTACTTGAAAATAAGAAAAACTGCCAGACCTTTCTGGCTGGTGTTGTGCAAATGTTAGTGACTGAAGGCTCTCTTTGAGTATTTGCTCTCTTATAAAGCAAATTTTAAGACACATTTCCTTTCTCCATCTCTCAGCTGACTATGTGATTTTCTCTTCCACTTTTACTTGTAAGAGTTCCAAGTATCTTTTTCTTTTCATAAGATCACAAACTCATCTTGTACATTGGTTTCCTTAGGACTTCAATAGGATCTACCAGCTTATTGAAATTATTATTTTTACTTACTTTTAGAGCATGTCTGCTATTTTAACCAAGTAGACAATAAAATAATAGAAATTTATAATTACTTGGGTTGAAATGGACCCTAAAAATCATCTAGTTCCAATGCACCTGGCATGGGCTGGGACACCTTCCACTAGACCTGGTTGTTCAGAGCTTCATCCAGCAATTCCAGGGATGGGGCATCCACAGCTTCTCTGGGAAATCTGTGCCAGTGCATCACCACCTTCACAGTAAAGACTTTCTTCCTCATATCTAATAAAAATCTACCTTTCTTCAGTTTAAGGCCATTCACCCTCATCCTATCTCTGCTTGCCCTTGTGAAAAGTCCCTCTCCATCTCTCTTGTAGTCCTCTTTGGTACTGAAAGGCCTTTGCAAGGTCTGGCCAAAGCCTTCTCTTCTCCAGGCTAAACAGCTCTAACTTTCTTAGGCTGTCTTTATAGTAGAGGTGCTACAACTGTCAGCTTCATGTCCCTCCTCTGAACTCATTCCAACAGGTCAACATCTTTTCTGTGTTGGGGCCCTAGAGCTGGAGGCAGCACTCCAAATGGGGTTTCATGAGAGCTGAGAAGATGGCAAGAATCACCTTCCTCAGCTCCTGGTGATGCTCCCTTTGATGCAGCCTTAGACATGTGTGGCCTCCTGCATGTCACCACAAGCACCCCCAAATCCTTCTCTTCATGATCCATTCTCCACCCAGCTTGTACTTGGGATTGCCCCAACCCAGGAGTGGGACTTTGTTTTTGGCCTTACTGAACTTCATGAGATTCACACAGGCCCACATCTCCAGCCTGTCTAGGGCCCTCTAAATGGCATCTCTTTCCCCCAGTGTGTTGACAGCACCACACAGCTTGGTGTCAATGACAAATTTGCTGAGGGTGCCCTCAGTCACACTCTCTGTGTCACTGACAGACACAGTGATGGTCCCAGTACTGGGTCCTGAGGAACAGCAGTTGCCACTGGTCTCCACTTAAGCTGTTGACTGTATCTCTTGGAGTGAGACCATCCAGCTCATCCCAAAAACTGTTCATCTGAAAATCTATGTGTCTCCAGCTTAGAAACAAGGATGTTATGTGGGATATTGTCAAATGCTTTGCACAAGTACAGGTAGATGGCATCTGTTGCTCTTTCCTCATCCACCACTACAATAACCTAATCATAGAAGGCTACCAGATTTGTCAGACACAATTTGCCTTCAGTGAAGCCATGTTGGCTATCATCAATCACCTCACCTTATTTAGATGGTGTACTGCTAAAAGGAGTAAAATGTTGAAATATACTAAAAGGAAAGAACACAACCAGCCTTGTGGATGGATAACTTTTAAAAATGAAAATCAGAGCATTTATGGCATTAGTATCTATGCTTTTGGTCACTTGTCCCTTTCTGACCATCATATCACACTGACTATATCCATCACACTGACTTCTGCTTATTGCATTTACACATTTTCATGTATTAAGTAGCCGTAAGTAAACAGGAACTTTGATGAACTGTGCAGTCTGATTGCTCACTGCTGAATAATGGCTTATGGAGAAACCAGACAAGAAATGTAAAATGAAGACAGTGCCTTTGCCCTTCTTGTCTTGGCCTCTTGTAATCTTAAGCAGTAATCTTTAGCAGCCTTGATACTTAGAGACCTTTATTGAATCTAAGCGTAAAAGTACCTTTGGATTTTATCCTTTCACCTTTTAAGTAGGCTTCATACCCATTGTTTGAAAAATTTCAAAAAGCCAGCTTAAATATATTCAAAACTAATTTGAGCGACTTCTTGTGCCAATGCTCTGCTTTTCCCTACATAGTTTTATTCTGCCCTGATGTTTAACTCCTGTCAATTTATGGGTAGTGAATATATCCTCTCCAGTCTTTGCTTTCTAAGCTAAACTCCAATCCTTCAGTCCTTTCAGCTTAGGCCTCACTCTGTTCCTTCACCATATTTGTTTCCAATTTAATTTCAGACTACTTCAAGATTGTTGCCCAGAACCAAACACAAGAGTTCATCAGCATCCTTGTGCAGTGCTATTTTCTTGCTGTTACTCATAGAGTTTCAGTCTTAGTTGCTTTACATAGGGGACAGCTAGGATATTTTTGTGTCTAGAGAATCATACAAAGTTTAACCCTGACAATACCGGCTTTCTGTGTTAACAAAGAGAAAAGCAGTAACTCCTCCAAATCATCTTATTCTGCTATGGGACATTCTGCAGATGAATGAGCACTGCAAATGTTGGAGTAACATGCTTTTGCATTCAATATATGTGATGCTCATTCATGGGCACTTCAGAGCATCTGCATTGTGCTGCTCATATGTGAATTTTATTTGCCCTCTCCTGTTTTGTGAGTCCAGACATAGCCTATGTCTCAAGTTCTAGCTATTGTGCATTGTCTTGATCTGGAAAGGGTCTGGAAGTATGCTGCCTCAATGGTAGTTTGAGTCTTGTACATGACCTCTGGCTCAGGATCCTCCTGACAGCAGCGCTGCTGCCTGCTGCCAAGCCATCTGGTTCAGTCTTCTTGGACCATGTCTCAATGGGACCCTTCTGGTGAGCTATACTGTAGAAGGAACTCTGGATAAGGATGGTGCCATGCACAGTAAGAGTGCTTCCCCTTCCTGTCCTCGACTGCTGTTTCCATGAATGTGCATGCCTTCCTGCTCTTCCTTGCTTTGCCCTCCTGCATGTGCATAGTCTGGGCCAAAGTCCTAGTTGCAGGTGGATGTCAGAGCACTCACTGCCACTCTTTGCAAATGACTTATTAGGTGACATAAAAGACATCTTATAGGTCCCAAGGTGTTTGTAGGCAACATCAACCAATCAATCATAGTATGTGTCAGACATGCGCATTCTGAAAAATGGATCTCTGTCTCTGAGCATCAGTAGCAAGAATAGAAAGATGATAACAAAAGAAGTCTCCAGGGAGACCTTGTGTCAGTAGCTATGGTGGATTACTAGCTACACTTTTTGTGAAAGGTGGAATGGTGTGTCACAATTAATTCAGTATCTAATTCTAAACCTGTATTTATTACTTTCAATTTCATGTATACCCATCTGTCACCAATTTTTTAAAACTTGTTTTTCACAATGAGATATTCTCACCCTGCAAGTCTTTCTGCAATTATATTACACTGAATTAGAACAAGTGATAGGTTGGCTGTTTCTGTGTAATTTGACTTGTGGGTGTTCAGTGTACATATATACAAGAGCAATTTGGTTAATGACTCATGCTTACTGCCCTTGTCTTTGAATATGCTGTTGCCCCGAGCAGATGGAGATCATGAATATGGTTTCAGAAGAAGACCCATCACCAGAGCTGCAGTAGTGGGAAAGGTTTAGTCAAGTATTTCAGTCCAAAATCCTGGAGTTTTATTTGCTGTGTGTTACTGGTGCATTAGCTACTGCAATTTTTAAGCTTCTCTCTTAAGACAGATGGAGAGAAAACTACTCCAAAATATTTTCTCAAAAATACTGATTATCATACTACTTACGCTCTCCTATTTTTTTGAAGAAAACAGCAAACATTTTCTGCGTTTTATGTGACAAATAAAATGCAAGCATATTTTGAAAAGATAAATGTTGTCCCAACTTAACTTTCCATTCTCTTACACTGTTTTGAGAATGAACTAACATGCTTCAGACCATGGGAATAAACAAAAACCTTGTGGCAGAGTAACAACAATATTTGAAGTAAAGCTGTTTAGCACTTCTTCCCAAGGTACAATGCCCTTGTCTCATAAACTGAAACTACAGAGGGAATATCTGCACAGAAGGAAAATAAAACTTACCCAGGGAAAATTGAAATATGCAATGTAACTTGGCAGGGCTTATTTGTTTGTCTTTTGTTGGTGGGTAATCTCTCAATTACTAGAACATACTTTCAATCTCCAGCTGTCCCTAACCTTGTTTTGGCATGGCCATAATTAACAGAGTTAATTACACAGTTCTGAGTTGAAGTTAAGTACTTAGGTCACATTCAGCCAGTGTCTTCACTTTCACCTCATGAATACATTATTAGGGCAATAAAATTTCTTTGACTATAAATACAACTTTTATCTGCATGCTTTGTTCTAATAAAATTAATTTGGCATTTGTATATCTCATTTGAAGTCATATTTATAGTAAATTGATCTTTTTTTCATATCAGTTTCTGATTATTCTCCTGTTACCAGATACTGCTGTATTGTTGACATGAGAATTAAAAGTAAAACACAATCTTCAGTTTCTTCACTAGGGACACTGTTTAGCAGAAAAGATGGTGAGGAGCTGAGTGGAGGGAAAAAAAAGTGTTTTAGAATGCAGTGGTAAAATCAGTTAAGTGTGAAGAACGGACTACTGCCTAAATCCACTCATGAAAGGTGCAGTCAGCACTTAGCTTCTGAGGTACGTTCCTGTAAAGTTGACATCTTGATATTTTACACTCATTCAAGGCCAGATAGGCTGACCTGATGATGAAATTAGGTCTTCTGATTTAACTTGCAATACATTAGGGGTCTGGATGTTATCTCATGCTCCAGGGGAGATTTTTCACCTCATTTCAGAGCAAGTTCAAACTCTATTTTTGGGCTAATAGAGAAGCGTGTCATCCTGACAATCCTTTGCAGGTTGTCACTTTTCCCATACCCTCTTTTCTCCAAGTCCTGGTTCTCAGGCACCACATCTTGGCAATACTTTTAACATTTATTACCAAGATGTTGCCTTAAAGCTCGTCACAATCTGGTGCAATTAAAGGGTTGGATCCTCCTGTCATTCAGCTCTGTGGGAAGTGTGATATTTCCTCGTTTCGCACTAAGCTTAGTCACTCCTCAGACAGACAGGGAAAAGGGACATATGTTCAGCTCTGTGTACCTGAGATAGCAGCCAGGGCTCCTCAGAGTCAGAGGGACAGACGGGCTCAGCCTCTGATCCTCTGTTCTGTCCTCTGAATGAGCTGAGTGTCTGTGGTTTATGGTTTGGGATGGAGAGCAGGACATGTCGGCCTTGAGTCCAGCCTACTGTGGCCATTATTGTGTTCTTGCTTGTGCGTGGAGACAAAGAGCCTAAGCTGTTGAGAGTTGCAACATTAGATTAGTTCCTCCATCTCCAACCATTAATTTTTATTTATTTCTCTGTCTCTGCTCAGAAGCCTGGCCAAAATAGGAGTGTCAGTGCACTATGTTTTCTCTCTGTACTAATATATCTGTGATAGTCCAAAGGAAAGGCAGGTCATGCCTTGCTTCAGGGTTAGGTCTTCCAGCATTTTCATTTGTCCTTGCTAAGGGCTGCTGTATTGTGCACTGTGTGTCTTCCTTGAAATTCTCTTGAGGTGTGGAATGTCTCCACTGGGCTCTGTGCACACAAGGCAGAGTTCTGCTGCCTGAATTACCACATCCTTGGATTTTCTGTGTTGGCAGAATTGGTCGGTGTTGTTGGGACCAGGCTCCACATGACTGCAGATCTTTGAACCTATCTTTATAAATGTCTTCTCAAAACAGCTATAGTGAAATGTAGCTTTAATAAGCAATGTGGCAACCATTATGTTTTTAAGCCAGGTCTTAGAAGAGATTTGTGTCAGTTTTGAAGGGTGGCTACAAATATCATGCTTAATGACTGTGGTGTACAAATGGTAATATAAAGCTGCAACTGAATGCAGAGGGCTCTCACAAGAGAAATGAACCAAAAACTTTTGAAGTTGCCTGAGAATCCCAGTATTTATTGTAGCTGACAGATACAGCTCTGCCTCTGAGGAGACAGAAGTCAAAGCCTTGTTCAGAAACATTGAACAATGATTACAGAACATGTCCTTGGATGTGACTACCCTATGAACATGCAAAACATTTATGACTGTGGCTATATGTGTAGAGATTGAAACACATTTGTCAATGGTGTTATAAGACTGTTAAACTATAGATAGTATTACCATTCGGGAAGGAGGGATTTTTGTGAAATTGTAACACCTGTCTTAGAGGTTTGATTATAAGTGTCATGTCCCAACTCACAAAATTACTCTGCTCTTGATCTTATCAGAGATTTTTAAAAGATGATTTTCAAAACAGTCCCTGTTATGTTGTAATAACTCATTAGCCTGAGAAGTGCGCAACATCCGACTCTGACAGGTTTGTCATGGACTTTGGGTATTTATGAGGGTCAGACTTCCAATATCTGTATTTATATTTTTAAACTTACCCTTCTTTCTTTTTTCCTCAAACTTTTGAAGAAAATGGGACTCTACTTTTGACTTTTTGAAATACCTAATAAATGTATGTTCTACAAACAATTCTAAGCTGTGATTCAATCCTGTGGGTAGATAGTATATCCAAAAATAATAAAATGAGAAAATTATGGGAATGGCCATTATTTTAGGATATCCAGTGAGCCTATTAGGAAACAGTTCAAGGAAGGAGAGGTGGAGGAGATTGACACAGTTTAGTTTAACCAGAGTCTTCCTTAGTCAAGCTAGAAATGATTGACAGCCATGGTTCCATCTTGTTCTCACAGCCAGAAAGAAAAGCTCAGGCTCTGTTGCTTCCATTGCATCATGTGGACTCTTGGGGCTTTTCAGAAGTTTTCTGCAGAGGCAGACCTTGAGAAGCCTGGCAGAATCCACTCAGAAAATGATGACTGCAGAAAGAACAAGCACATCTCTCTCATCTTGGGCCTGGTCCCTGACAACTCATGATCTATTTGATGCATGCTTCTTGAAGTGGATATATGGCTGGAGTTCTCCCAAACACATTTCTGAGCTTAGGGAGAGGATGATTTAAAGTCAGAATATCTAAATCAGTGCTGGATATTCATTGCTACATGATATGGTTTATACCAGTGGAACTTCACATGTGAAAGCAGTTTGATGTGTCATTAGATGTTTCTGCTGCAAAAAATATTTGCTATTAAGAGACCAAATTTTCAGGTTATTTCCCCTAACAACTCTGCAAGGTCCTAGTTCAGAATAATTTTGGATCCTGAAACTTTCCCTTACAGATACCCATTAGATTTCTTTGCTGAGAGAGTGAAGGAGGATTTACTCAGAAATATTTCCCTTTTTATGTTATCAAAAGTACCTCTAGAAAATATGTGTGCTAACATTTTCTATTGAAAATGTTTATGTTGTTGTGTGTGATACTAAGAAAGTCAACCTTTGTCTTGTTTAATTATGAAAAACTGCTACTATGAAAAACCCAGACTATGTGGATCGTGTTACCACAGATGGTGCTTATACCTGGGATTCCCAGCCATGGAAGAACAGTTATCTCAAACTAAATAGGCAGCTGGTCTTCAGAAAATACAGAACTGGTGCAGCTCATGTGGTAGTGGCATCCAGACTAAACAGAAGGGACCACTCCTGTGCACTGCCTGCAGACTGGAATGAGCTAATTTTCACAGTCCATAAGCATCAGCTGAAAAATATAGCTAGTGAATAAGCCCTCTGCAATGTACAATCACTTGTCTGCCTCAAATTCAGTAGAGAATTAAAAAAAAAAAAAAAAAAAAAAAAGAGAAAAAAGAAAAAAAAAAGTCAGCAAGTGTCCCCACATCTTCTAAAGGAGTAGAGATGTCTGAAAATTTGACTGAATTACTAGCACAGTTGGACCAGCCAACAGAGCAAGCAAGAAAGCAAGTTAGCTCATGCATTCATTTTGAGACCTTGCAGCCTGTGAAGAAGGCTGGTGCTGCCCTGGCTTGCAGTCATGGGTGGCTTCATAAAGCCACCATAAAGGGCTGCTGCCCAACAGGGACTGAAAGCAGCCCTCTGGGAACTGGGTTGTCCCTGGTACTGGCACACCCAGTCTTTTTTTTGCAGACTGGGCTGTGGGTAAGGGCACTTACCCAGGGAAACCTTGTGCCACTGCTTCCTCTTTAAACTGCCCTTATCCTATTGGGATATAGCTTGATTCTATTGTTGCATCTCAGCCACATTGGCTGAATGTTTCCCTGCAGTAGTTGTCTGAGACAAAGTGAATGTAATTCAGTGATTACTGCAGCTATTTAAGATGCTTAGAGAGTAGAGAACGAAAGTTAAGGGGTGAAGATATTTCTTTTCAGAAGATTTATAATTGTGCCTTTCTTTCTCTCTATTTTTCCACTGTATGAAGCAATGAAGAAGCAGAAGTGAGTCTAGCTCAGGCTTTCATAGAGGTATTTGCTTCCTCATCCAGCAATGTTGATTAAGCTGGAGACAGGGAAGTATTTTTTCCCACACTGCTGTTCCAAATCAGTGCCACCTGCCAGAGTAAAGGACTCTGATTCCTTAACACCATAAGACACAACTGTTATATTGGTTCTGTAGCTTTTTCTGTGAAAAAACATCACCATGGTGAGTATTTTTCATTGGCAGAGGAAATAGGCAGATAGTCTCCCGTGCTGTGAGGCCAGATAGGCTGAAGTAGAAATTGCCAGACTTAGTGTAAAGAGGATGCAGTTACTTGGACCAAAATGCTGCAGCAATATAATGCAGTCTATAGGGTGCTACGTACTGGACATTGATATGTGGCCCTTGACTGAGCACTGTGAGCACCTGCTAAACTTCAAACTGTGTGTGGAAGTACTGCCATTTAAAGTAAAACTCTGTTCCCATCTCTGTTAGATTTGGAGTTTAATTTACTGCAGTAAGGGATAGTAGGATTAGATCTTTCAAAACCCAATATACTTAAATCCTGAACATTGTTACCAAAAGTTTTTTTCTTGTTCCCCATCCACAGGCAGTTGGATTGGATGTTTGCATTGTTTCACTCTTGAACTGGTAGAGTCAAATTGCTATTTAGCCTATGTTCTTCCCCAAAGAAAGATGTTTTTGAAGATCTGTCTTTTTAACGCACTGACCTGACATAACTCTGCAGCTGTGTTCACAATTTTCAATAAAAATCATACTAATCATGAAACTAGGTGATTTTTTTCTTTATTAATGCATTTATTTGAAAGTCATTTTCACTTGGGACTGGACAAATAAAATTTTATGAGCCGAACCTTTCTCAGAAGGAGCAAAGACTTTCAAAAAGGTTTTGCAAGTGAACTATATTAAATCAAAAAGATTTAATTAGGGTTAACTATTCAGAGCATAACAAATTTTCAGCAAAATTACACTTCTCTTGCATTTTCTTTACCTATTTATCTCCACTAGAGCACTAGAGAGCTGAACAGAAACTAAAGCCCCTGTAAAAAAATACAAAGCATGGTAGAGAATGATATGAAAACTGTTTACACTGTAATGTTAAAAAAGCAAAGAAAATATTGCTGCAAGCTATGGGAAAAATACAGAATTTATGGAGGGGTTTTAAAAAGGAGGAAGATGGTGGAGATTAAGTTTCTCTATAATCAAGTTCCTGGTAAGACCTATTGAGAAACTCACTGAGAGAGCTGAGTGTGGCTAGAAAATCACTGCTTGTTGCTCTCCCTGGGTTACCTCCAGGTCAGAGCACATTTCCTAAACTTGTGAGGTCTATGCCCTGTACCCGGGCTCACAGGACCACCCAGTCTCCACTTCCTGTTTTATTGTCTGACCAGGTTCATGACGACCCTGGAAGCAAAAACAGCAACATGTGGGACTCCAGGGTATTCAGTTGATATGGTCTGATTTCCCTCTTTGCTCTCATCTTAGAAAATGTTCAGACTGAAAGGATAGCTCCTAAACTCTTGGGACTGTTTGGAAATACAAGTGCTGGTTTTCTTGTTGCATTTTTTACTCTAACAACTTCAGATCACATGGAATTTCCAAGAATTTACTTTTGTTCAGGCCTAAAGCAGAATTTGAGCTTCAAATTTCCTTTGAGTCAGAGATACCTGGTTGCAGACAAATCTTCTTATATCTTGTATCTTATATGTTGGAATGGAAAGAGACTATTTTCCCTGAAAACAGCTTTGCTTATTAGTCTGTGCCCCAAAACTATTTTGGCCAGTGGAAAGTGGTCAAACAACCATACTAGCATTTCCTCTCATTTTGCACAGAATGGAATTAGCAAGAAAAGTTCAGAGGAAGAGTCTCTAAACTGAAGACCATTTTGCTTCTTTTCTTCTACCTCTCTTTAGGTTGGAGTGCAATTGATCCAAAATCTTGTGTCTTTAGTGTGTCTGTGAGGTTTTTTTAAGCTCAGAATGTGCTTCTATTTATCCTTAAGTATACTTTCATGCAGTTTGATTGCTCTGATTTTCTGGTTCATGCTGCAAAGCTGTAGCAGGGAGCCAAGTTTCCATTCCATGGTGAAATAGCCTCCTGCAGCTTTTGCCAAATATTGCTCATATCCTGAACACATTTCTTCCACAACATACTATTCTTAGTATCATTGTTCTGTGATAGCATCCCTTTACTTTAAGCTATTTTCTCACTGGGGAAAACAGAACAGAGTGATTTGAATGCCTATGATGAGTTTCCTCATGGATATAGATGTCCCCAGGTGCATCCTTTCTGCACAGGAAAGCTTTGCAGGAAGCATACCGCTCCAGTCCATTCTGCAGTCACGAAGTGTGGGTGGATTTAGTTGGTGACAGTATGCAGATCTTCTCTTCCTTGAGATGAAGAAATAGGGGCTTTTCCCAGGGCTCAGTACCTGTATCTCATAACTTGCATTATAACAGGATAACCACTGTGCAGAGAGGTGAAATAGGGATGACCTTTAGTGTTTGCATTGTCATACTTCAGCCAGATTGATAAATAGCAGTCACACAGCCTACCTATATAAGATATGCTTTCATCATTTTCCATCTAATTTTCACTCCTACACAGAAAGTAGTAACCTTAGAGTCCTTGTATATGTAACACAACCCGGGAGAGGTAAGGATCTAATGCGTGAAAGGTAGCTCTCTCACACCAGTGAGTTATACATAGAGAAAATACTAGAATGCAATTGCCCACCAGCTGGCAAGCAGTAGGTTTGCAGTTGAGAGAGGGCTGCAGACAGAAGTTCAGAGAGAGAATGTGGATGAAATTGCACTTGTCATCTCTAAAGACATTGCAGCCCTGTTAGCAAAAGCTGGAATGAGGCCTACTATAGAAAAAGGAGTGAAGATTATGCTGCTGCTGAAAAGCTAATAGACACACCTATGCATTGTAGAATATGGGTAGTAAAAGAAACTGTTTTCTGCATAATGTCATAGTGAACTGATGGGACTCCAGCCCTACTACTTTTTCCTAACTTTGTCATATTTCAAAGCTTCAGACATGGTTCAAATTGCCAAAATGTTGTGAAGCTGGTTTTAAGCCACTGAGACATAAAGGAGGGGGAAAAACGTTTAGAAATGTGAAGAATTTTAACAGTGCTTTAATGTCTAGATTAGGGTGTAGGGTGTAGTATAGTTTCCTTTTCCAGCTACTTCATGATAACTATAAAGACTAGAATAGTTTTATTTCCTAATGGAAGCATGGAATGGATAAGGTTTGAAGTGACTACAGTGGGTCATCTGGTCCAACCTCCCTGCTCAAGCCAGGTCATCGTAGAGCACAGGGCACAGAATTGTGTCTGGATGTTTCTTGAACATGTCTAGTGAGGGAGACTCCACATCTCTGAGCAGCCTGTTCCAGTGCTCAGTCACATGATAAAAAAGGTTTTCCCCATGTTCAGGTGGAACTTCCCGTGCATCAGTTTCTGCCTGTTGCCCCTTGTCCTGTTGCTGGGCACCACTGAGAAGACCCTGACTCCATCTTCTGTCATGGCCCTTCAGATATTGACAGACATTGACAAGGTCCCCTCTCAGTCATCCAGCATTGGGTAATCATCAGCACCGGACTGGAAAGTTTCTTGATGATTTCCCTTTTCCAGGCCCCAGAGAGGGAACACACCTCCAATCCTATTGGATTGGACCCAGTTGGCATATCAGGCCCTCATTCCTCTCAAGAGGGAGTCACCAACAACTAGTATCCTTCTTTTTCTTAACTGAGGAGATTGTGATGTGGGGATTAACTGCTCTGTCATAGGCAACCTCATCAACCTGGATGGACCTTCACCCACATTCTCACTTCTCTGGTTCTCACTTTCCTGGTTCTCAGATTCCAGGGCCTCATATCTGTTGCATATGGGCACTTGAGGAGATGAGGGAGGTCAGGAGGGGTTTCACCTGCCACTGCAAGCAGAAGCCCCTTTTTCATTCCCTTCCATCTCAAAGGTCCCTTGCTTCTGGCTGATGGTGTGAGGGTAGGGGGTCCTTGGCTTCTTGTGAAGTGGATGTCAGGACTGTTTGTCTGAGGCATGGCAGAGTGCAGCTCCACCAGTCAATCTCTTCCACAGAGTCTCTAACAATTTATATGTTAGGTTTGCAGCTAGGCTGAGGAGATCATTGCACCTCACAGAGCTGCTCTCCCTCCTGCCTTGTGACAGCAGCACCAGGCTCTGGTACTCCCTGCAGCCTGAGATCAGGACCACACAAACTTTTGTGGGTGCTCCATCTCATCACACATCCTTATGTGCACCGAGGATAGCTGATTTCCAAGTGGACACTATACCTGAGCTCTTTTGGTGGGGATGACGACTGCCAGCTGAGCTAAGTGCATGAGCTGGCAGTGCCTCAGTTCCGGTCCTGCTCATGCTGCCTGCACAAACTACCACACTGTGTCCCAGCTGAATGCGCCATTCCCTGTCTGCCCACTTTATTTGTTTGGTGTGTGCTAAGACTGATGAATGTGGACTGACTCTGAACAAAGTGGCATGCTGGTTTAGGTAAATGGTCAAAGAATTCTGATAATTTCTTTCTTTCATGGTCATTCTTAACAAAGGCATTATTAAAAAAACTCTTTTGTGCAACTTTCTAAAGGGTTTAGAAGACATTAAAAGAAATTGTTGTGATTTCTTCAATTAATTGCCCATATCCTTCCCACAAAATGTGTCTTTGCAGTTGCATTCTTTCAAGTAGCTTTACCTTAACCTTTAAAGCTTTTTGAACATGTATCAATAGGTCCCTACAAGTCAGGCTTCCTTTTATTCCATGTCTTGTGGACACACTCCTGGTCACACATGGAAATCTGTGGGCTTCTGTGGCTGTCCTTCCTGTCCAAACACAAATTTGTGTGACTTTTCTCATTACTAAGTAATCAGAATTTTTTTTTTCATTTGGGTATGGTAGCATCTTTAGGAGTGCCATAAGGATGTGAAAGCCCAAGTTACAGACTCAAAAAAGTGAGGTGGAAACTCTGAGTCATGTTCTTTGCTAAAAGTATTTTGCACTCTTACATTTGAATTAAGAGTCTTTTAAAATTCAGAAGGAATTTTTATGTGATTGTCAATTTATTTGAGCCCTATTTTTTGTGTTACTCGAAAGCAAAAGGTTTGAACTTCTTTCGGTACAAAGAAAAACCTGTAAAAACCTCATTGGGGAAAAAAATGTGAAAAAGACTACCCCATCACCTCAGTATTTTGAATGTTTCATGCACAGAAATGAAAGTCACTTGATTTCACGCTTTTGAAAAGAAAATTTCTCTGGAGTATTTAGAGTATTCTCTGGAGTATTATTTATCAACACTGACAACAGCATCTTCTCAGAGAATGGGCTTTTATCAGCTGTGGTAAGAGCACAGCTGGCTTACAATAAAGAAGACATCATGTGAGTCCTTATGGCACTTTTACTGCCTGAGATGTAGCAATGACTTTTTAAAGTCCATTCCTTCTGTTCACATCACATAATCACACGATCACATAATCAAAGCACTGTGTTCCTTTAACTTAGAAGTAATAAATAAGCTTTTGAGTTCTGTTGGCTAATTCTTACTCAGTGGTCACTGATGTTTACTTGCAGAAATTTTACAGAAATAGGATCTGGTTCCTACTGCTAGCCATGTAGAATTTTGTGTAGGCCCAGTTCCCTATTTGTGACCAAAGTCTAAGTAGAAAAACACCTAAGAATGTGACATAAAGCGCAAGACACTGGCACTCCCAGATAAATGTGTAGTACTAGTCTGAAAAATTTTGACCTTTCAGAATCAGAACTTGGGAGTTTTGCTGCTTTTGGGAGAGGACTTATTCCAAGAAGAAAGTCTTAGTATGGCCTGTCAGCAGTACATTAAGATCACAGAAACACAGAATTAACTGAAAGTTGAAAAAATCTTTTGAGATCATCCACTCCATCCTATGACCCAACACCGCTATGTCAGCCAGACCATGGCACTGAATGGTGCCTCAGACTCTCCTCATGGGACTTGGATTCCAGACCCTTCACCAGCCTTATTGTTCTTCTCTGGACTTGCTCCAGCATCTCAATATCCTTCCTAAATTAGGGGGACCAGAACTGGACACGGAACTCTAAGTGTGGTCTCACTAATGCCAAGTACAGAGCAACAACCCCTGCCCTGGTCCTGCTGACAACACTATTGTTGCTACAGACCAGGATGCCATTGGTCTTCTTGGCCATCTGGGTGCACTTCTGGCTCATGTTCAGTCTGCCCTCAATCAGTACCCCCAGGCTCCTTTCTGCCTGGCTGCTGTCCAGCCACTCTGTCCCCAGTCTGTAGTGCCTGGAGTTGTTGTGGCCCAACAGCAGGACCAGCACTTGGTCTTGCTCAACCTCCTCATGTCTTTGGATTTGGCCCGTCTATCCAGCCTGTCCAGGTCCCTCTGCAGAGGCCTCCTACCCTCTAGCACTTCAATAGTCTCACTCAACTTGATGTTATCTGCAAATTTTCTAATGGTAGACTCATCTGTGAGGAACACCACTGGTGACCAGCCCCCAGCTGGGTGCAGCACCGCTCACCACCACTCCCTGGGCCCGGCCATCCAGACAGTTCCTAACCCAGCAGAGAGTGCTCCTGTCCAAGGCATGGGCTGCAGCTTTTCCAGGAGGATGCTGTGGAGATGGTGTTAATGGCCTTGTTGAAGGTCAGGTAGACAACATCTACAGCCTTTCCCTCCTCATCTACCAGGCAGGTCACCTGATCATAAACGATCAGGTTGGTCAGGCAGGACCTGCCCCTCCTAAACCTGTGCTGGCTGTGTCTGAGCCCTGGGCCATCCTGTAAGTGCCATGTGACCACACTCCAGATGATCTGTGCCATCATCTTGCCAGGCACCAAGGTCATGCTGAAGGGCCTGCAGTGTCCTGGATCTTCCTTCCTGCCCTCCTTGTCGATGGGCATCACATTGGCCATCTGGGACCTCCCCAGTGAGCCAGGACTGATGGTAAATGATGGAGAGTGGCTTAGCAAGACCTTCTGCCAGTTCTCTCACACCCTGGGATGGGTCCTGTTTGCTCCCACAGGCTTGTGAGCATCTAAATGGCTCAGCAGATCATGACGTGCTTTCTCTTAGATTACATGGGGGCTATTCTGCTCCCTGTCCCCATCAACCAACTCAGGAGGCCAGTTGTTCTAATTTCCTCTAGTATTTTCACTGTTCTGTGTCTGTCAAGTTTGGTAAAAATCTGATGTGGTGTCCAGGACTTAAGGCTCATTTCTGAAATCTGGTGACCCCTTCAGCCCTGCCTCTTTTCCTAGCAATAGGAGCTTGTGCACTGTGCTGTGTGTGCATCCTTCCCATCCCCTACCCTCCGGCAGACGGGAAAGCAAAAATGCTTTCTCACTGCTACTTGCTGTAGAAGGAAGGCTGGTGGGAAAGGTCTATTTAGTTATTTTTCAGGAACTTTACTGAAGGTATTCCTCAGTTCAAATTGAAGAACAGCTGGTGCTCATGGTGATAGGAGTGCAAGCCAACTGCTGTATAGAAAGGAATGTAAGAGCAAACTGGTATTCATGTGAAATCCTATGCAGAAGTCACTCTAAATGTCTAGATATCTTTTTTTGTTGTGTTGATTTTCTGGTTTTTAAACAATCACAGGACAGGTCACAGTTTCATTACCCTATACTGTGTGCAAGATAAAAGTAGGAATAAGGAGGTTGACACAGGTAAGAAAGCCACTGATTCAGTACCACTAAAAAGAAATAATGGTATAAATCCTGGAGCGAGCTGTTAGAGCTAAATTAGCAGACAGAAGGCAAATGAGCTATTACTTCATAAATATTTCAAAGTACTTGATAAAATATTTTTTTTATTTAGCTCAACACTCATATATAGTTTTGGAGAGAGGCTCTCCTTAAAACAATAATGGCCAATAACAAACATCCCGAGTTTATTGCATTTGGTTGATGAGGTTAAAAGGCTGATATCTCTGAGCAACACTGCTGTTACCCCAAACTACAGAAATGCTGAAGTGAATGTCAGTAAATTATTATGTGCAAGAAACAATCTTCATCTCTCACTTTGTTAGTCACTTTACACTAAGTAGCTCCATTTCAAGTGTATTGTCTTTTGTTACTTTTTGTCTGGTTAAGTTTAGCTATAAAGTATTTTTTCTGTAAGAACCTTGAAAATCAAGTGAAAGTTCTTGTTTCTTCCATCTAATATCAAAAGTAATAGGAAAAAAAAAGAAAAGTAGGTAGCTTGTTCAAGACACGAGTGTGTCAGAGTCCAAAGAACCTAACTGACGTTCTGGAACTGTTTTCAAAATTTTTCATGGGAAAAAACCTCTTCAGAAAATCAGTTACCTCCTCCCTTTACTGTCTTTCTTTGTAGCAAATTTAAGTATGAACTTGATCTTAAATTGTGTGACCAATAAGATTGTGATGCATTTGTGATGTAGTCAAATCTCCACAATCTTCCTGAAGTAGACAACCTAGAGATTCATGCCTATTTTCCTTGCTTATTAAATTATAAAAGAAGAGTGATTGTCTTACACTAGATTTTCTGATTTACTGTGAGTTACTAGGAAAGGCTTAACTTGACAGAGTTTACAGTTCAAGATACACATAAGAAAAATTGTATTTACAGAAGTTGCCCTATCACTAGATGTGTAAAATAAAACCTCCGTGATTAAGTGAGATTTTCTGTATAATTGTATGCAAGAGGCGTGCCTAAATCATAGAAAAATTAAATTGTTTATATTGGAAAAGACTTTTAAGACCATTGAATTGAACTGTAGGTCTGGTGCTGCCAAGTCCACTGCTAGGCCTTGTCCCCAAGTGCCACATTCACACATCTTCTAAATACCTTCATGTAAGCTGACTCAGTCACTTCCCTGGTCAGTTCGTTCCAATGCTTTACAGCCATTTTTGTGAGTCTGGTCTGGCTTTAAAACCCACACATTTAATGTGTACAAATTGACCATCTAAAAACCCACACATTTAATGTGTTGGTGATGATGCATTATAGAGAGGGATTTTAAATGATCAGTCTTAGGAAGACATGCGAGTCTAAAATCCAGGACTTTTTATACCACTTGCATCTACTTTTCATTTCCATTTGTTTGTGGAATCCATTGCTGAAAGATTTCATATCACTAGTGATAGCTGCTAACAAAGTAGTGGACAGCAATTCTTGGCTGGACCCACCCAGGGACAGACAGAAGTTCTTCTTGGCTGGTCAGTGAGGGACCAGCAACCTCCATGCAGCTTGCATTTTATACTAATTATGTGACTAGATAAATGGTTGTGATTTACCTTAAGAGTTGTCAGCTGATCTTAGCTATGGATTTTGTATATGAGAATATTTATCTTAGTTTTCCCACACTAACTTTCCCCTTCATTGAGACCTCTAAATATGACTTAGACAGAGGAAAATACTTAAGGGGTGGTTTATTCATTCAGACTCCTATTGCTAGTTCTCCTTGAATATAAAGTCCTCAGTGGTCTTTGAAACCCCAGCTGGCCTTTAGGCATCTCCTTCAGTGAGATCATGATGGATTTTAAGATTGTCCTTGGAATTAAGAGGTTGTCACTTGGGTAGATAAGAACAAGCCTTTAAAATGGTGAGCCTGAGGCCTGGATGCTGGTGTCAATTATTTTCCTGAGTGATGTGAACACTTGGTCTGAATTCCCTTTTTATGCTCCACAAGGCAGCCCTCATCAGCTGCTGATGTCCTGAAAATAAAGGTCACATTAGAAAGACTGTGGCATAGATGTGTAAGCAAACAGAATAATTGTAAATTTGAAGCTTTTAGTTTTATTCAACTGTTATCCAGAAGTCCCATTCTATCCATGTTCTGTTCAGCGATTATACTTACCCATAACATAACCCTTTGTGGATAGTTTCATTGCCTAAAATATTAAAAAGAAATACAAAATTTCTTGGCAATGAGCAATTTAAAAATTCAAAAGATGTGTGGATCTGGTGTTGGGTGATGTGGTTTAGTAGTTTAGTTTATAGTTTATAGTAGTAGTGCTGGGTTGACAGTTGGACTGGATGGTCTTGAAGGTTCTTCCAACATTAATGATTTTATGATTCTATTTATAAATAGAATATCTTCTTTCTTTTGGTAAAGAACAACATTAACTAACATCCTACTGTGCTAAATTTCCCTCAGCCTTTAAACACTGCTCCTTGATCAATTTTATTTATATTTCACTGAAGTAAGCATTAGAAAAAGATTTTTTTTTCTGTTGATGATGCTTTTACATTGGGTCCCATAATGACAGATTGGTTAGAATGAGAAATGTTAATATTACTGGCTAATTAGAATGTCAAACTTCCAGTATGAGCTGGAATTTTTTAGTTGGTCTGAGTAATGCTAAATACCATACAGTGTTTAAGGAGACCATAATAGATAAAATTTTTCATTCAGTCCTATTTACAAAATAAATAGCATTTAAGTAATGAAATAAGATGAATTGCTGATATAAAGGAAAATTTCAACAAAATACTTCTTTAGGAATATTACTGATTCATGTTGCCTTCTGAGAATTGTTTTATAGCTTCTTCTATGGAGATGGAGACCTTATATAGTAGCTCTTACTGTGAATGCAGACTAATGGCTCTGGGCACAATGAAGAAAGAATGGGTTTGGTAGTCACTGGGACTCAAGAGTCCTTATTCTGTCGTGCAAAGGTGTTAAATGCTTCTTGTATTGCTTTGAGCAAAGCACTCAAGCTCACATCTGTCAAGAACTTAAGTACAGAAAAAATTTTTGTTTGTTAGCTCTTGAGATACTCCATTAAATGCAACTTCTCTTTCTAGAAAATACATTTAGGGAACACTAGTACAAATTTTGGTAAAAAAATTTTTTGTAGTTTAGAGGACAATTTCTCAAAAAAAAAAAAAAAAAAAAGGAGATTGTGAAATCTGTGTTTTCAGTTGCCCCGCCAGTGAAGATATTTCCCCTCTTGGCAGTTCCAGCCACAGACCGCCATCCATTGTTTTGTTTTCACTGTGGCAGATATCACTACTGACGTGAAATCTTTCAGCAAGAGATTTCACAAGCAAATGGAAATGAAAAGCAGATGTAAGTGGTATAAAATTCAGGATTTTCATTGTCAAAATCTGTCAATGTCGTTAATGTTATTTGCTAAACTGAAGTACATGTTTTTTTCTCCTTCCAGCGCATCTATTATTTCTTTATGTAAACTGTTTTTTATGAAATTATCACTGAGTCAAAAAAGGGAGATCAACAAAAATGCTTTCGTTCAAAAGCTTAGATGAAGATATAATTTTAGAGAACAAAAGAAAAATAGCAACAATATCCTCTGAAATGCCTGAGATTCAAAGAACTATTTAGATAAGAAGCTGACAAGAAGCTCTGCTGCAATCTGTGCACAGAAGCTGCAGCTGCAGGAGAACCTGCTGGCAGTGGCTACCTCATGCAGTTCACCATGGGTTAGTTCTCTGGCAAGATTTGAGCAGGGAAACAGTGTTAGCTCTAAATTTATCTCTGCATTTGAATAGGTTTAATTCCTGTTGTGGGAAAAGAACAAATTAAACATCAACATTTGTTTAGTGAGAAACAAAATAGTGAAAAATGTTATTTGCTTTTTTATTTTCCACCTCACCTGTAAAATCTGCAAATTGATGGTTAATTTAATTTTACTTTACTTCCTCTTCTTCACATAGATGTTGCAGCTCTTTGCAAAACATCTTCCACTGAATGCCACATTACATTTACATATTTGATTCAACTCAGTTTGTGGTTCTAAAACCTATTGACCATGTTTAACACTTACTAGAAGTTTGCCACCTGCAGAAGATATGTTTATTTAACTCCCAGGTTGAATGATAAAGTGAAATTATTTTCAGAACTAGGTAGCATGGTATATAAATTTGAAAGTAGGTTTGTTTTGTTGTTTTTGAATTTTTTTGACAGATGAGTTATTTTAGTTTCATTGCAATGGACATCAAGTAAAATCAGAATGGGTTAGATTATCTTGTGGTCCAAGGTTTTGTAAATTTTATCATGATTTTATAGACAGTGATGATTTTTAGTGGGAATAGCACTGTTTCTCAAAGTTATCACAATTCCTTTCCATGGCAGGAAAGTTGGAACTAAAAACGACTGAAGGCTCCCTTCCAGCCCAAAGCATTCTGTGATTCTGTGTCTTTGCCTCATGAGAAAATAGCAAGGAAAAAAATGCAAATAATGTTGTTCTGAATCTTACTCTAACAAACTGTGCAGAAACCAACAGTTTTGATCTCCATCAAACTCATGAAAGTATTTATTTCAAAGTTGGCACCTCATGTGTAGAACTGCAATTGGGTTTTCTGTCTCATGAAATTCAGGTGAGATTCACACCACTGGAAAGCTCCTAAAATTTAAGCAACAAGTGAAGCACTGCCGGCTTCAATGAACCTTGCGAGCGACCCACAGGTGCAGAATTCCACAGATGCTTTTAAGGTGGCCAACGATAAAGGCAAAAAGGACGGGTCTCAATATAGAGATCCAAGAGCAATTTATTTGCCTCAGGGAAATGCAGGGAAAAAGACAAAGTGAAGGGGAAAACATGGGATTTTATGTGGGAATGCGGGGGTGTACCTGAGGGTCAAGGGCCAATGGGGGCAGATAAAACTGATGCAGAGGAGCAGCAGCCAGCCGGCTGAGCAAAGGGTTAGCAGGGGCAGGACAGGGGGTGGGACACTGCTGCAAACTGGGACCAACGGGGCTCAGGGAAGGGGAGAACATTCTAGGGGAGGTACATATAAGGCAACAGGGGGTTGAACTAAGGTGAACAGGGCTGAACCAAGCCACTTTGAGTGGCACCAACTACAACAACCAATAAAGTTCAACGAATGAACTCGTGCTTACAGAGACCTTAGGGCAGAGGCCCTTTACCCCTAGGTCTCAGAGGGGTTTCCTCCTGGATTGAATTTTCCATTCCAGGGCTGAACCACCTGTTCCTTCTGGTCCTCTACAAACAAGTAGATATTGTTAGGACTCTTCTTGGTCTTTTCCCTCTAGATATATGCTTTTCTTCTCCCAGTTTGGACATGTGGACATTTATTCTAACTTCTCCATCCTAATGCTGGAGTCTTTTCCCATCACTCCATCAGAGGAAAATGTGCTAGGCACTGTATGTCTCAGTTCTCCTTTTTGTCTAGATATTTCTAGCAGTTTTCTGTCTATACCACCTTGTGCCAGAAACAGGAGGGATTCTGCCAGTTACCAATACAGAAAAGAGACTCCCTGTTCCAGTAAGATATTTCTTATGACTAAGGAAACAAGAGAGAGAAGAAATAGAGTTTTAAAATCTGGAAAGTAACCTAAGCAAAACAGTTCCTCAAAATAGTAATTGAAACAAATGGAGACTTCACTCATTGAAGGTGGAAATAAAAACACACTTTCATCTGTCCTGAAATGTATCTTGTCATTTGACATTGTCATCTGGGCAAAGATAAGGTAGTTCAGACGTTTTGAAAGACCTGACTGTATTTCCTATGTAATCATATGCTGTCCTATGCTTTAATAGTACTTGACAGCTTTCCTCTCTAGGGCTCCTGCTTGTGTTAACAATCTGTCTATCACAAAAATATTTCACAGTGTTGATCTGTTTTTCCCCAGATTATCTTAATGACAGCACCTCTTAAGTATTAAAATCTATAAAGTCAGGCTTCATCTATACTGAGTGTCTGTAAGGCATTGAGAAAGAAACTCTATGAAATTGTGAATCTGGATAAAAGATATGGCAAAGAGGGCTATGTCTTTCTTTGTGTGCATGCAAGTGAACAAAGGCTAAAGACAGATGAAATCAGGAAGTCTTAATATAGGGTATAATCTGCTTTCTAGTGAGTTGTAGATTAAAGCTATTGTAGCAATACTGTACAGCATGATTTATTCCCTCCCTCTCTAACCCCAGGCACAAAAAAAGGTATTCTTTTCAGTAAAAAATCCTGGAAAACAATGATGAAATATTCAATGGAAAAAGGTTAAAATTTCCTGTTTGTGGTCCTGGAACACACACCTGCAACCTTCACATACATAAGTAATGTATGTTGATACATCTCTAGCCAGCTGATAATTGGTGGTTTGTATACATAATCTGATCACAATAATTGTGTATATTTAGATTGTAAATACACACCACCAGACAAAGACACTAGGATGCAATCAAAAGGCTGTGGTCATAAATTAACATCTGTTGTGCTGTTAGACTGTAAAGCTCTTGAAAACAGTGAGAACTGATAATAACTTAGAATAGTAGGAAAGTCAAGCCTGCATTCAGCCTCAGCCATCTGTTGAAATGAACTAAGAGGAACTGAGTACTAACCTTGAGAGAAGAGCATTTATTACCAATGGACAAGCTGAAAGTGCATCTGAGAATCCATGGGTTTCTTCTTTGCAGTTAGTTTATTAATTTTTTCCTGTACAGAGTTAGTTTGGAGACAGAGAGCTAGTAAGAGACTGAATACTTACAAATAAGTGTTGCATTCTATAGTCGCCATGCAAGGGAATTGGCTCAGAGTGTCTTTGGAACTCCTGAAATTTTGTATCTTTTGCAACTACATAAAATATGAAAAATATCAAGGTGATTCAAAGCAAGATGTTTAAGACTTTTAATTAATTGGTTAGACTTGGTAACATAGTCTTTTTTCCATTGTTCCACCTTCAGTATGAAAGAGCAAGGCACAGAGAACAACGTTAGGCAGAAAGGTCTGTTCTTCCTTATTTGAGGCAAGGGTTTGTGTAAACAGTGTCTCGTCTCCTTCTCCTGAAGGCTAGGTGATATCTAAGGGCATCAGTAGGATGGGTGAGGGGAGTTGCAAGGAGCAGAGACTCATTCCACAGCAAATGCTGATGAATTCTATGAGCATAATTTTCCAACATGTCACAGAATGAGGCACAGTATCTGAGGGCAGGGGAAATGGGCACTCTTGTGCTCAGCAACAGCCATCTCCGTGGCTTGAATTCCTTCCAGCAGCCTCTTCTTTGAATGGGTAGTCAGGAGTTCTCTTTTCCATGTTGTAGGAATAGCAGACAAAAGTTTATTTGAGCATATCGTAATTTAGGATCCTGCAGCAGCTTTTGCTCTCGATAACATAGGTATGGTTTCTCTCAGTAGAACTCAGGTTGCTGCAATAAAGTGGGTTGTAGAATCCAGAGCTGATGGTAACTGGTGCTGACTCGAGTTATTCCTTGAGAACTGTTGCTGGAACTTTTCAGTAACCTGCTGATGAAGTGGGCAGGAGTGGAACAAGCTACCAGCTGCAAGGGAAAATAGCAGGATATTGCTCATTTCTACAAAGACACTTTGCGTGAATTCAGTGGAGTGGAGAAAGAGAGTGGTCTTTGGTAATTTGGTTCAGTGTACCCTATTACCCTTTAGTGTGTGATGGGGGAGTGCTTCCGCTGTAGATAAAGCAAGTCAAAGGGTTTGGGTGGAGGCAGCTTAGGGAAGACCTTGTTGCAGTCTACAGCTTCCTCTGAAGGGGAAGAGGAGGGGCAGGCACTGATTTCTTTTTTGTGGTGACCAGTGGCAAGACCTGATGGAATGGCCTGAACTTGTGTCAGGGGAGATTTAGGTTAGATATCAGGAATAGGTTCTTCATCTAAAGGATGTTTAGGAAAGGGAAACAGGCTTCTCAGAGAAGTGGCCATAGCATCAAGCCTGACAGAGTTCAAAGAGTTTGGACAATAGGCTCGCTGCATCATTCTTGGGGTGGTCCTGTACAGGGCCAAGAGTAGGACTTGATGGTGTTTGTGAGTCCCTTCCAACTTGGCATATTCTAGGATTCTGTTATTCATTTTTCTGAAACTATGGCATAACCATGACAAGGCTTTTGTGTTCTTGCACACTGGAGTACTGAGCACTCAATAAATATGCCTCCGTGACAACTGTCTCTTGGCTATCAGTCAGGTAGGGACTAAAGTGTGATACTTAAGTTTTCTGCAGTGGATAATTCTTGTTTAGTCTCTTTGGAAGTTAGAATTGTCCAGGTTTTACTGAAACCATTGATATTTTTGTGCTCATGGGGCAGAAAGAGAACAAGTTGGTGCTGGCAGTTACCTGATGCCCCACTAGCAGAAGATAGCCCTGGCAGGGAGTTATCAAGGATGAGTAATGGAGGAGGTAAAAACATTGCCCCACATCTTTTAACAGCTTATGAAGATGGTAATAGAATACATACTTTTGTTACCTCTTACATTGTAACTCAAAACAGATGAATGAAGCAATTCTCAGAGGTTTTAGAAAGTCAGGAAATGTTCTCTTTTTGCAGACAAACTGTTCTGCTTGTGCAAGTTCTTGCAGGCTGCTGCAGTGAGGCCTAAGGAAAGGTGCCCAAAGCAGTCATCTCAGATAAATACAGAAAATAAAATAATAAAAAAATTAAAATTTAAAGAAAAACAAACAAAAAAAAACCAAAAACAAAATAGGAAACATTTATTCAAAGAGTGATTGCTGAAAATAATCAACATTGACTCAAAAAGGAAATGTCATTTAAAAACACAACTCTACTGAAGGAAAATGCTAGATGATAAATCTCTTTTGGAGCCCTTGCTGCCATGAGTGAGAGAAAAAGTTTGAACAGAAGCCTAACCATGGAGAACCATTGTCATATGCAAATACACAGACATATATGGAGTAAAATGCAGATAGTTTTAGTCCTTCCTGAGCAGGCTTATGATCCAACAGTTGCCCAACACAGACTCATTTTCTACTGATCAAATGCAGCAATATCTAAACTGAGCTGAACAGCAGTGGGGATGTGTGTGTATGTATGTGATTATGTATTTTGTGACTCTGTTTGCATTCCCAGTGTAACTACAATGACAGGACTGCCAATTCAGTTCTACTATTAGCATCAGGATGATTATTACAGAATTACTGAGCCATTTTACATAGCAAAGAAGAGAAATGGTCGTGTAAAGATTCAATTTCCCACTGCCTGAATGACCCATCAGTATGCAACCCATCTGTTTTTCTGAACTGCATGTGTTCCCAGAGACTGCCAAGAACTGGAATGAGAAAAAGGTGATCTTCAGGGGAGGGAAGAGAGTTTCAGCAGGAACTGGAGGAATGTTCCTGTTGTATAGGAGAAACAAACAAAAAAGAAACACAAAACAAAACACAAAAACCCTAAACAAACAGAAAACCCCCGAACACCCCAAAAAAACCCACAAACAAACAAACAAAAGCCAAAAAAACCCAAAGAAACAAATGAACAACACCCACCCCCCAAACAAAACAAAACAAAGCAAAACAAAAATAAATAAAGAAATATATGTGTAGGTAGAACTGCCATTTCTGCTATCTGTAGAAAGATCTCTGAGAGTGCCAGATCCTAGCACTGAACAGTCAGAGGGCTCTGCAGCAGAAAATACTGCATTGGATAAATGTAATGTTTAAGAACAGAATAGAAGAAGCTTCTGATCCTCCTCAGTGCTATTTTTGCCACTTCTGTGCAACTGAGCAACTTGAGAGCAAAAATAAATAAGTAAATGGGAGAAGATACCTGCACAATACTGTGGACACTGTGAGATGGGTTGTCTAGGACTGCCCATATCTGCAATAACCCATAAATTATATAAGTCTGTGCAATACAGAGATAAAGGTCTGGATGATGAGCAGTATTCCATTATGGGCTCCTTAGTTTTCTGAGGGGCTTTTGCCTGCAGAGTTGGGAATAACTGCTGAACAGCAGCAAAACCTGTTTTAATTCATGTGGCACAAGCAGGCACTAGGTGTGGTCATGTTGCTCTTTCAGGAGGAAGGGCAAAGTGGTGAAGATTTAGTTGACCTCCTGAATGACCGACCTGGGTCATGTCACCTGAGATGGCTGCATTTTCCTATGAAGGTTGCCAAAGTGCAGCAATTCTTTTGCTGACTTCTGCTCCTCCTCTACTTAATTGACAGCCATAGAGAAAAACAGAGAATAGTCTCTGCTTCTCCTGTTGTACTTGTCCAGCAGTTAGTTATTTTCCACATTTTTCTGTCTTCTGTGAGTCCCAGTTTGAACTACTCCAGTTCAAGTTCATGACCTCTGGACCTCATTAAGTCCTTCACCTGATGAAAATAGAAGACCTTTCTTGTTGCACAGGGCTTCTTCTTCACATAGGTTGGTACTTACTTCTCAGCTTTGTCTTCAAAACATGCAGAATAAAACATGCTGATAAATTGTCCTTCTTCACTTCAAAGTGTGCTCTCTGTCTGACAAAACATTTATGTGGCCCTTTGCAGGCTTTAAGATCCCTTTTCAAGTTCCATAGCGGAGCAGGAATCAAGATTTCAATGGTGTTCCCTGACCTGGTACTTGTAGAGGCTCTTGCTCTTTCCCTGTCAGGCCCAGCTCAGTCCCCAGGCCTGTCAGACATGAGCAGACTGCACAACTGCACCTTTGTGGAGTGGCAATGGACAGACACAGACTATTTTCACCGACTCGGGGGCTCCTCCAGCACAGCTAATAACAGCCTCTCAGCTCTGCTTTGCCATGGATCTTCATAGCAAGCAGGCAGTTTAGCAGTCTCTGCACTCAGACCAGCATCTCCTTCCCAGATCATGTCTTTCCCTTGTCCTCCCAGGAGTATGACATTCCTGGTCCTACAGCTCTTTAGAGCTACTGGTAAAGGGGAAGAGACCTCAAGAACCGGGTTGAAATTGTACTTACAAAAACAGTTCTGGCATTTCCTTTGTGTTGACAGCTGGTGGATGTTTGTACATGTGGATCATGTACAGCACCAGTCTACAGACACAAAGGAATTTCTAAGCCAGACCATCCAGCAGCAGCACATGCTGTGCCATGAGGCAGAGGAGAACCTCAGCTCTAATTCCTCTAAGGTTTGTTCGCGATGCAGTGAACACGCTGCCAGCAGTCATTGGGTGAAAATGTTGAAGCCACCTCAAACACTTGGTTAAACAGACCCACTAGAAGTTTAAAAGCTTTAGCAGGCTGTCTAAATTGCTTGTCAGGTTTTAGAGCTCAGATGCTATAGGATTTGTGAGTACTGCCCTGGAAGGTTCTCAGTTGTTCAGTTCACTGTCTCATGGAGAACAGTGAGGGTAAACTCCCAGGAGGTACCCAAGTCATGCTGTACTGGCCTGGACCAAGCAACAAAAACTTCATACAGCAGCAGTTAATAAACTACAATTAATACATTTGTAGGCTAATAAAAAAATGGAACAGAAGGGAGAAATATTTTCTGACAAGTGCTAAATAGCTAAATGTCTTGAGCTACTGGGGTTTTTTTATCATCACAAAAATTTTTGCATTGTAATTGTAATACCTGGAATCAATAATAAGAAATTGGGTTATAAAGAAACATTGCTGTGATGTTAAATACATTATTGGCATACTGAAATAATTTACAATCCAATAATCATACCTCTGATGCTGGTTATTGCAAACTGTAATTTGAGAAAGTTAAATTGTGAATCATAATTCAATACAGTACTTGACAATCATTCTATTATTCATAAAGATAATAGGCATAACAATTGCCTTGTTTACCTGTGGCAGAAAGCCTACTCATTTTAATTTTGGATATTCCAATTGGTTGTCTTTTATAAAACAGTTAGAAGATAACTCTGCTCTTGCTTACCCTTGAAAAAATAAGGGTGATTCCACCAAAGACATGGTCTCCTTTGCAATTTTGTGGCATAGAACAGAATATTGTCTCTTGAACTTAACTCTTCATATGGCTATCTCCTGCTCAGCAAGTTTTATATAAGTTAAGAAGAAGCTTTCATCTTAATTGTAGATTATTTTGACTGCATGGTTTGGAGCACTCATGTAGAAAATAGAAGTTTGTTCAGCTCCTGACATGACCTCATCCTTTTAAAACTAATGTAGAGTTATTAAAATGACTCAATTTTAATCAATTGTATTTCTGCAGATGGCCTGATATTACAAGCTGGCAGAGATCAAGAAATTCAAAAATAAAAAGTAATACTCTTTAATGCCTCAGAGGATGTTGAAATAAGCTAGTGACTGGTGTATGACTTACAGAACAACATATTTTAGGAGTAGAATTATTGTGCTCTTTTTGCTATCTAATTTCTTTGTTTTGTTTAGGGAGATGAGGAACTATGAGACCTGTCATAGCCAGAATTTTAACTGACTTTATCTGATTAAATGTTTTTTTGTCATTTTTCATGTATCCCAGCATATCTCTGACATAAGTTTCTTGGGAGAGTGGAAGAAGAAGAGTTAGGATATATTATTTTGCTCTTGATAAAGAAAAGTTCTTTTCACAGAAAAGAACACGGCAAAAAAACTGTGATTCTATTATTTTTAATTTATCCTCTAAAGCATTGTATAATACAATTGTTTTTCCACAGCAGTCATCAGAAATTTACTCTGTAACAATAAAGAGGGAACACTTTTTGTATGCAAAACAACCTTCTGCTTAGGGCTTCTAAAATGAAATTAATACTGCACATGTACAGTGTTCTTATTTTGATGACTCTTCAGATTAGGTGAATAAAAGATATAAGTTTTGTTTAATGAAAATATTTTTTTGTGACTGCTATATAGAACCCAGTCTCAAAATAGTGCTTTCTTGGGTTGGCTTTTACTGCTATAAAAGAATTTATGAAATTTTTCTGTTATTAAACAGGAAGTTTCAGAAAAAAAAAAAAACTTTTAGTTTTTCTGCTGAGGAAAAAGATTTTAATTGCCTTTACTGATTAAAATGATTAAAGCATAAAAATAATTTCTGTAGACAAAGGTGATGATCTTGAAAAGTGACATCAATTTTTGAAATAGGTTGTTTAAGTGAGGCTACTGGCACAGAAGTTTCCTAACTGTCTCAAAAAACCCCAAAAACCCAGAAAACACCACAAATTTTTTTCCTGTTCTCTGAAAGTGTTTTCCATAAGCATGACACACAGACTTGGGGGACCAGGGAACAATGCAAGTCTGGTTAGGTGTGCAATTTAATGTGCCCTTGAAACAGCAGATGATATTCAGGCAGTGTGCTAGTCTCTTATTTTAGAAGTGCTTTTTTATATTTACAAAAATCTGACAAGAGAATAAAAGAAATGTTCGTGGAATGTTAGATCACCGAATCCATTTACAAGAAAGGGAATCCAGGTCCTCTCTGGTTGTCAAACTCCATCTAACTGAAAGGTAATTAATTACCTTTTAAGCCAGCAATGGTAATTGCCTTAGAGACTGTCTAGTGAAACAGCAGAATGTATTTATATGTCAGCTGGCCCTTGCAGTACCCCTTCCAGTTTATCAGGAGACAAACCTGATTTGCTTCACCAACACCTGAGTGACTTACCTGGATCCTATAATCTAGAAGATTCTCAAATTCTTTTGGTTGTAAGAGTGGTCCATTGTCTGAAGTCCTTGTCCTTGATGCATTTGGATACAGCCCAGGGCAGTCAGCTCCTGCATGTGCACAGAGAAGACTTGGAATTATAATCCAAGATCATTTGGAATCTTCATCAATACCTTTATCTGTGCAACACCTGTCCTCACACAAAAAATATAAAAAAAGAAGCAACAAATAAACTAGAGTTCATTGGCACCAGAGACAATTTGCACTCCTTTACAAATGTGTTTTCTCATCACCTTAACCTGTTTGTGTCCACTGAGTGTCCTCAGGGTTATGTTTAGTCTGAAGCTTCCACTAGCTGTGATTGTTCCCTCTTCATTCCACAAATAGCAGCATTTGGAGATTATTTATTTTTGGTACTTCAATAGGAAGAGTAATACACTGAATAATGCACTAATTAATGAGGACCTCTTAATTTGACAGATTAATGTTATACTTTTTTATTAAAATAGTTTAATCCAAAAATTTTTCTTCTGAGAAGGCAAGTAAATGGGCAAAGCATAAGGCAGTGTAAACAAATGGCAGATATTTTACCTCTCTGCAGTGATTTTGGTAGAGGTTGCAACTTGATGCAAAGCAGAATAGCTCAGCCCATTTACTGTGAGCAAATACTGCACAACTTGTGTGTAACAGCTCACCTACACAAAATTTGCAAAACAAAAGCAACTTCTGGATTTGTGATACGGGAAGGACTAGAAGCTGAATTTCAAAAAAGAACTTGACATTGTATCTAGCAAGATCAGAGGAAGTGAATATATTTTTCATTTATGCTTGGGTTAGGTTTCATTTAACTTCACAGCTAGTCTTCAGAATCAACAATAAAAAGACCTGATAGAAAATCCTGTGTCACCTGTTAAACAAGAAAAAAGGAGAACATTACTGGAGGAAGCAATCATCTACTGAGGAATGTAGACATGCATGGAATGCAAGGTTTTAATGAAACCACAGGCTATGAGAAAATCCATTCAGTCCAGGTATTGCCCTAAGAAATAATTTTTTTTGGTGAAGTCAGTTACAGGCTTTCGACACATGGCATTACGTAGAGAGTTTTGATAGAAGGGATTATGTTCAAACAGAAAAGCTTATCCTTTGGTAAACTGTGGCTGCATTTCTGATGTTGTTGTTAAGACTGACCTCAAAAGGCCCTAGCTGTCTCCTGAGTTGCTAGCTACTATTGCTTAAATTTGAGGGTGTACTTTTCATTGTTATGCTACAGATGAGGAAGGACAGACAAAGAGGTTGAAGTTCAAGGCAATACAGACAAACTTTTAGCAATTGATCCCGTAAAATCCAACTGAGATATTAGCTAGCTGGCCAGGAAAGGGGAAAGTTCCAAAATGCACCTCAGCTTCTAGCACATTTTCTGATAGCTCCTAAAAGTCTTCATCCATCAGAAGGCTTGAAACACAAAATGTTTAGAGGCAGCATTCACAGTCCCTGAGAAGCAGTAAACAGGAGGGGGAAATCAAGCAGGCCTGTAGTAACAGAGATTGTGCTGGCTCATATCACAGAATCATAGAGCCATAGAACAGTTGGTGTTGGAAGGGACCATAAATTTGACCTAGTTCCAGCTCCCCTGCCATAGACAAGGAGACCTTTCACTAGAGCAGGTTGCTCAGAGCCCCAAATGACCTGGCCTTGAAAAAGTCCAGGGATAGGCATCAACAGCTTCATGGTACAACCCATGTCACTGCCTTGCCATCCTCATAGTAAAGAATTTCTTCCTAATATCTAATCTAAATCTGTCCTATGTCAGATTTAAGCCACCGTCTTGACCTTATGAAAAGTCCTTTTCCAGCTCTCTTGTAGCCCCTGTAAGTACTAGGAGGCTGCTAGAAGGTCTTCCCTAAGCCTTCTTTTTAATAACCTCATCCTATCTTCATAGGACAGGAGCTCCAGCCCTCTTATCACATTTTTGACACTGCTCTGGACTCCTTCTAACAGGTCCATGTCATTCTTACATTGGGTGCTTATCTTCAGGGCAGGACACAGTCTGCTTGCATGTTTATCTCACTTTGTTACTCTAACATTGCTGAGAATGGCAGAGCCCAGGCATGGGAATGGTCTAATTTTGGTCTAATATTCTTACCAGACACAGAAGGCTTTCTATAAAAGAATATAGTTTTTACAGTTTGTTTGGTACAGGAGCAGGCATCTCCTATATGTTGAATGAAATGTAGGTGAGGCAGAAGGCTGGCTTGGTTGAACAGAGATCTTCTCTTGAAAATAAGATAAACAAGATGCCCAGTGGCAGCAAGGTCATGTGGCATGGGAAGAAGACAAAGAGTAAGTGCAGCCCAAGCTCAGCTAGAGTTAAAGCTGGCGAGAATTGTTGGGGAAAATAAGAAGTTCCTGAAGCATATTAATGGCAAAAGACAGAGTAGAAATAACGTCATCCTGTTGCAGGGTGAGGATGGTCATCTCACAAACATG
This sequence comes from Sitta carolinensis, assembly GCA_032173965.1. NCBI lineage: Eukaryota > Metazoa > Chordata > Aves > Passeriformes > Sittidae > Sitta > Sitta carolinensis. The sequence goes on from CM063313.1 coordinate 47,578,851, forward strand.
GACATGGACAGGGTAGAGTTGTTTAAAGCAATCTTTGCCTCTGTCTTCAACATGAATATCCTGGGGGTATCAGTGCCCTGAGCTGGAGGACCAAGACTGAGAATGATCAGCTCCCAATTAACCCTGAGGTTGTGCAGGATCTGCTGCTCCAGCTGGATCCCTACAAATGTATAGGGCTTGATGAGATTTCCAAGAATCTTCAAAGAGCTGGCAGATATCATTGCAAAGCCTCTCTTGGTGCTTTTTGAGTAGTCTTGGGAATCCAGAGAGGTCTCAGCTGACTGAAAGCTGCCTAATGTTTTCCCAACTTTCAAGAAGGACAAGAAGGCTAACACTGGAAATAACATGCCTGTCAGTCTCACTTCAGTGGCTGGTAAAGTTGTGGAGAAGATTATTCTGGGAAGTATTGAAAATTTCCTGGAGGACCCTGTAACCATCATGACAGCTGGCATATCCTCACGAGAGGAAAGTCCTGCTTGTCCAACCAGATTTCCTTTTATGACAAGGTAGCCCATTTAGATGATTAAGGGAAGCCAGTTGATCTTTAGTATTTCAGTAAAGCTTTTGATACTGTCTCTCTCAGGGCTCTTCTGGAGAAAATGTCCAGCCCACAGCTGGATAAACACATCATGTGGTGAGTGAGCAGCTGGCTCATGGGTTGGGCACAAAGGGCTACAGTGAATGGTGTGACATCAGACTGGAGACCTGTCAATAGTGGGGTTCCACAGGGCTCCATCCTTGGCCCACTTTTCTTGAACATCTTCATAAATGAACTGGATGCAGAACTGGAAGAGGTACTAAGTCAGTTTGCTGACGACACTAAATTGGGAGTGTTCCCAAATAAATTCCCACGAGGGCAGAGGGGCCCTGCAGAAAGACCTGGACAAATTACAGGGCTGGGAAATCACCAACCATATGAAATTTAAAAAGGATTCTGCATCTCAGATTGTGCAACGCTGGATGCATGTATGGACTGGGCAACAAGAGGCTGGAAAACAGAACTGTGGAAATGGACTTAGGGATCCTGGTTGATGGCAAGTCGAACCTGATCCAGCAGTGCCCTGGTAGCCAGGAGGGCCAACCCTGTCCTGGGGTGCATCAGGCACAACATCACCAGCCAGGCAGGGGATTGTCCCACTCAGCTCTGCACTGGGGCAGCCTCACCTCAAGTGCTGGGGGCAGTTTTAGTTGCCATAATACAAAAAAAGATATTAAGCTGTTGGAGGTCGTCCAAAGCAGAGTGACAAGGATGGGGAAGGGTCTGGAGGGCAAGCCAAAGAAGAAGTGGCTGAGGTCACTTGGTCTCTTCAGCCTGGAGAGGACCGAGGGGAGACCTCAATGACATCTTCAACATCCACACAGGGTGAAATCAGGAACAGGCACCAGTCCCTTCACTTTTGTGACCCAGTGACAGGACTCAAGGAAATGGCACGATGATGAATCAGGAGAGGTTTAGGTTGGATGTCAAGAAAAGGTTTTTCACCCAGAGGGTGTTGGGCACTGGAACATGTTCCCCAGGGAACTGGTCACAGTACCAAGCCTGACAGAGTTCAAGAAGCATTTGGAAAACACTTTCAGGTGCATTGTGTAATTCTTGGGGTGTCCTATTCAGAGCAAGGAGTTGGACATGATGATCCTGATGGGTCCCTTCCAACTCAGGATACTCTATGATTTTATAACTTGAAGCCCTGAGTTCAGAAATTCATTTGAAGCTGCTAAGTTGGAAAGGATTTTTTCTGCTGTTGAAATGTCAGGGTAATGGAAAACCTCACTGTACTTGCCTAAACAGAATATACTCCATTCTGCAAATAGCTGTGAAAGTAAACTCATCTATCTCTACTCAGATTATCAGTTCCTTGCAGCAATGTAGGCTCCAGGATGGATAGATGGATGGATCTCTCAGAAGAACAAAAGTCAGTGTACATTCATTTGCTTCCAGCGTAGGTCACTCCCACAGAGACAGCGTTCATGGAGATCTGTTTCAAAAAATTTCACAGATTAAAAGGATTGCAAAGGATATGTAGTTAACTGCTTATGACAGCAAGACAAATTAAGAAGAAAATGACATACAAGAAGAAATCAGTTTAAAAAAGTAAGAAATATTTTTAATTAACAAGCCATTCTTAGTATGGAATCTGTGTGCTATGTAAGTGTATCAAATATAGTGTATTCCTCTTCCATTTTTTTCTTGTGTTAGCTTGGTTTCAATCCGATAATTCTTAATACATATTTAAGAATGTTCTGCTGGGACAATATGCAAAGCTAAAAGGACAATTACAAGCTTGATTTTCATTTTTGGGGGTAATTTGTTACAGGTCTTATAAATTTGAGCTTGGCATGTATTTTTTCATCAGTTGACAAAATGATAAGGGGAATTCAGAAAATATTCCTTCTTCTTGAGCATATTGCAGTGATTTAATGGGATTAACTCATAAAGTACAAATAGCCTAACCCTGTCCAAATGCAAATACTTCTTCCTCTTCCTTGTTTCTTAGCAATGATTGTTTTAATTAGAACTTTTCATGATTCCTACTGTTTGACAATGGAGTTCTTTCCTTTGTTGATCCCTACTCAGATGGTGCTTAAATTGCCAAAAAGTTTTGAAGTTTAACCCGAAAGCAACTATAACCTATGATGAAGTCTGCTTTACTCCATGCTTGCAAAGATTTGTGCAATACTTAACTCTGGAATCTGCAGAACAAGACACTTGCCTTTGTAAACAAAACTGTAGCATGTAGTGCACCTGCCTTTTTTCCTGTTTGTCTCTTTTGCCTTCTTTTTAAAAAATGAATTAAAAACATCAGAGGTTCAGAACTGTGAAGGATAGGGAATACCTATTAATCCATTTATTTGTGAATTATACTTTTATATTTATACTTTAACAGAATTATGATTCTCCCAAGGTCAAAACACCTGCTTTATGTACAGGATTGGCTCCTGGACCTCAATGAAATAGAATAAGTGCCTAGTCTGTTTGTCTCTTTTAGAAAAGCATGTTTTCAGAGGAAGACTAGCTTTCAGCATAGAAGTGGTGTTACCAGTATAGGAGGTTTTTTTGCCTTTGTACTCTTATAGCCCAGCCAAAGCTGAATTGTTTTGTTCAATATTTAATAATTCAGGTAAGAAGCATTTTGGAATTTATTTGTGATTGATGTTAAATGGGGTATTTTCAAAACTATCTATTCCCAAAGAGTAATCAAGGCTTTGTGTTGCCACAATGCCTGCTTCCATTCAAGGCCTGTGCTTTGGCAACAGCAGGCTGGACTAGCACCTGAGAAAGTAACTGTGCTTTATTAGTTACATCAGAGGGTCAAAATTACTGCTGCACACAGGTCATGGCAGACTGAAGTAGCTGAGGGCACAAATCTTCCTTTCATAAATCTTCCTTGCTTTCAAATCTGCCAGGTTAAGTAATCCCTGGATTATTCATTTTTTCCTTTTCATGGGATAGCTCTGAAGATAACTAAATTTTATGAAGTATTATTTAATCCTTTGGACTCTAGAGCAACCAACCACCCCACCCCTTCCCCTCTCCAAAAAAAAAGAAAAAAAAAAAAAAGAAAAACAAACAAAAAAAAAGAAAAACAAGCAAATAAAACAATTTTCAAAATATTCAGAAGCTCAAATTCTTTGCTTTTTAGAGCAACAAATAAAAAAAACAAATGCTCAGGCCCTCTGGGAAAAAAAAAAAAAAAAAAAAAAAAAAAAAAGAAGATATTGATACTCAAGTGTCTTTAAAAAAAGGTGCTTAAAACTCCAGTGCCAAATATTGGTGTGATACAGATTTTTATAATTTTTTGTGGGAAAAACCACCAACAAACATACCAACCAAAACCAAAAACAAACCCAAGGGCTTTCTAAAAACAGTTCTCATGGAAGAGACATTATTTTTCCTGCCATCTGCCCCAGGGCATCATCGCTTTGTGCCACCATGGATTCAAGGAAAAGTGTCCCTTCTATTAGCTATCACAAAGTATTTGTAGTTGGAGTTGAACACTTCAGCTGGAGCTGGAGTATTACAGCTTTCAGCAACACCCTGTACTGTTCTTTGCCATAAGAGTAAATAAAATCAGGAGAAATACACATTTCACAGCAAGCTAGAACTTTTCTGAGGACAGCCTGCTTCAAAGGATTCCTTCCTCTCCTATGAACTCTCTTCAGAGTCCATTTCAGAGCTGCTGTGAAGGGGAATTTGAGGAACATGGCCATGCTTCTCAGAATCGGGACCATAAGTTGGTTATCAGTTTACTTAGGCATTCCTGTCTTCTTACCCCTCCATTTCAGACACATGCTTTGTGCTGCATCACCATGTCTTTTTAAGAACTCACAAAATTCAGCTACTTTAAATGATTTATTACAGCACAAGTACTTAAGCAAAAGATTAAACTTTTAATCTTCAGCCTTTGGTTGACCGTAGTTTGGCTGAAATGTCAATTAAACAAATTGCTTGAATGTTTCCCAAGCTCTTAGTTCTCCAGAAATTAAGTCAAAAACATTCTAAAGGCCAGAGCTTAAGCACAGGAAGAGGTTAATGGTGAAAAAAAAAAAATCACATTTAAGCTTTTCTAAGGTAAAATCTTCACACAGGTTAGTAATTGGCTATTTTTCTGTTGAACTACTCCTAGCAGATCTTTGCATAGCATTAGACTAATATGTCCCATTTTTACACTGATTTATTCACCACTGCATCTTAAAGCTTTTTGCAAATGAGTCAGTTATGTGGTGGCAAGTGAACATCAGATGAGCTCAGAGCAAGAATATCATGTAGAACACCCAGTTTTATTTCTTTCTTATAGCTATGACTTATCTTACAGTAAAACCTTAAAATTCCTTTTAAATAGAAGAAACAGATGTGGAGGTTTTCTGTTTCATATTCCTTTTACTAAGATATCATATCTCTATCTCTTTCCTTTCTCATCCAGCTACACAATTCAGGATCATGTGCTGTGTAACTGACTAGATTTTTTCCTAAGTGAAAAAGACCAGAGGAAAACAAGGAGTTAAGAGTCCAGTATAATTCTGATACATGACAAAGTCAAACCTGTGGTTTTGGCAGATGCATAAATGAAAAATTGCATGAATCTTTAATATAAAGTTGTATGCTTCAGATTGAGTCAGTGAAAAGACATAGAATCTTTCTTCTACTATCTCTGAATTCATTTCAAAACACTGAGACTTTCAAAGCATGGCACTGGCATTTTTCTTGGCACTTCCCCTTTCCTGCTGCATTCTTTACATCCTCGGTTTTTTTCCCTCTTTCATATCATGGAGCGACAATGTGGCGAGCTGCATGTTTGCATGCTGGGAGGACTTTCTGGGTTGGCGCAGTCACCTCACCTCTTCTTACTCACTGTTGTCCCTTACATTCCTCCAGTTTCTTCTCCCCTTTCCCTTCATGCTTCATTTACCTCTCTTGACAGTGCCTGACAGTAATATTCCTAACTGACTCCCTTTGGGGATACAGGAATATGTCATCTATAAACCAGCCTTATGGACAGCAAAAATTAATTTGAAAGGAGCTTCTTTGCAAGACTTCTTGACAACCTTGGTGAAAGTTGGAGTTAAAAAACCCCAAAACCCGAAAACCACAACCTCCCCCTCAAAAACCAAAGGAGGAGGAGGAGAAGGAGAAGAAGAAGAAGAAGAAGAAGAAGAAGAAGAAGAAGAGAAGAAGAAGAAGAAGAAGAAGAAGAGAAGAAGAAGAAGAAGAAGAAGAAGAAGAAGAAGAAGAAGAAGACGACGACGACGACGACGACGACACAACAACAACAACAACAACAAAGCCCGAATACCAACCAACCAAAAAGCTCCTGTCCACTAAAAAAAACATTACTCTAAATCTTCTTATGAGATCATAGGAAAAAGCACATCTAAGTTTAAAGCCTGAATTTCCGTGGAATTGTTTAACATTTCAATCAAAATTTTCTTAAAATGCCGAAAAATTTTGTTTTCTGCATATGTAATAATAATAATAATGATGATGATGATGATGATGATGATGATGATGATGATGATAATGATGATAATAATAATAATAATAATAATAATAATAATAATAATAGGTAGACGACTGGCATATGAAAAGAGGTATCATCACAGGTAGGAACACTTAATAAAATGGTACAACATTTTAAAAATAAAGTAAAATAAAATAAAATAACACATAAATAAAGTTGGAGCACCTCTCCTATGAGGAAAAGCTGAGGGAGCTGGGCCTTTTGGAGTTGAGAAGAGATGACTGAGAGGGTACATCATCAATTTCTAGGGAGTATGTCAGAGGATGGATCCAGGCTCTTTTTGGTGGTGCCAAGAAAAAGGGCAGGAGATAAAGGGAAGAAACCGATGCACAGGAAGTTCCACCTGAGCATGAAGAAGAATTTTACCGTGTGGGTCAGCAAGCACTGGAACAGGTTGTCCAGAGAAGTTGTGGAGGCATTCAAGAATCATCCAGACACAATCCTGTGCCATGGGCTCTAGAACAACCTGACCCATTCTGTGAGTCAGTGATTCTGTGAAGTTATGGCTTCTTAGAGAGAGTGAACTGGTTGTTCTAAGAACTGCAGGGACTTAAAGAGTTTGCAGATCTCTGGAAAACTAATGGATACTTTAGATGCTTGGCTTTGTAGAATGAAACCTTTGGGTCCTTAATATTATGTCCTCTTTCAACTTACTGGTTTATTTATAAAAAAATCCCATAATTGACTGAAATAATAGGTAGAAAGAAACATACACTAAATAGTTTGTTGATTTGTGAAGGTTTGAATACCATTTTTAGGGGATGAAAGCATGTATTAAAGATCAGTCTTTATTACAAACAGCTTCACAGCATTTCAGTTGACTCCTTGGATTTGATTTTCAGAAGAACCTGACTGTGCTCTAGCTTTTTCACTTAAAAAATAAAGACTTTATTAGAAGGTCTTCTCAAACAGCCTTCTTTCTGTTGCTATGTTGTTAGGTTATCCAGAAATCAGCTAAATTTCTTGCCTCATACGTTTGTGTTCAAGGCAACTCTGGTGCCATACCAGAGCATCTTACTTCTGTTTCACTCACTTTAGTAGATTTTGAAAGCTAAGACTGTCAAAATTGGTTGATGTACATCTGCCATTTTGATACCAAACTACCCTGTGATTCAAAATATGATGGTAGGCTTTGGAGATGATTCCTGTCTTAGCAGAACCATCCTGAGACACTAGCATCCATCCCATCTTTCTAAAACTTTCAAAAAATAAGGTAATTAAATATATCAGAACGGAATACTGAAGTTTTGCAATCTATTTCCTATGTGTCTTCCAAATATTTCTACTTTGGCAAACACAAAACCTTTAGAATCTGATCTTTAGAAACTACCACTATTCCTTCAGAATCTTTGATGCCTTTCAATAGACTTCTCTTTATCAAGAGTTAAAATCTATCTGAATTGCTGTGCAAGTCCTAGGAGGGTAACTGGAAAGTAAATCTATGCTGTCTACACTGGTGTATATTAATTAATTTTTTCTAAAGAAAACTTCTATACTAATGGATTAAGAAAGTCATAGAACTGGGAGGGGAAGGAACAAGAAATTAATTCAGAAACAATTCTATGTTTTGACCTCTCTGAAGGATTCATTTAGCCCTAAGTTACACGGTTTTCTGGTTCTTATGTAACTCCAATCTTTTCCTCAAGAATTATTTTTCTTAATTTGAGGAACGCTGAGTTAGTGCTTTGCTTTCCACAGTGAGTTCAAGTTTATAATGCTGTTTTTCCCCATTAATATGACTCTAAAATATGCATTTTTATTGTTGTTGTTATTAATTGCAAGAGGCTCTTTACAAAAACATTCTAGTATCAGATACTCTTGAATTAGGGTAATAATTAAGAAGCAATATATTTGTCATTTTGACAATACATGAAAGCTGAATACATACTCATCCGCATGACTGACTTGACTCATCAAAATCAAAACACACCCTTTCTGTATGACTATTTTTAGCTCTCAACATGTGTTACTATAGAAATGGTATCCACATTCATCTGTTCTTCTTCGGCAATTTTAAATCCCTTTAATTCATGGATTATCATAAGCTTCCAAGGGAGGTTAACCTCCTTTATCTCTAAAGATTTGAAAATCCCAAGGCAGCTAGACTCTTTTACATACTGCTGCAGTAACTGGCGTGCCTGACACTGACTTCCGTGATAATCTTGAAATTGTTCAGATCAGACATAGCAACATTATTAGCTATTTCTTGATTGTTCAGCCATGAACTTCTTTTCTTTCTTGGAAAGATAGTGATAAACTACCTGGGCACCTGCAGAATTTCATACCTGTTTTCCCAACAAGAATCAGCTTATACAGTCCCCTTAGGAACTGCAGATTAGCTTTCCCTGTGTAGCTGCTGAAGAGTAAGGTTGTAGCTTACATCACAGTTCTTCCAACTGTATTAAGCTAAAAAAATTAATCTTTCCAGTATACATTTCAAATCGATAGTTATTTTAAGTTATCATAAGAACCAGTTTAGAAAGTGGAGCTAAGAGTAATATTAAACCAAGTGGAAATATTTTTCACTTAAGGAAAAATAAAGGAAAAAATATTTTGAGTTTGTAGAGTGCTGATTGCCTAGCATTGTCAAATGAAATAGCACTGTGGGTTTTTTTAAGTCTTAAGAAAATTATATTTAATTTTCAGCAATTAAAAGTCTCATTAAGCTCAAGCTATCATTGATAGCTTAGATCACACATTAAAATGTGGAAGAGATTATTATGAAACGATTGCAACTCCCTTGGAAAAAAATTCCTAAATCTGTGTGCTAATAAGCTACACTGATAAAAAGACCAAAAAGAATACAGCATCTCAGAGAAGGGAATAATACACCCTCTGATTAGGCTCGGATTTACAGCTAGCCTGTGGAGTTTCTAATCAGAACACATTCAGGTTGCCCTTTGTTTGTAGTGTCATGGTTTGGAGCCCAAACCTAATTATTTTATTTTCTCCTTCTGTTACTTGATCGTTTATTTTGTCCCCAGGATGATATGCCTAATATTCTTTAATAAAGTCAGCAGAAGACTCAAGGCCAGATTTTTAGATGCTGTGGATTTATTACCATCATCTTCTTACTTCTCACCAAGGAGCAGGCTTAATCCTATCTGACCTCGTACTTTTTGCAGCTAGAGACTACCTGATGTGATTTGACTTAGCTTAATTGTAGTTGATGTGTTTTTTAAGATAGGCAGTTACTGTAACTTAAAGTGTAGTTTCTAGAAAATAGTATCTCTGGTGGAGACCTTGTTTTGCTCAGAAGGGCATTTGTACAGAAGCAAATAAATATTTTATGCTATTGGTTGCTTAGAAAACTTGGCTTTTTTCATTTCCAAAGAAAAAAGAATTGCTGTATCTAATTTCCTACCAAAATGGTAATCCAATTCCATGTATTTTTGAGCTGAAAAGTAACCATTTGGACATTATTATTAGCATAATCCACCAAATTTTATTGTCTTCTAAAATCAGGTTCTTTCAAAGCATGCCACTTCTCCAGGGCAGGTCACTGTAGTCTTCAGTTTAGTGATCCTTTTCTGTCTCAAGGCAGAATAGGTGAAATTAAAGGGCATGACTAATTAACAGAACAGCTTCTACATAGAGAAATACATCAGATGTGCTTTGACTCTCTACTTTCTACTTTTTTTTAATGTTGGTTATTTTTAACCAACCCACTAGCACTGCATGTTTGAGGATCAGGAATATTTGGAGTAAGGAGGACATGTCAAAATATTTATTTGTCTGGTTCTTTTAGGGTTTTTTTTGGGTTTTTTTTTGATGTCTTTTGAGGTTGGTTCTTGTCGAGTCTTATCTGCCTGCTCTGAAGAGAGATTCATTCCATATCCATTTTTGGAGGTCTCAGGCTTATGCTGGGTGATGTAATCTAAGCTGCAGGGTAGGAAAAGAGTTGAAGTGTTTTCTGCACCCTACCTTGAGACCTGCCCTTTTTATCTATTGCAGGCTGGATCTGGAAAAAGCTCAACTACTGCAACTTAGATCATCATCAGTTCTCTTGATGTGTTTTCCTGAATCACAGATGCTTTTGAGAGAGAACTACTCTCTCCTTGCTTTAAACCTTGAAATGTGATTTTGTTCCTCCTTTTTTATATATACTTCTTAACCTGGTTATAACAGAGAGAAAAAGAAATACATTTAGAAAAAAAGAAAAAAACAAAAAAAATGTATGTGACATAGAGAAGAGAAAGGACATTGGGATAGCAGAAAACTGTAAGTATGATTATTTGCCGCTGGTAGGACCATCAACTGATCAAGTGGTATATGAATGTGCAGTGTTACCAGATGTACTGCAGGCAGAGTCCAATGTATTTTTTCCACAGGTGCACTATTTATAGAAGAGAGAGAGGGAGGAACAAAAATTTGGCAGATGCTGCAAAGAAGTGAGAAGGTACAAACAAAGAGAGATTCAGCATCCCCAATTAAGTTGTCTGTGACCAAGACTTGCATCTGAGCTGTAAATCACACGAGAGTAGGAGCTACCATCCCTCAGGGTTATGGTTGGTTTATTCCCTCAAAACCATACTTTTTTTTGGAAATCAAATTAAAGAGGTATCATGGCTTTGAAAGAAAGGATTCATAAAAATGCAGATGCTGCATTTGCATGCAAATGTAGTGTTTTATTTTAAAAGCCAATTGCCAGTTCGTTGTGGGGTGAGTGAGAGTCACCTGGGTTTGAGCTGTGAGGAATAGTGAGGTGTGGCACAGGACTGGCCTAAACAGCAGAGGCACCAAGGTGGGAAGGGCCTCTTGAGCCTGGCTATTCCAAGACCCCTGCTGGGCGTGCTAGTCTTTAATTTAGGTACAAGGCATTATATATTCAAAGGCATCCTGCAACACAAGTACTACATAACAGCTTCTGGCAAACCTTTGGAACTGGGGAAATAGTCAAGAAACAAGCAGACACCAAAGTAATTTTAAGTAAGCAATTTACACTACTCACACTCCTGGAATCAATGGCTTGCAGCCACCATTTGAATAATAAGCATTATTTTTGTAGATATTTTTTTTAGGGATAAAACGTGGGACAGGAAATTACATTCTCAGATGATGACTGAAACTCCACAAGAGAGAGAGAGAGAGAGAGAGAGTACTCAGGACTCGACAGAAGTTATGAGAAGAATCAGTAATTTCCATTTAAAGCTGAGTCAAGATGTGCATTGATGTCCAGTTCTCCAGTAAGGGATGTTCGTGTTACAGCTTTCACAAAGTCTAGCACCAGGTGCATTTCATCACTCACTTTCTCCCACTTGGTCTCCTGCCCTGGTATATCACTGAGCTGCTATGCCCCAGGATGAAATTCCCATGACTCAACCTGGTAAAGAGAGGAAGGTTATTCCCAGAAGGTTTCTTCATTACAGTAAGATTCTAGAAGTCTTGAGGCATTTTACTGAAGGGGTTTGGGAAGTAAATAATTATACTTTAATTCTGTATGAAGTTAATGCAGGGGAAGAACAAGTCTCAGTGCTGTATTTCAATATGATAGCTGTGTTAAAACCAAGACCTCTTCTTATTGAGCAATCCAAATGAATGTTAACAAAGTGAACAGTATACTCTTAACTTCTACTCAGTTTTCCAAAGTTTAAAGGTTAACTTAATTTTAATTACGTTAATAACTTTATTAATAATAAAGTAACAATAACGTTAATAATTAAGATAATTAACTTTGGTGGATTGATTTGATTTTTGCTTTAACCAGAAAGACAGCTTGAAACTACATATACCCATAGTTTGACTTTAATCTTTTATGAGCAGAAAGGAAACTGAGGGTGTTGCTTTGCTGTTGAGGAATTGTTTTTTCCTGATGTTTGCTACCTGTGAAGCTAGGTGCTAAGCCTGTTTGAAGCCTTACTGAAAAAAAGTGTATGAAATGCTTTTATTTAAAAATTTTATCAAGATCATAGTGGATGAAAATTGATTTCCTGTCTGAATCAAGGAACAAGAATTGCTACTTCTTTCCGTTTTTATCATCTGTGCTGGTCTTTAAAAAGTCCAGCTCCTAGAGTCCTTTACTACAGTTCCCTGCTTTTTTATTCCTTCTTTTTTCAAAACAATCTGTCCATATGATCTGGGAGAAAACCTTGACATTTTGCATCTTAAGCTCAACAATATATATCTTAAACTCTCTGTGCCTAGGAAAACAAACAAAATACATCCCACAATGTATGCTCTGATTGCTGACCCTGTCAGACTGCCTCAACAGCCCTGAGCCAGAGAAGCTGAAACTGTCCCTGTCCCCAGCCAAGGAGAGGGAAGTCTGACTGCAATGTGCAACACGGTGGCACAGCAACTTCTCAGGGCATGAGCAGGGTTGAAAGACACAGAAAGGACATTTGTCATAACTAAGCAAAAATGCTGAGTTTTATTTTAATTTAGTGGGCTGATGGGGTGTTTTAAGCAAAGGACTTGACACAAAACAATCTCCCTGTGTTCTACTTTGCCATGGATTTAAAAGGAATCTGCTGCTATTTTTCACCCTTGTTTTCCACCTCTTTGTGCTGTTTCTAACATTTTATTCACTGTTCATCTCTCTTCCGTGCTTTTCTCTGCTTTTTCTAATCCTCTCAGTGAGATACTTGTTATCAGGTTGTGTTTTCCCTTGACGATCCTGCAATGCAGATGTCTTCTACTCAAGCTCTCTTGTTTATAAATCAGTTCCCAGGGCTTTAAAACAGGCTAAAGGGAGAACCAAAGTTTACTTCTTGGCAGCAATGACACTTTACGTGGAACAAGAAACTTCTCATTATTTATTAACTGATACTAAAGCTTATTAATCTTCCTTTGTCACATCTTTGCTCAGTCTCAGGAAACTTAATGTGACTCTGCAAGGCTCCTCTCTAGAGAAGCTCAGGAGTTGGTCAGAACTGGTATACTAACTCCTCTTCTTACCTTGCCATGTGCAAATTAAAATAGTGTATGTAACACCTGAATGCAAGACAGCAGGGGGCACGGATACCTTTACAAAGCACTCCCTGCCCATTTCTATGTTGGTGTCACACAGTCTGTCCAAAGCTTTTCTTATGTCCTCCCTTGTAACAAGATTCCTCAGCAGAGACGGGGCATGACAAAAAAAAAAAATGTAAGCAGCTGGATATTTTTGGAGAAAACCAAACCAAACCAAACCAAACCAAACAGAAACAAAATACAACAAAACACACAAAAACCTGCCAATAATAACCAAGCTGTAGTATTGCTTATCCCTGTGAGAACCTTGCACAAATAGATACAAGGAATCAGTTAAAAATTAATGTCTTCAGCAGAACAAACAGTAAGTGAAAATATTTTTTCATTAGTATAGTCAATGTTTGTAGAACAAAAGGAAGACTTTTTTTTTTTTTAATAACATCAGAATCTTATTTCGAAAATGGCTATGTAAACCTATGTTCTGTAAGGGTTATATATATAATAAATATATATGATTAATAATTTTAATTATTAATATAATATAATAATTATATTAATAATAGCAGTAGTAAAATTATCACAATTATCTTACAAACAGCTTAACAAACCATCTCTCCATCATGCTTGAGCTTCTGACATGTTGGATGTTCAAGGCAAATTTGAGATTACTCAGACTAGCAGAAGTTTTGTGTAAATTTTTTCTTTACTAATGCACAATGTTTTTGGACAGCTTATCTTGATTATTTCTTTATAATTTAAAACAATTTAAACCAAATATATATGATATTCTTTTCTATCTGAAGATTATTTCACTCAGCTGCTAAGGGCAACAGGCAGGGATCTGTCCTCAAATCTATTCTGGTCTCTTCTTTTTTTTCTTGTTTTCTGGCGATTGTTGGGGAGGATGAAGAATGTACAGCAGCAAATGTATGCTGATAAGGTCTCTTCTAAGAGAGACCAGTGGACACAAAATACAGGACTACAGTTATAATACAGGAATACAGTTGCTGTGATTCAGAATGTATTTTCCATTTTACATATTTACTTTGTTAATAAAAAGGACTAAGTCTTCACTTTGAGATCCTCAGTTGAAATGATTGTTAGTCTCAATGCAACTGTCACCACCAGATGGTAGAGTTAAAATGTTATTTGGTATGTAAATATTTCAGAGTCTTTCCAATGATTTTTTTTTGTGTGTGTTGGGGTTTTTTGTTTTTTGTTTTTTTTTTTTTTCGTGTGTGTGTGTGCTTTGCAGAATGCTTTTTCTTTGTTTAGGTGTAAATCACAGAAAGAACCAAAAGAACATTTAAAAATTTAGACTGTTGGCTCAAGAAATATTAGTAACTAAGTAAGTAATATTGTAGAGGTAGTCAACTGTATGAATTCTAGTCCACAGGTGGGACCAGAGATAAATAAAACTTTTCATGAAACATCCATTGTCCATGTTTTTTACTTGCTCTCTTGTACAGTGAACAGAATTATGAGACCTGATGGTAGGGCAGCAACAGGAAGTTGTGGGACTTTCCCTGTATGCTTTTACTCTGTATTGCTTTCAGATTGTATTTTGTAACCTCATCTATGCTCCTTGCAGAACGTCTGCTGCAGTTGTGCTTCCACTTTTGCAGTGTAAATGTGTCTTTATGGAATGTTCATAACATCAGTTTCCACCTGTATTCCTGAAGTTAAAATCTTTGCTCCTGCATAGGAAGGGGCCACTCTGCTAACAAAGACCCCTCAGTGATCCATACTGTTGCTCTCCTACATCCTGGATTCCAGTAAGATCTGTATACTGTCTTTACATTTGCAATAAAGGGATTTCCTTGAATAGTATTTGGTATTCATTCCTCTGTGATGGACAGAGAATTCAGGAGAAGCAAAGGAATTATGTATATGTTTTGAAATGCTCTAATCAATGCAATTAATTTTTTTCAAGTTAATTTTTTTTCAAGTTGAGGTTTTTGTTTTGTACCAATTGTGACTTATTCATAGGGTGTAATGGGCTTTGAGGAAAGCCATCAAGCATCACTCATGAATTAGTGACATTATCAATTTTAGGCATGTAAATGGACAACATACATAAAGGCATTTCAGCTTGCAGTCACATTTTTCCTCATGACATATGGCTGGTTGTGGAGCAAAAGTATGGAGGTTCTTTGATTCAGGGAGAACACGATGAAGCCCTGTTGACTTAAAGGAGTTGCTATGGTAGTGCTGCAGTCCCAGCTGTCTCACTAGATGTCTAAAGGCTGTTTCTCAGTCCTGTGCACTCTCAAATTTCAGAAGTGCACATGCTAGCTCTGCTTTAGATAGGAAGGCTGTAAAGGGAAGGTGTCTTTCCTGTGATAGCTGAGTCGTCACAAAGATATATGAGCTCTTTTAAGCCCTAAAGTCATTTATACTCACATCAAAATCTCAACAAACCTTTCTATGCCATTAGTGAAAAGACACTCTGGATAGGCTGCTGGGTTGTAAGGGTACTGAGCTATTACTAAAACATATTATAGAGAGATAATTCAGGCCTTTCCTGACTCTACATTTCAGAATTTCACTCAGGAGTAGTACTCACAGGACAACAAGCCTCTTTCCTCTAGCGAACATTTAGTTACTTTAAAGCTGGTTTTTTTCAAATACATCCTGGATCTCAAACACAGCTGTAAAATAATGTCTAAGCTGAAACACAGAATAGGGGGAAGAAGACAGGGAGGGGATGATCATATGAGCCATCTTAAAGATCTTTGTTTTTTGTATCTTGAAAGAGATCATCAGTGTTTTATACACTGCATGGGGAGATACATTTTTCCCACGTTTATAAGTGTCCTTTTACTGGAATCACTTGTGAAGCAAGCTGGCTGAATCTGATCTTGCATTGCAAAATTATTTTTTCCAGGAAGAACAATCTACTTATCCCCTACCTTTTATAATGGTTCTGATGAGTTCTTAGAATTGCTAAAGAGGGCTTAATTTAAAGAAAATTCCACTTTTTATTTCAGGAACAATTCAATTCTCTAGATAACTATCAAAATCTCTTTTATGTTCCTCTTAGAAGGAGACTAAAAGAACAACAGAAAGTATATCCTATTGTATTTTAATCAGGATATATTTTTGTGCACAGGTCTTGGGCTAGGTATTTACACTGATTTTGGGGTGAAAAATTTTCCATGATAATTTTAGAGTCATCCCACAGCAGTTTTGAACTCTATGCATGACTAGATTCTTGCAAGGGTTTGCAAATAGGAGTGGAATAAGACAAGGTGACCTATCCACTCCTGCATTTTGTGAGCTGACTATTGCTGCCTCAGCACCAGAACCATTTTTTCACTAGAATTGTAAATGGCTAGTCCTTAAATGAATGGATCAATAATTATCTCTTAAAATAAAGAAACCACCTGATCTTCTGACTCCCACCTCTCTCAGATCTGGCCCTGTTATGTGCTTTGCACTCAGCCTGCCTGGTGTCTTCAACCCCAGCTCCCCTAACTCTCTTTCTGTTATGATGATGTTCATTCAGATGTGTTCCAAATAGTCATATCAGGAATCATATGTTCTTGTTCATGTCCCTGGTGAGCTTTACACACGCATAAGGAAATTTTCTGCCACTTGAAACTTGCTGATTTACATCCAGCTGGCTGGCTTATAACTAGAAAGTGTCCCTTCAGATTTATCAAAATTAAGGTAAAATTACAGGACTTTATCTAAGATTTTCCTACCCCTTTGTATTTTGAGAAAGTTGATTGGTTTTTGTTGTGTTTTAATACCCACATTTTAAGTCACAATTTTAGTAATGTGTTCTTTATTGCCCTCTAGAGGAAGTGTTGTTTTGAATTTTAGTGTCAGACAAACATGAAAGATTTAGGCATTACCAATAGAAGGCAAGCTTGTAATTCTTACAATAATTTCAATGAAAGCCACTGACTGCATAGGAAATCATGAAGATTTGAAAAAAATATAGAAAGGAAAACTAAGAATCCTATTACACTCTTCACTCCCGCTTATCAAGGGGGAAAGCAATCCACATTGGAGATAATAATCAAAAAATGCATTTGATGGCTCTGCCAATTGATATATGCACATTAACACTGAAAGATGTGACTCCCACTAGTGTATTTGCTGATGGTCCGGGGGACAATGAGGACTCAGTTTGGATGGGGTTTCCCAGGTCCTGAGAAGTATTATAGGAGCTGTGCAATTTTCAATGCCAGAACTAAATGAAATCTTGCTCAGGATTTGTGATAATATCTTCCTCTAGTTTTATATAATCTTACCCAGCCTAGGGGAAAAAAAAAAAAAGTGAACAAAAAGCTGGACAATGTAAAAGAACTGGTGCAAATGTTGGCCACAATTTCCTAGAAAGGAGCACAAGCTGCATTTGTCAAAAAAACATTTACAGGTTCTACAGGAAATCCATTGCATTTCAACTATTAATGTGAATGTGATGCTCTGTGCTTGCATAACAGTATGGTATAAAATTGTGACACATGTCGTAGAACCTGCCTTCTGTCTTTATATGACATAAGACAGAGAGAGGAGGAATAAGATCCCCATCTCATGGGAGGAACGTTACTATGACAATGTACACCAGCTAAAAATGCAGTCATGACTGCTTAAAATTCAGGGTAGTAAAGCAGTATTCCCATTCCAAGATAAAAATGAGCAGTTTTTAGGAAGTTCAGAAATGGGTAATTCTGAGGAAGGTATTTTGACCTTGAGTTATGTATCTACATTCAAACAATTAAGTCTCTGAAGTGAACAGTAAACAGTTAAAAGCTGAAGTTGTCTAGAAAATATATAGGGGGATTATGTGTTTCTATGATGAATTGCCAGTTTCTGCATTTGCAAGTTTTTTGAGCATGTAAGGAGTATGTGCTAATCGGTCCCAGAAAGCAGCAATGCAGTGATACTGGTCACAAAACCTTCATGGGTATTGGAAGATGTGTTGTGACTTTCTCAAGCAGGCAAAGAACTGTCTGTACAAGTCATTATGTCATGTCCAAACAAGAAGTGTGCAGGAATAGTTTTCCAAATGTCTCCAGTATTTTTTTCCAAAAGTTTCCAGTATTTTTACAGTACCATCATCTGCAGAGTGGGCTGGAGTTCTGGTTCCTAAATAATTTTTCAGTTGAAAACACAAATGAGGATGTGGCAGGTCACACATACACCTCCTCCTTGTCACAGTGTTCCTTGTACACGGATACCATGTACTGCTGGAGATGACAGAGTTGTCACTTTGCCTCTCTGATGTAGGTAAAACCAGCAGTATTTACATGGCTCAAATTGTAGCTCAGAACCTGTGCCTAATTTGCTGGCGAATGGGCATCGGTTTTCAGTCCTTAGGTGAATCACCATTTGAAGTGATCTGCCTGTCTCTGCTGAAATTCAGGAGACAGTGCAGTACTATGCCAAGCAGTGCTCCTCTATTTTGGGACCCCTAACAGTGTTTACATCACAAGACCCTGTAATTTACTGCAGGCTTCAGCTTTCCAAAGATTTATTAAGGGCACATGGGGTTTCCCACTTCCTTTACAATACAAAGTTTACATTCCTAAGACTGCTTCATTGACATTAAGTCTCTTTTTACCTGCATCCTCTAGTTATATCAACAAAACCATGGCCATTTTGACAGGCAGTCATTCCAGTGTCAAGGGTCACAGAAAAAAGGCCTCAAATACATGCAAATCCCAGATAATAATGTGTAGCCTCATGCAGGTGCTACTTGAACACACTTCTTAATCAGGTAACCAAAACAGATAAATCCTGTACATGCAGGATGTTTTAGTGACAACTGCTACCATTTTTGCATGTTTAGATTAAATACCAGGAAAAGAATTCTTCATTGAAAGCATGGTCAAGCATTGGAATAGGCTGCCCAGTGAAGTGATGGAAGTGCTGTTCCTGCAAATATTACTAAGTGTGTAAATATAGTTCCTAGGGACATTGTTCAATGGTAAACCTGGCAGTATTAGGTTAACAGTTGGATTCAGTGATCTTTGAGGTTTTCTCCAACCTAAATTATTCTGTGAAACTCACATAACAGTAACTGGAAGAAAGTAAACTTTTTATTTTTCTGTGGTTTGTAAGTGTACACTAAATTTAACAGAGAAATACAGGTGAGAGTTGAAAAGATGATAGTAAAACTTAAAAGACTTAACTGTTCTACTCACTGAATGAACTATGAGGCAAAATTCCTTGGAAATCTCTAGGAGAGCAGATTATAAATAAAGTTAAAAATATACATGAGACACTGCAACCAGAATAGTCCTTTTATTTTTATCCAGGTCAACAGTCAGATGTTTGATGTTAACTTCCTTTTCTTCTGTGTCTTTTAGATCAGGGTGCATAAAGCTTGGCTTGTGGTAACCTGCTGTAGCTTAGTGTCTCTATTCCTTCAACTTATTATACAGGTGTAAAAATCTGGCAGAAGAAAAATTCTTCTTCTCAAAATACTTTGTGTTTATCAGCAAACGATTTGAAAATCACACTGTTTGCACCTCTGTTTCATTTACTGCATCCAGTGAATGAAATCTGATTTTGTTCAATTTTGATAGTCTTTTGGACTTTATCTAAACATCAACAAACCACTCTGGAACATGAAAGCCTCAGCTTTCCTTGCCTTTATTTATATATATATATATATATATATATATATATTTTTTTTTTTTTTTTAGGAGTTTGTTTTCCCCTTATAAATTACTTTTCTTCATGTGTTGTAAGGTCCACAGGCACTTGTCATGGCTGACTGTCTTCCTGAGGCTGAGCTCCCAAATGGGTAAGCTTGCTCCAGAGGTCATGTACAGTTTTGCAGAGACTGCACTGCAGATAACTGCTATCTATGCTATCTAGTTAAATAATTAACTAGATAACTGTCTAGTTAGCCTGAACTTTTCACACACCATTACTGCAGGTGGCAAAGTCCATGATGTGTTTTTTATGCAGTTCACAATCTTGTCCATAAGTTCGTCCTTTACACTCACTCCCCTGGCAGGTTTTATCATACTCTGAGGATATATTGCAAAAGGTTGCTTAGTGCTGTCAGGATTTGGATCCTCTGGCTGACAGCCTGCAGGATGGATATTCTAGCCCAGTTTAATGCCTAATCCTTACTAAGGAATTTCTGCAAAGCAGTATCAAAGAAATGCATATATTGCTATAGGTCTCAAAAAAATCCAAAGGACATTGGAGGAGAGGAAAATGAGAGAAATTAATTCATGACTCTAGACATTTTTATTAGAAATACACAACAAAACAGTGGATAGAAACCTGTCACTGATAAAATCAATTATTTTTACCATATATTGGGCTGCTGGATAGGATATACTAGTTCAGGTACAATAGAACCTTCTATCATTGCAATACACATGGTATCCAGCTCTGATGACTACCCTCTTATGTCCACTGCCACATTAAGAGGGTAGTGATATAGTTTCAGTATAAATATCTATATACATCTTTGTCAGCAAGATGGGAAAAAAAATTTATCCAACTGGACCTGGAATTTTCTTTCCCAACACATAAGAGGGTGTCACTCCCTTCTACAATGACAATCAAATCCCTATTACTACAAATACTTGAACTTTTCATGTACGTAGATAAGACCTTTAATGTAAAACCAAAAATGTCAAGGAATTGAAATGTGTGTTTGTTTTTGTGTGAGTGTTGTTTATGAGCACAAGCAGCAAAGCTTTTAAAGAAATTAGGCCAAATCTTGGATTTATAAAACAGAGGAGGAATCACTGAGTTAATTACAGCATTCTGAGACTGTCACATGCTGATACTTCATATTTCTGTATTAGGGAGTTTGGTCATAAATGTCCTTGAATTCCTGAATTGCAAAGATTTTCTCTTATATTGGTATTCCTAATAGTGGGAGACATGTCAGCCTGAAAAACAGGCTAAATATGAGCATACCTTTTGAAAGTCTGAATTCTCAGAAAGCAAACATCTGGGTGTTTGGCTGTGTCTCAAAGAGGCATAAGGAAGTGTAACTTCTTCTTCTCTCCTTTTCCTGTTAAAGGAAATCACATCCCAAGGCTAACATGCTGTGCTGCTACAGAGACACTAGTAGCACTAAAAACTGTCAAAAATGGAAAACCTTGAAACTTTGAGTGAGGCTCTGAACTGCAGGCATGTCTTAATGGAAAATATTTTCTTCTATTTTATATTGACTTTTAAAATAGCAAAAAGGAATAACTGTAAATTATTTCAAAGGCATTTCTAAGAGTCTTGTAATTTCTTGGCTTTTTTTTCTTTTCTTATTGTGTTGATGTTCTGAGGTAAGTAGCTGGTACCAGCACAGCAGGAACACATGTAATCCCTCAAGGTGGGGAATGGTGTTTGAGAAAATGTACTCAACATACATATAAATAAAATGCAGTGCAGTCCCATTAGGACTGGAGCCTGTCAGCCTCAGTCTGGGAAAAAAACCTTGTATATTATATCCTCAAAATTTAAGCACAGCGTCACTTGTATGGGGATGTACAGAAGAGAACTGAATCCTAAAATAATTTTTCTTGCAGTCTAGATTCCTTTTTCACTTCAAACTTTTTAGACTTACCCTTGATTCTAAACTGACTAAGATGTCCAAGCTCAGGTAGGCCCTTTCTGATGGGCCTACCATCTGTCTTGTCTTTTTGTATATTTTTTAATGCTTTACATTGATTGTCTATGCTGTTGTGTTTGATGGTGGAGGCCATGCCTGGAGCTGCTGGTATAAATGCAGAGTTCAAGAAACACCTTCACTACATAGAGTGCAGCAGTATATTTGCAGATCCAGCCTGTCTGGATGCCTGAAATGAACCTGCAGGTAGGGGCGATGTCACCGTGATGCTGAAAAAGTTGGGGTGAGTGTTGTTATATTTGCTGTTCTGAGCAAGCACAGAATTGCAGGTTTTCAATACTAGGGAAAGGTAATGAAGCAAAGAGCAAAAGGAGAAACTTTGCAATAGCAGAAGAGTGACAACAGTTGTTAGGAAGTGGTTGAGTGGGAAGATGCAATAACCCTTTTGACTTAGGCACACAAGAAATTATCAGCCTGGGAACACCAACTGTTGCCTTCCCTGGAAAGTAAAAGGATATATATTTTTGCATTGCCTTGCAGTATGCCAGGTACAGCTCCAAGATTAGTGATGACTAACTAAATGACTGGGGCTATGGACAGGAAAGGAAGTTACAGCTTCATTCCTACCTGTTGGAGAGGAAGACACAAGAAAGTCCTATAAATATGACTATTTTGCCAAAGATGCTAAGAATGCAGAAACTAGAAGAGCCATTGAAATGAAAGCAGTGTTTGTTTGAATATTTATAGAACAGCTTTGGCTGACCAAGGGTCTTTCTCTCTTTGTTAGGAATGTAATTTACAAGCAGACATACCAGAGCTGGAACAGACCCTTCTTCCCTGGCCTGGCAGGAAATGCACCCCGATAAGATTTAGAGACTAGAACATAGTAAAACATGGTAATGTAGCTATTCCTATAGGATGTATGTAAACGTAGAAAATTTGTATTTGTTACTAGATTGGTTACTGTGAAAGTAGAATATTCAACATAAAAAGAGATATGTCATTGTAAAAGGAGAGCTCGCTCTCTTATGCTGCTCTTCTCCACTTGCTCTCATCTCTTTACTCTCTTCATTCTTTTGTCTATCTCTTGCTCCACTCTCCTCTCTTATGCTCTTATGCTCTTCACTCTCTTGCTCTCTTTGTTCTCTAGCCTGCTCTGAGCTAATTCTGAGATGGACTCTTTCACCCACACCCTAGATAATAAACTTCAAAACTTAACCTCAGAGATCTCGCTTGAGTACTGTCTCTACCGTTCATGGCACATAAACTACTCTCACACCTACCATACATGAAGACTTTGTAGCCAGGCAGTTCTTCTCTGCTCCAGATTCTCTGGGACAAACGCAAGAGCCTTGTCCTAAAAGAATGTTGTAAAGACAGAGTGTTGCAATGAAAGCATTCAGGTCAGTTACCTGATGAATGAGTAGGCCCTAGATCCCACTGCTGTGCTTAGGGTTTTATATTTGATGGTGACAGTACAGATGGATATAATCTTCTCTGCTCAATTCCCTGTACAGGGCTGGTAGCAGATGGTGAGGTTTCGTGAGTTTTACTTTTGGTTCTGAATGCCATTCTTAGAATTGATCTTGACTTGCTAATTATTGGTCAAAAGGCAGCACCCCATCCAGCTGGATCCTAAAAAATGTCCAATGTTGGGAAATACACTCTTTCCCTGGGGAAATTAATCCAATGGCTAATTGTTTGCATTGCAAAAAATTTTACTCTGTGTCTGATAGGAATGTCCCCAGAAATAACTCATACCCATTACCTCTCATCTTTTCTTGTGAATCCCTGTGAAAAAGGAGTCTCTATTCTTTTTGTAGACACATTTTAAGCACTTGAACGTAGTGATAAGGTCTCCCCTAAGCCCTCTTTTCCCCAGGCTGAACAAACCCAGCTCTCAGCCTTTCCTCACATGGCAGGTTTCCCAGTTCTTTGATCATCTTTTTGGCCATTCTCTGAACCCTGTCCAACCTGCCTGCATCTTTTTTGGTCCAACAGGGACCAAAATGGAACACAATATTCCAGAGGAGGTGTGACAAACATTGAACAGTAGAGTGGGATAGTGACTTCTTTAGTCTCTGCTGGTGATGACTTTTTGATGGAACCCAAAATCATCTGGTCTTTCTTTGCCACAACAGTACACTGTTCACTCCTGCTGAGCTTATTGTGGCCTGAACCCCAGGTCCCTTTTCTACAGAGCTGCTCCCCAGGTGGGTACATCCCAGCTTGTGCTGCACTCCTGGATTATGTTTTCCCCAGGGCTACACGTTATATTTGTCTTTGCTGAAATTAAACAACAAGCTCTTTTCTACTTCTTCACTTAGAGATCTAAATGGGCTCATCTCCATATCTTTTGTTCAGTTTCCAGAACTGCTGTAATCTGCCACCTTGTGTAGATCATAAAAAAAATCAACTTTTAAACATGTCCTGTTCAGTAAGTGGTGTTTATAAAGTCAGAAAGCAAGTTTTGGCTTCATTACATACTTTAAAATTAAGATCCATTGTATTGGTTTTCTTCTGACATGTACTGAGAATTGCTTCCACTTCCTATTTTAAGGTTTAACAAAGATGCATACTATGGTTGTTGTCAGTTAATTATTTTCCATTAGAGTAAAATAGATTTAATAATGCATCTGACTAAACCAGGCAGCCTTTGAGATAGGTTAGTCAGTACATCTGAAATAAGTATTTTAAATGGGGAAAAAAAAAAAGCCCAAAAGATTTGAAGATTTTCTTAAGCTTTTTGGTGTGATCCTGCAGCAGTTCTCACATCTCAGATTTGACAGCACAGGTATAAACAATGATGAATCTCTTATTTTAGAGCTGTCAAGAAAGGGCTCCATTTTCTTAATTAGTTTCATTTTTCATTCTTCTTATTCACATCAAGAATAGCAGAAGAGTCTCTGTCTGGCATGGACATTCTTCCTGTCATTCTTTCAGGTAGGCTGATGGTCTTGGTGTGACCAGGGCTGTGGATTCAGCTGTTTGGGAAGAAAAGCTTATGCTGGCACTAGTGCTTTAGTCCCCTGCTCTTGGATAGGTTGCATAGGTTCAGATCCTCAGGATTAGCTGAGCAACTGTCTTTGATGGAAAAAACCAGTTAACCCCAATGACAGTCACATGCCTGAACACCTTTTGGATGACGTAATTCCTGTACGCATGACTCTTCTTTCGGGGGGGTGAACTATTCTGCCCTATCTCCCTGCATTGATGTGCTCTAGATGTGTGCCAGACCTTAGTGAGGAAACCTTTCACAAAAAATAGGAGTAGAGGTCTAATAGACAGCTATTTCAACACAGTATTACAGTTTTTTACTGCATCTAAGGATGAATAATGACATAATAAAGTATGTTAGCACTGAAAGTCTGATACTGCAGTCATGGGAAACGTGTATGCTCTTATTACCATTTTTCTTAGATAATTCCACATTAGTTCTCTGAAATATTCTCGAGCTTCAGTTTGATCATGTTTATGTTTTTATATGATTTATTTTATTTCTAAGAAGGCTGTAGATTAACAACTCTGGTCTTACTCATAATTGCCAAATATATTTTCTGTCCTCTGCAAACCCTGTGATGACCTCCACAGTAATGCAAACACCTCCACTGCAATTATGTCCTATTACCCCTATGGTGCATTAAATATTTACTGTGTTTAGTTGTCAGTTTAAAAATTGTTACAGCTCTCCCAACTTTGCTTCTGAAGACAGGAGAAATGTCTAACATTAGAAAAAAGTAGTATTAATTTATCATTAAGCACAACTTAATGTACTTAGGTAGTACTTACTACTACTCTCCTTGATATTTGTTTGTACTTGCCATGAGTTGGAGATAGATTTATGGGTGAAGATCTGCCCTTAAGCTGACATGGCTTGCTGGTTAATACTGCAGGACAACATGGGAGATATCTCCACTGTAGTCTCTGTTGTGTGCTCAGCATCTTCTCTTATTTGCCAGAGCAGTGTAATCTAGCAGGCTCATTACCTTGTCATGACAGGGAAAATATTCAGAGCATTGACTTTTTTTTACCCTACCTTTGTTCCATGAAAGTGGGAAGTGGGAAATATGTCAAGAAACGAACAAGTTGACACCAAGTTTTTAAAATAAAATCAAGTAACAGAATTTTCTTGAGATTTTGACAAATCTGCCAGCCTTGAATAAAACTGTCAGTTTCTTAGAGTCTTCCTCAGTAATGATACTAGAAAAATAAAATGAGAATAAATAGAGCCCTAGAAATCCAACCAGAGCTTAGTCAGTAAGGAATTTAGATTTTTAGTTTAGCAATCAAGGATTGGCTGTCAAAAGACCTTTCTCTTTTTTGTCAAAACTTGTGAGTTTTTAATTGACTGAAGATAACTGAAACTAGTCATCGACCATCCTCCCTGAAAAGTCATTCTCCAGCACCTTGACACGTGGAATTCTGAGTACCACTGTTATTTGTGAGAATAAAATACCTGGAAAATCATCTTTAAAAATCGATCAATTCTTTTACCTTTACTGTTAAAAAGATTGGTGTGATATAAGGCATCTGACTTGAGATATTTTCCACATCACCAGCAAGCTATTTGTGTCCACATTAGAATTGCTGTGGAGAATCAAGACTCCTTTTCATAGATTAGGTTAGACCAACTGATGGTCAGTAGTACAAGGATAGTTCAGAGCAGTCCACTGATAACCATTTACAAAGGGAAACACTTGTCTTAATGTTGGCAGAAACTTGTGGCTTTGCAAAGATCCATGTTTAGAAATAGCTTTGACTTCTCTTCTGAGCAACATGATAGCAACACAAAGCTAGCAGTTGCAGCTCTTGGATAGGTTTCTGACTAAGTGCTTTTTGACAAAAAGCAGCAAGAATATCCAACAGTTCAGACAGCAACAATTCAATGCTTGTCAACAACCTCCTGCAGAGCAGAAACTAAGGTGTACCCAGGAGAGCTAAGAGACCTTGACAGGTGATGTAGTGCCAGAGCAATTTCACTGGCAGTATATCTCTTAATCCTCAATTGGATTTGGGAGGGGATTTCCTAAAGGTTCTCCCCTCCATGTCTGCACCAGCACAAAGCAGCAGAGCAGCACTGCCTGACTTCCCTCCAGCAGCACTGCTGAGCAAACCTACAGACAGTATGGAAAATCTGCCCCTGGTCAGTGGCCCTGAGCGATGACCACCAGAAACTCCAAAGGAAGACTTTGGCCTTTAAACTCTGAAGAGAAACGCACCACAGACTGCTGAGGCACAGCAGGAGCACAGTGCCTGCATGAGATGCATGATTTCACTGCAGAGAGGACGAGTTAACAACACCTAGGGGTGGCAACCCAGATCTTCTCACGGGTGGCCAGTTGGGGTAACCAAGCTGCTGAAACAACCAGCTGGAGAGCACAGCATGCCCAGCCAGCATCTCATGGGATGCACTGTCTGCTTCTTCAGGGCAGGCTTTGCTCCCTCTGGGAGTAGATTGCTTTCAAGAACTTTCAACCTAGCAGCATCCCCCCAAACCTGAAGTAACCCTTAGACATGGTAGTATTGCCCAATTCCATGAACAAATACAGATGCACATGGAAGCCCCCCAAACCTGGAAGCAAGCACCTGATTCCCACAGCAACACCCACAAACCCCAAAGTTGACTCCAAAGTGGCAGCAACCACCACACCCTGGCATATCCCCAAAACTTGTTAGCAACCTGCTAAACCACAAACACACCCAAATCTAGGGACACATCTTGAATGTGCCAACAGGACCACAGGTTCAGTGAACCACTCAGATACACCCCTGAACTGGTCACCTTTCCTTAGGCCAGGCAGCACCCTGAAAAACTGTCAGCACTGCAAAGCCCCAGGAGGGCACAGCAATCCAAGCCCAGTGGGCTGTTGCCATGCCAAGGCATCTGGGCAGTCACTAGGCTAGGCTCCCAGCTTGGCCAGGATGGGGAACGAAGGCTGAACAGGAAGCCTGGATTGATGCAGGTCTGGTGGCAACCTCACCTCCAGGCTGGCTGTGCTCTTGTCAGTCCTGGGGACATCCCAGGGCACTGGAGCCCAGTCAGGCATCCTGCAGAAGGCACAGACCTCAGATGCAGATTGAACTCAGGCCTGTGAATATCCCCTGGGAGAAGAGGTCTGCTCCAGAGGTATATGGACCAGCCATTCAGAGCCAGCAAGGCTTGAGGCACATGGCCATGGCTCTGGGCAGCCAGGCAAGGCCAGTCTGTAGGGAGAAAGGTCTGGGGAAGATGCTGCCAACTCTGGCAGAGAAGACAAGACCCCAGACTATCCCCTAACACTGCTCTCGAGAAAGGCAGAGGATAATGACTGGCAATAAGTGTGGGATCTCCCAGTGCAGATGAGCAGACTACCTTTTTGTGAGGGTGCAGAGGGCCAGCCAGCCTTTGGAGCTGGCACACAGCTGGTCCTGCAATTCAGGCCAACTTTAGAGATTTTTTTCCCCAACCATGGCTGCCAAAACATGTAGTTGTGTCCTAATTGGTCCAATCTGGGAGTGGCTGTGACTTTTGACTGCCATAGTGGCACAGGGGAGACCTCAAGCTACCTTACTGGCAGTGCTGAAGGTGCTGGTTTCAGCTCTCTGTGTTTCAGCACTCAGCCCAGCTGACCAGTGATGTTTTTCAGGCTGGATGGGTGAATTTTGTGCCTACTGTTATTTCCTTGAGCAGTTTTAGATCTGGTCTCCCCTGGGTGGCTAGAGACTGTTGCTACCCTGATGTCACCTGGTTGGCAGTGCTGGGGCTCACAACATCCAAATTGTCACTGGAGTCTTCAAGGAGAGGCAGGATGTTCAGCAGGATGGCCATCCAGCCCCCAGGCAAGAGAAGTCTTTGTGGTACTCACAACTCCCTCTGGAGTTGTGCCAAGCCCTAAGGCTCTGCTGACAGCCCCAATCTAGTCCCTGCCCTAGCCCCAGCATGAGATATCCAGGTGCTCTGCCTCTGTCTGTCTCTGGGTACAGCTGTCACACTCACAGGGTTTTGTGCTGTTCTTCAGAAAAAAAGCAGTTTTGCTTTGGGCCAACAGGACCAGAACAGAGATCACTCCCTGCACTGCATATTGGTGAGGCTGCACCTTGAACTCTGTGTCCAGTTCTGGGCCCTCATGACAAGAAAGACATTGAGGGGCTGGAGTGTCCCCAGAGGAGGGCAACATAGCTGGGGAAGAGTCTGGAGCACAGGTCTGATGAAGATTGATGGGGTTCAGCCTCAAGAAAAGGATGTTTGAGGCTCACCCTCAACCTTCTCACCCTCTAAATTGGGTTAGCACTTGGACTTAGGATCTTCAGGGTCTTTTCCAGCCTCTTGGTCCTATGATATCTATGAATTTTATTATGATTTTTATGAATAGCAGCATTAGTAGTGCTTGCTCATATTTCTCTCACTAGAAATCTTCCCTTCTTGCTTTGTGTAGGTGTAGTTTGCTTTTTACCCATTTCTCCCCTGCTTTTAGTCCATCATCTAATAGTTTACTTCTGCAAATATTTTTTGAGAGTTAGTATTTTATCAAAAAGTTGGAAGAAAGGATATATTAGAAACACTAAACCCTCTGCAAGAAAGAAAACTGACAGATAAATGGGTTTATAAGCTGAAAAAAGGATAGTAGTGCCTTTTGGGGCATTTTGAGAAAGAGCTGAATTCCTTTGGGTGTTACTACAACTAAGTACCTCGCTGCACTAGAAGAGGATATGCATATGCAAATCATGCTGAGGACTTTCAAAAGTGATCACACCATTTGGTGTGATCTCAGCAGACTTCCCTGAACACATGAATAGTTGTAGGGAAAGACTGATTCAATAATCTATCTTCAAGACCAATTTTGAGCTTAACTGGGCAAGCTGATCTTACACCTGAAGTCTTACAAGCCTCTTCAAGGGTAAATTTTTAGATTCATGAATCCTCATCTCAGTGAGTGATTTTGTCTTCAATTTGATTTTCTGTGGTTATGTCTTCTGTGATTTGGGTCCTATTAGGATTAGCTCATAGTAATATTTAAAGATTCCTGAAGATACCTCCTCTTATATTCGAACCTGGAAAAATTTGGATAACATAGGCTGCACTTAGGATTCAGGATGAGAGGCAGTGTCATTGAACAGGGTGTTATTGAAGAATACAATAGTGTGGGCAGTCTTCTGTCTATGGAATATCTGCTTGAAATGTATTGGCTGACCTCAAAGCAGTCTCCACCTTGCCTTTTATTCTTACAAGAAGCCATAAGGCCTCTCACTGAGAACTCCTTTAACTGGTTAGTACAAATTAGTTTCTTTCTTTCCTGCTTAAAAACTGCAAAGTTCCTGACTAGTGTTGCCAGTGCCTTATGTGGAAAAACAACCTGAGCAAACACAGTAATTTAGGAAACTGATTTGGAGATTGGTCCTATCTCTCATGTGGCTTGAGTAAGTACATCCTAATACATCCAGTTAGTATACAGGAATTATTCACAATTTTTGCTGAATTGTGTGTATAGTTCCAGAAATCAAGGGGGAGGAAAGGTGCATCAGAAACCTTACGACTTTTAGTCATAAAAAAACCTAATTTTTTAAGGATTTGAGTACTTTGCAACTATCCAAGAAACTTTTACAGTAACTTGAAGTTAGGTTTTCCCATTTTTTGCAAAGGAAAATTAGGAGGGATATAAGAAAATCTGTGAGCTTTTTTACTAAGACGTGTTTCTATTTCTAGCTAGCATGTAGAATTTTAGTTCAAATATAATTTCAAATGTGCATGACCTA
Organism: Sitta carolinensis; assembly: GCA_032173965.1. Taxonomy (NCBI): domain Eukaryota; kingdom Metazoa; phylum Chordata; class Aves; order Passeriformes; family Sittidae; genus Sitta; species Sitta carolinensis. The sequence goes on from CM063313.1 coordinate 47,609,064, forward strand.
ATATAATACTAGAATTCTCCCCTATATACTATCTTAGCTCTGTTTTAGATATTCCTTTATAGGATCATTGTCTTATTTCAGAGAAAAGCATGATTTCATATACTCTGTGTCAGTGACACCCATCCCAGCAACATGCAAGCTGCACTTTTGTTTTACTAATTAACACAGTATTAGTAAGGTACTCTAAAGATGGTAAGCATCCTCACTGTGCTAATGTAATTACTATTTTTCACACCAACTATGTTCCTAGAAAAGTAATATGGATATGAACAGTCCCAGATGATAACTGGGGTTGATGGCTTGGAAATCTCAAGTTACAAAAACATCACTAGTTTGCAGCTTAAAGCATAGTTTACAGGGACAAGTGCACTATAAAATACAAGTACGAGGACATTCTGATGAAGTTAAGGAAATTGTGTGTATAACAAGTATAACAGCATACTGCACAATAGGGCAAAAAGGATTAAATGCTTTGGGGGAAACTGGGTTGCATTTTCATATTTTTGCAATGATTAATTTTTTGTGGGTCGTCTCCACCTAAGAGCATTTCTCCCACCTCCTTCTCTTGCCTTCTGTCACTTCCTTCCCATGCATTTTCTGTCTGTGCATTGCTCCATGACAAAATGCTGCTGGTCAAATACTGCAAAGTTATATCCTCACAACTTGACAGGCAGCCCTGACAGGGACTGCAATAAGGTGAGAATTCCTGAACTTGAGTGATGACAGAGTGATTTTTACAGACCAGGTTAAAGAGTCTAGGCACATCTGGAAATGTACTTCACAGATAACATTTCAAATAGGTTCCTGGTGTCTTTGAATCTAAGCTCAGAACAGTTATGAATGTACAAATATATCTATGTTTCTCTGCGAAAGCAATAAATAGAATTGTACTTTACCATGGGTTTGCTGGCTGTGAGCCAAACCAAGGAAGCAGAGACAGGCAGTGAGGCATGGTTATTCATACCCTCCTGCACTGACCTCAGAGCTTACCCCAGCTTCTCATAATTTCTTCTTGATGCAGCAAGCTATTTTTTACACTGTTGTGGTATGTCACCTTTGAAGCTCAATCCTAAATCCAAATAGTTAATTATGTGAAAAGGCCTATTAACTTGAGTAAGAGGACTACTCATGCACAGAAATCTGTGCAATACTGGGCCAGGTGCTAAAGAAGGAAAGCTGATCATGTTGTTTTGAGAGGCCAAGACTACAAAAGGTCTCCCTATAAGTTTAAATTAATTCTCCCTGGGAAGTGAACTAGGAGTTTGAATTTCTGTGTTAGTGATGGATTTTATAGTCCATCATTTATATTCAATGGCTGCAACAGACTGGAATCTTTCCAGAGAGTAGAATTCTGTTTTTTCATTGTGAAGATTCCTGTTTTCAGCATACTCCTCCATCATTTCCCTATTTCACCACTATGATATTGCTTGTTTACAAGGGTTCTAATGAACATTATCTTTTGTTCTGTCTCAGACTGTCAGCAAAGTTTAGTTAACTTTGTGCCTTCCGACAAAGGCATTTACCAGCTGGATGGAGCAAATTTGCAGTGTGCTCTCTTCAGAGATGCTGTCTCTGTGAATTACTGTGGTGTGGACCAAAAACCTCTGACATTCCATTATGAGGAAATGTAAGCATAGATCTCTTATTGACGGCCAGTCCTAGCAGGGCTCAGCATTTGGCTTCATCAGAAAAAGGAGTTAGGGAAAAACATGTCTTCACCATGTGTGCAGAGATACATGAACCTCAGGGCAAGGAGGAAACTGTCCCTTCACTCCTCTTCCACACCTCCCTTGCCTTAATACACTATTGACTTCCTTGCAGCATGGCATTGTTCCAAGTTTGCATTCTTGTTGCATGGGGAAAAAAAACCAAACCTGTGATGCACTCACCAAGACCTTCTTTTGCATCTATAAATTGAAAGGTGGCAATGCAAAGGGTAGGTTCTTTGAACATGTGCTATTGGCCATACACATCACAGCCATAAGCACATGCTCAAAATGCAATTGTAAATGAACTGCTCTCCTTTGGCAGTCATATGGAATCACCATGGCAACTGTTCCACTGGAAGCAGCATGGGTACACTGGAAAATACTGAAATCTTGAAAACAATTTTGGGATGGAAATCTTATTTGGAAACTAGCTCTTGTATGAGACAATTGACTCTCTCTTCGATAAAATGCTAGAGAATGCTCCCTCTCCAAAGAGAGGCAGTTCTAGGGACCAACAAGTTTGTGAAAATGCTGAGAGCTACACGTAGAATTAAAAAAAATAAACCAAAACAAACTCTGGAGTATCAAAACCCCCAGTTTTCTGAAGCTGGTCAGTTGAACAGAATTTTGCCTCTACTCAGTGTACACCTGCAAAGGACCCTCAAATTGAATATAAAGTCATAGCAAGGATAAACATATTGTCTTCCTGGGAGGAGATAAAGGAGGTCCAATTGCATGATTATGTGCTATTTGAGGACCCTCACAGTACTGCCACAGCAGCTGCTCAGTAGAGAAAATCACTAGAAACAGAAGAGGAGGGTCTGATAGCAAGAAATTATAGGTCATATGAAGTACATTAAAAAAAGTACAAATTCCATTTTGTTGAGATTTTCTTTTTAGTTGCTTTGCTCTGTAAAGCTATTTGTAAAGATCGGTAGGCAAAAAAAACCCTGTTACTCTTGAGAGCACACAGATTTCTAATTTTCTAAATTTCTTTAACACTCATGTGTTTCCATAATGATTTACACATGTAACAGATCCAAGCTAAGAAGCTATTGTATTTTTAAGTGAATAACCTTGTTCGACCTTTGTCTTTTTTTGTATAGTATTGTCTGGTGAATGCTGAAAGCAGGGGAATTACAGTGCTTCCAGATTACTGCTCTATTTTAAAGAGGTGGTGTGGCCCAGTAAGCTGGAACACAAGAGATGAATTCTCTACCATGTAGCCTTGGATGGCTGGTTTCACACCTGTGAGCACCAGCTCACTTTGTAGCTGAGAAAAAAGAAAGAGAAAAGGGAGCTGATGGCTCCACTTCTTGGCAAGTGCTTGAGTCACAAGCAAAAAAACTGTGACATGAGGAAAAAGCTCTATGTAAGAAGCAAGATTGACCTACAGCTACTTCTGAAGCAGGCTTATTTTAGGACATGATTCAGTTCTGCCATCTTTCTGTCATTTTGTAGCTAAAAAACATGTACATTCGATCTGAACACATTCATTGCAATCCATCTATTCAAGCTGTTTTTCAAGGTTAATGGTTAAATGGCTAAAAAAATAAATTAGGACATTCAAAGGGGTTGCTGGAACAACCATGCAAAATTTTACTTCCTTTGTAATGCTACCTGTTCTTCTTCATCATCATAATCTTAAAGCAGAACAAATTCTTTGTGCTCCTGTGAATTACAGTTATTAGAGAAGAAAGGCATTTTACTGAACACTGTCAGTCTAACTTTTTGCAACAGCTCTTTGAAGACAGAAGCAGATAATCTGAATTGTATTACTGCTGCAGATACAAAAGACATGAAGAAATAGCCAGTGAGATTGCATTAGTAGTGAAATTCTATTTCAGTTTAAATGTAAAATGTTAAAAGAATCGGTTCTTCAATATCTTTGTGAGGCTGAAAGGAACATGGAATCTATTTAATACTTGTAGATGAATCAGAAATATTTAGATGCTAGTGTAGGGCTGTTTTAGAGCCTTCAGAAGCAATGAGCCTATGAGGATGCTGTGTTGTAAAGAAAAGCATTTAATTGCTCCCAGAGCTGATGTGAGTCATTGTTTGTTCTCTGTTAGAGCAACACCTCACTCCTCGGCAGGGACTCTGAAAAAGAGCTAATTCCATTGCATTTTTGACCAGTCGTCTGCCTGCTGTACAGATTTCTAAGGGGCATTATCTGTCTCAAAGTACTTGAATTCTTACTAGGCAAGACAGTAAAGTTCCAGAAGTATAGGCAAGGAAGAGACAAATGAGTAGCCAATCCACTTAACCGCTGGGAGCAGATAATTTGAGGTATAGAGGTATGTCCTACCTGTCAAAACACTTCCCAGTCTGCTGTTCCGAGTGATAATGCCAAGGAGTCAGAAGAGAGACAAAATGTTGTGCTCTAGGATAATTATGATGGTGTTAATGATACTTTAATGGCTTACTTGTGGTTTAGACAATTTTTTCTCAAAATTGTTAAATTTTATATTAAAGCCTAGAGGTATATGTGATTCTTTCAGACACTTTTTTTTAAATTTTTTATCCTGCCAGGTGACAGTCCACATGATACAACATGGAATTTCTATTACTAATCATAATAAACAGAATCAACAGGGTGTAATTTAGTTCTCCACATTTAGGGTGTTGTAGTCCGTGTGTGTGGGTTTCTCTCCTAAATCATGGCACAATGTAGAAGAATAAGACAGTGTCCATTAAAAGAGTGTTCATATTTTCTGATGCTTCAGTTTTCAGAAGTCACCAGAAAACAGCTGGAGCAGCTGGATGCATCTATGTCAAATGGCTTGAAATAGTTTAGTGCCGGTTGTAAGGAAAATTCTGCTGCACCTGTCAGCATTAGTGGTTTTATCAATACTTTTGTTTCCCTACAGCACTAAAGGTGCTATGAGACATGAAATATTTCTATGTAAAATGGGATCTGGGTGAAGTGAATTTGTGAACCATTGTGAACTGGCAGTTCATACTGGCAGTTAAGAGATGTGGCAATCCTGAATTTACGCTATGTTCTCATAATGTGTGGTTACATGTCCTCACTTCCTCTAAGTGATAGATAATTACAGAAAAATTAGAAAGACCTCTAAAATAAATCTCCCATAACTGTCTACTTGATTTCAAATATTTCAAAGTTACTCAGGGCTATGAGCAAGACTGAAGATTTCCTGCATTTTTGCATTTTGGGGAACTTTGGTCCAAATATGGTGATATAGTGCTTCACATTACTAATGAATATTGTTCAGTTTGCCTTACAGGTATTGTTAGCTCAGGTCATCATAAATACATTGTTTCCAAAGGAGGAAGTAATTTCACTTTGAGTTTTACTTTACATCCCCTGCATTGGGGGTTTGTCTGGTCTTGAAAATGAGCACTGCTTTTCCTATGGTAAGATCATCTGTCAAGCTTCTGTCCCACACTGAATCTCAGATAATCTGGTTGTATTAAAGCTAGTTGCAATGGTCAATGCTACAACACTCTGACCTTCTCATGTCTTTGAATAAGTCCTACCTGTAGGTACTGTACGATATAGCAAGTGTTCACAAAACTGTCCTTTCAAATAGTTAGCTTCTACATTTCTTGAAGGCTAGTATGATAGAAAAGTACATATATTCTTTCTGCTTACAATGTTTCTTGCTACAGGCAACACTCTTCAGCTGACTTTGGTCTTCCCATTTTGCAGATTTTATGACAGAAAAGAAGTGCAGGTTTTGAAGCCTGGTATATTGAATTAGTCATTGGTTCATTTTACCATGCTGTGAGAAGTACAAGCCCTGCCACTGACAGCTGTTCTCCTGAAGTGTTCTGTACCAAAAGATGATTGGTGCACATTCAACGTTAGGTGTCTTGGCTTCTATGCAGTTACAGAAATGGTAATGGAAAATCTCAAGAACAGCAACGATGTAGGGCAATAATTCTGGTCCATAATTATGATAGGTCTAATAAGATGAAGTGCTGGATCCTGCCCCTGAGGAACAACAACCCCAGGCAGTGCTACAAGATGGGCACAGAGTGTGTGGAAGTCTGCCTGGCAGTAAAGTACATGGACGTGATGGTCAACAGCAACTGAACATGAGCCAGGAGTGGCCCAGAAGGCCATTGTCATCCTGGCCTGTGACAGCAATTGTGTGGCCAGCAGGACCAGGGTGGGGATTGTTCCCCTGTGTTCAGTTCTGGGACCTTCACTACAATGAAGACATTGAGGGGCTAGAGCCTGTCCAGAGAAGGGTAACAGAGTGGTGGAGCTGGGGAAGGGCCTAGAGAGTAAATCCTGTGAGGAGCAACTGAGGGAGCTGGAGTGGTTTACCCTGGAGAAAAAGGGGATTGGGAGTGACCTTATTGCTCTCAATAACTGTCCTAAAGGAGGCTGTAGCCATATGGGGCCAGTTCCAGGAAACTGGTGACGGGATGAGAGAACATGGCCTCAAGCTGCACCGGAGGATGTTCAGGTTGGACATCAGGGGGAATTTCTTCACGGAAAGCAGAGTCAAGCATTGGAATGGACTGCCCAGAGAGGTTGTGGAGTCACCATCCCTGGAGGCGTTCAAGAAACAACTGGACATAGCATGCAGTGCCATGATCTACTTGACAAGATGGTGATCAATGAAAGATTGAATGGTTAATCTTTGAGGTCTTTTCCAATCTAAATGATTCTGTGATAATTAGTCTGTCTTTCCAATCTAGTTTAGGTCTTTCTGTTTTCAAAAAGTATATTTTATTAATCTGATAAAAAGAAACAGTGGTAAATATGAAATAACCATAGCAGTAAAAAACAAAACCAGTATTGCCCTAAGTATGAATGTAATTCTGGCACCATTTTGTCTGCTCTCTGGTGCTGTCTGAAAGACAGACACAATTTAACTACTTAAGAGATCTATAGAAAATTAAAGAAAAGCAGAGCTGATGCTGATCCATATCAAGGGCAGAGCTTTGAAAATGAAATGTTTATCACACATCAGACCTGACCTGGCTTCTGCATGAGAAGGAGTAGGGCAGCAAGTAGTGAAACACTCATGAGGCATTATGGACAGAGCTGCCAAACCTATCCTGAATTAAAAAACTCTGCCTCAAAACCACCATCTGCTCTTAAAAACCTGAATATTTTAGTTAACAGGGGAACAGGGCTGCTAAAAATCCTGCAACAAGATCCTTCAAATGCACATATCATATATACAGCTTAAGCTGTCATCAAATAATAAAACTGTGATTGAAACAGGAGACAGTGAAAAACAGCTAAAGGAACAAACAGTTGCAAAATAAGTGAGGGCAGCTGTCCTAGATTATGCCAGTGTTCAGAAGTGTTTGTGAAACCTACAAATAAACATGTTTATATTTTTACAATAATGTGGACTTGCGAAGTTTTTATGTGATGCCAGATTAGCGGAACATCATAGTGATTAATACCTTAGATATAAAGCTAGATAAATTAAAGTTTTTCCTACCTGACACTTGCTCAGCAAATAGTGATACTTAGAATGTCTGCTCCAGGTCAGAAGTGCGGTCAGCTGAAAAGGACTCAGTCCTGAGTGAGTCAGATGTCAGTTACACAGTCTGGAGCAAATGGAAAGCATTAGAGAATTAATCTTAGATAGGTATTCCTCTTTCAATTCAAACCACTAGATTATCCAAGACTTACCTCCTATGTATACAGTGCTTGAGAAAGCAGGGCTGGCAAGTCATATTCAGTAGGTCATTTGATCTATCACTTTAGTTTGGAGTTGGGACTAAATGAGAGGGTTTCCAGTGTGCACATGCTAATTAATAGTTTTGCTTATGGTAAGAGTACAAAAAAGCTATATAGCACTAGGTATTTATGTAAACATTCATTTTTCAATGCTCTATTTGGACTCCTCCAAAATGGATTAAGTTGAACAGCTCAAAGGCATTTTTCTGTGAAATTTGATAACCCACAAATAGTTAGGGAAGAAGAATGATGGCCATTAAATTTGCACCTGAGCTTATTTGACAGTAAGTTCCCTGTGTTGACAGGTCCCAAGAGCACAGAGCTCGTAAGTGGGTTGTACGCATAAAGTGTGGTGTGGTTGCGGCAGACAGGCAGCCAAATGGCCTTGAATGCTCAGTGGAAGCACAAAAGGTTATGCTGGAAAGCAACAGAACTTTTGTTGGCTAATTAAACAATCATACTGTTACAGAGCAAAACAAATTAAGGAAGGGAAATATAAGACGGGCAGGGCTGAAATAGCAGTGTCAGCTGGAAAGCTGTTGCACAGAGCATTGACCAATGTAACAGGGATGTAAACACATGAACTTCAAGGTTTAAAGATATTAAGGGATCACCTCACAAACCTTGCGGTGTCTAATCTGTTTACAAAAGTGACCACATAATGTGCTCACATTTAAAAAAATAAATCCTTACCCGTTGTTAAGGAAAATTCCCAGTCTTACCACTGATGAGACTGCTACAGCTGTTGGTATAAAGTTCAATGTGATGCACCATGCCAATTCTTGAGAGTGGGTTGTGTACACCTGTGGAGAGGATGGCTTTGGCTATATGTATGAGCTGTCTTGCACAGCACTGCTGCAGGACCAGGGCTTTCTGCAGCAGTTCTGTGACTCCTGGGCTTTTGCTGTGTTCAATTACAAATGGTGGTCTGTGAATTAATGTTAGCTCTTACAGGCATCTTATGCATGGTGTTTTGGTGCCACTCTTTGTCTTTAATTGTGTTTTAGAGCCGTTTTAATCACTCAGTCACATGTTGCATCTTAGAAACAGCAATGCTTATTATGAAGACAGTTCCCAGTATGGTGCTGCTTTGGATAGGAGCTTTTGTTTCCTGGCAATGGTCCCCACCACTGTGCTTCAGCTACTTTTTTCATTGGCCCAGGTCTGTCATGCCTGTCATGCCAAGCACTGGGCTCACCAGGAAGCAATAATGTGGGAAGTGGGTGAATGTACTGCCCTCACATCATCTGGGTGGACAGAGCTCATACACAGAATGTTGTGGTAATCACTTACCTGTATCTGGAGTGCTTCCTACTGTTGAAGAAATATAGATGGACTATAAATTAATTTCTTTGTCAGTACTTCGACATTGTTTATTATAACAGGAGCCAGAGGGCTTTGCTGAGTTCAGAAAGTAGTTGATGCATATATGACAAATGGGAGGTGGGCTGAGGAAAGTGACTTCAGAAAAACATGCTCCCAAAGCCATGTTCTCACTCACACTCAGGTAACACTGCTGTACACAGGCAACATTGTAATATGCAGGCACCCGTGCTCAGGAGAGCAGCTGCATTGATCTCTCCATTTCCTCAGTTACTTCCTCACAATTCTAGGCAATGCTTCTTGTATATTTCATCAGTCTTGATGGCCTTGTACTGTAAATGTTTTATGTGGAGAGGCACTGCTCTGCAATGGCAGCTGGAAGAATAGGAAGGTGCTTAGCAGAGCTGCCGTGCTTAAGAGTCTGAGTGAGTCCAGAACAGAAATCCACAGGCTGGGCTGGGAGCTGCTGCTGAAATCGTCTGCCTTTTTTAACGGCAGTACACCCTGCCTTAAGGGGAAGAGAAGTGCATGCACACTATCACCATCCACACAGGAAACTCCTGGGCTCTGCTAGAACAGAGAAGTGTCTGCAAAAACTGTCCCTATTCCTGAGGCTGCACTGCCGTGCAAGAAACAAGTATTCTGGACTCGGCCCTTGCTCTACACAGAATATGTTCAATTTGACAGCAAGAGAACCTCCTCCTCTAGCAGGCGTTTCTTAGATTTGTCAGGTCTACTCTCCTGTAGTTTGTTTTCATTTTCTAATGAAATCATTGTGATGAAATGAGACAATTGTCCCAAATGGGATTTGAATAAGCTAATTTGTGCTTGCCAGTAATTAGCTGGGTTTCAGCTCTTGATTTCAAACTATTAAAATAATTAAGTTTGTATGAAGGCCTAATCACAGAACGTAGCTAAATCTTACATTAATGTCCGTAAGAGTCCCAGCAAGGGAGCATGTTCCTGGTTAGAAGCTTCCAAATGTTGCTTCTGGTGACCTGCTCATAATTGGTCTGCACTCAAAGCAGAGTGAAACCAATTAGGACTGCAGAACTCTGGTACATAGTTGGGGCCAGCTTAGGGAGGTTTCTTATTCTTTATGGTTTGTTAGAGAATCTTTCCCTCTGACCAGCATTTGAAAAATGGTTTATTCTCTTTTGGCAGGAGCTGAAATTCAAGTCACAGGCTTATGCCCTTCCTACATAAATTTGAACATTTCAAGTTAAGAGTGTGATTAAGAGTAGTGCTGAACCTTTTTCTAAATGAACATTAGGAAACTATGAAGATGACCCAAATCTGAGTAGGGCAAAAAGTGACTGTACCTCATGCTGAGCTGTGACAGTGTCCAAGTCAGGAGTGCTCATGTGGGAATTTAAGTAGAACTTAACATGTTTTCCTCCTCAAAAACCTCCCTCACTCTATTCCTGCAGGTAGATCTGTGCGTGGGAAAATTGTGTGGTTTAAAACACTTCAAGAGGCTTTTCCAGTTTTGCATCAGCTCAGAGAGTATATGTATGCAATGTAAACGTGCCACATGGAACTGGACTGGTATTTATTAGACACAGAATCTCTTTTTCCAGGACATAGTTATTAATTAGCCTGGATGAAGATGATTTTCCCTGGCTTCCTCTGAGTTCCACCATGACTAATAGCTTGGTGACATAGGAGATCAGTTGTCTCAACTCCAGTTGTATTATCTTTTGTATGAGGACATAATTCTAACATATAAACACATCTTCTTTTATTGTATTTTAATTTTTTTTTATATATTGACTAGAGTTTTCCTACATTTTTGTCTATCCTTCTTAAAGATAGAAGAAAATAAGGCTTTATTGGTGAGAGAAATGAAGCCATAGATGTCTAAATTGTAGAAAGATTAAAAAGAGGGAGGGGGAATCTCCCTGCTACTGCAGGGTTTTCAGTGCTACAGATCACAGTGAAGTATTAAGTGTAACAATCCAGGAGAAGATAATCAAAGCAGGAAAGGACAAGAATACAATGTAAAACTATGCTGAAATAAAAATTTTGTAACTACAAAAGCAAAACCTTGCCCTGAATCTTGTTGCATTTGTGTCTTTGAAACGGAGGCGGTTTGTAAACAGGCAACAAAAACAATCAGCTGGGGAGATGGCTGCAGGTAGAGGCTGCCTTATACCAGGTTCCAAGTCAGGCAAGGGCTGGAAAGCAGTGACAGGATAATCCTCCATGGAACAAGGCATCTTGAGATACTTCAGGGTGTCTTCTCAGTCTTCCTCACCTTTTAAACCCAGGAGGAGACTGTCAGTAACACTAAAAGGAAATTTTTCTTACTCAGTAGTTAATGAACCTTTGGCATAACATAATGTTGTTCTCACCAATGCAAAAGCAAGGCTGAAATCTTTCCTTACAATGAAGAATCCAATCAGTGAAATGGAATTCTCTTAACCGGTCATTCTGCACACTTTGCATAAGAAGATTTGATTAAAAGATGAATAATTATGATTCTTTATACTGTCAACGTAATTCTGGTAGTGCAACATCAAATTTCATTACCATATATACCTCCTCTAAGAAGGTTCTGCAGCTTTTTCTTTCTAAGCAAATTTATCTATGTCAATATAGGTAAAATCTTTGCTGAAGAGCTTTTTCAAACACTGTCAGAAATAGGCAGAATATAATTCTTCTTCCAATCATTGGAAGCATAGTGATGTCATTTGCTTGATATTTAAGGGCAAGTGCTTAAGAAGATAGAGGTATGGTACCCTGACAGCTTTTGTGTGGCTACTATGCTTGATTTAGGACTGCTAGAATTGGGTTGCATTACTTCAAAATGGCCATCCATATGTTCTAATGCTGTGCATTTGTAGAAACACAGACCTGTACATAGATAAGGCCTTAAGCAGGTTTCAAAGTCCGAAGTCCAGCATTCGGATGTATCTTTTTTGATTTTTTGGTATTTCCTATTGATTATCTTAGGACCAAACTAAGCTGGACTGTCAAGCATTACAGCCACATGTTTCTGGTTGGGTAACATGAAAACAGGATGTACCGGCAGGCCTTTGGCCACAGCTTATTGCTTACCTGCCTGTTTGTACTTACAGGTGTTTAAATCTACTTGCAAAAACCAATCTGTCTAATTTGCTGAATAAATTCTATTCCAAATGAACATGCTGAAGTAATATTTTCTACAGAAATGGGGCTGGTCTATTTCCTAATATTGTTGTGACCCAGCCTAAACTCATGCCTTGTATTTTAGAAAACTTCTTATGCACAGGAATGCTGGATTGTTGAGCTTATAATCAAATCCAGGTTTCCCAGGTGCCAGTAAAGACAAATAAGTGATAGCCTTATATACTCATGTAACCCTTTCCACTTTGCTTCTTTTTCTTCATGCCTGGAACAGCACTTTTTGGACTTTTCCCCTGTTTTTCTGGTAGCATTGCTTTTTTCCTTTCTTCTTGAAAGCTGGGCTGAAAATGACATAATTTACCTCTTTAATTCACAGAATGACTTATTTGATGAAACTGTTCCCATTGCTCTCTGAGGACTTTAAACCATAACCTCACTTTTCTGGCATTGAGAACAGACAGTGAAAGACACTTAGACCTGAGTTGCTGAGAGGTATTGTAACCATCTGGCCCCTGAAGCCAAACCTGCTGTCAGCCCTGGGCTGAGAGACCCAGTTGGACTGCAGAGGTCTGCCAACAGGGGAGCTGAATAGGAAACACCACAAGAAAGACTTCTACTGCGGCTTCAGCACGGAAGAGGTCAGGCTTTCTTCACATTGAAAGTGAAGTGCAATGGGAGATGCTTTGCATACTGAGCTCTTCAGCATCACTTAAATCTTCTGCTAAAAAAGACTGCCTTTTCCAGTCTTTAAGGATCATAAAGGGAATTTATTGTTATATTATGCTTGTTTGTCTCATACCAAGCAGAACAAACATTAAGGACGTATTGACCCCCTAGCTGACAGTTACTAATTTCTTATGAGTGTCTTGAAGTCCAGATTGTGTGTTTATATTCTCAGGGTGTATTATTTTTCCCGTGTTTTTTGAGTCCTCATATTTTTTCAGAAGTTCTTTCTCTTAAGCTAAGCTATTATCAGTCATAGAAGAAATACCATGGCACAGCAGCTGTGCAGCTCATTGCATGTCTAACACAGGCACCAAAGTTTTTCCCATAGACTAGAAAAGCTGTTTTTCCTGAAGAAAAAGATATTGCAACATCAAGTGTTCTGTTGCTCTGCTGGAGCTGCCACAGTTTGGATATTCACAGCTATCCACATCTTGGATAGCTTATCCCAAGAGTGATGTTTTCCCTATAACTTCAATAAAAGAAATTTAAATGCATTATGATAAAAGCAGTATGTGATAAATCTGCTGCAGATATGCAGAACTGCAGTGTTTAGCAGAGCAAATAGGCTGGCTTTAAAGACTTGTAACTATAAGGTCTGGGAGGATAAATTCTGTGCATAAAACCTGTGTCTTATGAAAAGGCCCTGCTCTTTCCTATGCTGAGTAGCCTTCAGGAGAACAAGGATGTGGTTTGATTTGTCTCTTGAGGGGCTTGAGCTGAAGGAGCATGCTGACCTCTGAGCCACTGTCCAGCTAAGGATAGGGTCAAGCTGTGCAGGGGCCATACAATTAGTTCAGGCACTCCATCAGTACCTGCCAGCAGGAGCCAAGTAGCTGGGAGAGAAAGCCCAGCACAACTGGGCTACAAAGCAACAAAGGCAAAGCCAAAGGTACAAGGAAGTGTCTGCCTGATGAAAATATCTGGGTCTGGCTGGGAGCCTGGCCTAGAAGCACTTTTGAAGCACCTCTTCATGTTCTGATGAGAGAGCAGGCTAGACACTTTTTCATCTCTCTGGGACTAGCTATGAAATCAAGCCTCTTTCTGGAGGTGAAAGATTTCACAAGGATTTCACAAGGATATTTTTGGCATGCAGTGCCAGTGGATCCTGCAGATATCCCATGCATGTCCTTCACAAGTAAGCTATGGTGGGAGATAGGGGATGAACAGTGCTGGAGGCTGCCACATCCTGTTTGTGTCCTGTTTGTGAGAAATGTTGCCAGCATTGCTAAGACAGGTAGTCCAGTGTGCACCACTGCTGGGGGAAGGCAGTCAACAGCTCTTCTCATAAACCTTGGTGATGACAGCTGCTTTTCACTCCATAAGCTTGTGCATGTAATCTGAACCAAAAATGGACTTACACTTAGCAGGCTTTAAACAGGGATCATATCTAGTTCATTACAGTTGCTGTGGCTAATAGTCACTGACAGATGCTGAAATAAAACCAGGAAACAGCAACACAGCAGAGGAGTGGGTGGCACCTGTGCTCCTTTTGGTGACCAAGTTCTGTGTGTCACTTCAGTGGGGGGACTGAGCCTGTACTATGATTATAGATAGCACACCTCTGTTTCTGTTTTGAAGTATCTCCATATGGGAGCAAAGAGATACTGAAAGCTACCCTAGATTCTCCAGTCTGTTGCTGGCATTGCTCCCAGAATGCAGCCTGCCGAAACTTTGAATTTACCATTACAAAAATGTTGGAGGAATTGCTTATGAAAGAATGAGCAATCTTTATTTCCCAATAAAAAAAATACATGTAATATTTCTTGCAACTAGAACTGAGTATAATGAAGAGACAAAACTGAAATAATGGAAGATATTTTTGACCTGTTGATGTGCTTAGCCTTAGTCATCTGCCTTTAGTGCTTATGGAATAGGCTTTGAGAGCAAAAGAAATAATAGAAAATGTAGGAAATTGAAATGATGAAGTAAAAAATAAAAATCCGTTATTGGGGTAATATCCCATGCTTTTTCTCAATGTTTTTGACAATATCTGTAAATTCTATTCATACTGAAATAAGCTGATTGGATAAAGAGAGGACTGTGAGATTGAAGGTTCATAAAAAACTGTTTCAAAGTGCCTCTTTGACGATAAAATTTTCATTTTTTCTGTTGCTTGGTGACATAAATCAAGGTTTGAGAAAAAAACACATGGAATTCACATAATTTCCCACATTTCAAAATGTATGTTTGATAGCTGTGTTTATAATCTGTGCAAGTAGTCTAAACCACTGTTTAAAGAGGACAAGCAATTATTATGGAATAATTCGCAGTGTGCATACATACACCTTGAAAATCTGTGTAAATAATTTCAAAGCAATTAATGAACAAAGGTTCTTGACTTTAGTCAGCTTTAATGAGCTCTCTTCTATTAAAGCGCTGATTAGTCCTGCTCTGGAGATAACTAGAAAAGGGCAGCTAGACCTCAAAGCATGAAAGGATCTGAAAAATCACACTGGAGGTTAGATCCAGGAGAAATCTCTAATTGGCTAGTTTGCATCCTATCAGATCAATTATCATCAGTGGTTTAGTAAGAATACTGTCTGCTTCACACTACAAATGCTTTCAAGAACCAATTGGAAAGTGCCGCCAGGTGTGCACACTGCAACTGTGCACACTTTTTGTCATTTGCTGGTGGAATGGCTTTGAATAAATGGTAGGGAACCCTACTGCCTAGTGATGCATGCAGCACATTTAAATTAGTTTTGTTAACTACCTCTCAGCCTTCTGTACAACTTGTGCTTGCTGTAGAAGCTGGCAGAGAAACCATCACCTTTCTTACAAATTAGTTTTGGTCAGCTTTGGTGCATGACTGTCAGTCCTTAATAACAATGTGTGTCTTGAAGGGTTTTGCATAATTCTGCTAGATTATAGAAATAGCAGGCATTTGTTAATGAGGCAGCAAAGTGAAAAGTGTGGTTATTTTGATATATGATCTCTCAGTATGTTTGTTTGTTTTGGTTTTGGGTTTTTTTTATCACTAGGACAAAGATGGTCAGGAGTACTAGAAATGCCAGTCCAGTGGCACATAGGTGAAGGTTTTCACCAAAATTTAAATATTAATTAGTGTTGCTGTGTTTTCTAAGGTTTGCAAAAGTCCAACTCTGAGTACCTAGGCAGAAAAGGAAGTTTAGTTACCTTCTCCCTGTGTATGTGCAATTCTCTTCCTTCTTGAATTCTTGAATTGCGGGTAATGGAACTAGGACACCTAAAACTAACAATGACATGTTTCATTGATATCTGTTCCAGCTGTTCAGTACTTGAATGTGAAGCTGAACATTCAAAAAAATGAAAGTCTGAAGTTTCATTTTTTAATGTGCCTAAGTAGCTGTGAAGTTAATGGTTACCTGTAAGTTGTCAGAGGTTATTAGGGTCCTTGAAGCCTGAATTCTGTTCCACATAAAGCATAAGGAAGAGCTGATAGAGTCACAAAAGAGTTGTAAATAGCATGTGGTGTGTAGTTGCTAAAATTTTGTTTTCAGTGATTAACCTGGCATTTAACACCCGTAGTATTTCAAGGTCTCACAATTTTTGGAAGTCATATGCCTTGTCCAGCATAGGAATTCCTACCATTATGCCAAATCCTGTGTGTATATGTAGTATCCTCGAGGCATTTCCCATCTGTGAGTCTCACAGAGGAATAAAAACAGAAATGTGTGTGGAAAATGACAGTAAAAGCCGTATTGATTATGTGGTTTTTTCTTGTCTAATTGGGTCCGAAAAGTACCCTGATGTTTCTGGACAAGTGATTTAAGGAGGAAATAATTGACAACAGAATTTTTCCTTCTAGAGCTAAATCTCAAACTTTTGGCTTGTTTCAGTACACCTGCAGCTGAAAGAGGTATCATTGCATACATTAAGAGAGCTGTGTCAATGGTAGGGAAATAAAATGTCCTTGCTGGATCTTTGACAATTTAGTTTCTTAGTTTATTTAACTAAACTAAAAAAAAAAATTGAATCCCCACAAATCAAATCAATATAGTTGATTTCCTGTTTCACTCCCCTTTATATTTCCTTTCTGTTTCAGAAGTTACAAGGCTGTGTAAACACTTGGATTTTCTCTCTTTGGTAAATTGCTATTTACACAATCTGGTTGAAATCAGGAGAAAAACTGCAATCCTAATCACCTGTCTGAGCCACCAATTCAGGCTAAAAAAAAAGAGTTTTAGCTTCACTGAGAAGTGATTAATACTTAATATACTTAAGTAACTTGGGAGCTCTCCAAATTACTTTTGCAGAGGTCTGGGAGATACCTGCTTTTTCTGTTATTTTTACAATTTTCTGAGAAGGTGCTATGTCATCCACTCTTGTTTCTAACACAGAAAAAAGTCAAGCAGATCCAACTATACTAAAACTGAAAAATCTTACAGGCATGGGCTGTATTCTGAGAAAAAAAAACAGTGTGTATTGTATACAAAGACATCCTCAGAATGTGTTTGGGTGGTAATTTACAAAATCAGATCTAAGAAGGTATCAAGACCCCATGCACCATAACCTATATACCCTCCCACAAAAAACATATGAACTTGGTTTAGAAGCAAGTTGAGCTAGTGGTAACAGAGGTAACAGTTCTTTTGCTCTCACAGACTGATGAGAAAATTATGAGGCACTTGGAGTCTCTAGTAATGGAGAACATATAACTTCCTGGGGATGCATATATGGGTATTTAGAGGTACCAGAATTCCCAGGACTCCCAAAATCTCCTGCTCAGATGGATCACTTTTTATCAGTTTTGTTATAATTTCAAGCACCTGCCCATATGTTATCTTTTCAAAAACACTTCAAAGTGTGATTGGGCACAAATACAGGTTTTGTATCTGCATGGGCTATTTCCAACTATTTCTCTAGGGAGTAAATGTCATGTTTCTGATCTCACCTTACTTGACTCCTTTGCTTCAGAACTGCCCTGCTCCTTGTCTAATTGTATGCAAACTATTGGAGGAAAGGGAGATTGTCATACTATTGGAATACTGTTTTAGGAGGAGTGAAGATTCTGTTCATGAAAAAGAACTGACTGCAGACAGTTTGTGCCCTACAACTCTGCACTTTACTGGCATTTTCTCATGTTTTTGTGTAGCTCCAAAATTGTAGGCTTGTGTTTGCATCATCTGTATCCAATTGACCATACTGCACTGGGGAGTGATTCTCAAGCTTCTAGCATAACCTCCAGGAGGATGCTTTAATCCCAGCTGATTTGCGGGACTAACTGGTGAATAGTTTCAGTGTTATTTTCTGTTGTCAGATCAAATCCACTAAAACTAGAAGACAGGCAGGATGTTGACCTTACTTTCTCTTTTAGAAGCCTCAGTAATAGACAATATTAGTGTCCTCAGTTTGCCTCACTAACCAAACTTAGGTTGCATGCTTTCTGGCTGTGAAGTGTGAAATATGTGCATTTAGGACATTCTGCATTTGTCTCCCTCTGATCAAGGGAACATAGTAGTCAGCTGAATCCTGGCAGGTTTTTTGACAAATCCTTGCCAATTCAGCTGCTCTAACCATTAATAGCTGGATAGTTGTCATAAGGCAACATGGAGTTGAACAGAAATTCTTAAGCTCTTTTCCAGGCTCTACCAGCAATCATCTGAGAAAGATAGACAAAATTATGAAAGTTTCTTTTCCTGGGTGAAGCTTTAAATATTCACTATCAAAAAGACAGAAAACATTTTATTTTTGTGCATGTTTTCTAGATGATCTTTAAGGTAAAGATCTTTTTGAATGTTGTCAATAGAAAGAGTGGGGCATTAGTCTAAAGATGTTACTTATCAGATTACAAAGTAGACTTGGATTTGATGACACAAATTGCACTTGGATTTATTTAAAAAAAAACAAACCAAAATATTTTGAAATAAATGTTTTGTCAAACTTTCAAAATGGAGAGACGCTTCATCTCAGGAATTCCTTCCTCAAAGGAAGGAATGTTTTATGTGTTAAATTGTTTTATTTCATCTCATCCATTTTGCAGCAGCCTTTCTCACATGACTTCTCTTTGTGGTTATAGTGATGTTGCCAGAACAATGTGCCCCACCCCTTAATCCAGTCCTGGGAGCTTCCCTTTCCAGCTTCCCTGTAGAAACTTTGTCTGCTTCTCTGCACTCCAGAAGTACCATAACTGCTTTGGGATGTGATGTCCCAAAGCCATTGTTCTGCATACAGAAATTTATGTCGAACCTATCTGATGCACACTCCTTAGATGAACCAGAAAATAAGTCCATAGTAGACTCGAAATCACAGTATTCAATAACAGAAATTGCAGATACTGGATTGGCTGGAGCTTTCTCTGATACCAACAGTTATGTGGAATAATCTTTTGACTTGAGTCTCCAACAGCATTTTGTCTGTCATAAGTTTCAAACATGCCACCCACACTATGGAATGAACTTTACATTCCACTTTTTTTTTTTTTTTTTTTTTTTTTTTTTTTTTTTTTTTTTTTTTTTTTTTTTTTCCCTGTCTTAGGTTTCTGTAGTTTTACATGGACCTGCAGCAGCTGCTATGCCGTACTTGGAAGTAATTTCCCACAGTTAATTTAAAGGTGTCAAATACTTGCTGTTTAAATCAGCATATAACCCTTCTTTATTGGCAGTGACAAGTGAGTGCACATGAATTATACCATTAACCTCAATAAAGCATCACTTCAATGACACTAATTTTAGCAGGGACAGATGGAAAATTGTTTATTTTTGTGTTTAAGGTGAAATGCCTCAGATTTTCATCTTGGTTTTGTCTCTTATTTCTGAGGGAATTTTGAAGGCTAAAATAGTTCTAAAGTATGTTTATTTCAAAGAGCAGCCACACAGTGAATAGTCTCATTTTGTCATAGTCTGTTTCAGGAAATCTTTAGAACACAATAGTAGGGTTTCTTCCATTACTTAACAGCTCCTTATAGAACCATTCAAAATTAGAACTTGTATTAAAAAATAATCCTTTCATGCAGGTTTTGGAAAATTCTTTTAACTCAAAATATTCCACTGACGTTTTTAATCCAAATTGAGCCTTTATTCCAGCTCACTTAAAGCAAAATGAAATGTTCTCCCATTACATTCTACCTGTTCTCACTTCTTCTGCCTGAAATGAGCTATCTTTCCTTGCACAAAACCAATTTTCTGTCCTGAGTGCATCTGCAGTACACATAAAGGGGGTTGTTACATCGCCATCTAGTGACTTAAAATCATTGCAAAACTTACCTGAAGATGTTTCACTAACGGCCAAGTCACAGCGTTGAAGACCTTTACATGCATGTGCAGTTGCCCATCTTTGTACATGGAATGTCTAACCAAACATGAGTAATTTCCTAGAATTTGAAAAATTTATCTTTTCTCTGCTGTCAGGGTATTTTTATGGATGCAAGTGGAGGGAGGAAATATTGCAGAAAGCCTTGAGTATACAGCTAAAAAAGGTGCCAATATATAATTTTAAAGAAGTATTTATTTGGTGTACTGAAGCATAGCAGCACTAACTGGAAATTACCTTTGCATTTTCAAGTTAGAAGTCTC
Source organism: Sitta carolinensis (assembly GCA_032173965.1). Lineage (NCBI taxonomy): Eukaryota > Metazoa > Chordata > Aves > Passeriformes > Sittidae > Sitta > Sitta carolinensis. The sequence continues at coordinate 47,629,097 of CM063313.1, forward strand.
CTCCATTCTGTTTGATTTTTAACACATTCTGTATTATCTGGTTTTCAGTTCCATTCTTGTGTTGAATGTCCATATTCAGCAACAGTTAAGATGGCATGGGAAACAAATGTACAGTACACTTTTAAAAAACAATAGAATTGCCTGGCCAGGACAAGGTTGCCTTTTTGTTCGCCAGTTATAAAGGGAGTAACAGGGATGGTCACATATGCATGGTCTTCACATTTGTAGAAGTGGGTAAAATATTATAGAAGACCATGTGCTGCTTTTGATTTAGATTTGGTAGCACAGGTGAATAGTATGTTTTGAGGGCATTTCCTTGCTGAATGCTTCAAAACAAGCAACAGATCTTAAGCGTAGCTGATTTTCTGCTTTTATTATTCACAGATTTTCACTTGGAGGTGCCAACAGTGATAGTTTTGTCAGCCTGTGGATAGCAGAGAGGCTTTTGCTAAGATGATGTCCAAAAAATTTGTCTGAAAGAAGTAAGATGGATGTGCCAGCCCTTCATTATTTCTCAATAGTCTCCTTTGTAATGGCAGGCTCTGTTAGCTACAAATCTGTATAAGTGCTAGTGACTGAAATACCCTTCTTCATAAGTGTTAAACCAGGGTGCACCTATTTAAAGTATGTTTTCTTTGGAGTCAAAAGAGAGCAAGATTGGCTATATTGCTTTCTGGAAGTATTATTCACAGGGAATTCTCCACCACTGGCATTGGTTTCCCAGGAGCTACAAGTAAGAGTTAAAATATGAGTTCCTCTGTTTTCAGGCTGGATGCTTTGCACTGGCAGCAAATTAAATGCCCTCCCCCAGCATCGCTCACTCCTAGTCCTGTATTTGGACAATTTTCTTATTTACTCATTTCTGAAGTGATCTTCAGGGTACAGTTTGGGTTTAGCAGAGAGAAAGTTTCTTGCGGTGCTAGAAGATAAGACTTACATGTAATTGACTGCTTTGTAAATTTGGCACATATTTTCATGGGGCCAGAACTGTTTCTGAAATCTTGCTTTACAGACATATATTTCTCAGCTTTGAGATAATTATTATATATCTTAGTTCACTGGATTTGCATCTTCTTTGTTGACATAAACTGTAATCAGATTTTCAAACCAAAATAATGGCTTCTATATCTGCTTGTATAAGTGGTAGGGGAAACACTAGTTGCAAAATATAGACATGGGAAAGAATTTTTGGAAAGAAGTCAGTATAAATATTTGCTTTTTAGAAGGTGAGGAAAGTGAGCTAATGGCACTAAGAAAGTAATTTTTATGAGGTTCCCTTGCAAGCCAGAAAGAGAGGCAGGAAATAAGAAGTTTTCAAATACTGAGGTGTTATCCCTAGAGAACATATAGAAAGAGAACTTCACAAGTCATCTGGAAATTTAAATCTGGGGTTCCCTCTGTCCCAAACAGTCTATCAGATGTTTCCATGTCCTTTCAGTGAAATATAAAGAAAGCCTCCACTCCCTTGAGCACTAACATGACTCTGTAAGTCACACACATTCCCATATGCTGAGACAATTTGTACCTAAGAGAACAGAAGCTTTAAAACTCACAAATTAATTTTCTTTTTATTTTATGTCTGTGCAAGGCTAATTACTGATAAGCTGACTGCACTGGTGACTTGTATTACTGTGTGGGAGTCATCAATTTACCTCAATAATACACTGAGTAGAGAACAGAGACAGTTTTTTCTTCCTTGGGCTCTATAATGGATTTAGAACTATGCTGCATGACTTTATTACTTTGTCTTCAGGAATAAATATCACCATAAATTGGGCTATGCATATATGGATTTAGTTCATCCTCACATGAGAGATTATAAAGTTATCCTGACTTTAAATGCTGTTAATGGCAGAAAGATATTGATAGATGCTTTTTTTCACAGCATGATGAAGGTGACAGGCAATAGAAGACAACGCTAATGACCTGCAATCTTTCTAGAGATTATCTGATTTTTGCTATGACAGTTTAAGGACCTGCATGAAGTCCAGCTCAACTGAAGACTACTTTTCTGTCTGAGAAAACTGCATTTCTTTCTTGTTCAGAGCCAGGACTGGGGACAACTATTGTCTCTATCATTTTCTCCACTGAAGGTCATTAATCTTTTGTCTGTAGTTGCTGTCTTTCCTCAGCTGCATATTTTGGATTCTTTCCTTCCTGTTGCCCCATGAAATCAATAGGTGTCTGTACTGACTACTGTCCATGAATTATATAACAGGGACTCATGGATCTGTTCAAAATTTGTTCAGAAATAACAGTATAGTTTCATAGAAGAATAGAATCAAAGAATAGTTTAGATTGGGAAAGACCTTTGAGATCATTGAGTCCAAGCATTACACCAACACTGCTAAGCCCAGCATTAAACCATGTCCCTCAGTGCTATATCTGCATGTCTTTCAAATGCCTCTAGGAATGGTGGCTCCACCACCTCCCGGGGCAACCTGTTCCAGTGATTAACTATTGTTTCAGTGAAGAAATTTCTCCTAGTATTCCAACTGTATCTCCCGTGGTGCATCTTGAGGCCATTTCTCTTTGTCCTATCACTTGTTTCATGGGAGAAGAAGCCAACCCCATCTGGCAACCCCCTCCTTTCTGGCTGCTAAAGACTTCTTTGTAAGATAAAGTGATAGAGACTTCTCTGAGCCTCCTTTTCTCCAAGCTAAATACGCCCCCCCTTATCTCAGCAAATTGTCATAAGACTTATGTTCTAGACATTTTCTAGATGCTTAATTGATCTTATTTTGACACAATCCAGCAGGTCTTTGCGCTTCTGGATGCATTACTAATGTCTAAAAACGCATAGTACTGGAGCCTTTTCCTGGTTTTGAGGCATTCTTAAAGACAGTGGAATGATTTCTGTAGGACTGCTCCAGCACTGAATAATATGCTTGCCCAGCCTTTTTTAGAGAAACAGCAGTGTTTGGCAGCATTATTTTCCCCTCTCTTTTTCACAAATATTTTAGAATCTTTTAGAGCTCTAAAGAGATTACTTGAGAATTTACCCTGCAGTCAAATTTAGATATATTTGGTCTGTGTGGTTTTAAAAGCTGTTACAAGGCAGGGATGGAACACATTTTATTTTTTTTTTAATCCCTGCTAAAAGTTATGATATATTTATGGTCCTGTGCTGTTGTACAAAAGCAAATTTGTATGGCTATTTTTCATTGTCCACATGGAAATGTTCTAGCAGATCTTTGTATTTCTATGCCAACATCAGATTCACTCTTCCTATATAAAAAGCAATGCCTTTTTCTCCCAAAAAGGGAGAAAAATCTTTGTTGAGTGGTTTTCTGATCAGTAAATAAAACCAAATTGTTGCACAATCTCTAATGGGGCCTCATTCTAGACCAGTAGCAGCACCCTTAAAGTACTTGATGACCTTTGCTTTGCTGTTGATTTCACCTAAGACTGTAAGCAAAATTTTAAAAAGGTCCATCCATGATAGATAGTTCTGTCCTGAGCAGTTCCACTCAGTAGTCTAGCAACCATCGGACATTTTGCTTTTGTGTACATTGGCTCATGATGCATGAAGGTGATTCTTGGAACCCTGCAATGTAAGCACCCAATACATTCATTTTGAGAGGTATGGATCCTTTCTGCTCCATTGAGATATATTCCATATTCCATGAAATTAGCTGTTAAAAGTACTCTTTCAGGACAGGTCACTTTGTATCAGAAGGGAATGTTCCCTTTGGCCATTTGTAAACTTCAACATTTGTTGGAGTAATGTCGAGAGTCACTAGGTATGATCAAATAAGATGCAAGTGTAAGAATGTTATTTCCTGTTGTAAGGTGATTTATTTGCATTGCTTTTGATTCATATTAAATGAGCATCATATGCCCAATAATGTTGAAATTACTGTGATTTCCACAAAACTTTGATTTATCTATTTACAACCATCTGCTATTCATGTCTGGAGTCCTTTAAACTTAGGAAACATGGCAACAATGGCATCCAGTGAAGAGCTGCTTGATGCACCATCATATTACAAGAAATTGCAGTGTAAAAAATTGTATGGTATGCCAGTTATAGAAACTGATATGCTGAGGCTCTTATCAGTCAGAATTCCACTGAATATGATGATCTAAAAATGTATATCATAAGGGATGATCTGGTTCAAATGGAGTTTTATTAGGTATGACAATGTGAAGAGAAGTAGGAGTACTCCTAAGGTTGTGAGAGAAGTGTGTCACAGAAACACCTCTCTCCCTCTCCCTTACTGCTCCTTTTTAATTCCTAATGCATTTTCATTTTGTCTCCAAATGCACAAATCCATCAGCCTAAGCTGGTGGACTACAGCAAGAAAGAAGATTGTAAAAGGGAAAATGGCTGAGAAAAAATAACATGCAGCATCTTGGTGTCTTGGGAATTATTATAATACACAAAAATAGTGAGTAAGGAGCTGGTATATAAGAGTAAAAGGATTTGTAATAAAATATAAGTAACATATTAATTAAAAAAGAGAAAGACAGAAGGGCACAATTAGTAAATTGCAGGAAATACAAATTTGAATTATTCATTAATTACTAGGATTTTGCTAGCACTTCTTTAATCAAGGCATTTTTAGTCTAAGTCTAGCAGATGGTATATCTTGTAGCTCACAGAAAGAGACTCACCATTATCTTCAGCAACCAGGTCTGAATATATTTGGAGCTAATATAAATGACTAGAGTTTGATTTTCAAGTGGGATTTTTTTGTGTCCAGCCAAGGTTGCACCAGCACTATCAGAAAGGCTGGGACTCTGATTGTAACAAATGGTTGTCTGGCTGAGGCCATTACAGCTGTGACACCCTCTCTGCAATGCTGAGGGAAGTTTATTTGTCTCAAGTATCAGATTATCTGTTTGCAAACGAGACTTAATGTCATGAAATGTGATGGGGAGTCAGAAACCAAATTGGTATAATCTACTTAGGTCAGTGCACTTAATAGAACGTAATATCACTTTCTGTAAATATTGAGCTCACTACATCAGTAGTTTTACATTTACAAAATGTAATATAGGGTAGACATACTCAAAAGCAATCAAATCCCATTTTAAAATGTGTCTCAGTAGTAGCGCTTCTCTGGAATTCCTCTGTTGTTTTTTAAGATACATCTTAAAATTTTATTCAGTACAGCTGACTGGCAAATATAAGTTGCTCATGACAATGGAATCTCAGAATCAGGAAGTTTAGATGTTTTGAATTTTCTCAGCTTATGTCACACTGTGTCTTCCCCTGAGGGTCTTCCATTGTCTGGTAATTTAGATTTTACGTTGGCCAGGTAACTGCACTTCGATATGCACATTGATTTGGTACCCTGTAAGTGTGATCTCCTTCTCACTCTACTCTTCCAGGTGAGCTGCTGTGCTGAGAATGTGACTTCAAGTCACAGTGGCACTTGCTAGTCCTGTAGGTTTCTCTCAGTTCACAGGAAATATTTGAGTTCAGAGTTCCTTGAAGGGACCAAGTGTGGGACATCACTGAGAGCAGTGAGTGTCCCATATCACGCCTGCTGTGGGATCACTCGGGGCTCAGCACACCCAGCTGCCCATGCTGTGCCAGCCCCGGCCCTCTCCTGCGGGACACGGCCATGACCCACCCCAGTCGCAATGCCAGCTGCCAGCACAGATTCGCTGTTCAGAACCACTCTTTTCCAACATAGAAAATTTACGTGAGTTGCATCCCATGAGTGGATCTATGCTGAATATGTAAGGAAGAAATATATAAAGGCCCTTTGAGCTGCAGTGAAAAAAATATTCCCTCTTAAGATGCTTTATCCAGGGCTTCCACCAGGGCAGATGGAGGAGGCCTAGGACAACTCTGTACATGCGTACTCCGGTCTTTCTCTTGCTGCTCCCCACGGTCCGCGCTGTGACGGTCCCGCAGACCTCCAGCTCCCCACAGCAACGAGGGGCTGAGGCGCGGGCGCTGCCTGCGGGCCGCGCCGCCGTCCCCGGCCGGCAGATGGCACCAGCGGCCCGGGCCGGCCCAGGCCGCGCCCCGCCGGCACGGGCCGCCCCCTCACGGGCGGGCACTGCCGGCGCTGGCCGCGCGCCCGGGCGGGCTGCTGGGCCAAGCTCGGTTGTGCTGCCTGCGACCTGAGCCCTGGTGGCGCAGCTGGTACCGCTCCAGGCGTTTTGGAAGTGTCGCGGCATCTGAAAGCGTCAGCATGTAAATTTTACAGGGGTGAGGGCAGCTATGCCGTGGGCGTGAAAAATAACCGAAGGAAGAAGAATAAGGTTTGCCATCTGTCCACCCCAACATAAGTCTGATACAGTCTTTCATAGTCCAGGCAGCACTTTTGAGGCATGTCTTTACTCAGAATAAGGTCTGGTACCGGTAACTCGTACTATTTCTGCTTGCTCAACTCCTGCTGTGGAAAAAGCTACCTGGCTGCACAGTTTTTCCCACCCCAGCATGCTCCTTTGTTCCGTGGTGGACGTCAGGATACAAGGTGATGTACACCTTGTCAGAACTGGCATTAGCTGAAAAGTTAATGTTCGTTGCTTATCTTTAACTTTCAGTGTTTTACCATGTATTCAAAAAAAAACAGATGCAGATACATACAAAACCTTCTTACCCACATGTTTTAGTCTTTTTGTGGGGTTTTCTTTGTTTGTTTTGTTTGTTTGTTTAATTAATTCCTGTCTCCTGACTACTCATGTAAGCGAGCTTCTATCACTGTATCTTGAAGCTTGAACCACAGTGGCTCTTCACTGCATTATATACTGCTTACAGAAATTGTAAAACTGTCTCTGCACGAGTAGTTTTGCATCATGTACTTAAGGAGTAGTATGTGGAAAGAACAGCATGGGGAAGCTGCAATGCTGCACCTTCTGGAGCATATAGGGCTTCATGAGCTCATGGGCTGACCATGCCACTTATTTTCAAGAGTATGCATGTTTTTCCACCTAAATAGTCTGGGTGTTAAATCAAATGGCTAAATCAGGCAACCACTGATACCAGCAAAGGTAGAGATATATGCTTTGAAATGTCTTCTGCAGGAAGCTAACTCAGTATTTCCTAGAAGGGTAGAGACAAGCCAGCCATGTCAGGTATTAATGTAGACATCACTTATATATGACAAAGTTGTATTAGGCCAGAAGTCATGCCTAGTGACCATTAAAAGGAAAATACAAATAGATAATCTCACTGCATGCGGCTCTTCAAAGGATTTTGACTCACATTAGTAAAATTCTACTAGGAAAAAATTGGATCCATGGCTTGTAAAGTGTGTGTTTGGAAAAAAGGGAATACTTTAATGTAGTCTAGAAAGAGACCAAGCCAAATTCTTCATGTAAAAGATTATGCTTTGGCAAAAGTTTTGACTGTGAGCTAACTAAATCAATGAATAAAAATTTTCTAACTGTAGGGAGGCTTTCTAGACTAGAGAGCTTTGCAATAGCTGTAAGTGCACTGATGCAGTTATGTACAGATTTTGAATCCTTTTTGTATATGATTGCTGGATTGAGTCTATTGGGTACTCCCTGTTTAAAGCTGCATATTTACAAGGCCAAGAAACTTTTCAAAGTGAAACCTGGAATTCTTACTTACTGTCAATCTACAAAGTAAAATGAAGTTGTAACAAAGATTCTGGTAAAATAAAAAGCTCCTTAACACCACTATAGTATTAAGAAGCAGTATTGTTTATTTGACCAGATACACAAGGGGATAGCTTCTCTGAAAGTCACGTGTGAGGAGTACAGGAAAGTTTTTGTTTACATACTGTATTTACCTACATATTATTTGATTGTTCCAGAATAAACATGCATATGATAATCATTTCCCTAAAATCATTAACGTATCTTCTCTCCCCTTTACACATGTGGTCTTCTGTCCTGGGGGTCTCTTCAGTAGTGCTTAGTGCTCAGGGACCCCAACGTTACAGATGATCTATTAATTTGGCAGGGCACTGGGGCTAGTGAACTTCTAGTTGTCCTTCTACACAGTGGGCATTGAGTGGTTTCATATGACAATGGTCTTTGAGGAATAAGCCTTGTGTCAGCTCACCAGGTGTAGACAATTCATCATCTAGCAACAGAGGGACAGGAGTCCCATATTTTAACAGAACAGAAATTTCACCTGGAGTGTTGGTATTGGGCTATGCACACTAAAGTAAGTAAGTGCATCTTGTTCTCAACTCCAGAAATGAGTACTTCACTCATATGAACTCTCTGTCATTTGGTATTCTTTGCCTGTGAGAGAATTTTTGGTCTCCTCTCACAGTTTTGAATATGGTCCTAAAAAACAGGTGTTGCTTGGCCCAAAATAGGAACTGAGGCAGGTATAAGGGCTAACAGGACAGCCAGTGGCTGAGGAGTTTTGTTCCAAGCAGCTGGCTGAATGACAGATTTAAATTAGTTGCAAGCCAAGGCACAGTAGCCTTGAGACAGACTCAGAAGGAGAAGACAGCCTGGAGTGCTGTGAGTAACCTAGATGTGCACCTACACAACCCCTAGCAGCAGTTGGATTGTACTCATCTTAGACAACTGTTTTTCCAAGCTAGATATTTCTGTAGATATTTCATAAGACAAGCCACACAGTCCCCAGTTGAGTTTTTCTTGGAATTATGATGTTGCTACTTCCTGAAATAGTTTTGTTTGGTTTTTTTTATCTGTGAGTTTTCTCTTGGTTGCAAAGTAAACAAGTTAAGCTAAAACCCAGGATTAAATCAGCAACATTTGGGACCACAAACTTCGTGGGTTTAGGTCTCAGCTAGAGCATATTATTATAGCTTTTTGCTGTATTTTTTCCCCCTCCAAAAGTATGTTCAGCTTCATGCCAGACAATTTTCTCTGTGGAGGGTTTTTTTGTCTGCAAGAGATTTTCAGAGGTCTGAGAATCTAAGGCAGCTTGTAGATTTCTTCTTGGTTGCTTCTAAACTCCTACTCTGTGACATTCAAATTCCCCTTTCTCTGTAAGTCTTGCCAGAGCATCTTTGAGCCCCCCAAATCGCCACATGCCTTGAAAGACACAACACAGTTTATCAATTTTCTGTCCAATTTCAGAGCCTTTGGGTTGCAGCTCTCCTATCTTTCACCCTCCCCACGCATTTAGGAGGTCTAGAAACTTGTTTTATTTCTCCTTCATGAAAATGGATCTTCTTATCTACTTCTTACCTACAGAACCTGTAGTGAACATGATAAAATTATCAATTAAATCCCATTGGTACTATTGCTTTCTTGCTGCTTTGTAAGTGACAAGTTTAAGTTTTCAGTGCTGTCAAAAGTCCCTTAGCATGACTGTCAACTTAAACTTGTGGGAATCACCTAATTGAAAAAGGCTTCTGCAAGGAATATGAATCCCTTATTCATGTTGTTTCCTACTTTTCACACTGTTGAAGAGTTACATAGTGCAAATGACATCAGAGGCTGTTTTGCACCATGGAAATAAATTTCAGATTCTTAACCCAGTGATAATTCTCTTGTTTCTAGGAAAAACTCTGGTTTTTCAACTTTCAGTTTCTAGATTTGCTTCAGTTTCTTGTACACCCGTGTCATTGTTTTGCAATAGAAAAATAGCATTTTGTATTATTTCTCCTAAACCACGCTGTACTTAAGATTCTTTAAGGTAGTATTTTTATAGGGTCCTTGCACAACAGGTCTGAAGTCACAAGAGTTTTTTGTGTGTGACTTAAACTTACTCTTTGTAATCTGCAGAGCATGATGTCAGGTTCATTCAACTGCTATTCAAGAAAAGCACAGACCAGGTAATAGTGCTTCATATCACCTTGCTCATAAAAAAGTACCAAAATCAAGGGCACCCTCTCAAATGTCATATGTTTGAGTCTGCTGCAGCGCTGGAAAAATATGGGTATCATCTATGTTATTACACTTTTGCAGATGGCCAAGAAGTGAAAACAAATTGCCCAGAGTCATCCAGCAAATGAGGCCTTGGAGCTAATCAAAGAAAACAATGTTTCCAGCTCTTTAATTTTAACCATGTATGAAGTGATAGTCTTTATACCTAGGAAAACATTAAACACTTTGGAAAATGCAACACTGAGAAATGCAGCACCCGATATTGCCCAAGAGTGTCTTTCATCTCACAGCTGTTAATCTGCAGCATTTAATGACCAGCTTGACACTATCATAAAAGTTCATCTCGAGCTTCTATGGGGTTTTTAAAGAAAGACTTTCCTCAAACTGTAATGTATTTGTGTTGTTTTTAGACGGTGGATCTGTAAAACACTACTCAACAGGTATTTTCATTTGCTAATAAACTTGTTAACTGTTCTGCTACGAATCTGACTTTGTATATACTTCCTTCCATTGTGAAATAACTCCCCTCTCCTTCTACTTAGGATCCTCAGTAGTGAAAGCATGCTTACTTTAAGAAAAATGTCTTTAATATATGAGGAGAAAAGTGATTTTTTATGATATGTTAGGCTGACAGACTAAATGTTCATTTGTCTTCAATGTGGTGATCTTTAATATGTAATGATTGTCTTGTCTACACTACAACTTTGACAGTTGTGAGTTTAAAATATGTTTCATAATGGAGAAGCAGATTCACCAAAACATGAATGCCTCCCTGGAGAAACTGCTGTGTAGCAGGGGGCACTGAGAGTGGAAGGTGGGATGGTAAGCTGGCTTCCTGATGGAAAGGGAATGTTAGCATTTTGTGGGCATTTTGATACATACAGCTTGTTCATTTATGCTGTATTTAGTGTTCCCTGGACAGAAATAACCACAGTAAAAACCTTACATCCATAATCTCAGCCTGAACAGCTTGCTTTTTCAAGCAAGCAGCTTTTGCTTTGAAATTTGCTCTCAGAAAGACTTTTAAGGGGTCTTGCAATTCTTTGTTGCTTGCTGCATCACTCTTGCCATTCTTCAACCATCAAAACTCTCAAATGCCAAAAAGGTCTGCATCCCTCTGCCTAACTTTTGAAGAACTAAGTGAAAGGGGCCCCAAAAACATGTGTATTACAGCATCATCTACCAACTGCTGATCAAGCAATCCTGTGAAACTGTAGAAAATTTAGAAGACAGTCATATCCTGCATCTGTGAAATAGCAAGTGAGTTGAGGGTAGTCAGAATAGAATATGCCATGGATGTAGTTGTAATACACAAAATGAATGAATCTGATATCTCAAAAACACAGGCAAAGGAGGGTGAGTGAATTTCAAATAAAGATTAAAAAAAATTCCTTAAAATTTAAAATGTTTTATACTGTAATAACAATGTATAAACTTCAGGCTTCCCTCCCTGTTACTTGATATAAAATTCCAGAATGGGTAAATCGGAAAGAACTCTAAGAACTCTTTTATCAAAAATAGTAAGTACTTGGGATTAAGATGGGGCTTTTGCAGAATGTGATTTCATTCTGTTTTCCTGCTTAGGTGAAATATGGGTAATAATTTTCTCAGTGTTACATTATACTTCCCACATACAAATTTCCATAAACAAAATGGATATCCTCAATAAATTACTCCTGCTCCACTTGGCATTTTGTCTTTTAAGAGAAGCAAAGTGTTTCTCTCTGCTAGATGATTGCCTTGGACAATGAGCCATTGAAACTGTTTTCAGGTGGAGTTTTCTGACCAGACAAGAACAAAGACACTGATATTCTGATTTCAAAGCATGAATTCTACAAAACACTGCAAGGTGTAGGTGGCCATGTGGTATAATACTAAAAATACCTCAATATTACAAGTGGCATCCCATGATCCATTTCACAGAAGTAATTCCAATGTTGTTTTCTTTGTATGTAAATTAATGTCCATACATCAACAGTGTGGTAATGAATGGAGTTTGATTACTCCATTGTTCCAGGTTGAAATATAGTTCTGAAAACATATTTTTGTTATAAAATCTAGAAATTTAAACCAGCATCACCACACTTGTAGGTGTTGTGACAGACTGGGAATTCTCTGCCCTGAACAGGTACAGAATAGGCAGAGGCTAGGACAAAATGACTGACTAAGAACATGTTGCACACAAGAAGCAGCAGATTGTACTGAACTCCAGAATAATTTATCTTGAAATAGAGTGAAGTCACATGGGATTTTTCTTTTCTGCCTTTCAGACTGAAAATACCATTTTAACATAGTTAGTACAGATCACCTGAATTTAACCCAAAAAAAAGAAAAATGCTGGCAGTGACAGTGGGAATTTACAATTCCAGAAGATGAGAAAAAAGAAAGAAAGAAAACAATATGAACAGAAACAATATGAAAAAGTTCCCAAAGTATTTCCTTTTTTTCTTGCTGTCCAATTCAAGAAGTGTAATTCTCTACTTAATTTTATTTCAAAATAGTACTTAGCAGTTCAGTTAATAACTGATTTATGATATTACTTGTAATAAAAAAGCCACAACCAAAAACTCAGGGGCATATGGTATCTTTTCTCCTTTAATTTCTTTTTGAACTTTCACTAAACTATTTCTTTTCTATCTGTGAAAAAAGTATCTGTGAATTATGATGACATCTCTTGGCAAGTGCTGTCTTCAGAATCATGTAGCTGTCAAAATATGTGATGAAGTCAAATGGCCTCAAGGGAGGAAAATGTCATTCATTTGTTATCACGACAAGTGATATACCTCTGTGAGATAGTCTGATAGATTAAAGTTTATCCCAATAATCAAGAAACTTACTTTAATGATTGAAATCCCCCCATTTCACAGCCTATCAGCTGTGTCCTTCTTCCTGCCATTCTTCCTCACTCTGCACTTCCCCCCTAGACAATTTTGCTGGTTCTTCAATATGAGGTTTCCACCTCATACCCTTCCAGACAGCCAAACACACTTCTCTTTCCTCATGGTGAGCCCACCCAGGGCTGCATAATCATCTGCACCTTCCAAAACATTTTCCTTTTTTTTTTTTTTTTTGCCTGAAACTCCTGAAATGCAATTTCTGGCCTTGTTATTCCATCTGCAACTGATACTAAGATTTCTGTGTAATGCCCTTGAAATATTTGTAAGTTACTGCTAAAGAGCTACAGGCTTGTCTTTTTCCTTACCCAGTCAAGTCCATCTCCCTTACCCTCTTTCCTGGGTCATGGTCTAGGCCCCTAGTAACTGATAACATTAAATGCTTCAGAACTGAGATCTCTGATGCAGAACTGCAGGACTAGGTAGTTTTGAGGATCTTATCCTCAAACCTGCTGCTGGTAGTTGTTTTCTGTTAGTTTTTTAGTTTTGTTTGATGAATGGTAGACAGAAAATGAGGTGCTAAGTCTGGGATGTAGATATACAAAATGGATATTTCTGCTCTGCAGGGACAAAAGATGATTGTATAAACAGAGGTGAAAAAGTGACATGCTCCTTAGTGAAATGTCTGTTTGCTAACAGTTAAGCTAGGTGGAAATGTTGCTTGAAACTCCTTGCTGTCTGCCAGTGTTTCCCAGTGGGACTATATTTTGGGTCAGAGATGTTGCAGGAAATTTGAGCGATTGCTAACAACAGCTGTGTGTATGAGAACACTCCCTTTCTTTGCTACCTGTAGTATTCCCCACTGGTGCGCTTTGATCTGGGTGTCACCTCCTTACACAATGAAGCTGTAGTTTGGAAAGGAAATAAAGTTTAAAAACTTCCCAATTAGATATTTCTGTGTTCTTGCAAATTGAGTAGATGCTAGTAATAAATAATAGCATCCTTGTCATGTTGTCCGGAATATCACTGACATTCTTGCTTGTGTATCAAAGGAGGAACAGAAGCTCATCGTCCCCCTGCTTTGCTACCAGCCTATGCGTCTCAGCTCATCAAATAGTAGCATCCTGATGCTTCTGCTGAGATCAAGGGTCTAAGCTGACTCCAGAGATACTGTAGTGTAAAATTAAATTTATAACAGCAAACAATGAGGAGAAATGGAAGAGTGGATCTGCAGACGTATAGGTTGTTAACTAGTAAAGTGAAGATATAGAGACAGTGTTCTAAGTACTTTTCCACACTTTCTTCCCAATTAAGTTCCTTAATAAATTTGGGTTGTATTCAGTGCTTAACCCAACTAACACAACTGCACAGAGTTTATCAGGATTACACCAGAAAGTTTTTCCTAGAGAAGGGGATAATTGACAAAAATGTGTTCATGCAACCTTATAGTTTACTGCCTGCAAAGTGCCTTGAGTTCCTCCAGTGGAACCTGTATCAGAGCAATATATTGTCATTTACTACACTATGGGGAACACTAATTCAGAAGAAACCTGAGCACTAGCTGCCAAAGCATCACAGATTACAGCACCTGCTTTTTTGTTCTTATCTTCAGCAGCATTTACTTGGTCACTTCTATGTTCCATTTTTCTCTTTTCCATCACTTTGGCAGAGGAGCAAGACATCTGAAGTAAAACTGATTGATGCATCTAAGTACTGCATCTTTCTTCCACAGTTACTTAGGTGTTAAGTACTGCAGTAGCATGGGTTTGGCAACCTGTTCAAGACTACATGGCTCTCAATATGTTTCTGTGCTTAAATGTGACTGAGCCACCAGAATTTTTCACTAGAGGTAGGTATGAGTACAAAAAATTGCAACAAGGAAAGAAAGGTTGTAAATCTGCAGTTTGCCACACAGAAAGATAAATTTCCTTTTGCAGCTCTTTCTATTGCCTCGTCTTCGGTTTGGCATAAAGCCTGCTTGAATTATCCTGATATCAGAAATTTGTTTTGATGGGGCCTTTCTGTCTGTGTACAAAAAGCTGGACCAAGTACAACCCTTGGAGATCTGGCAAGGCAGAGGCAGCCTGATCCGTATGGATCTTTCTTATATGAAACCCTGGAACCATTATTAAAAAAGAAAGTGTGTGCTAATCCACCTGTAAAGCACCAGGTCAGTTGGTGCCAATCTCAGCCTTTGTGAGTGACGGTTAAAAATTCTGGCTAGGTGTGGAAAGTGCTCATTCATGTGAGAAGGCTTGTGTTCCAACCACAACGCCACAAACCTGTGCTTGTGGCCACCAAGGACTGGAGGAGTTCAGAGGCAGAGCCTAGACCTGCTGTGCTTGTATACTGTAACAAGAGTATAGGCAACAATTTTGAAGGGAGGAAGAGTGATGGCTGTGAGAAGGGGAAGAGGTGGGAGAGGGAGGCATCTCGAGATGAGTTGTGAAATATGGCATGGATGTGCAGCAACTTCAGAAAAGCAGAGGAATCCTTTGTCGCGAAAACAGAATAGGCAAGTTTCCTGGGGTTCTCTGCCTGAGAATTTAGTGCCTACAGCAGAGAGGTGACAAACTTAGCTTTTGGATCTCTCTAACATGAAAGTGTGCAAAACAGGGGTTGCTTGTGGAAACAGAGGTAACAGGACAGTTGTTTAGGACATGGGTTTGACTTAGCCCTACGCCTGAGAAGCCTCTACCTTTATTATGGAACATAAAAATCTGCAGGAGGATGATATGGAAACAAGTGATGCTGGTGATCGATCTGAGGGGTGAATGATAAAGGCAAATGTAGTGAGGGAGTTAACATATTCGTGATACAGCCTACTGCCCTTGGCAGGGGGTGTTGGGACTAGATGCTCTTTAGGGTCCATTCCAACCCCTTAACCTTATATGATTTAAAATTTTAATAGTCTAGCAGAGGCACTGAATCAGGCATCTGCAAGGCAGGGATACCATGGAGTGCAGAGCACGTACAAGGGTGGGAGGAGGTTCTGTGTAGAGCTTGCTTCAGCCTGTTGAGTCCCACAGGATGCCATGCAAGCTATAGGAAATTTAGTACTGACATAGGCTATGGAAAAAATAATGAGTGTTTGCAAAAGCTATGAGGTGGCCTGGGGCACTGCACAGTACCCAAAACTGTCTGCACTCTACCCTCTCCTCCCCCTCAAAATGGGATTTATTGCAAGATTACTGTTGTCCTTTTATGCTGTAGGAATGTTACCTTTAACAGATTAGTAACATTGTGTACAAAGAGACAAAGCTCACTCAGAAGAAAGAAGTATGGAGTGATGTCTGTCCAAGTATTCCAGCTGTAAATCTCAAAGGGATTTCACAGGTTTATGCTGAGGATGTATATATTTAGAGTTTTACTAGCTTTTATTAGTTTGCTAGCTAGAGTTTTCAAATTCAGAAATAGTAAAACTCTCAAACCTTCTGTGTTACTGCACAACTCTTCTATAAGGACTATGTATAATTTTCAGGCATAAAAAAAAAGCAGTATCTCTGCTACTGGGTATCCCCTTGATACTTAGAAAGGAATGATTCTTCAGTACTCAGCACTCACCCGTACCTCATCCACAGAAAAATAGGATAACCCTATAGGTTACCTCTGCTTGAGCACCTCAAACCATCCTGATTTCAAATACAATCCACAGGCTCTGGGAAACATGTGCACAATGGCTTCTCAACATTCTGCTTACTGACTAATCCTGTGAGCCTGGCAGGACAGCCAGGACTAACAGCTTGGAGAGCGCTGTGTGCACTGCTGTGCATGGAGGCAGGCCACTTGCAATACTTCTACTGATGAGGTGACCTTGGCCATGGAGACCTGGCTCTGCTTGGGTCTGCACCTTGGAGCTACAGCCTTCCTAATACAGCAGCAAGCGGCTCAGTATGGGCTGCTAACCCTGCTGCTCAGCCAGCTCCGAGAGGCAATTTATGATACTGAATCCTCATCATTCTGTGCTGTTCCACAACACAAATACTCTTCTGGTTGCACTTAGAGAACTCTTTTGAGTAGCAGAAAAATATTCTACAGAGACAAATGCCTGAAAATGTCCTTGGGATACTTAGAAAAGCCGACCTACTATTATAGTTGCAGTGCATATAAAGTGTCAGTTTCCTGGATTTACTTTCTAATTGAAACAAGTGATGTGTGGACCAAAGAAGGGGAGCCAGCAGATTGCCTTGCTTATGGGATGCTTTGTTTTGCCAAGCAGAATTGCCTCATGCAGACCACTTCCTGTTGCTGATAGGTGGCATTGCTCTTTCATTTCTACACTGTTATGTTCTTTTTTGGCCAAGGTTATTCATCCTTTTTTTCCCCTAGTGCACCCACCTCTCCATCTTTCCCTTAGTCAGAAGAACTGATATTTTTCAGGTATGCTACTCCCTTTCTTGTCTTCTTTTCCACAGCAAGCTTAATATTTCACTGACTAACTTTTCCAGGCAATACTGAAGCTGTCAAGAGCAGTATAAACTACCCCTACCCAAATCCTCAGGTGAATTAGGAGAGGATAGGGAAGATGCCTGTTTTCTCATCAGTCTCTAGAGTAAAAGCTTTCTTGTGAAAGGAATTTGGGACTCTATACTGTTTTGGTCCTATCCATCACACATGGAAAATTTTAGCTACAGGGGATATATGCTAAAGATTATCAAGAGTAAACTTCACTGGAGAGGAATATTTTACGTCAACTATTTAGTTTGCTATTCTTGAATTTCTCACTTGAAAACCTGTCATCCCAAATAGCTGGTATAATTGCCAGTTTATGGTACTGATACAGACCAGAGCAAATTCAGTGATGGCACTGAGCAGTCAGAACATTTCCAGCATGAGAAGATCTATCCATTTCATTTCCTCCAGAATCCCACAAGAAATTCTGTCTGCTAACTGATGTTTTGGACAATCGAAGGACAGTAAAAGATTTTATGTTGAACCACAGCCTAGATAAGTATGGACTGCAACTGAATTGTCAAACCACGGCTCTTTCTCAAAGGAAAAGGCTTAAAATGCTTGCATCTATGCTGTACTTAGTAACAATGTGTGTAAAATAATTTTATTAGATAAACTGACATTCATACTTTCCAAAGCAATTAATAATTAGAAATTAAAGATATTTCCAATGTACTGGTTAATTATGGTTGTCATCCAAACATGAAACTTCTGGACATTGACAGATTAATTTACTAGCAGCACAAATACTGGCTTTTGAGTTGTAAATGTGTATTCATGTGGCTTCCTCTTCCCTCTTATCTCAAGAGTCACTTGCAATAATTAAACACTCAGATCCTCCTTGAAATAAATGAAACCCAGAAAATTTACTCCCTTGGGTGCAGCTTTTGAGGTGCATAGGCTTGCTAGCTGCAGGGCTTTGTTGGTATCTCTGATGCTGTCCCACTCTACCCACTGTTTCATGTCATGTGTACCCTGTCGTTGAGTTGGTGCTTTTCCCTATTTCAAAATCCCTTTCACAGTAAATGGCTCAGGACCACCCCTTTACCTCTGCTCTGCAAGTGACAATGAACTTTTTACTTTTGCACACAGAGCACTGTGAGGAAACAAAAACAGAGAGGTGTGAGGTGAGTCCACTATCCCTTGATTCCTTATACTGCAGCTGAGTGACTTGGGGAGAGAATACCTGAATTTGGCTGTGTCTAAGTATGAAGTCAGTGATCTCTATACTCAGCAAAACAACCAGTAACTTTTACAGATCCTTTCATACCTTAGTTTCTATACTGGTGATGTTCCCAATTTGAAACCTGAAAGATTGGGAAAGGATTTAGATACTGAAAATCTTACTTATCACATGCAATATATTGAAGTTGTACAGTTCTTCCTCCCAGGAGTATCAAAGCCTATTTCTTAGATAAAGGCAATTTTCTCAAGTGTAAGAGGTGGGAAATTGCTGGGAAAAAGTGATTATCTAGATAATTCCTGTGCAAAAATATATTCACTGTAGTGAAAAATCCCTCACTCCTCTCAAAAGACCCAAAATTGCTGAAATAAGCATGGTACACTAGGCACATGGAACTAGGAAAATGTCAATGAGCAAAGTTAGCTGTGTATTACAAATGAAGCAGTAATTAAAAGTATATATTCCACACTTCATGGCCCTTCCTCTTCTATGATTTTCACTGTCTGTCTTCACTCTATGAAGAGTTTGAGGAGGGCTGGCCTCTGGCAATCCTGGGGCATGTTTTCCTGTGAGTGAAGTGCAGTATTAAAGTCCAGGGAGGTAAAAACAGTGCAGCTGCCAAGCCCCAGCTGGAAGAGCATGGGCACACTCTTTCCCAGATAAAAGTACTCTCAGAGTTTGCTTGGAGCCGTCTGCATAGCCTTCCATCATTGTTGTCTCTGAAGAAGCAGACTTTGGAAAGCAGACACCTCTGTACCACTAAATTATATCCATACTCAGAGGTCATTGTGCACTGGAGGGTGGGTCTAAGTTCCAGCCTGAGAAGAGAGAGTTGCTTGGGTGCATGGCAAAAACAAGGTTGTGCCTTGACTTTACAGCACATTCCCTCATTTGTATGGATTACTCTTACCATCAGTCAGTAATAACTTAAAAGTCCCCAAAACAAAAAATTTGGATTGTGAATGGAAGAATTCCTGCAAACTGGTGTCAGTGTATTTAAATCTTGTCCCTGTTGTTCAGGGGGAAGCTTCAGTCATGGTCCCACAGTAAATCAAGGAGCTGTCTTCTTACTCTGAAGGCTGATAATTACATGCTTCTGAAGTCAGTGCTCTTTTACTTCACCTGGGTCACAAGGCAGCTATTTGAGTTTTGTCAGGTGGAAGCAGATGGGTTTACATGTTAGAGGATCAATGAGAAAAATTAATAGCAGACCATTGCC
Organism: Sitta carolinensis; assembly: GCA_032173965.1. Lineage (NCBI taxonomy): Eukaryota > Metazoa > Chordata > Aves > Passeriformes > Sittidae > Sitta > Sitta carolinensis. The sequence continues at coordinate 47,648,529 of CM063313.1, forward strand.
TCTTATTCAAGCTTTAGATTAACTCTTAGTCTTAACTCCATGTTTTTCAGGATATGGGCTTGTGTTTTGTTTGGTTTGTTTTTTAAACTAGGTGTCTATGCTCTAAATATTGCAATGGGGTGTTTGTAGTGTAGGAGGTAGTTTTCTTTTACTGGAAACTTCAGAGATAATCCCTGTGAGGCCAGTATTGTTCCAAATTCAGGAGACTCAGCAAAACAGAATGTCATCTGTGCAGTCATTTTCAAATACTGAAAAATTCCTACCGCTTTATCAGTGCATCATATCTTGCCGTCTGCAAGGTCTCTTTCTGAGACCTATCAGATGGAATATATTATTTATGCATTTATTTTATTTTTTCAGTTCATGTTTTTATCATCATTTATTTTTGGGTTAGCCCTACTGTATGTCACCCGAGCAACAAAAAGGAATACTTCTAATTTTGTCCTCTTGGAGGCTGCCTCACTCTATCCAGCTGCATTAGAAGCATTTGATGTGAACTTCAGAAAGAAGAATATGGTCATGTGTAGAGGGCCCACATGAGATCTGGTATGTGTTGTGCCAGTGAGAAATCATTGCTTCTGCAAGGATTATGAGGAGCAAAGGGATGACTTCATGTGATGGGCAGAAATAGAATGGGGGTCTTTCCTTTCCACATATGAGCTCTGACTGCTTCTCCCCACTGGCTTCCCATGGAGTTCAGCTTGGTATCCATCTGGATTGTTGAAGACTACCAGAGGCCTAGAACAATGAGGAGCAAGTGAAATTCCTGAGGTTATATGTATTCCTGCTCCACACTCTTCAAGAGGAAGGGAGAAAAATAATTTTATAATCAGCATGATAAATCAATAAAGAGAGTAGTTATGAAGAGAGAAAGAGAACTCACCAAATGGCTCAGTAGAAACAGAGTATGTGCAATGAGCCAACAATGAAGAAATCAAACATTTTGAAATCTCAGAGAGGATATAGCTCATTAGAAGTTTTTCATTGCAGTATAACATGGCTTCTTAGTGCATGCAGAGGAAGGAAATCTGAGGAAATGGGTTTTTCTTCTTGGGCATTTCAAGAGAATTTAGATTCTGAACATGCTATCATCTGGCAGGCTGGACAGGAGCTGCTTTCAGAGCTGATAGTGGAAAATCTTCCAACCTCACTCCTTCCTTGTTGGAGCTCTGGTTCCTATGAAAAGTGGGGCATGCCATAAGATGTAGCCTTGTTTCCAAGTTAAGCAGCCCCATTTTAGGTAGAGAGGTACACAGTCTTGTGCTTATAAAGGGTGTTGCAGCTGAATGCATTTGCAAGTACTTATGCTTGTGAAAAAATTACATACAATATATGAAAGCAAATCCATATAGTAATACAGTAACAGGTTTGACCGCAAGAGTAAAATGTATTCCTCTTCCAGCAGCACCCCAGTGTGATTAAATTGCATCCATTTTAAACGTTCATACAGCAGGGATCCTGATTCTACCCTTCAGCTTTGAGGGAAGAGATTTTTCAAAGGACTCATCACCTCCACAGTTTCATTGAGGAAGAGGTACTGACAGAATGAGGACTCTCTTACAATTCATGAAGAAACTATTTCTGGTTCCCTTTGCTATCTGTGCTTCTGCAGGCATAAACAAGCAGCACTACCAACACGCTTGCTCTTCAAAAACGCACAAAAATGGGTGAAGTAGTAGCTTTTAAGTCGTCTTCTGGCTGCTCCAACCACTCACATTTGCTTTTAACGTTGCTTTCTATATGGCTATGGGAATATCTGCTAGTCTTCCTTACATAAAATGCAATCATAGCTGTCACTACTGACACAAGCACAGGAGTTTCCCAAATTTATTCTTCAGTGTTTAATATTGGCACACATTTGAAAAGAAAATTGAAAATCACATTTCATTGTGGTGTTGATGATGTAGAATGCTGTTTGTCATTATGGTTTTTTTTCTGTTTGTTTGTTTTTGTTGGGTTTTTTTTGTTTTGTTTTGTTTTTGTTTTTTTGCTTAGTATTTGAAATGTTTTTCTCTTTTTCTATTTTTAGTATAGTGGGTAGTGATACATCAAATAATAAACTGATGACTGGGCAGAGATATCCAGAGCAAAGCAAAGGTTTAGCAACAATATTGCAGCAAGCATTTCTTTACAGGCAGAAAAAGAAGAATTTAGCATTGAGCTGGTACAAATCTAATGGCAACTAATACCTAATCATGACAACAAATATAGCAAGAATGCTGTGAGGTGTCCTTTCATAATTCATCTTATGATGAATGAACTCACTGCAGGCCTTGCCACAGCTGTTGTGGCTTCTTGTTGTTTCACCCATTATCTCTGGAAAAGTCCTCAGCTTTTCTGAGGTATATGGTTGAGAGGGACTTCTCACCAGACATAAAGGTACCAGTGGAAGCACCAGACCCATTTTCAGTAGTCCATGTGTTGGTCCTGCCTTTCCCAGATCAGCAAAACAATGAAGAACAATGATGACTTTTCTTAAGGTCTTGCTTTGTTCCTAAAAACATAGAAAACAGTTGATACAAGGAGAGTTATTCATATAGCAAAGTTTTATCTTTTGTCATACTGTCCAAAAACCAGATATACAGTGATTGTGTGTTGTTATGGTCTTTTTCAGAATGTGGTGCCACACCTGCTGATGCAGGAAAGGAGACAGGCTACATAGGAATGAGATATAGGCTACAGCTCAGCTGGAGGAGAGTGCAACTGGAAGTAAATAATTATTTAACTGGGTAAAGAGAGTGAATCTGTAGCCAATCCCATTGGACGTGAGTCAGATGCCAAAACTCTGGCCTTGTCAGATCTGCTCCAGTGCTATTATAAAGGGCACAGGCCAATGAAGTGTAGTTCATGTCCTGATGGTGGAATAATTATGAAAGCATAAAGCACTATGCAAGTAGCACATTCCTTTCAGGAGGGAACACAAAGCCCTGCCCTGATGTGCATGTGAACTCAGTTTTATTTCTGATGGTTGACTGCATGTCAGCATGGTGCCAGCAGTGCCAGGCCAGGGACTGCAGCCAGGTTATACATGGCACTTCTTACTAGCACTGGTATCTAGCAAAAACATAAGCAGGTAATCCCCTGAAGCTATGACAGAATGCTCCTGTCAGACCAAGTCGTATATAAGATCAGGCACAACTGGCCTTGGATGAAAAGCCAGGTGTAGAAATTCCTATGATACTGTTTTAAAGCTATGCTAAAGTGGAGTGGCTTTTAAAAGGCAATGTTCAATGACACAGAAATGGAGAAAGTGGGAAAACAAGTAAATCGGTGATGTGGTGGGTAGCCTGTGCTCCCTGTACCCAACCCTTTTCTGGTACATGGGGTAGGTAAGAGAATGGGAATCTGTTTTGGGGCAGCTTTGGCAAACTCTGCAGCATCATCCTTATGCATCTAAGACCTGAGGGAAAGCAAGGCATTTTGTGTTGTTCTCTTAATAATGTTGTTCTCTTAATAATGCCGTTTTCTTCCAGTCATCTTATAGCTACCAGTTGCCAAAGCAACATTAACACAATTAATTATCTCCAGAGGTGTGAATAAATGGTGAAGAAGGGTCACCTCTTGTGGTAAGTGGAACTGGAGTTGAAGAAAGCAGTAGCTAACAGCCTGTTGCAGATAACATAGCATTAGAAACCTTTTCTTCTGCCAAGTTTTCAAGATGATACCTAATTTTCTTGCTCTCTGTTATTCCTGTTTAATCTCTGGACCATGAGATGCAGCAGTAATTCTTGTGTGTGAAAAAAATGAGGACATGAACATGAGTGAAACTTCTGTGGCGTCTTCCTTAGCAAAAGGGTGAGAAGGGGCCAAAGCTTGCTCATTTCTCTATGTTCCCGGAATCACCCAGACTCCAGTGGTAAAGACAGAAAAGTGTATTGAAGTGTGTTGTGCTGAAGTCAAGACCCTCTTAGCTAGAGACTCTCAGCTTGACATTTTCCCCTTCCTTTTCTTGCCTTTGTCGATTGTTTTTCTTTCAGCAGCTGAGTCATGGAGTATCTCGAGGCAAAATACAGTGGTCGTAGGGTCTGGTGTGAAAGAATTGAAGTTTTAAAATAGGCTCCATATCTCTAGTCTAGACAGCTGTCTTCTCTTGATCTTCATTTGTATTTCAGTTTCTTCATGTGTGTTGTTCATCTGAGATTTACAGGGATAGACAAAGGACAGGGGAAGTTATTTCTGGAGTTTAACTTTGTCTCATGCATTGTCTCTCCTTGTGAAGTCTGTAACACCTGTACTGGTCAGAAAACAAAAGAATTCCAAGGAGCAAATCATGTCATCTTTTTCAGATCCCTCTTGACTTCAAATGTCCTTGAAGTAGACTTACGGTCTTAGGGCAGTTAGGAAAATGTCTAACATATGGTGGGAAGGAGCACTGTTATGTGTGTGTATGTGTATGTGTATGTGTACGTATGAATATATGCATAAAATTTTAGCCTTCGTATGAAGGATCTGTATCTGCATGTGAATACATGCAAGCATCTGACTATATCTTGTTTTATTCATATTATTTGCTCTGTAATCTTCCAAGATAGTGGCTTTGTACTGCTTGTTTTTCTCATATCTTTTTATTAAGAGGAGGGAATTAAGTCAGCTGTAGGACATCCCTCCTGGATGTCTCATCTGTGGGCTTTGTCTATGTTTATGTGCTCAGGTCTATAATTTGTTGCTTCTTTGTACTCTGTAAAAGCCATTTGACCTCACCATTTCACTGCATTTGTATTGGTCTGATAGAAACTGAATGCACTAACTCCCTACCTGGTTCATAGTGACTAACTTAGCACCATTTGCAACTCTGGACTTTGATGCCAAATATAGCTATTTCAAACCTTCAGAGTATTAGCAAAGTGCTGACTTAGAGAAACAATTTGAAGATAGTTTTGAAAGGCTCCTTTTAAAGGATGATTTAAGTATATCGGTCACATGGAGGAAAAATTACAGTTTGCATCTTTCTGCCTGTGGGGATTAGCCACAAGCTGAAAGTGGTAGAGGGACAACAGATTAGGAAATAACCATGCTCAGTGATGAAAAATATGCTGTCTGCAAGAAGCAGCCTGCAAGCCCCAACTGCTTCTTTGAGACTTCCCAGTAGTGCATGATGGGAATGAAATCCATGCATGTTTCAACTTGAAAAAATTTCTCCCCTTCAGCTTCTTGGCAGCATCTTAAATGGGTTCTATAATGAATTCTTTAAAGTAATGTAGTTGTTAACTGTGCAGAAATTTCAGTGCACTGACCCTAGTGAATTATCAGAGGTAGGTGTAATTATTTGTAAAGTAATTCAGGCCTGGATTATGAAATATTTGCTCATGTCATTCTCTTGAAAAGAGAGGGTGTGCAGTTAGAATGGTATTGACCTTTTCTAGGCAGCTCTTAGATATGCCAAGTAGGCGGAGGAAATGTGGAGGTGGTGATGTTGCCAACATGAACATGGAAGGGTAATGCCACTGAAGCTGAGGATTTTGGGAGAGAGGGGGCACACACCTACACACTGCAGAGCAGAGTAGTGAGTAACTGGCAGGAGGCAGAAATCACATCCATTTTGTTTCTTTGCTTGTGGAAGTGAGTGACACTCCTTTGCAATAACAGACAAGCAGCTGGTCTCTCATTATTTTCTAGCTCACTAGATGTGTAATGCAGGGGAGAAAGAAGCCCATGGGAAAAGTATGCAGAGTCACCAAAAGAGGGTGGAGGAGGTTACCTGGGAGTACAGGCAGGACAATGGGAACTGCAAAACCTGTTGAGCCCTCATGGCAGAATTGGTGCTTCTTGGAGGCTGTCATAGGGCAATTTATATTTCTTGCACGCCTTGGCTCTGCAAATGCTGCCTCTTCAAGCATTAAGATAAACAAAGAATGGATCCTCATCACTCCCCTCCATCAAATTTCATCAGTTTGCTATATTCTGGCAGAAGCTTAGTCTTCTTTTTTTTTTTACTTTTTTAGCATTGGAAAAGTTTAGCGTAGAACAGAGAGTGTGCTCCAAAATTGAGTGGTTTGGTGTAACTGATGGGAGAGCAGGAATTCTGCTGTTGCTTGGCCATGGAATGTGTCTTATACACACAGACAGGGTGTTGCATGTTTGAAAAGTCATTTATCTTTTTATCCAAAGGTCACTTTTAACTCATTTGGAAGACCTATAATGGTGGGCCTGCCTTCCCACGATGTCCCCAGGAAACCCTTGCATTGTCTGAACTTTCTGATGCTTAAGGCCGCAAGTACATGTCCAATCTGCTACAGGTACAGACACAGTGCTCCATTCCACTTCACAACAAGGTCTTGGAAACTGCAGTATCTTTTCATGTCTTTTCCCTTTTACAGAATGTCATTTCACTTGCAAATCAGTCTTATTGTTATTTCTGACCTCAAGTCATTTTTGTTATTTGTCTTTGGACTTTTTTTGGTTGGCCCGCCAGTTCTTCCAAACATGGGCTCCAAGATGCCTGCTCAAGCGTACAGTGAAAAGTAGTTGACACTGAACTCTAAGAGTACAATGTCACTAAATAATTCTCAAATCACTTCAAAGATTGTTTCTAAAAGCCATAAAACCAGCTAATATCTATATCTGAAAGCAAATTTTAATGTATTCTTCACCATTTGGAAACCAATTTTAATATATTACCCACTTTTATATATATACTAATGAAGCTATATCATTCAGCAACTGCCACTTGTAATCTGAGACTTCTCCCTGACTGCTTTTTCAGAATACTCTATACAGCCTAGAAGCACATTGAGTTTGAAGTGTTATGACACACAGTAACACGCTGTGTTGCACACTTAACTGGGCATCACCTTCAAGAACTTGAATGACGTCATAAAGATTGCACTGTGCATCTTATCATATAGTTCTGTGGAAAAACTCTCTTCCCATGTCACAGGTTTTTGGGTTTGTGTTTTGGTTTTTTATGGGTTTTTTTTGCTTTGGTATTTGGGAGGGGAAAGTTAGGGGGTTTTTTGTCATTTGTTTTGTTGGTTTTTTGTTTTGTTTTGTTTTGTTTTTTTTAACATAGCAAATCTGCTGCAGCTGTCAGTGCTGCAGTGGTTTTTGTATTTCTCTTTTTCCCAAGGAAAAGCTCAGGAAGTATGGGCCTGCAGCTATGCTTTTGGTTTCTCAGACCCAGTTTGCCTTGGTGAAGGGAGAGAAGATAGAGAAATTAAGACTAAAATAGGCTTTGAATTTAAAACATTTTATTTCCATGCAATTAACAAATAATTGATTCTTTATTCGGATTGGCTTTAGTCTGGATAACTCACCTTTGATTTTGATATGTAGTGAACAGCAAAGCTAGTGCAGAATAACTGTGCTAGGAAAAGTTCCCAAATGGACAAGTCCTGGAGTGTATGACCCATCACATCCTCGGAAGGCTATTTTCACTGACAACTCTGTTCTGTAAAATCCCACCCTGTATTCTGGTATGACCAGCATTTTTTTCAGGCCCGCTTAGATGTCTGTGTGTTCTCATATGAGAGGAGGAATTCCCTCTGCATTTCCATTCAGAACCTTCCAGCATTTACAGTTTGTGACAGAAAATCACAGAACTGCTTGTTTGATTTGGTGATGGGTTTTAAAAATATCAATAACGCCTTTAAAGAAATAGAAAACCCCTCAGGTTTTAGTCTGGGTCCTTTTGAGTTTACCTCTTGGTCTGTGTAGTTTTATGGGTTCCTGTTTGCAAGAGTGTCTCCACAACATCAAAAGCTAGATATTTACTATTAAATTTAAAAAAAAAAAAAAAATAAGTTGACATCCCCATGGAGTTGTATGACTGCAGGAAATGCAACAATATATATTAAAAAAAAAAAAAAAAACAACCAAACAACAAAAAACCCCAAAACAAAACCAAACATCAACAACAAAAAGACAACCAAAAAATGAAACTCACACAAAACCATATGGATCCAAATAAAATCATGTGAGTAACCAATGCTAACCTCCGTGTTTTATATGATAGCACACATTTTGAGTTTCCCATCAAGTTGGCAAGTTTAACAAAATGACATTTGTTTTCAACAGTAGATCACCACCAACAACAATAGATGGCAGAACCAAATGTAATTTTTTAACATAAATATGTCTTTCATACAAATAATGAGATTTGGAAAAAGCGTATTTCAGGTTGTTTTTTCCATGGCTAAAAAAATACTATCTGAAGATTAATCTTGCTTCTCACCAAGCAACTCTGCCCAAGTTCTGCCAGCATTTGAGATATAATCATAAAATCTTAAGTGTAGCAATTTTAGGTTGATTTCTTTGGCAGCCAGTGGTTTTCAGACTGCCACAGGCAACTTGGTAGTTTTGGATCATCCCTAAATTGACTGTATTGTTTGTGTCTATTTTGAAGATCATTGAGCTCTCAGCTGGCCTCGTCACACAGATGCCTTTGAATGTTTGGAAAAACCCACACTAGAATATGCTGGCTTTTGTCAGAGTTGCCTAAATACACACGTTGGAAAGCTAATTTGGACTGCAACTGGTTGTGAATTAAAAACAGATTAGCTATTTTCAATTAGCAGCTTAAGTTGGCAGCATTGACTCCATGTATATAGTGTAATGGAATGCAAACTGGTTCTTTTGTTCACACAGAGTAATGCTCAATAGGCATTTTCCCAGTGTGTGCCTGCATGGAGCTTATTGATCTAGAAATTTTTCCTCTAGCTACTTACACAAGTCTAACCTGTATATCTTTGGCTTTTTTGTGTGTTGTCTTTAGCTGTTAGAGAGCATATGTATGCTTTTAGGCCCACTGAAGTGTACACAGTGGAACAGTATTTTCACTTGAAAGAAGAAAATACTGAGCGATATTCTCAATGGTCTGTTCATTGTGGGTTTTTTTTGTCCGGACTGTGAGGACCTCTACCTTTGTGATTTATTCTGTTCTGCCGTTCTCCAGAGAAATCCCAAAGCAGATAGTACACGAAGAACATCCAAACTCATTGGACACATCTTGTTTCACACACAGAGGCTTCAACTGCTTTGGTCTACTGTGTAGAGTCTCAATTATATATTTGTGTTAATGTCCACACTTGCTGATGCACAGAGATTTACAGCCTAGAATCTGTTTATGTTTAAATGTTAAGTCTGCATATAAACAGAGCTGCTCTTAAAAGAGGGCAGCAGCTACCCATAGTAGAGAGCTCCTGATAGGGACTAGCTGGGGAGATTCAACTCACTGAAGTAAAAAGCCTTTTCTCTCAAGAGCTTTAGGGATGTCTCATATGTTCTGCTTTTAAAGTTTTTATTTTATATGTATTTATTTCAAACACACACACACACATATGGAAAATTTCAATGTTGTTATTAGGATTGGGATTCTCGGTCGTTGTTTGCAGCTTCAAGTTATGTTTATTAGAAGATCCAGTTTGGATTTGATGATCTCACTAGATTCTACATTATGTCTTTGCAGGAGGGGCAATAAGTATCATATTACCAATTGCCATAGAAATAACACAGTACAGATGCTTTTTTCTTCAGATTATGGTGCTCCCTGTTGCTCTTCTGTGAGCTTATGATTTTAATAAACGGCAGTTTGAGAAGATGATCTTGCAACAAGACAGTTGTGTGGCTTGTCGTCTCTGTTGCTTTTTGACATTGACCAAACACATCCAACCCATGTTAACACATGTAACAGCACTCCTACTTCAGGCAGTAAATATATAAGTGACATTTCTACTGTAGCTGGTGCTGCTCAGCCTTTCAGCTGCTAAGCCCACCCAAGTGTGTGGACAAGTGTAATCTAACTGAGGCTTATTGCCTTTGCTCATGTCCATTACCAGATTCCTGAGGTATCTCCTATGACTGTTAGTAGTGAATTACAGTATTATTGCTGGATTCATGGGGACTGTTTTCTTCTGGATCTGCAGGGAATTGTGAGAATGTATCAGAGAAAATTACACTTCGGTGGTGAAGCTAGTGTCCGTATGTGACACATGTAAGCATGGAGCTCATTAATCTGCAAAATGCACTTGCTGTTAGTTTACCTGATTTAGTATAGACACCAGAAACAGGCCATCTCTGATTGCGAACAAACCATTATCTGACAAATTATCTCCTACAAAGCAGCATCCTGAGTCTCTTGGACTCTTTCCAATCCCTAAAGTGTCTATATGCCACTGCAATTCTAAACATGGACGTGTACTTTGTGATAGTCTCAGATACATATCAAAGCTAGAAATGCTGACAAGGGGCTTCAGGAGGCGGTCATATTGAACAGAGTTGAAAAGCTTTTATTTTAGGGATGGAAGACAGGGACAGTATTTCACTCAGTGGCATTTTAAAGGTGAAATTTATGTTTTGAGTTCATCTTCTACTTCATCTCCTTAAAATGTGGGGTACCTCCAGGGGAGGCAGAATAGCACAAACTCATGGTTTCTGATTCCAGCCCGATTAAGGGATTGGAGTGGCAGTGGAATATCAAGAGATCGTATATGTGTTATTGCTCAAGACTTTTGTGGAAAGAGAACTTGCTTTAACTGTAAGTGGGAAAATACAACCTGGGGTTCATCTTCAGAGTCCCAGAATATTCTGAGTTGGAAGGGACCCACAAGAATAATTGAGTCCAATTTCCAACTCCTTGTCCCACATAGGACATTCCCAAGACTCACACCATATGCCTGGGAGCATTGTCTACTTGATGCTCTGACCACTTCCCTGGGGAATCTGTTCCAGCACCCAACTACCCTCTGGGTGAAGAAACTTTTCCTAACAACCAAGGTAACTCTCCCCTGACACTTCAGACCATTCCCTTGGGTCATGTCACTGGGTACCAGAGAGATGAGATCAATGTCTGTCCCTCCTCTTCCCCTCACAAGGAAGTTGTAACTGCAATGAGGTCCCCTTTCCATCTCTTCACCTCCAGGCTGAACGGACCAAGTGACCTCAGCTGCTCCTTGAAAGGCTTCCCCTCAAGGCCCTTCACCATCCTTGTGACTCTCATTTGCATGCTAAAAGCTTTTTGTACTATTCATATTTATGTACTATTCATATTCACCCAAAACTGCATAGAAAACTCTACTCCAGTGCAGAGCAGGAGAATCCCCTCCCTTGTGTGGCTGGTGTTGCTGTGCCTGATGGCCCCAGGACAGGTTTGGCCCTCCTGGCTGCCAGGGAACTGCTCATTTATATTCAATTGCCCTTGACAGTGACCCCCAGGTCCCTTTCCGTAGCACTGTTCTCCAGGGTCTTATTCCCCAGTCTGTCCATGTATCCAGAGTTTCCCTATCTCAGGTGCAGAATCCTGTACTTATTGGTGGTAAGCTTCATATGGTTGGTGAATGCCAATGCGTTAAGTCAATTAATATCTAGAAACTACAGGACAATGTATGTAGGAGACTTCAGGCTGGTGCATTTAATGGAAAATGAGATGAAAATAGCATGGGTTTGATACTTGTCATTGGGACTCTGGGCAGCTACAGAGGAAGGAGCATTAATTTTTTTAGCTGATTCAGATTTGCTTCAGACTACAGATCATTGTGTGTCTTTAGAAAAGAATAACTGTTGTTTAAATGGTTATAGGTCAGTTAGTTGCAAATAATTTTGCATAAAATGACCTGGAAATGGGCTTTCATGTGTGAATAAAACACCTTTTAGAGCTGTATCATGCTTGTTAGGTTAGCCTGTATGTAGGTACTTTTTACTGCAGGAAAAAACATAATATGACTAGACTTTTCTCTTTATGGAGAAAACTACAGTTAATAGGCTTTGAGGTCTCCTAACATTTCAGGTCATCCTTATCTGAATGCTATGTTCCTTGCAGGCTGAGGCTGGACGGTGTTGTTGAGGTGAAGGTATAACAGAAACCCTAAGCATGAGTTTGTGCTATTCTGCCTCCCCTGGAGGTACCCTACATTTTAAGGAGATGAAGTAGATAGAATATGAACACAAAAAAGCTCTGTGTTTTCACAACCTTTACCTTTATAGTAGTTCAGTAGTGATGGGGAGCCTCACATAGCTGTGAAACTGGAATAATGTAGCATAGGTACAGTACAAGAAACCCTCTTCCCAAGGGTTGGATACCCTAAGAGTGATGTATGACACCCCATACTCAGATGCTTGTGGTTGGGGAACTCTGAAAACACAGTGAAATTAAAGAGAGGAAAGATCCTGCATACCATTAGCCTTGTGTGGCACAAATTAGGGAATGCGTGAGAGAAGGACACACATATTTTGGAGTGGACAACTAAAACATTTGCTTTCTTCCTTCTTTTTTTCACTAATTATCCCTTTGCCCTCAGTGGAACTGTACTGAATTTTTTGTCAAGACCAATTCTGCAGTTAGTGAGATGAAGCAGTGTTTACACTTTTGACACAAAATGAATGATGTCCTAGAAATGAAGCACATTTCTTTACAATAAAATTGTCATTGACAAAAGGAAATTTAGGTCAAAAAGGCACTCCATATTGAGTATAAACCACTCCTGTTACAGTCTCTACAGCAAGATTTCTTCAGCACGATGTCACCGAGTGAGATAAAACAATAACAGCTTTATGGTCCATTTTGGTATTTACATTTTTGTATGCTTGCTATCAGCAGATGTGCCAGTTAAAATCACAGTACTTCTGACTTCCATTTCTTCCTTTTATATAATTATGACTTTCCAATGTATGTAATTTTATTCTCTTTTGTCTTTGCTGCGGAACAATATTTTTATTTGCAAAGAACTGTGCTCAGGGTTGCTAGGTGTCAGATCCACTGCAATTTTACCCATTAATTCTCATACCTTGGTAAAATATGGATCGAAACAAGTTCATTTTAAAAGAAACAAGGAAATATTTTATGTAATTTTTATGTTTTTTCTGGTACTTTTTCCTGTCCATTGATAAATTGATGATTATTTCATTAAATGTGGCAAAAATAAAGTAGATCTTTTTTGTGAAAGAGCTGGGAGAGTTCATACAGATCTTCAGTAGGGAATTAGACACTAGGTATTGTTTATTTCTCAGAGAATTTTTTCTACTACAATGGGATGTCGTCAAAGTTAGCTGTAATAGGTGAGAATTGAAGTATAAATTATTTCAATCTACTAAGTATAAAATTAAGAATTGTCAATAGTTGCAATATGTATAGATTTCCAAGTAGTCCTGCCAAAGGTCCAATATCTCTCATTTACTTCACAGCATTTTATTTGGAAAGAAATATTCTGTGAAACCAATTAATTCAATCAGTTCACTGACAATGGTTATTTTTGGTTACGCAGTAGCATAGGACATAACTTTTTTGAAGTCAGGGACTAGGACAATAGAAGATGGCACTTCAAACAAAAGTCTTTCAGTGCTAGAGATTCAGCCTTTCTTGCTCTTGCTCAGTGCCGAAACTCAGTCATTGGTTAATTTACTCTTGCTGTGTCGTGTTAAATTTGCTTTCATTCTTCTTATGACTTTCTCCAAACATAGAAAATTCACCTCCTTCAAAATCTCTCCTTACCACTTGGTCAGGTGGTCTTAGTATTAGAAAAGGGTGTCAAAATCAAGTGTTCACCATGTATTCACTACTTTTTCAAGTTATTTTGTCCTTGCAGTCATACCTTAGCTCATAGTGTTACTACATTGCGAGTCACTGGGTAAAAGAATGTTGAGAGGAGAAGCACAGTTATTTTGTCATATACTGAGTTATGATTTGTACTTTAGTTCAAATGTTTCTTTCCGAGGCCTGCTTTTCCCATACTCTGGAGATCATCAAGTGTTCTTAGTTTCCAGTGTGGACGCAATTAAAAAGTATGAAGTTAACTAAATTTGTAGTTGAAGGTTGCTTGCAGCCATGTTCTTTTTCTTGCTATAGGAGAGCCTTCTTGTAGTAATGATATTGGTATTGATTCTTTCACAAGGGAGATCTTGTCTCTGCCCTTGTGAAGCCTTCCAGGAACTGATAGAGAGGTACAGCCCAGTCCCACAGGCTTATGACCTGTGAATAAGAGCAGAGTTTGCATTTTGAATCAGGACATTCCTCCTCCAGTCTTTGTAAAGGAGCCTAGAGGCAGAATTTTTGGAACAATGCACGTAACTTTTCATGAGTGTGTTCAATCCCATTTTCTGCAAGTTAAAAGTTACTTCTGAGGAGAAGCTCAAACACACTGGACTGCAGTGTGCAGAAAGACTTCACCTCTGGTGCATAGGAACAAGACATTCAGATATGAAGTCTTCAGGTTGCAGCAATTTTCTAGGTTTCAACTAATTGATTACTAGTTATACCTCTAGGCTGCACACATGACCAAGTGGGTCCACCTTGGCTTTGCAGGTGTAAAAATGGTGTTTGAGCAGATTTAAGCATTGATGATCTTACACTCTCCTCAGTGCAAGGGTAAGTGCAATAGCCATTTACCTTTTAAAGTTTTATTTGTTTAAAAAGTAACCAGAAATATCCCTTGCCTGCCAAAGCCCATATAAAATAAGGGTAACAACATGGGCTTCATCTTTCTATTTATAGTTACCATATGTGAATGATGACTTGCAAAATGACGAAGGAATCCTGTTAGTATATTTCTGATAAAATATTCATTAGTTTTACCAATCTTTCCTATCATAGCCCTTCTCCAATATCTTCAAGAGGGGCTTTTCTCTTTATGTTTTCTAGGCACAGATCCACCAGAATTTCCTTTTCTTTTAGAAAGCAGCACACATAGAAAATTTTTGTTCACAGGATGAGTGAAAAGACACTTGTTATCAAAATTAGCCAGCCCTGGAATATATGTAAAAGGAGATTCCAAAACTTTTATGTGAAATTAGGATTCCACTAACTGGAACACTGTTACATATTTCAATGTTTCATTATTAATCTTTAAGTTTCAGTTTAAATTTTTCATCTCAAAAAATCTACTAACACCTTATAGGAAAATATATGAGATACCTAGTAGTCACATGTATTGTTTGTGAACTGCTTCTTCAGTTTTGTATTTTGGTGTGGATAGACTTCTCTTTTGTAAAACACATCTTGGGAGAAGCACTGGTGAATGCACAATATTTCATAAAAAAATGACCACTACTTGACCATGAAAAATAAATATTCGCACTGGAGTAACAGGTACATAATGAGAAATGGAGTCCCTGAAGATGTTCAACCTATCACACAGTTCCCAAAAAAGATCAGCCTTTTATTTATGTTATCTCCACAATTCTTTTAGACTTTTTAGTCTTTGAGAATGTCCCACAAGCTGTAGGCTTGTATCATAGAAGATGTGAATATATGGAAAGTACAAGTTTTGGGTTTGGTTAGGGCTTCCCTTCTGCTTTTTTTCTTCTCCCTGACTGCACTATTGTGGACTTCCTTCCTTGGTCACCTCCCTCACACATCCCAGGGGAAGTAGTTTGGCATAGCCCTGTGATTCTGCTTTTTGCAGAGCATGGGCATCTGCCGCCACAGGTAGGAAAGTGAATCAAAACAGAAGCAGAGCAGCTGTTTACATAACTGAAGGCTCTGACATCAATCCTTTTAAATGGGGGGAGAAAGAAGAGAGCTGGAAGATATTTTTAGAAGGTAGGATGCTGGGGAAAATTACCTCTTGCCTGAGGTCTCTGGGTTTTATCACTTTAAGCTCTACAGTGAAAAAAAATTAAAATTACATCTTTCTAGTACTTTCCACTTCCTTATTTATCCCTTTCCATTTTTCCACCCTGTCTCAATAACTGGATTACACAAGACCTTTAATCAGAATTTAGGTCCATAAACTTTTTATTCCCTACCTGTCTCCTACAGATCAGTTGTATGCCATTTCAGACTCTCAAAGACTAATAGAAATCAAAGGCAAGAAGAAGGATTAAGGGGATGTGTGTGCTTAAATGCACTTAAAGTCCGTCTCTCCCTGCTACCATCAAAGCCCAAGGTAACTCTTCTGAATTTCAGTATTTCTGTGTTCTACTTATACCCATGGTAGAGCAGCTGGCTGACACAATGCTTGGATCTTGTGAGCATGTCCAAGTGGGCCTGACCTGCAGCTAGATGCAGATTTTTTGAGTTTACTGGGCTTGGATCAACTAACAGAGTGCACCAGTATTGACAGTGTAGTTCTCCAACGTTTTCTTCCTGTAACTGCTCTGCCCTTATTCCTTCCATTGCAAAGCCCAAGAAGCCTCCTCACAGCCCACCTGAACATCATGTCTGGAAGAATCTACCAGATCTCCTTTGGTACTTCACAGATGAAGCTTTCTTTGCTGCTGATCCAGCTGTCCTTTTCTCAAAGGCTTACATAATTTGTGCTTGGTTGATATGGGTCTGTTAGAAAAGGTATGCACATTCAGTGAACCTCTACCTGGCACCCCACAGTGCCAGAGAGATGCGATATTATTGTCAAAAGTGAAGTGAACTAACGACAGATGAGATGAGCTACAGTAAATAGTCCACAGGGAAGGCTGAAGTGCAAAAAACTCTGCAAAGGGAGAAAATATTAAATAAATTTATATATATATATATTTATATATATGTTATTGTGATGCAGATAGAAACACAGCAACGCACACAACAGGTGTTCAGACAGAGAAGAAGAAGTCTCTCGTTTATTGTTGACCTCGTATATATAAGTTTCTGGACAGTGATCAGAGATTGGACAGAGAAGTCACCACCTCTCCATCTTCACTGGTCACTTGAGAAGTCCATCAAGTGATATCTTTTACAAAGGAATGCAAACATGATTCTTGTTTATCTTACAATTCATGAGAACTGACTCCACTATACTAAAACAAATCAGAAGGCTTATTTTCAGGGACATATAGATAGATAGATAGATAGATAGATAGATAGATAGATAGATAGATAGATAGATATAGATATACACACACATATATATATATGAA
The DNA here is from genome assembly GCA_032173965.1 of Sitta carolinensis. Lineage (NCBI taxonomy): Eukaryota > Metazoa > Chordata > Aves > Passeriformes > Sittidae > Sitta > Sitta carolinensis. The sequence goes on from CM063313.1 coordinate 47,665,308, forward strand.
TGGACTGTGAAAACCAAGAGGGTGGATTTTTCTTTTGGAATGGGTATTTGATAGCTGCCTACCTTATGAAGAATACAGTAGTTCCTGTAACACCAGTGTCTAGTAAGGGCTGTGCCCCAGCAAAAAGTGCTTTCTTATACAGTCTAAATATTTGCAGAATTGATGTGAATTACTATAGCTGTTTCTGTAGCCTGTAACATTCATTTTGATCCCATCATTTGTAAAGCAAGGAAATGAAACCCTTTATTTATCATTACAGCTCAAGGCTATCTATTCGGTTCTTGAACAGCCTCTTGAGAAATACAGGTGATAGATATTTTTTTTGCAGCTAAAATATTTATTGTTACCCAGGGATGTATTTCTAAAGGAATATTAGCTGTATGAGTGCTTTTTGGATGAATGAAGGCAGTTTCTCCTGATATCTTACTGGCTATATACCATCCCACATTGACTGCAATGACTACAATGCAAAACAACTTTGCAGTAAAACCATTGAACATGTACTTATGGTCAGAGCCAAGTCCTTGAGGTGCAACTCACTTTTCAGCTGGGAAGCTGTGTGTTTTGGCCTTCCAGTGTGCAATGACCCTTTTATCTGTGGGAACTGAAAATCTTTGTGTATTAGCTGGTACCTGTAGTTATTTTTATGACTTTGTTGATATTAGTATATAAAGTGTCCTTGAGTTTTTAGTAGAATTCAGGTCTAAACTAGGGTCACTGTACACTGAACTCAAAGAACTGCTTCATTTTAAGGATGAAATACCTAAGTGGTCAAATTTAGTGCTCGGTATTGTTCTCAAAGGCAAGTGTGAAACAAATTTGCAGAGAAAAATACAAAAAGGGAATGGAACACATTGGTGAAGAGATTAGGAAAAATAAATGACATCTTCTAGTGAGTATTGCTGTACCTAGAAGATATTTTCTGGAAGCTTCCTAATTTGCTTTCTAAAGATATAGTTTCTATAGAAACCTGGAATTTTAAGTTACAAATTCAACACAACTTTATCTTTTTAAACACTTCATGCAAAGCAAAAGCAGGTTATTGCACTATTACAGAAATAGTGAAAGCAAACAGTCTTTCCAGTGTAGGACAGCCCATGATGGACTCACTGCTGGCAAAGGCCAAGCCAGTTAGAGATGGTGATAACGCCTCTGTGATAACATATTTTAAAAGGGTAAAAGTTACTGTGCAGATGTAATTATGCTCGGAGAAGTGAGGAGTGCAAGTATGTGAGAGGAAAAACTCTGCAGATACCAAGGCCAGTGCAGAAAGAGGGACAGAAGGTGCCACAGCTGTCAGAGCTGGGATTCTCCACAGCCCTGGTGCAGCCCATGGCGAAGCAGCTGTACCCCTGCAGCCCATGGAGGTCCATGGGGATACAGAGATCCACCTGAAGCCTTAAAAGGAGCCCCACGCCAGAACAGGTGGATTCCGTAGAGGAGGCTGTTACCCTGTGGGTGTTTGGGCTGGAGCAGGGTCCTGGCAGGGACCTGCAGACCTATGGAGAGAAGATCCTATGCTGGAGCAGGTTTCTAGTAGGACTTGTGACCTTGTGGAGGACCCACAGTGGAGCAGGCTGTCCTTGAAGGACTTCACCTTGTGAAAAGAGACCCACAGCTCTTTATGAAGAACTGTAGCCCTTGAGAAGGACTCATGCTGGAGAAGTTTGTGGAGAATTGTTTCCTGTGTGAGGCACCCTACACTGAAGCAGGAGAATAACTCCTTTCCCTGAGTAGTGGGAGAAACAGGGTATAATGAACTGATTGTAATCCACATTCCCTGTCTCCTGCACTACTGGAGAAGAAGGTAGAGCTGGGGAGAACAGAAATGTGGGGGGAAGGTGTTTTTGAGACTTCTTTTAATTGTCATTATCTTGCTCTGATTTTTGTTAGTAATTTAAATTCAGTTAATATCCACAAGCTGAGACTGTTTGGCCATGATGGGAATCAAAAAATTATCTTATCCTTGTCCTTATCCCAATTCATGAACTTTTTGTTATATTTTCTCTCCTGCATCCAGTTACAGAGGGAGGTGTTAGAGCAGATTTTGTGGGTACCTGGCATCCAGACAGGGTCAACACACCACAATAAATCATCCTGTTAAACCCTAGGAACCCACTTAAAGTCAGGGAATAAACTAGCTGTGCTTTACCAGCTGCAAGAAAGAAGCAGAATAGTTGTCTTCTTTTGTCAGTCTTTGTGCCTGTTTTACATGTCTTTGTACAGAGAGGTTTGTTCATAGCAACAGACAACTGGGGGCATAACTTCAGCCTCAAATGTTCACCAGAACATTAAATGTTAATGAATGTTTGCCTGTGCAGATATTGGAAATGAATGTAGCTATCTGCATCACATATCCCATTCCTAAACCCTTTTAATCTTTTTATATATAGGGCAAAGTTGTTAAAAATTAAGCCAGGAATGCAAATAACCACTGTTCAGAATTTTCCATTTGGACTTCATTATGAATGCTCTACAAAAAATCAGACTATTGATTTTATTTTGAAGGCTACATAAGACTTGGAGATTGCTCTAGCTTCTGGTGTTTTTTACTGGGACAAGAAGAAAAGTTAAAAGATGATCTAGAAGTTACTATAATTAACATCATTTGGAGAAGTTACTGAAATGTCCATCTTTCCAAATGCTGTGAGTTAAAAGCTATTCAGACAATGTGTTTATATCCATGACACTGGTTACCTGCTGCTTGCCATGAAGCCAGATTCTAACCAAGAAAAGGGCAAAGATTTTGTGCCTTACTGTGGCCAGATGTTGTGAGACCCAGAGTGTGTATTAACTTACTGTTGGGGACAAGGTATGTGTAGGAAGAGCCCTTGTTTGTTTCCTTCACCCAGAGTAGAGTTATGGGGAAAGGAAGTAAAGAGACAAAGGAGCTTGCTCAGTCTGGGTCTGACTTTCTCTTGAAAGTCTTTACTTGCTTAGACGGTGAAGTTAAACCTGTGTTAGATGAAGACAAAATAGAAAGCAGAGGAGCTACAGCAGTGCCTTGCTTTCCATGCATGGAAGGATTTGAGCACCAGGACGAGGAGGAATTATTTCAGAGCAGGTGAGCAGGTAAGAAGGTGAGAAGGTGTTCACTCAGCTCTCTCTTCACTTTTGAACCTACATTTTCAATCAGCTAAACAGGTTCTGCTCTTGCCTGGAAGAGGTGTTTGGCTCTGGTGAAGGGAAGCTTTAGAGAGTGCTTGGAGCTCTCTGAGGAAAAAGGCTTTTCCCATCCATGTGTTGGCAAATTTGGAAAATGCAACAAATCTTCAGTATAAGGGATAAAGAGAAACTCGTGGGCTATATTCTTCTCGTACCAAACATCAGTTGCCTTAAAGCTTTTGGTCATTGAGATAACTGGTATACTGATAGCTTCTTTCTTATCGCTTGGAGAGTTCTGGAACTTAATTAATTATCATTTTCAAACTACAAACACTTCCTCAGATTGGAGTTATTATGTATCACAGCAAAATATGAGTAAACTTGGCATGCTCAAACTAGCTCAGTTTTGGTATAAGTGAAAAGAGAATAAATGACACTACATCACAGGGAGTATCTCAGGTTATTTGAAATGCTATAATCCTTTTCTTACGGATTTCTGGGCTATTTTTATAGCACTAATTATGATTTAAAATATTAAGTCTGACTGTCAGTTCTAATCCATGCTTCATCCTTGCATATCTAGCAATGTTAAACACTCTGACTAGTCTAAAGGCCTTTAAAAATACTCCCATGTGTAGAAACTTCTGAGGAACACGTACAACACACACATTTCCCTGCTTCTATGGGGGAAGAGTTTATGGAGCTACAAAAGCCATCAGGATGGATGCTGTATTTAGTGTATTGACTTTGATTATGTCCCAGTTTGATAACAGCTGATTTAGTTTTCAGCTGTCTGTTGTTCTGAAGTGTGTAGTTGGAGTTCAGTAGTGATGACACACTGATGAAAAATGGTTCTTTTAGTTTTCCTTTTTTTCACATTTAGTAGCTGCTCAGCTCCCCTCTTTATAACCTAAGAAGCTATATAAAAACGGGCTGGAAATGCATCCAGCAAAATAAGTGGTGCTGACAGGCTGCTGCTGTAGCCTGCTGCTACAGGTTCAGCTGCTTTGAACTCTGACCAGATTTCAGCCAGGAAAAAAACGTTTCCCAAAACTACTCAGCAGCATGTAACTCATCACAGCAGTGGAGAAAAATGCACAACACTGGAGTTATCTTGTGTTCCTAGACACTTTTGCCTCAGTTTATTTTGTACTTTAAGCTATCCAGACCTCAGATAGAATTGTATTGAATTCTACATCTTGATACTTAAAAAGCTCAGCTAACCTTCCCAAGCTGCACAGCTGTTCTAAGAAGGTTTTAACCATAAAGTGTGAAGTTTAGCACTAGTTTACAATTAAAATGAGAAAAATCTTGCAAAAAGCACTTAAAAAAAAAAAAAAAAAGTAACGATGTTGGTTTTCAATACCCTGTCTGTGAAAATAGAACCCTTTTCTCAATTTTCTGAAACCTAATTTGATAGTGGAACAAGCAATTAATTTAGAATATGTTCCTCTGTTTTAGCTGGTCTTTAAATAATTTAGAGGCTGAAATTCATTCAATCTTTTGTTATTTTTACTGAATGACAATAACTTTATTCAATATATGAGCAAGTAAATACAGCAGGCAAATTGTATGAGGCACATAAAAGTGGGAAAATATTAAGAAAAATGTATGGGTAGAATGTAGTTGGTCCTGCAGATTTTGGTAGCCATATGTAGTGTGAAGTTGGACAGATGGAAGAAATTGTAATGTAAAAAGTTATACTAGAAATCTTCCCATTCAAGTCTCCATTTGCAGTTAGTTTTATAACTTCAAATTCTTTATTTCTCTCTGATACATTACTATAACAAATGCAACTGCATTAACTTTGTTCTTAGAGGAAAGTTGGGATTCATTTGCAATATGGATGTGTGTAAGAATATCCAGAGACTATATTAGATTTTGGTTTTGTAGTTAAAGCTTAAAAAGTGATTTGAAAGCAGTGCTTTTCATTAAACATTTGAAAAATTCCACAGTAGGAAAGGTGTTTGCATGCTGAACAGAGGACAACACTGATTGTTTTCTGCAGTGGTTACACTATGCCCTGAGGGAGAATGACCCACAATGCTGTCTTGCTTGGCCTATGTAGGTATAACACAATCACTACTCTCCTTCACAAAGACTGTTCTCTGTTTTCAGAGTGGGGCAGGTGACAAGAAATTAGTCTTATGCTTCAACCCGGTGTATTCAATGTTACTGGTAGAAGGTTGCTTTGTTAAGGGGATGTACATGAATTGGTCAAAGAGAAGGGATATGAACAAGAGTATCTGTGATTCCTTCAGTGCAATGGAAGATCGGTATGGAGAGAAGTGGCAGAGGTATGATGAGGGCATAGCTGAGGGTGTTTTTTGAGGACAGACAGTAGCTGTTTTGAAAGCACAGATGGTGGTTGGGATGTAGGAATCTGCAGAAGAGCAAAACTTGAAGGATGTCTTAGACATTTTTTCAAGTGGGCTATGAGTTCAGGTTTCTCTGTTTTCAAGCATGTTTTAGAAAGATTTTAAAAGAGCGTGGGTGAGTCTCCAGAGTGCGTGGACTTAGCACTCAGTGTAAATTTAGCTGTAAATAACCCAGGCTGTCTCCCACCACAAAAGTCAGTGCAGTCACTGGTTACATTGAAAAACTGTGTTCAACTGTCTTAGAATTATAATAATGCTTTGGAAAGTGCATTCAAATTAATTATTTTTCTTCATATGGTAGCCACTGTGTAAGTGTTCTTTGCTGCTGTCCGATAAATATTTCCTAGGCTGACCCTTTTTCGTTAAACAAAGCCACAGAGTGACTGTTTTGGCATGACTTTCTTTCATGACTCTAAAAATCAGTCTCGGTTTTCTGTCACACAACCATGAAACAAACAAGGCTGTATCAATAAACTGAGGCTATATTTTAGCTTCCTGCAAGCTCCTTCCTGCTTCTTGACTTCCATCTTTCCAGACAGTTGAGAGATGCCGTCTTCCTCTCTCTCACAGTCCCTGGTGATTACACATTACTGTTTGCGTTTATTCCTGAAGTAAGAATGATATGAAAGAAAAGATATGATTATCAGCAGGATATCTTGAAGCCTCTGTCTCTGCAGATGAACACTCATGCCAAAGCAGGCGACTGTCAATTAAATTCCATTTCATAAGCTTCTTTCTTCCTTGAAATTACGAAGTGCAATTGCTCTGATCCTAAACATCATCACATCCAGAAGCCTTGTGTAGTGACACAGAAACTGTCATAACAAATGAAACCAGTGTCCACTAAGACAAGTGTCCTGTACAACAAAATAAATAATAGGGCAAGGACCTAATGTTGCTTCATAATCATTGCCTGAATTTTTGTAAAACAGTGGCTGTGGGACTCCCAGGCCAGAGATATGTGCTTTGAAGCCTGTCAGCATGTTATTATTTGACTGAAAAAATTGTCTCTGCTCATTTCCCTGTGATGCTTATCTTTTCTTAGACATCACATAATTCTTCAGCTGCCTTACTTTTTTTAACCTGAAGGGGTGGCATTTCCTGGAGTTCACACCTCTTTGCAAAGATGGATCAGAGACATGTCACTAGAGTTAGAGTTTCTGCCTGTTTTGAGTTCATACCCAAAGGGGAAGAAAACTCTTGCAGAGAATACTTTAGTTTTGGTGCACCTAGAAGTCTTTCACACATACAGCCTTACTAGGCAGCACACATAAAATATAAGAAACTGTCTATCTCAGTGGTTACTTAAGAACTAAGTAAATGAACTAAGTGAACTCAGAACATTATCCCATTCTACTTTTTTGACAATCCTTTTTATTTCTAATTTTCAAGATGAACACAACATGTTCATCCCAGTGACAATTACAAAGAACAAAAACATGCAAAAATCCACTCTACTTTGGAGATTTCTCATAAGGAAAGCAAGAACATCAGAGTTTCTCTGACTTAGTGCATTGGTCTCTGATGGCAGGTCCCTGCAAGATGTGATAGATGATATTATAGTGGGGGCCGCCCAACCAGGATGAGCCCTGGATGAGTCACACTATAGACAAATGGAAGCATCTTCATGGTCACAGGCCCTGGTCCCCATGGGGGCTTCAGCCATGTCAATATCTTTTTAAGGGACAACACAGAGGAGCACAAGCAGTCCAGAAGGTTCTTGGAATGCATTGATGATACTGTTCTTCTCCAAGTGATATGAAGAAAGGTGCTATGCTGAATTTTGTTCTCACCAACAAGGAGAAATGGAGGAGAATGAAAAGACCAAGGGCAGCATGAGCTGCAGTGACCATAAAATGTGGAGTTTCAGATCATCAGGGCAGTGAGGAAGGCACACAGCAAGCTCACTACTCTGGACTTCAAAGGAGCACACTTTGGCCTCCTAACGGATTTGTGCAGTTGAGTATCATGTGATAGCTCCCTGAAGGGATGAGAGGCCAAAGAATGTTTGTTGGTGGAGGAGGATCACCTTCTCCAAGATCAGGAGCACTTCATCCCAATAAGGAAGTCAGGCAGAAACAGCAGGAGATATATGAAGATGAATGAGGAGCTCCTGGAGAGACTCAAACACAAAGAGGAAGCACACAGAGGGTGGAAGCAAGGACAGTAGCTTGAGAGGAGTGCAGGGATATTGTCTGAGCAGCCAGGGATCAGGTTAGGAAAGCTAAAGACCTGATTAAATTAAACTGGTTGAGGATGTAGAGGGCAACAAGAAGAGCTTCATGTACATACATCAGTGATTAACTGAAAACTAGGAAAAAACATGGGCCTCTCCAGCAGGAAACAAGAGACCTTGGTTAACGATCATGGAAACAGGTGAGGTACTCAGTACCTAAAGGCGCATCCTATCGGTTCTAATGAGATGCATCCATGAATCCAAAGGGAACTGTGGGAGAAAGTGGCTAAGCCACTATCATATTTGAGAAGTTGTGGCACTTTGGTGAAGTTCTTGCTGACTGGAAAAGGGGAAACATAACAACCATCTTTAAAAAGAGAAAAAAAGACCTTTGGAACTACAAGGTGGTCATTCTTGGCTTTGTGTCTGGCAAGACTATGGAGCAGATCCTCTTAGAAACTATGCTAAAATGCATGGAAAATAAGAATGTGACTGGTGACAGAAAAAGTGTCTTCACTAAAGGCAAACGATGCCTGAGAAATTTGGTGGCCTTCTATGATGGGGTTACAGAGGTAGTGGTTGAGAAAGGAGTGACTGATAACATCTCCCTTGAGCTATTCAAAGCATTTGGCACTATCCCACAAAGTATCTCTGTGTCTACACTGAAGAGACATGGATTTGATAGATGGACCACTTTGTAGATAAGTAATTTGTAAGAAGAAATCAGCTAGGAGTGTTTGTTCCTAACAGGGATTTGCGTCTACTCTGGAGGGAAATCCTTGCTTCTTGTATTGCCCTCACTGCTCTCTCATGGCCATGGTGTGAATTTGGAATGCTGAAGGAGAAACACTGAATTCTGGCTTATTGTCAAAGAGAGCTGAGGAAGATAGCTTCTGCTGGATATACACTTCCAGGATGCTCAGTAATCTGCTAATTTTCAGGTGCCAGATTTACACTCATCTAGCACTGTGCAAACTACACTTCCATCTTTTAAAAATTGAAGTAGGTAACTCCTGTTCCATTTCTTGAGCAGAAGCAATTCACTGAAAGAAATTTTAGGGACTACAATTTCTCTGTATGTCCTTTATCTTGACTTTTATATCTGCCAACACAGCATCTTTTTTTGCTGCTTTGATTCCCCTGTGATCCTATCTTGCATTTTGCACTGTTCACTCCAGCTATCTTTGGTTGAATTATACAGAGCACTTCATGTGAAACCAGGCAGAGAATGTAATAGATAACCAAATTTGCTCTTTTTTAGCTGGTGGAAAGTATCCCTCTTGGAGGCACCATAGCACCTGTCAGTAGTTATTATCTCAAATGTGTGGCAGGTAAATACTAACATTTAATATTGCTAAATACCACTGTCATGACTCATAAAACTATGCGGATTGGAAGGACCTGTGGAGGTTGAATCTGCCTCCCCCTCCTCAATACTGGTCCAGCTAGTGCTCTACATAGTGAACAGCTATTTTTTAAGTAGCTCCAGGAATGGAGTACCCATGACATCCCTAAGACTTTGTTACAGTGGCAGTCTTCTTCTTCAGGGAAAAAAAATTTCCTAAGTTCCCACATTAGTGTTTTGTGTTGCATCTTGTACCTGATGTCTCTCACCCTTTCTCTGTGCATCTCTGAGAAGAGTCTGTCTCCATCTTTCCTCTCCCCTCCCATGTGGTTGATGAAGAAAGCAGTAGGTCCCTGTTAACCTCCTCCACTTAACCCTGCCTTAAAAATCATTACTAGCATAAGGAAATGTAAGTTTAATGGCTTTAATAGTTTGGATTTTGAGCAGGAAGGGATCAAGTTTTCAGACTTCTATGCACAACTACAAAAGCTGCTGTTTTTTTTTTTTTTGTCTGAACTTTTCCTTGTTTCTATAGACCAGTGGTTTTCTACTTTTCCTTTATATGAAGAAGCTAAGCTGTAAATAAGTGTATTAGGAAAAGGAAAGAAAACTGTAACAGTTGCTGAAATTATAAATGTAGCTTTAATTTAAAGTGTTTTTGTGGGCATATAAACATATTTCTGTGGCTGGGGGTCTGGAGGGAGCCCAGCTGTTCCTACCCACTGGCCATGTGGCCAGGGACAACCATTCCCAGCTGAGAACAGTCCAGGAAGGATAAAAACCAGATGGTTCTCTGCTTCCTACAGGTCTCCCGGTCTCTAGTGCTGAGGTTGGAAGTTAAGGTCAGAGAAGGCACTTTTGCATGGAAGTTTATTCTTCTGAAGGGGTGCAAAAGAGAATGCAGGACCCCAAAGCCCAAGCCTTTATCCTGAGTCCTCCTGCGGGGGGTGACTGTCAGGGGACAGGTGTTGCTGTGAGCGAGTGACAAACGACACGAACCTCATTTATGAAAACTTCATCTGACTCGGTTTTATTGAAACAATTGCCCTCCTTATATACTTTCTAGAACAGGCCACTCTCATTGGTTAGAAGAGTGCCAGAACTCTTCATCCCATTGGCCCAAACCGAAGGACACAGAGAACGTCTGACCCACAGGCAGGAACTCAAAACATTACTCTTGTTATAACAACATTTGCAATGTTTATGTCAAGCCAGTGAGAACCAGGTCTGCCTAGACCAAAACATCACAAAGACACGGGTTTAGAAACTCAGAAACCTCAGGCCTAGGAAACTAGACTACAGACAGGTACAATGGGACAGGCTGTGGCCAGCAAGGGATAAACCAAGCCCATTGGGGGCGTTAACAGGGAGGTACTAACAGAGGGTAAACAGCTTAACCAGCTCAATATTCGATTACCACATATTTCAGTATATAATATTGCTTCAGGACTTCTGAAATAGTTCACAGTTTCCCTAAAGAAAGGAAAAAGCAATTCACAAAGTCAAAAGAGGAGTGTTGACAAATGACTGGTAATAAGCATTTTTCAGCAGCACTGAAAATATAGGATCTGTGTTTATACATTAAAAAACCCTCCACTCTTTGTTTCTTATTTCTTGCTTTGAAAATGCAAGCCTTCAAGAGACTCACAGAAAGATATGGTGGCAAAATGTGTTAACCCAGCAGTGGGCAGAGAGGCTTCTACAAGCCATGTATTTGAGACATTCCAGTTTTAACATGTAAAAAAATGTTTCAAGAAAGAAAGACTTAGAGAAGTAGTGAGTTATTGAAAAATGTTGAACAGTGAAAATATCTTTGTAAGGAGGAAAAGGCAAGAAAAGGAGAGGGTAAACAATCCGTAAAGGATGTTAAATGGGTGTTACATGATATGCAATTAGATAAATCAAAGCTATTGTGCTAAGAAAAGTTATGAGTAGCCCAAATAAAAAACACCTTAGAAGTGCTTTCTTAGAAAAACATGGAACAAATGAAGCCTATGTAGGTAGTATGATTGTTTTTAATACATTTGAGAAGGTTGTTTTGAAAAAGCAAGTTAAATAGCACTGAATAAAGACTACTTCTGAATACAATGTGATCTTTGAAAAAACAATAGGCCAGTGTTTCATCACCTCACTTCCCTCTCATTGAGAGAATTCGGGCTCTTGTCACATGTAAAACAGCAAGGGAACAAGAGCTCATGACCAAATTCCTATTTTTCTTTAGCAGTCCTGAAGAGTATGAATGCATTTGTACTGTTGGTGATTTTTAGTTAAAAGTTTTTGCAGGAAGACATATAAATAAGCAGCAGCATACTAGTAAGTGTACAAAAGCTCCAAAGTCACTGAGATACTCAGCCAAAGTAATTCACTTCATAATACATCAGAATTTGGTGAAGTTGCTCTATATCTTGCTTTAGCTGATTCTTCTGGAAGGTAGATATTATAAAGGTGAAATTCCTCAGTCTTTTCACTTTCAAGACACAAATTACTTCAGTACTATTCCCCTGCATTTGTATAAATAGGTGAAAGTCTGTCAGAAATAACATAGCATTGATTGCTCTTCAATTAGTATAATAAATGTTTCTAGGTGGTGTAATGCTTATGTGTGCATTCTAAAGCTTTCTCAAATAAGGCTTAATGCTACATGTCCTTTCTGAAAGATCCTAAGGTGAATGCTGCTACATAGAATCAAAAAATGCTTTGGTTTGGAAGGGAAATCAAAGGTCATTAAGACCCAACTCCCCTGCTATGAACCCGGACATCTTCCTCTATACCAGCTTGGTCAGGATCCCATCTAGCCTGGCCTTAAATTATTCCAGGGATGAGGGATCCACAGCTTCTCTGGGCAATTTGTTCCAGTGTCTTGCCTCTATTAAAGTAAAGAAATACTTCCTAATATCTAATTTAAATCTACTCTCACTTTTACTATCCATTTTCATTATTAAGTAGTATATATGACCCAGTCATATTCTGCAAGAACTAATCAGGAAAGGAGATTAGAACTCAATAAAGAAAGTGCTTATTTATAGCATGGTATTTAGACTCCCTCACTGTTACCATAGTAATCGGGCTGAAGGACAGATGCCAAGCTCCTTTCTTCCTCACTGGTAAAATCTTCTGCTGTTTACATGGCAAGTGCCATTAGTACTCAGTTTCATGATACTGCAGCAGCAGCACAGAAACTTTATTTGTTAAAAGCTCCATGATTCTTTCTGATTCCTTGAATTGCTCACAATATAGCACACAGGTACCCAATGGTCCTACATCAATACTTCAGAGAAAGCAGTAAGAACCAAAAAGTGAAGAACTAGATTGAAAGTATAGTGAGCATTACCTCAAATGTCAAAAGGTGTGGACTCAAATGCTTTCAAACTGGAAGTTTTTCAGTCCACCACCTCTGGTGCCTCACTTACAGAGCAGCACATCTGGAATGAACAACATCAGAGCTGTCTGTTGCCTGTACCTCTGCACCTTCTGTGACAAGGGCTATTCCCTCATAGCAAATTCATAAATGCAATCTGCAAAGGAGACACATGTCAGGTTAGTAACACAGTCCTTGCTGACCTAAATGCCAGAGAGGATTTGAATTGTACTTTTCTGAGGGTAAAGCTATTCAAAACAAGAAATGCTGAGAAGATACTTTTTTTCCTGCTGCATCCAATATCTGTTAATGAACAGGACAGCAGGTCTGACATGCTCATGTTTGACATCCAGGTCTTACCATATGCATCCATCCTTAAAGAAAGATAAATTTAATTTTGACAGTCTGATCTGCAAGGGTCTGATCTGTGAAGATCTTAACTGTCAGTGAAGTCCCACACATGCTTGGTGCAATAGCATCATCCATTCTGCAGCTTGCATGTCCTCCCCCCTCTTTAATGACTCCTGTTAAAGGAATTTCCAGTGGGCTGACACTCAGACAAAGAAAATTAGACACCTTGAAAGAACTCTAGGCAGCCATTTGCCCCAGATTTTGGCTGGGAGGTGTGTTTGTTTGCATGAAAAATTGTGCATGTTGAAGGGGGGAGGAATTTACAGTAAGAGATTGTGTTAAAAAACAGTAGATGGTGTCTGCATATCTGTTCAGTGAGTTTATCAAAGCATTCCCTTTTTCTTCCCTGTCTCTTCCCCTTCCCTTCTTTCTTTCTCTTCTGCCATTTGCTGTCAGGAAGGGCCACGTCTGAAGAGCCAGTTCAGTACAGCCTGGCACCAACACAGGCGGACATCAACACCACTTCCAACTGTAAGTCAATTTGCAACTGGGGGACTCTTTGAAGTAGTATTGGTTTATGTGCATGTAGAAGCTGTGAGAACTCTGCAGAGGGCTGACAAAACAGGGAGAGACTATGTTTGGTAGCTCTAGCTCCCTCTGTTTTGGAGTAGCATTGGAGTTTTTGATCCCTTACTAAATAGCATTAGATAAATGTAGCTTCTCCTGAAATACACAAGGTTTCTGATATGTAAGGGCTAGTGCCAGGGAATTTTACCAGCAGAATAGACTTTTTGAGCTGGAGGCAGTTCAGAGGAAACTGTCCACCCCATTTGACTAGAGAAGAGACTGGAAGTCATGCGCAGGATCTTCATTGAATTGTTATTTTCACAGTTAGAGACAACAGCTGCCAATCCCAGATTTGTGTAGGAACATAGATCTGTGTTAGGACAGGTGAAGAGACCTTGCTTTCAGCTCTGAGGTGCTTGAGGTAATTTGGCTGCTGCCAATTTGATCCTTTGCAGGAGCACCTGCAAGGGGGAAGACAAGACCTTGAACAGCTCTCTGTCATTATGCACGCACATAAAGTTATCCAGCACTTGTGATCCCTGTCCACACTGGCCCATGCTCCTGATATGTGTGTTGGATGAAGATACTCCATATGGAATTGTAGGAAGGGGGAAAAAAATTCATTACACAGAGCAAGTGACCTCTGCTTTTCACTGTTCCTGAAAGATATTCCTCTCCCATATTTTCCTCTTGGAGGCTTTCGTGGTCCCAGCAAGCTTTGGCCCAGCATCATAGAGAAGGTAGCTGGGGAAGGAGACAGTGATGTAAAGGGCAACTGTATCAGCTGCAAAACTGGAGAGAACATGATGCAGATGCAGAGGACAGAAGATGGCAAAAAAAGGAAAATTCTCTAATACCCCTGCACTTCAAAGAGAGTAGTACAAGTTATATCCTCTGTCAGGGACTGAATAAGTACTGGTTCAAGAGTATTAGAACTATAAAATTTGTATCATCTCATTCATGGAAAGGTAGTATAAAGCACATCCTACTGTACAGTGAAGGGATTAAAGCTTTTTTTCCTAGATAAATTGTTCTCAGCAGAGTTCTAACATTTTCCATGATTCTACTAAAAATTGTCTTTGGTGTATATATATATATATATATGTGTGTGTGTGTGTGTGTGTGTATGTATATGTATCTACATATAATATATATATATGTAGATACAGCTTTTTATGAATATACTTGAATATATTAGTAAAAATTTTGCTCAGAAACTGTAAAAGTGACTAATAATGTTATCATAAATTATGCTGCACAGTGATCGATGGAAGATTCACAAAACAGACCAATGTCTCACTGATCTGTGACTCTTATGCAAAGAATTTTTTCAAACTTTTGTACTTTTTAATCTCAAATGCTTGAGTAGGTCATACTGTGTTTGTCCTGCCTTCTAGTTTTCTGATGATTTGTTTAAGTCCCACAGTTCCTGTGGTCTGATGGCCACTTCTGTAAACTATTGTCTGGAAATGCTGATATCCTGGGCAGTTCATCAAACCAGATGGTTTGTCAGCTGTATCAGACCTGCGAGCAGTTCCATCTGTCAGTAAGCACATGGACATGGGCCTTGAGATCAACAGGAGACTCACTGTTAAATTGCAGCACTCAGCTAAGGAATCTGTGCTGAATTTGTAACAGGCAAAGTGATTTTTAAAAAAAAATTAAATCTCTCAAAGATGGGAAGCTGAGTATGGACAGAATTCAGGCGGTTGCTTCACTTTTCATAGAATGCCTTTAGCAGTTAATGAGTGGATATAAACTAAACCTCTGGGACTGATTACATTTCTAACAGGTCTTGTCTGGAAAAAACAAAGAAAGAAACAAACAAAAAAATTAAAAACCAAAAAAACCCAGAGAACACCAAAAGCAGTGGCCTCAGACAAGTACAGCCCCATAGTTTGGGAGAGAATTAGTTTCAAAGCAGGTAACAAGGGTACTTAAGTCTCAAGGTAAGTACCTAGAGTACTTAAAGTCTGAAATACAATACACTATCCAATTCTTCCTTTTAGCTTACCTGGTAGTCCATCCTGTACTTGTCTAGAGCAGCACTCTATTTTTTGCTCTTTTTTTCTTTACTCAAGCTGTTAGAACATTTAATCAAACTTCAAGATGGATTGTGATTACACCTCAAGTTCTTCCTTGCACAATGATTGATTTTGTTAATGTTTGTTGTGGTTCCTCTCTAGTAAGAACTGTTTGAGACTGCACTTTAAGGGGGGGGGGGGGGGGAAATTCAGACAAGAAAAGCAACAGCCTAGTGATACCAAGCAGGTGAGATATTGATCAAGACTGTTCAAAATGCTTGGCCAATTAGTGTCTTTTTCACTTCCATTAGTTGGTTTGCATCCTCTTTGAGTCTCCTGGTTGGACACTGGACTTGTGCAGCTTAGTGTTGAAATTATTGTAGTCAAACAATTTGTGAAGATTCACAAAAGTACCTAAAAATGTTTTTAGGACTTTATTGTTATTATTATTAAGGGTGCTCTCCTTTGAATGACAAACCTTGTACAAACAAGGAGATAGTCTGTCTAGGTGGACGCACTAAAGGGCATGAGAAAGGAAGGGGTCCAAGCCATCTAAGTCATGTATAAATCTCCCTCTAAGAGATAGAAAAAGGGGCTGAGAGAGGGTATACAGTCCCCAGTCTTGGAGATTCTTAAAACTTCATTAGAAAATGTTTGGAGCATGCTGATCAAACCTGGAGTCCATGCATTGAGTAGGCATTGGACTACACGTCTTCCAGAGTGGCCTTCCAAATAGTAATTTTTTAATTCTACTGTCTGTGATAAATTCGGTAACCAAGCCCTGTGTATTTAAACTCCCTAAAGCCTGATAATTCATCTAGCACCTAAGCTGCAAAAAACGTCCTCCTTCTTTGGAATTAGGATGTCTCCTCCAAAATCTCCAGATAATGTTGTCTTCTGGTAGCATGCAGTGGACAGAAAAAGAATGTGATGTGATTTTTTTTGGCATTAAGTTTGAATGAAATCCACCATATACACAGAGCAGCTAAGAATTTAGGGAAAAAGAGCTAGAAATTGAGCTGACAGTCTCAAATGGGTAGAGAAATCTTTCTCCCCATTAGACTGACACTGACTGAATTTTTTAAAGGGCAGAAAGACAAAACTCTTCTTTCACAGATGTCCTGGGAATCAGAGCTAGAGGCATCTCACTCTGACAGCACTGTTCCTGTTGTGCAGCTAAATTGTATGGGTCAGGTCCTGGGGCTGTCAATCCAGTTAAGTCTAAACCAGTGTTTAGAAAAAAGTAGATATTCTCCAAAGACTAAATGCCAATGACTTTGATGTGACTTAGTAATAAAGTCCTGGACTCTTTCAGTGGGAAGAAAGTTTTGTTGCATTAATGTAATGACTTGTGAAATCACATTTATTACTCTTTTACTGTGCATTTTCAAACCCTGAACTCCCATTTGGTTTTGATGGACACCAGATTTTTTAGTTTCAAATGGTTTTGGGGATATTTATTTTTCTGTAGTGATGGTAATCTGAGAGGTGATTATAAATTCCTGCTGTGCACAATAAGCTATTAAATATTACCTTAACAAGGTCTGTGGGAAAAGGTGTTCTTATACCAGCTGACATAGATGTGAAAAGCAGAATTTTTCTGGGACACTAGCCACTGCCCACATCTGAAACAGACGCAAGAAGTTTCAAGCTACCATGTTTCATTATGGACTTCTTGGGTCTTGTATTTTTCATCTTAAAATCCCTTTTCAGAATCCACAGAGGAGGCTTCAGTGTCTGCTGTATATTTTAGTGGGTTTGGGAATAAGTATTACATCAGCAAGATTAAAGATTGTAATTCCATTTATAATGTTTTCTGCTTTTTTCTTGCTATCTATATACACTTAGAAGCTTTTTCTTTGGCCATTCATTGAGAAACAGTTATCTTTCTGAGACATGCCAAATTGTTTCTGCAGTCTGCTAATGACTTCTAGTTCTGCTGGCCGATTTCATAGGGAAAATTTGGAAAATTAATCTATATTGCCAACAGCACTGCTGCCATCTGATTGTGTTATTACAAGAGTTAAACTCTTATCCTTTCTATGCTCTGACTTATACACTGTGATGCTTTGGTTTTGTCCCCCACCTAATTGTGTCTGTCACAATACAAATTAGATGGAAAATCTTCACAGGAACATCCTGCCCATGATTTTACATTTAGCAAGAAATAATTGCCCAGTGCCTTATATGGAAACATTTAATTTCATCACAGTTGGCTATTTCATATGATTGTTTTTGTTCCATTTAATGAGAGCTGCAACAGAAATGTCAGTCTGGCACATATTATGGTGTCAAGATCTGCAAGCAGCAGAAAAACAGCATCTTCTGAGAGAGAGGTTCAGTTCTTCATGTAAGGAAGCTTTTAAGGACAGTGGGATGGCTGGACACCAAGTGTTTGCAGTTGCAGGTTCCTAAAGCTCATAGGGTTTTATGTACATCACCACCTTTTGTGGGAATTTGTGAGATGACAGGGATATAATGTGAGATGACAGGGATGTAACATCACCGATCTCTTTCTGAGGTGATGATGCACATCACTACTGGATTCCATCTCTCAGGTTCCTTAGCTATAACATGGGAAGAAGCCTGCTTTTTCAGGTGAGGGGAACAGGCAGAGGTAATGGCAGAAATCAGATAAGAGCTCATGCCAGCACTTGGAAGGAGACTGTAAGTCAGGAGAGTCTCAGCAGTGTCAGTACCACTGCAGGGTGAACCCCAACAAGACAGGTCTATTGCTGGGACAAGGTGAGGGGACAGGGAAGAAGCACTCATAAGGTTCAGAAAGAGCAGAACTTGCTGTTTAAACACTTAAGCGTTTTAAAACTGTAAAATGTTCAGGGTTTGGTTTTTGATGATGTCTACCTCTGGATGACAGATATTAAAAACAAAAACATCCAATAATTGCTTTTATATATATTCAATATGATGTGTTTCGCAGATATTCTGGAACCATATTGGGGCATTCAGACAATAGGATCTGAATTAATTTTTGAAATGCGTCTATTACACAGAATTAATGTGTGGGCACTGTTTCACTCAGAATTATGCTAAACTAAAATAAAGGGTTAAGTTCACGAGCAAAGTATATGACAGAGGGAGAAATGAAATTGAGAATTTTCCTTCACCCAAATTTTGTGAAAAGCTCCTGGAGATAAATTGCTATAAAACATGTCCTCAGCCAGTAAAGATGAGATTTATCCAGTGATTTGATTGAGGTGTTAGTGGAGTAGAGATTTGTCCTTAGCAGATATTAGACACACAGTGTGTGAATGCTCAGGAATTGGATGGAATATAGGAGAAGGCCATAAACTGCAGAGGTTTACTTTAAGTCAAGTTAAAATAGCGTTTGACTTTTCCTGCTTTAAGCAGATGTTATATTCATTGAGTATATGCTCTTGCATCTCACTCTTTGTTTTGTTATAGGACAAACAAGAGGTGATAGAAAATATAAAAAAGAGTGATTTAAACATGGAGGAATAGACATTTCTGCCTGAAAATATAAGAATTCAGTGGCAGAGAGAAATTAAAGACAAGTTTCACAAGTGAAACTGTGGAATCCACTGCAAAGGAAAGATCATGAAGTCAAGGGCTTAGTTAAATTACATTAATTACAAGAACAACTAGAGAAGTAATAATTATGATGAAAATTCTTGGAAGGATATTAGATATTGTGCTTTGGTTATTATTCTAGTCTCAATCAAGATGAGATAACCTAGTAGATGGGCAACATGCAGTAGACAGAAAATTAACTGAGAAAAGTCTGAGATTAGTGTCTATGAGACATAGGATTTATAAGACAGCTGGTCATATCAAGCTATTGCTCGATCTTGCTTCCTTTTTTGAACTTCTCTATCTTCATTTTGTCTGAGTTAAGCCTTTCAGGTGTTTAGCTGCTGATGAGTAATGCATTCTGATCATACAGATTCTCTGTGAGTCAGGAAAACTGATTTTTTAATGCCAGTTGCAGGAGTATAATTTTGAGCTAACTGTGCTTGAAGCTTGCATATTGTCATAAATAACAGTGCTGAGAAAACAAGTGAATAGGTTTAACTCCCAGCCCAGCATGAGGTCAGTGATCAAGATGTAGAGTTTGAACTGTTCAGGACTGCCATAATAGCAGTGTCCAAGTTTGTTAGCAAGTTGAAAAGCGACTTGCAGTGCCTGTGCTTCTTGTGAAGAAACAAATTCTGTGGAAACTGACAGGTGGGTTTGCTTTAAGGATCTTTAGGAATGTAAATAAAATATATATATATTCAGGTTTTCTGGACACATTGTGCAATGACTTTCTCCTTAGTGAAGAAATCAACGGACACAAGGGATCACAACAGGAGAAAGTGCAGCTCTCTCTCCTTCCATGATTAACAGGTCAAGAAATATGAAGGGGTTTATATGAGAAGGAGCAAGGAATCACAGTGCAGGTAATTTCATGTCAGACCTTTAAAATGTCAACCCAGACAGTCCATAATAATGGACATAGAATCACAGAATCCTAGAATCACAGAATCCTAGAGTCATGGAATCACAGGATGGCCTGATTGGAAGGGAACTGCAAGACCATCTAGGTCTAACACTTACACTACACCAGGTTGCTCAGAGCTCTGTCCAACCTGTCCTTGAACACTGCCAGAGATGGGACATATGTGTGGAACAGGCAAGATGTTTAGTGGGTGTTTTAAGGTGTTGTTTCCAACATCTGGTATTATCCAATTACATTTGTCCAATGCCTTCAAATTCAATGTTAGCTCACCATCTCTGCATGTTTATTCTATAAATACACAATCGTTTAAAGTGTCAAAAATCCAGGCAGCCAGTACTTGCCACAGCATCCAGCCATGCTTCTGTGATGCCTCTATTTTGTCATTGCTCCATTGCTTCAACTACAAGAACTGTTGAAAAACTAGTCAAAACTACAGGCATAGTTTTCAGGTAAATCAATGCTCAATGTGAAACAAATAGATTGTTATTGTCTTTGCTCAGGAAAAGGCAGATATTTCAGCTCAACCCTTACTAGACATTAAAGTCGAAGCAAAGATAGTATTAGGAAGGCTCAAGTGTGGGAAAAGGCTTTTACACATGGAGAGTTTAGCTGTGAAATGCAACACCACAAAACCCCCATCATTTATTGTTTAGGCCGCAATACTGGTGGGACAGCAAGAAAATGCCGTTAATTGTAGGCATAACTGCTAGGCTAGTGAGGCACCGGAACAGGTTGTCCAGATAAGCTGGGGATAACCCCTCCCTGAAGGTGCTCAAGGGCATGTTGGGGTGGCTCTGAGCAACCTGGTCTAATGTTCTGACCCATGGTAGGGGAATTGGAATGAGATGATCTTTAAGCTCCCTTCCAACCTGTACCATTCTGTGATCTTAAGGATCCCTGCCAACCCAAACTATTCTGATTCTATTATTATTGGAACTTGTCAACACATAGACAAGACTCAATGCTTGTTGATGTTTCATAGGACTGCCTTCCCAACAGGATGACATCCATTCTCTTTTGATTAGTGTCTGTTGCCAAAAAAAGTACAACTTGAGGCTATTTCTTGTACTGTCCCTTGTTACAGGGAGAAGAGACTCCACCTCACTGCAATCTCCTTTCAAGTAGCTGCAGAGAGAAATAAGATCTCCCCTGAGGCTACTTTTCTCCTGGCTATCCACCTCCAGCTCCCTTAACCACTCCTCACATGACTTTTGCTCCAGCCCCTCCACCAGCTCCGTTGCCCTTTTTGGACACACTCTGGAGTGAGGGGCTTAATACTATAAGCCAGACCATATCTGCAGTAACAAGCTGCCATGATAATCCAGGATAAAGCTTTACAGAATGTTGAGACCTCAATGTAAAATGAGTGCAGTATGTTCTGTCACCAGCACGAATGACATGGAACTGTGTCTTGTTTAAAGTAAGTGGAGAAGTCAAGTTTGCCAGGTTTCTATTTTGTCTTAAGACTGTTCCATGAGCTAAGGAATCAAGCCCCAAAATTTCTTGTCCTCTTTCCAGTTAATGCACAATGATTTCCGTTTTGCTTACAGAAAAATAAATTACTTGTTTTCTTGCTAATGCCTTTTGTATTTGGTTTCATTTCCCATTCTGATACTGAAGGTTACCAGCATGTTTGTTCCCAGCAGGCATCGGTTGGCATGTGTTCTTAAATTCAGATCACATAGCTGTGCCCTCAGTTTCCATTCTTTGGAAACCTAAACATACCATGATTAAAATAGACTGCAAACAGATGCTTGCTGATAAAGAGGTTCCGTATGCTTGTACTATTTGCAATTTTCATTGTGAAGACTTAGTCACAATCTAACAGATAGTCATTGCAAAGGTTCAATGAATCTCCTGGCCTTGAGGTTTTGGCATAGCCATAATATCCTGTGGGTTTGATTGCTGGAATTTTTGCACTCAAACCTCACTAAGAAACTCTGAACTGCCCAGCCACCAAATCACAAAATGGGCCAGGTTCAAAGGGACCACAGTAGGTCATTTGTTCCAACCTCCTTGCTCGAGCAGGGTCATTCTAGAGCCCATGGTACAGGCTGGAATCCAGATGGTTCTTGAGCATCTCCAGAGAGGCAGACTCCAAAATCTCTCCTGGAAACCTTCTCAGTTACCTGCACAGTAAAGTTCTTACCCATCTTCAGGTGGACCTTCCTGTGCACCATTTTCCCATTGTTTGTTGTCCTATTGCTTGGTGTTTCAGGTACTTGTAGATATTGATGGGGTCTCCTCTCACTTGTCCCTTCTTGAGGCAGAACAGGCCCAGCTCCCTCCACCTTTTCTTGTTAGAGAGATGCTCCAGTCCTGTAATTATCCAGGAGCTCCATGTATCTGTTGTACTGAGCAGCCCAGAGCTGGACACAGCGCTCTAGATGTGCCTGACCAGAGCAAGATCATGTCCATCAACCTGCTGGCAATAATCTTCCTAATGCACCCCCAGATCCCACTGGCCAACTCATCCCCATGGGCACACTGCTGGCTCACGAACATCTTGCTGTCCACCAGGACCCCGGGTCTTTCTCAGCAGAGCTGCTTTCCAGCAGCTCAGTACTGGTACATTCTGGTGTTATTTTTCCCCACGTGCACTTGCCACAGAACTGACATCAAAATGCATACCTTGTCACACCCTCCTGCTTCAAATTTGACCAATAGGGATATCCCTATTCCACACGGCATGAAAAGATCTGTAGAGTTGGCTATATTCACCCTGCACTGCTTACACATTGGGAAATTTGTCCTTTGGCTTCTGGATGTGGAAAATCTTCCTTAGTGCAGAATTTAGAAAGCATTCTTCACTTTTCTTTCTTTTGTACCAATTGAACTTCAGTAAGCCAAGGTCAGTAAAGGTCTGTATAGAAAACCAAAATTATCTTTACAAAGAGGTGGGTTGAAATTTCTTTTGGCAGCAGGCAAGAGCAGGTCACTGCATATGAAAGGAAAAGACAGAGATGGCCCAGATTGAATCTGGAAGAATGTGTCCAAAGCAGACTTTGTTGATATTACCAGTTGTGCACATGCCTCCAAGATGAGTTTGGTGACTCAAGACAACCAAGGGAATAGTGTCTCTCTTCCTGCAGCCCCAGGGCCCGCCTTTATGGCAGCCCTCAGAATGCATTTGAGGGCACAAACCCTGCTGTCTACTCACCCTTACACTGCTGTAGATCAGGAGTGACCCCCTCCACAGATGTCTGAGACTGGTGCAAAGTGTCTTCCCAAATTCCAAGATGCATGTACAGGTCTGCAGGTTACCCTGCCAACACCATAGCTCCGCAATCAAGGCAGAACTGCAGCACACACCACATCTCCCCTCACTCCTGCTGTGGGTTCACTGGAGGCACCCACATACGTGTTTGTTTTTCTGACTGCTCCATTAAACCTTTAAATCCTGTGTTCAAGAATAAAAGAGAACTGCAGGCAAAGCTGAAGTTGGCCAGCCATATGTTTATAACAAACACATCTGTGTTTTTTCAGTAATTCTGGATAAAGTAGGATTTTCATCGCATGTTTATTAACACTCTTAGTTTATGTTTTTATAAAGCCAGCATTTCCATGAAAATGATCAGGAATGACAACATGACAGAGAATAAAATAAGGGGAAGAAAGCTAAACAGGGTGGTAAAGTACCCTGGTACATAGGACCTTCCTTCTGTGATTTGATATTACTGAAAATGAAAAAGAGGGAAGGCTGCAAGGAGCAAGGACAGATGGTATGCTGCTTGTAGCTCTTAAGTGTCTTGTACTTTGTATGTTTGGGTCAGAAGTGAGCAATTTCAGGGCATGTAGGGCTGTGTTCCAACAGTTTTCATGGCAGCAGGCATTCTGTGCTTGGTGAGAGCATTTGCATACAGCTCTGACACAGTCCATCTCTATTTCTTCATAGGGTGAGCTTATGATAAATATCCCTGTGCCACATAAACCAACTTAGCAAGTAACTTTGGTGGTTCATAAATCATGTCAGGTGCGGTATACATTGTCTATGCTTTACAGCTGTAACATAAAAACATCCAACTCTTCTTGTACAAGGTAAAGCTGTGAACTTTAAAAAAATATTTTTGACTTTGCAGAACGGAAATTTGAGAGACATTTAGTTCCAATAAGAACTTTAGTAAGTCAATATTATTTATTTAGTTGAATAAGTTACTTGGTTTTTATTACCATTACAGCATCTGCATATGGCCTGAGTGATCATGGTAGGTCCCTGTCCACTAAAACATTCAAGTCTAGTCTAGTCTAGCCTAGTTTAGTCTAGTCTATGAATGTTATTAAGTGGGTAGCTATACCTTTGAATGTAACAGTGTAGGCCTCTTTCTAGAAGTCTAAATTAAATTTGGAACAACCGGGTATTTCTGAAGTGTTTTGTAAAAATTCAGAACAATGTGCTACAAATAATCACACAGGAGGAAAAGAACTGATTTTCTTCCACCAGTTTTCATTGTAAGATTATTATGTCTTGGTATCTTCACAGGCGCTGTAAATTGACATTTTCCTTTTGATCAGAAAAGAAGTTAGTGGGTGAGTTTTCATCATCGAAAGGACTCTCAAAGGGATGGGAGAACTTTCAGCATGTGTCAGTTTCTTTCAGAACAGTAAACCTGGTCCCAAAATTATATTGATTGTTTTTAGACATCTTTGCACAACCATATGCACAGAAAATGGTTTAAATGCATAAATCCTTTTTATCCTACCCAGACTTCTGCTTGACTTCCCAAGTGAATAAACCTCTTCAACGCAACCCTGGAAGCTCAACTGAAATTGGACTGGAGGGGTCCATGACAAGAAAGTAGCATTGCTTCACCCTGAATGCCAAGGAGAACCATTCCTTGATGAAGCAAATGCCAACCAGCAACAGGAGCCAGAGTTCATTACAGATTGGCCCATCTGGGAATTAGATTGATAATGATCAAGATTTAACTGCCCCAACAAGACTGAAAATGAAAACCATTGTCCATAGCAAACAGAGAGAAGAATATAATTGTGACTGAGAAGAATATAATTGTGACGGATGGATCTGGAGAGGGCTGTGAGCAGTTAAGACTGTGCAATCAACTTTTGGAAGTAATGATGCTGGCACCAAAATATGCCATGCTCTCAGATCTCTCACTTCTTCCATGACATTGAAAGTCATGTCATGGAAAAGAACACATTTTTAAAGCATCATATAGTTCATGTAATTATTTTTTATTTCCTGCTAGCCTGGTCTGATACTCCTAAGGAGAATTCTGTTGAATTATTTTTTCTGGTTCCCTCCCAGTGGTCACAAAACAATGCTTCTTACAGAAAAACTCCAGGTGGTTTCTTTGCTTTGCCATGGATAGGACATTTTCTCACAGTCTCACAACCCTTTACAACAAACTAGAGAAAACAGGCACTTGAGTTATTTTAAGAGAAATTCTAAAAAAACCACTTCTCCTCCAGCATTTTCATTTTCTCTACTCGGGGAATTATAAAGAGTTATAAAGAGTTATAAAGAGTTATATAGAATTATAAAGGTGATGAGGCATCTTTTTATTCTCATAACCAATTCCTCTCAGTGTTGTTGATCCTGAACACAAGTTTGCAGTCATATTACTGCATTGCAACATATCTTTGAAATAAGAGCAAAACTCCAGTGTGGGTTTGTGCCATGGAATAGTCCAAGCTATGAAGATTTGCTGTCCAGCTCCACAGCTGCAGAATTAAGAGCACCTCTGAAAATTCTGGCCTGCGAGTCTCGTGATATTTAAAGGTCTGCTAGCAGTTACAGGAAATCCCAGAGACACATCAGTTCATAGTGCAAACATTTTTGTTGAGCCAAGTGGGTGTTTGCCGCTGGTCTGGCAGGATGCAGCAGCCTCAGCTATGGCTTCATCCAGCAACAGCTGAAGTGAACCGCTAAGTCTGTCTAATTTTCTTTGTGAAAAATCAGTGGGTGTAACAATAGTAGTGAATAAAGAGGGGCATAACACTTCCCAGTTCAGTGGCCAGAAGCCCTACTTTAATGTTACAGTCTATTTTTATCCAATTTTTCAAGTTATTGTGTTTAATTCTAATTGGTTAGTAACTGTCTTGCCACTCAATTCCTTGGTTAGAAGGTGCTTGTGTGTGTACATACTAAGATTCTCTCTTTACACAGGTGTTTACATTTTTTCTTTGTGGATTTTCATGGGATAGACTTCTACTTTTCACAAATGCAAACTGCCTTCCTACAAGAAGAGGCCGTTATGCAAACTGATTCTCATTCTTATGATTCTTTCTCATGGGAACTTAACAGCCTATCTGTTAATTCAGCTGAAATAGCAAGGCATGATTTTATAAGGCCTTTCTTTTATAAGATTCTACCTACAGGCAGCAAGTGGGAGAAGTTTTTCAGCTTCCAGTCTATTCCACTTCAGGAAGGAGTTTGCATCATAACTATCCTAGACCTGCTTTGCACTATAAAATTGGACAATCTCCCCATTTTCTTTCTCAGACCATCACAAGTTCCCATCCTCTGCTTAGTCTGGGGAGGTTTTAGCATTTTATACTGTGTCTGCGTTTTCTGATTTCCATTTTGCTGCATAAGTCCTTTGTTTTTGCCTAAGGCAACATACTTAAGGAATGAGAGTGGCTAAGCCAGGTCAATAGTGACAGCTAGCAAGAATCTGCATGTTGGTATCATCAAGCATTCAACAAAGTCTCTCAAGGCTTTGACTGGATATTAACACCATGCCCCTTCGTAACAGGAAACCCACCCAGGACCAGCACCTCAGGAACTATACCCTAGCTGCCTTCATTGGTTTTGGTATAGATGTCATAACATTTTGATGAAATTTCCACTCATTGAAAAAAAGGAATTTGCGTCCCTGAAGGAGAAGCTTGTGTCTATAAATGCCTTATATTAGTAGGTTTGCATAATTATAACTAAGCCCTTGATTTGTAATTTGTGATGGTAGTAAAATCCTGCACTTGCAGTGGGGGCTGTAAACTGATAGCACCATGGAGGAAAGAGGAAAAATATTTGTCATAATGAGTCCTGGGGAGACACAGGAACCCTTTAATCAGGGTCCCATTGATAGTTTTGCAAAAAACATGTATCAGCATCTTGATAGGATCCCATTTCTGATGAAAGCAAGGCGTTACTGGAACAGGACAAGCCAGTGCAACCACTGAGATGGACTGCTCTCCCTTTGTGAACCTTCTCTAGTTTGGAGTAATCCCACTGCTTTACCCTGGGTTAGGCTAATCTCCACTAGCCTAATCTAGGAATTAGCAAAGTTCCGTCATTGTCTTCCACTCTCTAAATGGAAATACAATACACACTAATCAGTGCCTATTTAAAAATGTACCTGGAATGGTCTTTTGGTGACATAAAGGTTTGCATCCAGACTTGCAATTTGAGGACTGGACAGGTCAAACCACAGGAAAATATCCAAAATATGTAAACAACTAAAAATGGACTACTGCAATGCTGTTCAGGATTCTTATCTTATGCAGGACATAATTATAAATTAAATTAGGTGTTGAACACAGAGACGTGGGTAGGAAATGTGGCCAGGCACTCTCCTCCTCCGAGGGGAGAGTCTTTTCATAACTCTACACAGCACATATATCCTGTGCATTAATTATATGGGAAGATGCTTGACTGTGCTTCTGAAGGGCACTTCTCTGTTTGCTCAGGCCTTCACCTCTGCCAGTCTCTGTGTTTATCACATACTGCATGGCTGAGAGGTCATGCAGTATGTGATATGCAATAACATATGGAGAGGATACTCAAAAGATAGGCTTGGGAGTCTAACTCAGGTATCCAGGTTTGAACATTCTATTCAGATTTTGTCAGGTACAAAGAAAGTTATAAGTTTCCTGAACTTTGGTGATTGATTGTAAAAATATGCTTATAAATGTGACATTTTTTGGCCTGGACCTTGCATTAATTAGAGGGAGCAAATATGGTTGTACTAATGGACTCAGCCCTTAAAATTTGTTTATCTGTGTTGTATTCTGGCAAAAGCAGAATTTTTGTGTCAAATCTTATATTTATCGGTGCAATTAATTCTGACCTCTACCATGTTTTCATCTAAGTAAGAAGTGTGTGCGTTTTGACTCTTGCTGTCTTTCTATTAACGGGTGCTGCAGAAGTATTGCAAAACTGGCTGTTAAGAACAGGTCCCAAGAGCATGATCGGATGATCGCTGGTGGGTGTTGAATGCACTGCGGCCTCTGCCTGGGAAATATAGCTGCTGATCACTCACCCACTGCCAATTCACTACCAACTGCCAGTGTAAGGGCAAGCAGCCACCTGGGACACAATGATTCCATTGCTGGTGCTCACCTGGTCATGCTCAGATGCACCCTCTGCTTCCGTTTGTTCACAATTAGATTCCTCAGCTTTAGGGCAGTAAGACAAATTCCATGCTGTAGGCTGTGTGGCCAGAAGAAATTCCTGCCATGATAGCAATGAGAAGTTTCGGCAGCTCCCTTCCTGTGAAAACCCAATTTTTTTTTGTATGGAGAATGCATCCCCAAAAGGAAGCACTTCCTAACCAAAAGAAGGCTGAGGCATGTCTATAACAAAAATGAAGACTGTCACAAAGAGAGACCAAAGCTCCACTGCAGCAAACCAGCAAATTGTTGAGGGAATAATTTGCAATGGTTACAATAATTTTAAGACATTCACAGTGCCTTGTTGTAGAAATTGTCACAGGACCAAAAGAAAGAGATGTTGTACCTCATGGTCTCAGGTGGAAGAAATTGTCTGTGTCATTGAGTTGATTCTAATTAGCTTGGGTGCCAATATGTGACTCACTAGAAACTATGATTCCCACTCTCCCCAGTGTCCTTGTTATCACAGGCCAGATGGTTCTGTTGGTGGTCCTCTGTGGCAGGGAGCACTCAAGCTTGTCCAGAGCTGCAACTGAGAAAGGGAGACAACAGGAAAGCCATTACTCCCAGAAGACTCTGAAGGGGTACACAAAGCCCGCTATGGGTTTCTCAGTCAGAACAGGAACCATTTAGATATTTGGAGTATATGTTTAATTGTGTGTGTAGGATACCACACTGAAAATCCTAGCAACTCTGTGCATGTTTATACTTAAGCATTTTTGCTTCACTCTTTGAAAACCAAATTTTACAAAAATGCTATCAGAAAAAAGCCAATTGCAGCAGTCTTCCTGTACAAAGCAGACCCAGGCTTCTAAAAGTAAAAGAAAGGTTTCCTGCCTTCTGAGATTCAATTGCCCAGTCTTTTCACTGGCAGAAATGTTTTAAAGTTCTTATGGGTATCACACAGACACAGGATTTGTGTTTGCAAGAGAGAGACAGAGTGTATCTCTAAATTTGAACTAGTCAGTGTTTTGCCCAGTAATGCTGGGGTCTGTGGAGAGATTCACAGTGTGAATCCCATGTTCTTAAGCTGTGATTTCTCCCACAAGCCTGTGTTTACATCATACAAAAATCCATCCTGTTTTTTAACACCTCTTTTCCCTGTGCCCTTCATGAGGGAGATCCATTCTTCAAAATGGATCTTTCAAGATTTAGTCATGGCTCTACTACTTCTCTTAAAAGCATTTCTAGTTCAGACATGCATAATTTATGCATCATTGTATGGTAGAAAATGCTGCAGCCTGATGTAAATAGGGATCTAGTTGCTGGCAGACTTCTTGATTAAAAAAAAAAATTAAAAATATTCACATTGTGCCACTGTGTCTACTCATAGATGTATCGTAGACTTCGCTTTTCTTTAGTATGGTTTACCTTCCAGATCAGGATGAATGTGAACAACTAACATTACAGCCCCTCTCAAAAAATCACAAGACATCAAGTTCTGGTCATGTTTGAGTGGACAACTGCAATAGATCCAATTCAAATGTCAGTGAAAGCCATTATCTTCCACTCACAGAGAGCTCACCTGATTCTATTCAGCCTTCAAACAGAGAAGAAAAGAAGGCATTTGTCTTTGGAAAGAGGTGTGAGTGGATACTCACTGGAGGCTTCTTGTTAGACAGCTTTGTCCCAGATACGTAATTCCATGGCAGGCATAAGTAACCAAAGACCAGCTGTGTAACATAGACACTAGGGTTGGCTTCAGCAGTGAGTATTCAGTTGAGGCAGAGCTCAGGGGAAGTTCAGCATGGTATGTAAGAGTTTTGCAAACCAAGGCTGAGGAAGTAATTCCCATCAAAGAGCACAATATTCCTCCACAATCTGGTCACATTTTTGGACCTTGGTCACATGGAGGGAGACTCTGTACTACACGTACATGGGAAAGAGAAGCTTAAAAATTGGTTTAAAGGAAGCTAAGGAGTACAGAAAGACAGGGAGTTATTCAGTTAGTAATTATCGTAGGCCCTGCCTATAAATGTTTTAATTCTTAAAAAATGTCAGCATTCATGTGCAAATCAAACAGATCAGGTCTGTGCGTGTGATAGTGCAGTCAGCAAAAACTCGGGCTTCTGTCATTAGGATAGAAGAGTTTGGGGATTTTGCTGAGCCAGCTTCTTACAGTTTTTTACAGTTAATTCATTTACAGCTGTAATTTAGAACTTATAAAACTCATTGCTCGTTAATGTCAGTTTCACAATGTCAGCTGACATGATAGCATCAGATATTTTGAAAGTCAGTAGGAAAAATGTATCTGTCTTGAACCAAATCTGCAAGAATTAACAATATTTGGACTATGCATAGCTTTTGAGGAGATAGAAAACCATTTAGGGGCTTGCAGAGCAGTAACTAGCAGGAGCTGAACCAGATGCTTTTTTTGGGAAATGTGGAAGTGATAAGTAGATTTGGAAGAAAGAACAGCTCCTTGCAATACACACAGATGTCTACCACATGAAAAAAATTGCAGACTGTTGATATTAATTTCTCTAATACACTTTTCTATGCTACAGACATTATTTAATAAAATCCAACATGGACATGAAAGGCAAGTGAAGTATGCTTTGTATATTGTTGGCACTTAGAAGTGCTGGCACTACTGAATGAAGTAGTTTCTAAAACTGATCTGTCAGGTCAGTATTGTATTTTGTGCTAATGACATTTATTGAAACTCTGAAGGAGGCTCTTGCAATGACAAAAGTTTGTTTCAATTTATTTGGGGGATTTTTTTTTGTAGCCTTGGATATTAAATTTTAGGTGTTCAAACATTTGAGTGAGTTTTTGAAAAATAACTTGAAACAAATATGATCCGAAAAGAAAGTAAACAGTTCATATTACTTCTGGTTAAAGTCTCCAACAATATTACCCCTCATATGATGAAAGTATTTTGCAGTTATAAATTCTAAAGTTTTAATGCTCATCTTACCTGGATGCACATTTATTAAGCCAGGCTGGTTTTGGAGAAAAACTTAAAAAATCTTTTAAACTACCCCTATTGTGGTAGACATGAGTGAACTACCCATAGCATGTCATGGCCTATTTGCATGAGTGGCTTTTTGCATTAGTAAATACCAAGAATTTAGAAAATTTCCAGTCTAAGACAGATCTTTTTATGGTGTAGAAATTCTTTTCCACAGCCAAATGTCTGCAAGTAGAGTGCCAACAATACCAGAAAGGACCATAATAATGAGTTAACACCCTTTTGGCCCAAGGAGGCTCAGCTGTGAAGAGTTGGAGGGCTGCTGTGATGCACCTCAAAGCCTGGGAGCTGGGTCTGGGTGGAGCCACTACAGTTGCAGGTCTTGGTGGTAGCAGCAAATACTAAAACAAGAGCTTCATAGGCCAAAGTGGTTGAACATGGGGCAGTCGGTACTCAGTGATAGGTGAGCACCATTCAGGTTGTGCCATGGCACATTCAGGTTAGATATCAGGAAGAATTTCTTTACAGAAAGGATTAAACACTGGAACACAGAAAAGTGGTGGAGTCGCCATCCCAGGAAGTGTTCAAGAAATAACTGGATGTGGCACTTAGTGTTATGGTTTAGTTGGCAAGGTGGTGTTTGGTCAAAGGCTAGACTCTGTGAAAGTGGAGGTCTTTTCCAGCCTTAATGATTATATGTTTCTATGATTCTCTATCACAAGCAAAGGATTGGGTTCATCCAGTGTGTCCTGTGTCAAATTCACACAGTTAGAGACTCAAAGTTTCCCCTGGGAGGAGCAGACAGAAATGTCTGATCCAAATTCCTGCTCACAGGTGGTCACCACTGCATGTGGCTCAGGCTCCTGAAGAATTCAGTCACTGTTTTGAAGCATGCAATATCTGGATTTCAAATTCTGTGAGACATTTTTGTGAGACATGTACCTTAGAAAGTATAGACCTACTGCAAGAAAAAGTAAAGTGAGAGGTGACAAGGAAAATAGGGAGTTGACACAGCTTTGACATGTTCAATAACCAGATGGAAAAGCACTCTTCAGACAGCACATTCACAGTTTCACACAGCAGATAGTGTTCCCTTATCGTGAATTTGCAAAATTAGGTGTTAGCATCCAGTGCTCCAGAACCACTTTGTGCATATTTTGAACTTATTAGCCACCGCTTGCCAGGCAGAGCTTGGAGACAAGCAGCACAAGGCAGAAACCTCCTCTCCTCAGAATCGTAGTTTTTCACAAAGCAGCCACCCTATTTGTAAATTTTTGGTTTGGATCCTTAAATGAATGTGTTCACTAAACACTTTCAAAGGACAAGCCAAGAAATTAAAGTCCTAACTGTCAAACAATGAAGTCATAGACTCTGAAGAGGTATTTATTGTATTGTACATTATTGTTTTTCTTTACCATTAAACATAATCATCTAATCACCTCTCCTGCTACTAAAATCCTTCTTCTGCCACATGAAAGCCAAGTACTTTTTTGTCTTAGATGGTCTGACTAGTTAGCTTGTTCAGTAAAAATTCAAAATACTGTTCTCAACTTTTGAAAAATGCTATCTCTATTTTATACTTGGGGGAAAAGGGTTCACAGACTAAAAATTATGTCTGGTTCCTTGTTTGTTTGTTTGTTTGACTGTCTGTTTTTCCCAGCAATATTATTTGACCTGTAATAAAACTTAATTTTCTTTCGCAAACCTCACTATAATGACATCATAGACTTCTTTACCACAAGATATTCAGAAAAGGATGAATATGTAAAGGTCAGGACTACCACTTACTGTTTAAAATAGCAGCTGGAGGACATCACAGAAAAAAGTGCCTCTATACTTGCCTTTTTGATTAATATATTCTCTTAAATTAGCTGTACATGATAGAATACCAGGCTCTTTGGATCTTTGCATGAGGGCAGCTCATATTGTGTGCTTATAAATCAACTACTGTCAAATATCTGTCCCTTGGATAAGTTTTTTATCAAGTGCTTTTTAATTATATTTTGAGAAAATTATATTTAATTATAATTTGAGAAAAATAAAGGCAGTGCTATGTTTCACCCTTAAAAACAGGAAACATGAAATCTACGGAATTTTAAGGTTAAGAGCTGAAAATGAAGAGCACAAGTCCCTGTGTAAACATACATTTGCCACAGACTTTCTTTTAGAGCAAAAATAAACCAACAGTTAGAAAATAAATATGTCAACGCTTGAGTCTACATATCTTGAGAGCAGGTGTCCAAATGAATGTTCCATTAGTACTGTTTGGCAACAAAAGCCTTTTTTAAATTTGGCATTATGTGGACAACATGTCTAATTGCAAGATGTAGTTACTGCCCAAATATTTCAGTACCTTCTTGCTATTCTTGTTTACTCGTTATTATTCATAGTTTTACATTTGTCTGCTAGAAGCAGTGTTTTCTATTCATATTCAGCTTCCTGCAGGACCACAGGGCAGGAATAACGCAGTGTTTGTAATATTTGACTTTTCTCTAAGAAAAGAAAAGTGAGGTTTTGTGATGTCTGCGCTCTTCTTTGTCCTTATTAACATACAAATATTTTGGACCTAGTTCTGCATTTTATGCATTTGACTTGCTCATTTGCAGCAACATAAAGCTTTTTTTTGTTTCCAGGGATATGTACTGTGAGGTACTTTCTGTTAATCTAGCAAAATGCACACCAGTTAGCTAATTGCTCTTCTTTGTTGTTGTTTTTGGTTGGTTGGTTGGTTGGTTTTGGCTTTGGGGTTTTTTTTGTGGTTTTGTTTTTTGTTGGGTTTTGTGGGAGTGTTTTTTGGTTATTCTGATGACTTTTTTCTCTGGTTGCCAACTGGGACTTAGAGCACGTTAAGAGACACCTCTTTGCTCTCTGACAAAAAAGTTTCAGAGGTCTTAACGCCTCATCTGGTATCAAGAGCTCTTTCCAGAAAGCAAGAGGTCACTTTTATCAATAATAATCATCAGAAATTATCACTACAAATTAAAATATACACAGGAAATTTTTGCTGGAATAACTAAAAGGGTTTGCATATTGTGCCAAATTAATTTTCAGTTGGCAGAGTGCAAACAGAGTATTGTAAATAGAAGCACAATGTGGCCCTAGATGTATTAGAAACTCTAACTTGTTATGACTACATATACATTAAGTATTATTTTGAGAGTAATAAAATTATCAAAATATAACTGACATATTCACTGGAGGAAGTTTTTGGTGTGTTTTTTTTTTGGTTGGTTGAGTTTTTTAGTTATTGTTGTTAGTGTGTTACATCCTCTTTCTTTTCCTATTACAGAATTCTGCTGGTGTGCTGCTTCAGAAAAAAGTATTTTCACACTTTTAGCAACATCTAAGAAACATTTGGAATGACAACACTGTCATTTCAGCATGATATTTCACAGGGAAAATGAGGTTATTTGCCCTAGATACTTTATGCTGCTGTAGACATAAGATATTGGGGTTGCTGCTTCAGGAAAGTTGTTTTGTGTAATGTAAATGCCTGAAGAATGGCCACAGGAATTGTATTACAAGAGAAAGTTTTGGCCATCATGAATAATGAGAAAAGATCCTGCAAGACTGCTTCAAGGTGTCTGCTTGTTGGAGTTTGATTACCTTCCAGATAAAAGTATCTGGATATCTCTTCATGGAGACGTTTTCAGAAAGAAATCAATCAATCAGTAGGAAATTGAGGAAAATTAAACCCCTCCCCAATTTCCCAAAAAGTGCCTGATTCCCTTGCTCTCCATAGAAAGAACCCACTTGCTAAAATCACAAGTCTTTAGTGTCCTGAGGAAAATTAGTGGGGCAGTTGCCATCATTATTTGTGTCAGACATTATCTCTATGCATGGCTGCATTGATAGAATTAAGACTGAATGCCACTGATTAGAGGAGACAACACTGAAAATTGCTGTGAATTAATATTTTTTGCCTTTTTCACATTTCTATGTGCTTATGTAAGTTTAATGGATAGTGTCTGAGCAGACATGGAGCATCTCAGGTAGCTACTTCTACTGCTACATTAAGAAGTCTTTTCCACTCCCCCTTTTTCTCCCAAGCCACCTGTAGTTTAGTAATATTTCTATGCCAAGATGTAGTGGCTGAAGAAGTGACTATAAGCAGCAGTTGCATTTTTTCTGGCCCAAGTGAATGCTGGGCTGTAGCCTGTTCTTTGGATATAAGATCTCTGAATTTGAGTCTGTGAATTTTGTTTCTGGGATCAGGCTTCCAAAACACTTTGGAGTTGCAATACAGAGTCCAGTGAATTTTGTGTGTCTCAGCCTCACATTTCACTTTGGGACTCTTTTTCTTTTTAGCAATAATTGAGCCTGTATGTAAGTCATTTGCAGAAAAGCCTGAAAAAACTCAGGGTGCTTCTTACCACAGTCACTTTGCTTTTCATCAGGGTTCAGTGAGAAGTGCTGCAATTTCAGTGTATGTTGACTTTTCCTCAAGTCATTTGAGCTGAACCAGTTTTAGAGGAAATCACAGCAAAATAAGACAAAAAATATGCTGTGATTGCTG
Organism: Sitta carolinensis; assembly: GCA_032173965.1. Lineage (NCBI taxonomy): Eukaryota > Metazoa > Chordata > Aves > Passeriformes > Sittidae > Sitta > Sitta carolinensis. Next base: position 47,700,871 of record CM063313.1, read on the forward strand.
CTTCTTCTTCTGCTCTCTCCCTACATGGATAGGTGTGTATATTTGTATATTTGTGTGTCTCTGCATGTGCATGTGGGAATTAAAACGTTATAAATACTGTTATTTATTAGAAATGCAGTGACTATAACAGCATTCACAAACTTGGTTTTAATTTAGTTGTGGCACAGGATATAGCATTATGTTATCAAGAGAACATGCACAGTCTGCAGTTTTGAAAGAAATAAAAAGGAGTGATTGATGGTCATGAATGAGTCACTGAAAGTATTAATAGTAGCATAAACCATTCCTCTATGTTCTGCATGGAGAGACTTCTGTAAAAACAGGCTTTCTTTTCAGTTTATGAATTTGAATGCACATCCATAGAAATATTTTTGTCACTTAAGGAGTAAATATTTTAGTTGATAATTTTGGAAGATGGCATCACCTATTGTAATTGTAGCGTAGATCTGAAAAATCTAGTATCTTCACCACCCAATAAATAATTTTTTGCAGCCAAAATTTTTATAATAAAGACAAGTTTTGAAGCAACAAAAGTCCATGTTAGGTTTTACCAAGAAGATACATTTTCATAGCTCAAAAATGTAAAAAGTCTTATTGAATTCACTATTTTGCCATTCAATGGTTAATAGTAAGTGCAAGATCTTGGCTCTACTGTGGCCCTCTTGCAATTTCCAAGTATGCCACAATGCTAGTTCTCCTGGGTTTGCTTCTGATTGTGTGCCTTCTGTGTATTGAAGGGACATGGATAAATCACTTCATCCTCACATTTCTGCTTCTTCTGCCTTTTTCTCTTAAAATATCATTGAATAATACATCACCTAGAAATCTCAGGTCACCAAAAAGTGAGGGTTTTGGAATGGTGGACAGTATAGAGGCAGTTATCTTGAGAGACTGAATAATCAGTTCCTCCACCTTGGTTGGTTGTAAGAGTAGGGTACCAAACCTATATGTATTTTCTGTTTAAATTATATGCACTTTAGGTGGTATCTGCACCTGAGGTATATTTGGAAATAAGTCCTTAGAGATGTCTCTTAACAAGAATGTAACCTCCACAATACCGACTGATGGGTGTAGAAGTCCCAATTTATCTGAGCAGGGAACACAGATAGATATCTCTGAACATGCAGAACCTGGGACTGCTCAGGATGCTGACGTGGGCTCAGGGGGTTCATTTGGGCTGTGCCATGCTTTACCACAAGCCTTTTGGCAGAGATGACATGCAGCTGTGTTACTCCCACTCTGAAGGGACTCTGAGAGCATGGTGCCTCTCTGTGTTTCAGATACCTGCTTGTTAAAGTGACTCACTGATTCCTTAGGGTTAGTGATAAAATCTGGAGTGGTGTCACAGGGCAGAAAATCAGATTCTTTCTCACACCCATTCCCAGCTCTCCTGCTGAGATGGGTGTGTGGTCCCTGTTGTCTGACAGCCAGGTAGCCCACGGGGTGAGTGGGGGCACTTTCCAATCCTCTGTGTAACCCTGTGCTCCCAGAACACTAGGAAGGACACTGGCCGTTCAGCAGTGGCTATTCCTCCCACTCTCTGGATGGTTGCATGCACAACTGATTGTCTGAAAAATTAGTCTGGGCAGGCATTTATTTGTGTTCTGATGAAGCGTAGGCATGCTGGGAATTTATGTCTCTTTACAAGAAAGGCGTAGCTGATTCTTCTCAGAAACATCACTTTTGAAGGGTGCAAAGCTGACCGCTTGGCTTACAGTGCAACTGCAGAAGGAAAGGACTGCTTTTTCTCCCTGTTCCCTCGGCAACGCTCACTCTCGTATTCAGCACCAGTCCTGGATACTAGAGAACATAATTAGAGGAGGGAGCTGGTCATGGGGATTCTGAGCGTGCGTCGCTAGGGATGTCACACTTTGGATCTCTGCTGTAACACCTCCGTCCCCAGCCAAAGGAACCTGTAAAAGAAGGGTCTTTCTCAACACCCTCCTTCCCCCTCCCGGCCCCCGTGCCTCCTCCTCCGCAGCCCTTCGCTGTCAGAGGGGGCGAGTGCCCTCCCATGCACGAACCATGGAAGTGAAGAGAAGGTAGTTCCCAGTGATGTCATCGTCAGTCTCCCATCCGTGGAACCCCTCGGCAGAAAGAAATCCTCTCGAGCATCAGACAAGCAGGAAATCTAGATCTATTAAAAAATTGTAAAAAGAAGCAGAACTGCCGCTGTCCATAAAGCAAGTTCTTCGTCATATTTTTTTTTTTTTTAACACATACCGCTGCCTTCTGAAGATTTCTCTAGGCGGGGAGGTAAAAACCACGAGAAACTTTAACATACATAAACACTTGCTGAGCAACAATGCCTACTTTTTACATGATTGCTTTAATTTTTTCATTAGCAGCTTCAGATATGTGGAATAAATGAAGAAAAACGTGCGGGCATTTTTAGGTCCTCCATACCTCAGCTAAGCTGCCAAGGGCCAAACCGCCATCATACAAGTAATTTAATGCAGAGATTTGCTTCAAGATTCATCTGTTAGAAGATTCATTCTTCTAACCAGAAGAATAAATAGAGGTGCATTTGCCTTTCACATCTATATCTGTATCTATATCTACATCTACATCTACAACTACATCTATATCTATATCTATATATATGATGTATAGATATACATATCAGATATATATCTAGATAGATAGATAGATAGATAGTAGATAGATAGATAATAGATATAGATATATATCATATATAGATATATATCTATATATCTCTATATTTATATATCTCTATATTTATATATCTATATATCTCTATCTCTATCTATAGCTATATCTATATCATCTATATCTATATCTATATCTTGTCTATATCCGTCTATATCTATATATCTCTATATATATGATGAGATAGAGATAGAGATAGAGACACAGATAGAAATACAGATAGAGATACAGATACAGATACAGATACAGATATATATTGATATAGATGGTATAGAGATAAAGATAGCTTAGATAGATATAGATAGATGTAGATAGATATATTTGTAATGCTATGGTACCTACAGTCTGGAGCCCCATGCTGCTATACAGAAAAGATAAAATATATAAAGGATGTTTTCTCCTTTCAAGATCTTTTTTGGACGTATTGATTTTGTGTTTATTGACTTTCTCCTTTAAGAAAAAGAATCCTAAGGCAACAAACATTCCCAGAATTGCCTTTCATTTTTCTGGATCCAACACAAACATATGGAAAAGTCCCATGGTATTGCTGACCACCAGCTAGCTCTGCTGAAACACTACTTCGGTAACTGAATACAAAAGCAAAAACAGGTTAGATATTGGTTTGTGTAGTGGCTCTTTGCTCTCTTTCAAGGTAATTAGAGATTATTTTTTTGACTGATGCAAAAAGTTTCAATTTGTCTCCCTCCCTCCCATATTAATTATTAAAAAGAGAAAAGCCAAACTGAAAGGGTTTACTGATATTTACCACAAGAAAATTGGAATGCTGGATTACATTTAATTCAGAATTTTATTGGGGAACTAAATGTTGCTCTAATTTATGGACATAATTTATTTTTAAATTAATGCCTTAGTTTAGTCTTAATTTTATTTTTTCTTTTAAGTAATAGGAGAAATTTTTTGTATTTATTAAAGCCCTTCATTCTAACTACTGAATTTTCTTCAACTTTTGAAATTTTCAACAAACACCTCAAGTTATTGTTTTTATCCCATAAAAAAATAAAACACAGCATCTGCAGTGATAAATCAAAGTTTCCTATTATCCAAATAAGAAAAGATTTTTCTCTTACTCAAAATAAAGTCCAGAAATAGATTTCCTCCTATCAGATAAGTCTGGAGTTACTACTGTGTTTTCTTTTCTATTCTAGCCCCTCAAAACCAGTATAATGATTTGCTGATGTATTTTATTTATTCAGTAATATTTTTAGGGTGTTGATGGGAAAATTCAGATAACCAAGTACTTAGTTTTATTCCTTTAGAAAGGCCTAGAAATGCTATTCTTATCCTTTGTGTAAATAAGATACTAGAGGATGAGCTCATTGAATAAGAAAATATTTCTCTTGCAGCATCTAAAAGTATGTCCTAAACAAACTAGTCTTTTTATCTTTTTCCTGCCCCGTCTTTTTTTTTTTTTTTTTTTTTTTTTTTTTTTTTTTTTTTTTTTTTGTTAAAATGATCATCACAGTGGCCTGGTTTAATTATTACAATTTGCATAGCCAGAAAGATAAAAACTGGCCTATGCATTGCTCATGTTTTACATAATTCATGTCTTCCATAATTCATGCTTTCCAAAGAATGGCAGAGGACTTCTTTTCCAGAATTTTCCATTGGAAATTTTTTTTCCAGAGAATTTTTTGTTTAGTATTTCAGTTTTGTTATTTGCATATTTCTTTTTTCATTAAGAAAAATTCACAACTTAACTCACATAGGATGTGTGAGGTAGAAGTGAGCATTTAGGCTCAAAACTGAACTTCCCTACAGTTGTGATCATAAGACATGTTCTTATGTTAAAGAGGACAGCAAGTCCTTTTTTTTCCAGAAGTAGTAATTTAGCTATGCATTTATATATCACATCTGATACTGACTTTTATATATTACTCAGTAACTCTGTATTTTAATCACTACAGAAACTATTATTGTGGTATTAGGACTGTATAATGTACTATGTGCCGGTGCTCATGGAAGGTTCAGGAAAACATGAGCATTTGCATGTTAAGTACTTGCAAATTTCAGATACTGAGTAGGTGGTATAAATTGCATCATGGTATTGTACCATGGTTCCTCCAGCAATACCAAACCTACAGGTATGAACCACATAAAAGAAATACTGGCAGTATAATTCTCACTGGAAATCTGCAGAGTTGGATTCATCCATTGAACTGAATTCTGGGTGATTTGAAAGAACACATCAATCCACCTTTGCAAGTCAATACGGGACAATTTGTTTAAAAAGTTAGCAAGGCAGTTGGAGGCAATACCACTTCATTGAATATTGTTCTCACCTGAAGGAAAAAAATAAAAGAACAAGCTTCTGGCCTGCAGGACATTTTCATTCAGTTTAACAAGGTGTGGTGAGATCCAGACTGACTAATGATAATACACTGTTGCTGTTAATGTAATTTAACTTAGTTAATTTCTTCATTTGAGAGTGTTTGTGATGAGCAATATTTGATGCAGAGTTCACTGCATAAATTGGAGCTCATCTCATGCCTCAATTTTTTAGTAAGTGGAAGAACTTTTTATTTTAGTACCCAGGATCATAAATTGCATGTAATTTGTGTATCTCCTTTGGGGCTGGGACTGAGAGGTGGAAAGTTTTTTTGGGAGACATATTAATTTTCCCAGGAGACGATGTCTCTTCTTTGTGACACTGCTGTGTTCATTCAGACTGGATGTCAGTGGCAGAGCACTTTGCTTGAAGACTTCTCAGAAGGGCTTGCATCAGACCTTGTCCTTGGCCACCAGAAAGTAGATTATCAGCTTGAGTGGTCAACTGCTGCACCAGGAACAGAACTAGCACTTGTGCAGTCATGGAGAGGACATAGAAATCATCACATGGCTTTGTAAACTCCTTACATCACAAATTTAGAGTCCTGGGAGATCATCATCCTAAAAGTAACATCTGTCCCTGGTTCTGAGATGCTCCATGAATTTGCTATAGAAATTAATCATACAAAATGGAAAAAGTTGGTAAGAGTCTCTTCTGACAGGGAAGAATTTTCCTGGAATGGCTGGGGAGTTTTCAGCTATCTACTGTGTGTGGAAATGAATGCAGTATTTCCCTATCACATCAAACCAGGTTCAATGATTGTATTACCCAAACTTACAGTCACAACTGTTTAGCTATTGAAATGTTCATCTTCTAGAGAGTAATAAATAGAATCTGTTTTTCTTTGGACTATTTTTATGAAATTACATCATTACTTTTATCCATAGTGCTCAAATATTCATTACATGGACCAGGACAGGCTCACAGCCTTTGCAGCCGAGATTGTCCATAGGCCTTGCTTTTCTATTCTCAAGCTCAGGATTCTGTTTAGATATGTGAATGCCCCCTCTAGCCATGTCTTGGAATATCATTGTCAAAATCTGAGGTGCAGCTGATAGTCTTTAGTAAAAGCAAGGAAAGCTGCTATCCCAGTTACCTATCTAGCTTATAAATGATTTAAGGACTTTAAGAGAGTTTGAATCTGAGTGAAAAAAAAAAAAGTCAAATATGGTTTAAAGAAATCCTACAAGGGACAATAGTGAACAAGACTTAGTCTTGAGAATACTGGAATCATCCCAGCAGGATTCTGCTAGAAGGACCAGAAAAGACATTGGTTGAGAGATATTAAGAGAAGAAACTGTGAGGAGTGATCTTTCCTTTATTTCTATGTCCTTCTAGACTTTGTACCTGTTAATTAACCTGGCATTCTCAGTGAAATATATACATGCTTTACTGACACCTTAATATTTGCTTAAAGCTCAGCATAATGTGGCACTAACTGGCCACAGGTGACTCATTCCTGAGAAGGGTAGTGCACAGCTTCAGCAGCTGCAACTACACTTACAACACTCTGAAACCACAAGTACTCAAGATACAGCAGGTGCTTCTCAGCTGTAGCACCAGATTTGGGATGGGACCTAGAAACAGGGATGTACATTTGGAAAAGGCATTTTAGAGTCATAGGTCTAAACGAGATCCTCCTGGGATGTAACAGGACTGGCAGAACACTACCTGCAGCTCCAAAATCTCCTCCAATGGCTATCATAACTTTCTGTTATCTCCTTAGACCATCTCAACAAAAGCACTCTCAATGCAATGTGAATAAGCCATTTCTAATGAGTTATGTGGCAGTATATTGGAATTATATATATATATATGCATATATACATCCATATATGGAAATTTAGGTTTAGATTCACCTTGTGTTGCTTTATGCTGTGTGGCACGTGAGATTTGCAAGACTTTCCTTAAATGCTGTGAGTGCCATTCATAAAAAATGCAAATAGCTTTCAATACACAGGTCTTACATTATACAAATAGTCATGATATTGTAAGTAGTCTTCAAATTGCAAGACAGTGGTGTTTCTATATTCAGTTACAATAATTTTTACTTTGCTTTTTGAGTGTAACATGCTTATTTCCTATGCATTTCATCATCCAAACACTGATTTTTGTTTATGATTTTCCCTGTCATGAGCCCGGCAAAGTATGATGTTACTAGCAGTACAAGGTTTGGATTTGAGTGGTTATAAAACAACACATTGCACAGGAACCTCCTAGGCATAATTTAAATATTGCTATGGGATTGATCTGTTCCTGCTAGAAACTTATTTTTATCTCTCTGTCTATGAAGCAAAAGTTTGCTTGATGTTACATATTAAGCACTTACTTAGCTTTAACACCAAAATAACAGGTCTTAGGGCCTAAAGCAGTTGTAAGATAGATTCATCCCTCTAGTTCAAAGGCAGAGATTTGAAAACCTCTTTGTCTGATCTTCCATAGTACAATTTACTGTGACACTTTTCTGTTGCTTGCTGACCAAATGTGCATACAGTTTGCACTGTGATTTTCTGTGCACAGAAGTGACTATTGGAATAGCCTAGCAGAAAGTAGCTGAAATGTAAACTTATGCAGAGCAGACTCTCTTATAAAGTAAGAAACAAACATGACCTACCCCCTCAGTAACATCAGGATACAGGGACAATGGAATTCTTTTGTCATGGTTGTACAAACAGACATAAGTAGTGTCCCCCAGAGGTCTCTTCTGGGGTGAGTCCTGTTCAATATTTTTATTGATTACATGAATGAGGGTATTGGGTCTTTAATTAGTAAATTTGCAGATGTCACTAAGCTGGGAGCGTGTATCAATCTGTTGGAGGGTAGGAGGACTCTGCAGAGAGACCTGGAATGGTTGGATAGAGGGGCAGAGTCCAATAGGATGACATTTAATAAGTCCAAATCCTGAGTCCTGCATTTTGGCCACAACAACCCCCTGCAGAGTTATAGACTGGGGGTGGAGTGTCTGGACAGTGCCCAGGAGGAAAGGGACCTGGGGGTGCTGCTCGACAGCCAGCTGAACATGAGCCAGCTCTGTGCCCTGCTGGCCAAGAAGGCCAATGGCCCCTGGCCTGTAGCAGGAATGGTGTGGCCAGCAGGAGCAGGGAGGTCATTCTGCCCCTGTGCTGAGCACTGGTGAGGGCACACCTCGAGTGCTGTGTCCAATTCTGGGCCCCTCAGTTTGGGAAGGACGTGGAGACACTTGAGTGTGTCCAGAGGAGGGAATGAGGCTGGTGAGGGGCTGGGAACACAAAACCTGTGAGGAACGACTGAGGGAGCTGGGGTTGTTTAACCTGGAGAAAAGGAGAGTCAGGGGCGACCTTATCACCCTCTACAACTTCCTGAAGGGTGGCTGTAGTCAGGTGGGGGTTGGTCTCCTTCACCAGGCAGCAACTGACAGAACGAGAGGACATAGACTTCAACAGTGCCAAGGGAAATATAGGCTGGATATTAGGAAGAAGCTTTTCATGGAAAGAGTATTGGAATGCTTTGCCAGGGGAGGTGGTGGAGTCACCATCCCTAGATGTGTTTAAAAAAAGACTGGATGGGGCAATTGGTGCCATGGTCTAGTTGAGGTGTTAGGGGCATGGGTTGGACTAGATAATCCTGGAAGTCTCTTCCAACCTAGTGATTCTGTGATTCTGTAATTCTGTGAATCTACTAGACTCACTTGGACATGTCATCCCACAAAAAATTCTCCTTCTGTGCTCAAACCTACCACATTGCTCCCTGGTTCACCAGGAGTGCTCCAGTGCTTTTGAAACTGTGTGTGCTTGGGATGGCATTGGAAGTACTATTCTTTATAGCCTGCCTTCTGTAGCGCACAGATTTGGAGGACATCAGTGCTGCAGAGGTGATGCAAGGAAAGATTTCCTGCTGGTCCATGACTGTAGCATGAGCTACATCATTTTTCTCTAAACTTCTCCACAGTAGACACAGCTGAAAAATATCCATTCTTCCCATCTGAAAGCCATTTTGCAAAAGAGTCCACAAATTCTAAGTGTTGTGCCCTACTGCCACATTTGTTTGGAAAGACAGGTCAAGGGAGCTTTTTTTCAGTGTCTGAGTCAGTCACATAGATGAAGGTAGGGCCATCTCCTTGAAGATACTGGACACCTTTCTTCTAATCAGTTAAAAGGATTAAGGTTCGTTACACTTCAGGGTAATGCATTGCCTGAGACTGCTGAGATTGCTCTCCAAAACCCTTAGTGACATATTGAGAGGTGCAAAAAGCCTAAGGGTTTTCTCATTTTATTGACACATCCGGTACAGTCAGCTGGTATAATCAAGACATGATTTTGACCTACTGCTCCATAAATCACTTGTTTCATCAGCTCAGTGGGCAGTTGCCATATGCCCCTAGGCTGGAGAAGGTCAGGCAGAGTGGTGGAGTGACTCATGTCCTGACATATCTCCTGTTTGCAGAATCAAAGTTATCATCATCTGGTAGCAAGCAGCCAAGGTGAGCACACACTGTGTCATACAGCAGAAGGAAGGTTAGTGGTGATGGACATTTTTCATAACCTCCTACAAACCATTTTGCAGTGATCAAACTTGCATTGGAAAGATGGACTAACATATTTTGCTTTCGGGAGAGCAACTCCTCAGAATTAAGCTCTGATGGCCAGAAGTCTATGATATGTAGATATTCACCTGGGTAAAGAGAGAAAAAGAGAAATCTGGATCTGCTTACCTCAGGGTGCTTTTATCTTCTCATTCTCTTTTTTTTTTTTTTTTTTTTTTTTTCTTGTGGCTATTCTGTCCTTAACTTTTATGTCAATATCTATTTTGACAGTGAATATATTCCTGTAACAATAATGTTTCTCATCTCCAGAGGTGACTCTGAGTGCAAGGTCTGTCTGTATGCCAGGGTCCTCTGTTCCATGAAGTTTCCTGACAGTGATGCCTGTTGGTCAGAACTGTACTGCAAGGGAAGTCTTGTCATCAGTGTCTTTAACAAATTACTTTGTAGTGTAATAGCATCACTTTTGGACAGAAAATCAGGGCTGACTCACAAATTCATCACAGGAATGTGCTTCTGGGTCTATATCGCTGCCTACATAAGAAGGGAAAAGGTTACTGTCAGCAAAGGTATCATAGACTGGTTGAGGCATCTCACATTTTTCATAAGAAATATTTTAGATACAAATGGTAGAAGTGAAGAGATATATTTTCCAAGGGTAACTAAACTCCTAAGCTACAAAAATAAGTTTCAGCATTAGAACCAGTACATAGCCATGCTATGATATGGCTCTGGTCAGATCACAAAAATATGTTAATCCTGTCCCTGAAGGGAATGAGGTATGCCTTTCATTTCAGCCAAAACAAGATTGTCTGAATCATGATGTACAGATGTAAAGATATGAATCAATAGGTAGATAAATAGATGATATATTTATGCACTGAAATTTTATTTAATGCAGTAAGTTTGCCAAGTAAAACCAATCAACTAAATAGCACCAATGTATCAGCTAAATATCATGGACTAGGTCAGTGTGTAGAGAAATTGTTATGGTTCCACTGGCAATTGTCAGTTTGGTAGCATTATTAGCTACTAATTCCACTGGTTCAGATTTCCATTAGAAAAGAGCACTGGATCCCCTAGCCTGATTCATAGCAAATATCAGCACATTCCTCTTCGCAATCTGAACTCTGGTTTTGAATTCAGCTGAAGGGGGTCCTATTGGGTAGTGATTTTAAAGCAAAGAGAATCTACAACCTCTTTTGAGTTATTTGTCTTTAGTATTAAAATAGAAATAACTGCAATTTAGAAAATAGAAGTTCATTCTGGATCTGCCTTCTGTATTGAAACACTGTCTAGATTCAGATTGTATTACATGGCTTTTGCATTTTTTCCTTAGCAACTTAAGAAGTTTTTCATGCTTTGTCTGCTCTCAGCACCTTTTCTGCATCTCAGTTTTCTTTCAATTGGCTGACAGTTGTTTCGAGCTAGACACTATACCAGTTCAGATTTCCTTTGCAGTACTGTTCTACACCTAGAGCTGTTTTTGGATCTAACTTTTAGCCCCATATACAGTTGGGTCACACAATTGAAAGGGTGGTGGGTGTGAAAAAGCAGGTTCTTCAGATGGAAGAAAGGGAAAAAATCCACAAGAAGAATCTAGGTGGTCCCAAGTGGTTGATGGCTAGAAACTTTTACCAATATTCTTCCTACTAAGGAAATATTTAACATTAATTCACCTCTGATCTTTCTCTTTGCAAAGTTAAAGGAACTTATTTTCAGTCTTTCCTGAGAGACAGATTTTCTTAATCTCAGACATTATTTTAGATTCTTTCTTTTATCTCCCAGTGTCATTTTTGCAACAGTGTCAGAAATAAATTATCTTTATTGTCTTGGACTTTGTCATATTTCATACAAACATGCCATACGATGACCTGCTTTAGCCCACTGTACAAGACACCAAGCTGATCTCAGAAAATTGCTAACAGGCCTAGTTTTCATTCTGCTTTGGGAATAGTTTCATTTACCTCCTCTCACTTCCAGTCTTCCTGAAGCCTCTGTTAGTTACTAAGCCTGAAGTTGAAGGTTCAGTGTTTTATTTCCATGCTTTTCCCCCATTTTGGCTCTGAACCATGGATAAGCTCATGAACTTTGGAATTAAAATATTTAGAAGAAGGCAAGCATGTCATAACAGTCAGGTCAGAGACATTCACAGCGCTTTGCTCAGACTTGCGGGAATGAGGGAAACTGGAACCTCTTTGTCATGCTTTGAGCCTTTCTAGAAAGGTGTGTCCTTCCCCTCTGCCTGAACTTGAAAAGTGAAGGTTGCACTGCAGTGTATTCAGTATCCACACAGCATGTGTTTTTCTTGTGAAGGAGATGTCAGAGCAGGAGTGGAGAAATGTGCCAGCAAAACGTGGGAAAGGAAATGCTTTTCAAATGCTGTTTACCACTCAACAAGACTTAATTTAGTTCTACGCATCAGTTCCATAAGTGCATCTGTTTCTTAGAAAATTGAGAGGCAGGTAAGGATACAATACCAAAGAAGCTGTTAAAATGTCAGCCTTTGCCAATCATTACCACATAGCTACACTGACAAAGATGAATGTAATTGCAATATTTGCATAGTGACAACAATGTGATGAGCGATTCATGCATATTTTCGCGTGCTGTGAGACTCATCCTGTTTTCTTCTAGGTTAGGCTTCCAGTACTGGGAAACCACAGACTCTGAAGGATGCATGCTGTGGTGTTTAACAGACCGTAGTGGACTGTCTAGGGGCTCAGTGTCTCCTCCAAAAAACATTTGGGAATACCAATGCAAACAGAAAGACATTGCATGGTCTACACAGGGGTTTACAAATATTTCACTAATTCCAGTGTAGTACATGGCTGCAGTACCTTTATTGAATATTGGGTATAGACAGAAACGAGGGGCTGCTCTTGTATCAAGACAAGATGTTGTTTGCACTTCATATGATGGTCTGCAACCATCAAACTTTACAGACTTTGTTTTCAAGGTGCAGAAAGGACAGGTAAGAAAAATGGCAGCAAGACTGCTTCAAGTAGTACCTGGGAAAACAGACAAGATACAAATACAGGGAAAGGAAGGAAGCCTAGTAGAGAAGGGTGATCAAGAGCTTTACACGAGAAAGCCCATCCAGCCATGTTTCTGAGGAAGTTATAACCTTTTGAGATTGTATCTTCTTGTCCAATATTACATCAGAAACAATACATTTCCTGCCTGCCTAGGTTGTTACTCAGCTTCTGCCCTGGAAAATTAGTTTAAACACATTTTGATTTCAGATTTCTGTGAACAACAGTGTGAACTCCATTGCTGCTACCCCATTACACCTGTAATTTTTGTCAATACTCCTCTTATGGGGACAATGATGTGAGCAATGATGCAATATATTTAATGATGCTATTGAAACTCACTTCTTAAGCTACTATGAAGTGTTTTTAAGTGCAGGCTGTGTCTTGTCACTTACTGGTTGCAAAGTATTTGCAATTTTGTCCATCCCATTTTTCCTTTGGAAAAACTGCAAATAAAGTATGTGCCCTACTCTTAAGAAATTGTTTATATTCTGTTCTCCTGAGTTCATGGCAATACCTGTAATGGACCTGTTTTGATGTGCAAATGGCAAAGCAGATATTGCTCCCCTCCAAAGAGCATGACTGTGGAATATAACTAGCTAAGGTCCTTGCAGTAGTCAAACACAACAGAATACAACAGAATCCTGCTGATGCACTGCATCAAATAGACTACTTATCATTTACAATGGCAACTTGGTGGTTCCATTGTGCAAGGAGCTGTGCAAACATGTATTGGATGTGCATGCCAGGGAAGAGAGAGGAGGTAAATCTTGGAGTTGTATCCACAGCGAGTAGAACAAATTCACACATCACTGCATGTACCTCATTCCTGTGAGCTGACACTAGTCTGAGGCATGTGCAGAGAACTGGCTCGTCTACCTATAGCAACTGGGTCAATAATGATGATAATGGCAATAAAGCCAGGACAGCCCGATGGACAGAGCTGTTCCTAGACACTACCAGCAACAATACCCTTCCACTCCTTGTACTCTTCTGTTGGTCACCTGTTAAACTGAGTCTCATGGCCAAATCAAAGCACTCTGAAAAGACTAGTCCTCAAACATTTCTAACCCATCTTGGATTATTGTTTAAGTAGCTGCATGTGATAAAATTACAGAATCTTATATACTGTAGGAGCTGTATGCCACAGACAGTCCTTTGGTGGCAGTCCATCCTGTCTTTCAATTGGTGCCTGCACATTAATTTTATAAGTACCAAGTACAAATGTAAAGACTAAGTTCAGGTGGTGTGATTTTGCTTTTGCAAATCAGCCCCTACCAGTGATGACACAAAAGTTTACCAAGTATGCTTCCTTCAGTTTGTTTTTTATTGTATTTAAGAAATATGTGCATGTTAACACAGCTGGTGGTCTGTCAGTTTTGACAGTGGTTAGTGGGCGTTAGAGAATAATTTTTTATGAGGAAAATGCTGTAGAAACCCCTTTGGGACCAGAATCAGGACTCCAAATGCCCTGGGGAGGCTAAAGAAAAAATGTGCAGAATAAGAGATAAATGGTACTGGAAAGCCTGGGAGCCATTCCAGCCCTATTCCCCACTGATTACCAAGATAGTGATATGTCATGTGTCTGGCTCTAAGGAGCCGGTTTCTAATATTGACACAAGATTTAACCAATGAAAAGAGTGGATATACCTTTCCAAATACACCTTTAAGGACAGGGAGGCCCCGGAGTAGCTCTCTTTATCTTCTGAGCTTTGAGGAAGGCGGCAGTAGGCTCGGCCCGGCCGGCATTCTCCGCTCCTGGAGGGGCGGGAGCGGCTGCCGAGCCCTCCCCGAGGAACCCACCGGGCCCGGCCCGGCAGGGGCAGAGGAGCCGGCAGAGCCTGCAGAGCTTTTGTTCCAGTCGAACACCAAACCACGCTGGCCTGAGGCTGTGTCGGCATCGGGAGCGGCTGAGCATGGGGACAGCACCTGGATGGGCACCAAAGGAGCTGAGCATGGGGACAGCACCTGTATGGGCACCAAAGGAGCTGAGCATGGGGAGAGCACCTGGATGGGCACCAAAGGAGCTGAGCATGGGGACAGCACCTGGATGGGCACCAAAGGAGCTGAGCATGGGCACCAGCACCGATGGCCCCCTGTAGATTGTGCTAAAGGTGGTCCTGAGGCCAAGTGCAGCCTTGATTCCCATTCCAAACTAAGAGCAGCTGGCACAGCTCACGTGGAGTCGGCAAAAGAGCATGTGGCCAGCAGAAAGAAGCAGAGAGAGAGAGTTTGTTTCTAATACAGGACTTGGACTAAATTGACTTTTATTTCAGTGTTACAAGACTTTGTACTCGAAGAACACTAATTCTCTCTTGGGCTAAGAAGGAAAAAAGGAGGTGAAACTTTGTAAGAACAACCAAATGAAATTGAAGTCGGTAAAAAAAGAGTTAGATTTTAGATTGAAGGGATTTTGAAAAGTTTGTCTTAAGCTTAGGCTGTAAAATTCTTCTGTGAGGCTATGCTACAGATATACTTGATATATCGGACTTTGGGTTTTCCCCAGTAAGTTCATGGAATGCTTGGGGGGGGGGGGGTGTTGGTAGCATTCTAGCCACAATCATGGGCAGAGGCTCCAGTGTTAGAAGTTTGATGAGAAACCTTGGCCCGGGGATAAAAGGGGAAGACCTCTGGTCCCAGAGATTAGCAAAAAGATGCTGAACAGCTCATCCTTAAAATGCACCCCAATAAGCTGACATAGACCAAAAGCTCAGTTGTGAGGAAAAACTGTGAAAGATGGGAAAAACTGTGGTTTGTGAGAAATGAAGCCACAAGAGTTCTTTTCTTGTGAGGAGTTTTCCATAACATTAGCAAAGAATACTTTTCTCTCTCTTAAATATACTAAAGAAAGTCTTTTTTTTTTTTTTTTTTTTTTTTTTTTTTTTTTTTTTTTGGTTGTTGTTGCTGTCCTGTTAATAATGCTGTTCTTTGTATCCTTTCCCTTTCAAGTTTAGACCTGCTTTGTTATTTTCTCCTAATCCTATGTCACAGTGGAGAATAGACCCACTACATATTTTGGCGAGCCAAGCAAGAGGAGTCTAAAATTAGCAAAACTAAATTCCCTATACATAATTGGCATTTCTGATCAGTTTCAAACTAAAACTGCAACATGAGACAACGTATTTTAACCTTCTTTCTCACTGACATCATAAATTGCTTTCTTGGCTGTTCCGGAGGACAACATCAAATTCAGCATCTGCCCCAGAGGACCCCTGCAGACTCTCTCTCTCTATGTCACCTAGCAGCCTTTAGTCCTGTTAGAGAATTGCAGAAGTGATTTGGAGCTGAGAAGGCACCTACTCTGAGGTAAAATGCTTCCTAAATTATTCTCTTAACCAGAAGAGAGAGCAAAGGACATAGACTGCTGCTGAAGCAGAAGTCTTTTGAGTAAAATCAGAGATTAAAATCAGAGTGAGGAAGAACAGGTGTGTGAACAAGGATAAAAGGGTGTGTTGGTGTAACTGCGCCTCTCTCTCTCAAAGCAGAGTCGACTCACTGAGTCCACAGGCTGAAAGTTGCACCTGAAGGGCCTACAACAGATCCCAGCCCAAGGCCTTAGAGGATGAAAGCATTTTCAATCCCGGTGAGTGATACCCAGGGAAAGGTGCATGCAGGAAAATGAATGCTCATGAAGAGCTCTCTCCCACACTACCCCAAAACAACGATGTGCTTTCCCACATCACCCTGCTAAGCCTCCAAAAAGAGACATCATGAAGAACCAGCTACAGGTAATGTTTAAAGAATAAGTTTCGTATGGAAATATGTTAGAATAAAGCTTCTTTTCTTGTACCTCATTCGTTTTAAAGCAAGAGGTCTGAATTGCTTGTTAGTTTGCCTCATTTGAACTTCATGGGGTTTTTATTCAGCAAAATTACAGGTTGAATATCCCAGAAGAGAGGTAAATAAATTTTACTTGCAACATGAAGATTTGTATCCTGTAACACACTGCAAGGGAGCTAATGGATCATGGCAGAAGTCTAATTGAGCTGAGACCTCCAAAGAAGCTCCCTAAAACAATTAGGGTTAGATGTATTGGGGAACAAACTAGGAGCACAGAGGCCGTTGCAGCATTGGTCATCAAAAAACATTAGAAACTTGTCAAGGGAGGCAGAAAAGAGCTACTGAAATCACCCAAAGTCAGTAAAATTCCCTTTACAGTGAGGTTATTTGAGAAGCCTGGTCTATTTCATATGCTGAAAGAATCAGCTTTATGTCACTCTCTAGAGTATTACCTGCAGAAATGATCACAGGCCTTTCTTTTCTGTAGCAAACCAAAGCAGAAGGCCTAGCAGAAGCTAGGATCCAGAGCTAGAGTAATTCAGACCAGAAAGAAAAGTGAAAATATTTTAAAAGAGTGAGTTACAACTTACTTAGCAACATGACAGATCTTCCTATATTTGCAAACTTTGATGAAGTCTGCAAGTAATCTGAGAAATACTATAATTCAGTTCAGATTTGCTTAAATTCAGTAGCTAACATGAGATCAAAGTAGATGATCTCTGTGATGTGCCTAGGTCCTTAAAAATAACTTGTGGTCGGATACTATGGTGAGCATTAGAACTTTTAAACTATTTTCTAACTAACACTTATTCATTTGTGTAGAACATAAATTTATGGCTTCAGCACAAATATTGGATACAGTATCTGCTATGTTCTGCTCAGGTTTTGTAATGAAAGCCTGTATTCTAGAAGGAATAACTAATGAGGGAAGGTAAGTTGCAAAGCTGCAAAGACATGAAAAATACAAGCATGAGGCAGAAATTATTTCCAGACTATTGGATGCATTTCTGAATGTGTTTCTGCTGAAAAATCAATCTAATTTCTGATAAAATTACTGAAATAGTACTGCTAGGAAATCTAAGGTATGAGCTGGAAAGTGACATGTTTCCTCTTTTAATTCCTAATGCAGTACTTGACAGTGTAAAATTATACCAGTGAACATACATACAAAATATTGCAATAGTCATAACGTGAGGAAAAAAATTCACTATGCAGTGAGCTAGGTGGCAAGAGTCGGACAAGTTTCCTTTTTTGCATTTCACAGTAACATTGTATATCTGAAAGCAGAGTTCTGTCACTCCATCAGTGTACATGAGTCTGCAGACAGGTTCTCAAGAAGAGCATCCTGGAGGTTTGTTCTGAATGTTCTCTACATTGCCAGGGATGGATCTCGATACCAAAGTTTCCTGTTTCTCCAAAATAAAAGCCTCATTTTGCTCTGCTGAGTATAAGAAAGCCCATTTGTTTGTCCTTCAAAATTCAATCAGAGCTTCTCCATTTTGAATGACCAGTGTTGGCTGACTTTTCCAATCTAATTAATGCCATGGTTCCTCTTAACTGAGGATTGGATACTGAGATCAGTATCACAGGTTACAGAATGAGGAAAAGGCAGAGAAGTTCTCCTGTAATTTGGTCCTTGTGGAGAATCTCAGGCCTCTCTCCACAGTCCAGCTGCTTGACAGCAGGGCCTGTCTTATCATTCCCAACATATCATCAGAGAGGGTCAGAAAGTCAGAAATTGCTGTGGATCCTCTTCCAGCATATTTTTTTTACTTTTCCTCCCTGCAGTGTCCTTTTCCAATATGCGGCCTCATTAGCAGGTCAGGGAGATAGATTTGTGAACAGCCTGTACTGAACCTTAAGTTCATTAACTATTCTCCAGAGCAGTAGCTAGCAGCTACTCATTTCAAACAGGACTCATTTCCAGATAGCAGATGAAAAGCACGAGGTCAGGAACAATTGAAGGTCAGTAACTCAGGCTGGAAGAGACAGCAAAAGTTTTAAATGCTTATTTCTGTGGCTGGTTTTAGTGAATCACTCACATGCTGAGACTTGGAAGAGTACTGGCTATGTTGCTACAACATTAATGCCTTCTTCACCCAGCTATACCATAGTCATAGTTTTAGATCTTCCCCCATCCCCATGTACTGAATGGGGATTTCCTAACTATTTCTTGCAAGG
This sequence comes from Sitta carolinensis, assembly GCA_032173965.1. NCBI lineage: Eukaryota > Metazoa > Chordata > Aves > Passeriformes > Sittidae > Sitta > Sitta carolinensis. The sequence goes on from CM063313.1 coordinate 47,719,403, forward strand.
CACTTCAAAATTTTTGGAAAAGGGAAGCTAAGACAGAGATAGCAGGGATAATAAGGCAAAGCATCAGGAAAAAGAGATGAGTAAATGCATGATGTAGTCATGAAACAGTTCCTGTGGATACTTCATACCAGCTGCTCCTTGTAGCAGACCTTCCAGCTTTTACATTTGTCATAGTTCCCGTTTGAAACTGATCAGAAATACCAATTATGTATAGGGAATTTAGTTTTGCTAATTTTAGACTCCTCTTGCTTGGCTCGCCAAAATATGTAATGGGTCTATTCTCCACTGTGATATAGGATTAGGAGAAAATAACAAAGCAGGCCTAAACTTGAAAGGATACAAAGAACCAAAGAACAGCATTATTAACAGGACAACAACAACAACCAAAAAAAAAAAAAGAAAAGAAAAAAAGGATAATTGGAACTAGAACACCGTTTTTTCTTGCCTCTCCCACACCTTTTTCTCTTTTCAGCGATGTACAGAACAACAAAACAACAACTTAGAAAAAATCTTAGTCAGTTCTTCATCTCTACAATGAGACTTTCTTTAGTTTATTTAAGAGAGAGAAAAGTATTCTTTGCTAATGTTATGGAAAACTCCTCACAAGAAAAGAACTCTTGTGGCTTCATTTCTCACAAACCACAGGTGCCTGAGATCTGCCCTTGTGAAGTTTTTCCCATCTTTCACAGTTTTTCCTCACAACTGAGCTTTTGGTCTATGTCAGCTTATTGGGGTGCATTTTAAGGATGAGCTGTTCAGCATCTTTTTGCTCATCTCTGGGAACAGAGGTCTTCCCCTTTTATCCCCGGGCCAAGGTTTCTCATCAAACTTCTAACACTGGAGCCTCTGCCCATGATTGTGGCTAGAATGCTACCAACACCCCCACCCCCCCCCAAGCATTCCATGAACTTACTGGGGAAAACCCAAAGTCCGATATATCAAGTATATCTGTAGCATAGCCTCACAGAAGAATTTTACAGCCTAAGCTTAAGACAAACTTTTCAAAATCCCTTCAATCTAAAATCTAACTCTTTTTTTACCGACTTCAATTTCATTTGGTTGTTCTTACAAAGTTTCACCTCCTTTTTTCCTTCTTAGCCCAAGAGAGAATTAGTGTTCTTCGAGTACAAAGTCTTGTAACACTGAAATAAAAGTCAATTTAGTCCAAGTCCTGTATTAGAAACAAACTCTCTCTCTCTGCTTCTTTCTGCTGGCCACATGCTCTTTTGCCGACTCCACGTGAGCTGTGCCAGCTGCTCTTAGTTTGGAATGGGAATCAAGGCTGCACTTGGCCTCAGGACCACCTTTAGCACAATCTACAGGGGGCCATCGGTGCTGGTGCCCATGCTCAGCTCCTTTGGTGCCCATCCAGGTGCTGTCCCCATGCTCAGCTCCTTTGGTGCCCATCCAGGTGCTGTCCCCATGCTCAGCTCCTTTGGTGCCCATACAGGTGCTGTCCCCATGCTCAGCTCCTTTGGTGCCCATACAGGTGCTGTCCCCATGCTCAGCTCCTTTGGTGCCCATACAGGTGCTGTCCCCATGCTCAGCTCCTTTGGTGCCCATCCAGGTGCTGTCCCCATGCTCAGCTCCTTTGGTGCCCATCCAGGTGCTGTCCCCATGCTCAGCCGCTCCCGATGCCGACACAGCCTCAGGCCAGCGTGGTTTGGGTTCCACTGGCACAAAAGCTCTGCAGGCTCTGCCGGCTCCTCTGCCCCTGCCGGGCCGGGCCCGGTGGGTTCCTCGGGGAGGGCTCGGCAGCCGCTCCCGCCCCTCCAGGAGCGGAGAATCCCGGCCGGGCCGAGCGGGCCCAGCCCACACCCAGCCCACCACCACCTTCCTCAAAGCTCAGAAGATAAAGAGAGCTACTCCAGGGCCTCCCTGTCCTTAAAGGTGTATTTGGAAAGGTATATCCACTCTTTTCATTGGTTAAATCTTGTGTCAATATCAGAAACTGGCCCCTTACAGCCAGACACATGACAACATTACAGAAAGCTAAAGCCCATGATCACCAGTGGGAAGAGGCTGGTTGTGTTAAAAGGTCCTTGGCTGAGTTGCTGTGTGAAAGTTATCCACTGCTGCAAAAAAATAGCAACATGTCTGCGCTGTGACGCTAGCAAGTGTGACAATTCTCCTGCAGGCACACAACAACTTGAGAAGAAACTCACCTTTTTCCCTATTTTCTTCATGTACTAATGAGTGTGTGGTTTCCATACAGCTGGCATGGTACACAAAACTTGCAAAGTGACAGGGTACTGAGGCTTCTGAGGAGTTTGAGGGTTTGTCATGCCTTTAGCATTTATGAGCCAAGAATTGAAGAGAGCCCTGGCCCAAGTTTTAAAACTCTTGTTGGCTTCTGTTACAGCACAACCACCATAAGACAGCATGGAAAAACTGCATTCCTTTGTGTCCTTGCTATCTGGTCTCAACCAGGGCATCTATTGGCAAGTTACATTTTAGGCCAAGTCTGTTACATGATCAACTGTTCTCAACTACCTTTTTCTCTTGTATTTCATGAAAATTACATTTGTTATTAGACCCATTGCTGCTCCATGTTATTGACCAGGAGAATGTGAATAATCTTTCTTTCACAGCAGCATGGTGTGCAAGTATCAGGAAATTGCCAAAGGCTGTAGGACAGGTTGGATGGGGCTTTGATCAAACTGGTTTAGGAGAAGGTGCCCCTGCCCATGGCAGGAGGATTGGAACTAGATGATCCTTAAGGTCCATTCCAAGACAATCTACAATTTATTTTATAATGTTTGGAGAATTTGTGTTCTCCTACCAAGCTGGCACACATTGACAATAGAGAGGGCGTGACTCCTTCATACATGACAGTCTTTCTGCCCTGTTCTTCTGTGCAAGGACTGCCCAGTCCTCTTGGTCACACCAGGAAGTCAAAACCTAGGCACTGCTTCACACCTCAGCAATGCCACAAGCCACACTACTTGGTGCAAAGCATCTAGTGTGTCCCCTATTCACAGTGGTAAGAAAGAAAAAACTGCATTAGGGCTTCTTTGAAAGGGACATTCATGCATTCAGTGTGCACACATCATAATGCAGACTTCTGTGGTGAGAAATGAAACTCCTTTGTCTTCCTGTTCCTCAGTGTGTCCCCTCTGTGACCTGGAGCACTGCTACCTTGTCTTCTTGCCTATTTTTTGCCTGATGACCTACTGGTTTTCCAGGCAAATTTTTCCCGTCAGTCACAGAGAAAGAGTGCTCCCCAAGGCACATGTACCAGTTTCTTTTCCAAATCATAGTCCTAATGTGGGTTTCAGCAGTAAAAAGAGCTTTTCATATCCACAATCCCAGAGATCATGTACTACACAATGTTCAAGAGGAAGTTTGTTACTTAAATTAATTAATTTCACTTAATTAATTTAAATGCATTTAAATAACTCTTAGTGAAGCTGGCAAGGACTAGTTCATCAAATGGTGAGAGGTTTTTCTGCAGTTATAGGCATTTCACTACCCTGAAAATAATGACTTCTGGAATTTTCTTGCTGTGTTCAAGTGGATTACCTGTGTGCTGTGAAAAGGAGGAATTACGTTATCATTACAATATTCTTAATTAAGCTGATGCAAAATTTTGTGACATTCCTGGGAAGCTTGGAGGCCTGAGCTCATAAAGTTAAAGAACCATGCATTTTTTCTGTTTGCATAAACTGAGCAAAGGATGCCCTTGCAATTAAGGAGCTGAAAAGACCTATCTCAATTTCTGAGTGTCTAACACAATATTTGTTATCAGCTCAGACTTACAGAATGTTAACTCTCCTAACTCAGGTGATTGTAAAGTGTAGGCACAACATTGCAAGTCATGTAGATTCTTTTCTCAGCTGTTTACTAAAAAAGAGGGTCTCGTAGAAAGAAAGGCATACTGGAGTAAAATACACAGCCATACTCATTAAACAAATTGGACAGAGTTGCTGGCTATAATTCAAAAGTAATAAATAATTGTAAGTTAACAGGGCCTTCAAATTTTGCTAATACGTTCATGTCACCAGTCCAACAATACCCTAAGTTCTGCAGTTCAATGCAATTATTAGCAATTATCACAATATTTTATGAGAATAGTCCTGTTAAAATACAGTGCACACTTTGGCACTCTTGATTTTTTTGAGAAGTACTTGACAAGGTTTCATTTCACTATGCTTATTTTGCATGCTTTTGAATGCTGCCACATTACTAAAAAGCCATTTCAAGCAAGTCAGATCCCATCAGGAGGGCATTTCCTTCAGTAATTCATACCTAAATGTTAATGATCGTTTTCTGTTTATGATATTACTAATGACTAAGCCCATGTTGTTGGGCTGGGATATAATCACCTTCTATTGTGCTTTTGAACAGAGAACTGACACTTCTAGCTTAAAAAATCCCCTTTATTTTCAATATTACATTAGGGAAAAAAACCCCTAAATGTGCAGCTTCAAGCAGACTCTGTTTATGACCAAAAGAAAAAAAATTACAAATGTGCTGGGGATTTGTCCAGACAAGTTAAAGCAGAGGTGTATTGACTTTTCTTAGTGTTCTTTTCCCCCACATCTGCTCCTGAACATGTTTGCTTTAACTTGACAATATTGTCACAGGGGAAGAAGCAGAAACAGTGCCAGAGAAGTGGGCTGGCAATGATGTTTCTGCACAACTGGAATGATTTCCTCGTGAATCACCCATCTCACGAACCAAAGTACCCATCCCCAGCATGGAAGGTGGAGAGGCAAAAGGAAAGACAAAGTATTCCTTGCTATTACCTCTCACAATGGAAATATTTTGTGCTTGTTTTTAACTACTCAGTGACTGTAGGAAAGGGGATTCACTTTCATCATAGGGGTTTATGTGCTATTCCATTCACACTGTTAATTTTTCATGCCATTGGTGCAGAGGCAAGCTATACATTGACAACTTTAGGGAAGACTTCCTTGACTCCCACTGTGCTTTATGCACATTAGTCTTTCAGTTGATCAGTAAGGAGACTCCTCAGAAGGGTTGTTTTCTGGTTACCCCCCTAATGTCTCTGCTCATGGAACAACAGAAAAGTGCGGGAGCAGAGCACAATGCTTCATGAATCTTTAATCTCACCCTGTTTTTTCCATCCCATGTGTCATCTGCAGTTCCCTGCTCCCTGCTGCCCTGAGTTCAGGGCAATGCTGAACCAAAGACCTGGTGTTTTGTCTGTGTTTTGGCTTGGTGTAAGTAACAGATTATATTTTGGGGAAGCAGAAAATTTGTCTTGTAGATGGAATTTTCAACTCCAAGCCTTCAACTCATCATTAATTTCTGGTGGTAAGCAGGAAAGGGAAGATGATGGTCTAGAAGTTTAAGTTGCAGTTTTGAATAATTATACAATCTGTCCTGCAGTGCAGGCTCTCTTGCGAAACTTTCACTTCATCAGCAGTGTGGCAAAGAGGGGATGGAGGGATAAGAAAATTAAGTTTTTCACTACAGACTATCAGCAAAGAGCCAGAATCCTCCTCAAATAATACATGGATTTGGTTACTGGACTGTTCTTAGCACTGTCAAGTACTGCCAGTCTAGCCAAGCCTTAAGTACACACATTCCTGCAGGAGATAGAATTGAAAATACAGAAATGACACACAAATATTTAAAGTTTTGCTTGAATCAAACATTCACTGAAGTAAAAAATATTGCATTATTACAGACATGTTTTTGTAAATACAAACTATGTAGCACTGTAACAAAACTATCTTTTTTCTATCCCAAAAATGAGAAAATATTTGATAAAAAAAGCTTTGATAAAAGTAGAAGAAATCTGAATTGCATTAGCAAGATTTTAATCTAAAAGTGCTAGTAAAACACAGAGAGGGAGTTAAATATCTATACATAAGATTGTACAGTTTGTGTTGCTAAGGCTCTTTAAAAGGCAAGAAGAGAAAAAAAAAAAAGAAAAATAATTTAAGCAGCAACAAAACCCCAGAATCCTGCTAACACTTGTTTCTCAAGAAGGTCTGGCTAGAGGGTTGGATTGAACAAAGGAATGAAAGAAAAAAAGTAGTGTATAAACTAGTATATAAATATTAGCAGAACAAAAAACATCCATGTTCTTGTGGATACTCTACAGTGTCTAGAGACTACCAAGCCTTGCACAGTCCATTGGTAACTAAGCGCTGCTTGTGTTTTTGCATGTGGGCACCTGGGATAGAGCCAGAAGCAGTCTGAGGAGCATCAAGGATTAGAGGGCCCTAAAAGCAGCAGTAAGGGACTCTGGAGCACAAGCAGTGTTTTTCTTGATCCTTACAGTTGAAAGGAAGGTGTTTGAAAGGGCCAGTCGAGTCTGGCAAATCAACAAATGGTTACAGACTGGTACCACAGTCAGAGTTTTGGCTTCTTGGACCGCATGACTCACCTTGAAAAACTGGGTGTACTGAGGGCTGATGGGTTCTGTCAATCAGAGGAGAGGAAGAGTGTCTTTGGCCCTAGGCTTGCCAGCCTCAAAGGCTGGTGAAGAGGGCTTTAAATTCAAGGTGCTGGGAGATAGGAACCTCAGTCTCTCTTAGCCCTTCCAGTCAGATGGCAAGTCAGCAAGAGATGCCAAGAGCTTAGGGCAGGTCAGGAGGACATGAAAAGTCACAAAGGAATTCCTGACACTCCAGCCAGTAAGTCTGCTTCATCAGGGACTGAATGTGCCAACACACACATCACAGGGAATGAACAAGAGGAGTTAGAGATGGGCTAACAGGTACCACAGGGATACGGTGGGGTGGCTACTATGACTCAAGCATTGGAATGAGAGGTTACAGGCTCTTTTGAAAATAAGGCAGGAGAGACAAGGAAAGAGTGTTGCTCTCTGTGCCAAGAACATGCTGAAGTGGATGGAGTTCTGTGCTGGGATGGATGAGAGCTCATGCATCTGGATTAAAGGCAGGGCATGGTCAGGTGAAAATATAGCAGGAGCCCACTACAGGCTGCCTGACCAGGAACATTGAGCAGGTGAGTCCCTACATAGACAGATGGGCAATTCAACTACCTCAGTTTTGTTAGACGGACAACATAGAGTGTGAGCAGTCCAGGAGGTTCCTGGATTGTGTTGATGATAATTTTCTTTTCCAACTCTTTCCAAGCATTAGAGGAGCCAAGAAAGAGAGATGATATACTGGATCTTTTTCTCAAGAACAAAGAGGATCTGGTGGGGAACGTGAAGGTGAGTGGGAGCTTTGGCTGGATCCTTACAGTGTCAGGAAGGATGGCCATCAAGCTAATACTCTAGACTTCAGGAGAGAAGACCCTGGCCTCTTCATGGACCTGCTTGGTAGAGTATCGTAGGAAATAGCCCTGGAAGGAAAAGGCACCTAAGAAAGCAGGTTGTGATTAAAGGTCAAGGTGCAAGATGTGTGTAACCTTCTGAGTAAAAAGGAAAGGAAAGGTGGTGGGAGGCTTTCATAAATGGGCAAGGAGCTTCTGGCAAAACTCAATCAGAAGAAGAAAATTTACAGATTCTGGAAAAAGGGGCAGGCCACTTGGTAAGAATATTGGAATTATATCAGAGCATGCAGGGCTGCATGCTAAGGTTCATTTGGAACAGAATCTGGTGAGGAATATCAGAGACAACAAGGGACACTTCTTCAAGTACATCAGAAGCAAAAGATTTGGGAAAATGAGGGCCCACTGCTGAATGAGATGGTGCTCTTGTGATGAAGGATATAGTGAAGACAGTTGTTCAGTGCCCAGTTTGCTTCTCTCTTTACTGTTACTACCTATCCTTAGGAATCCCTGTCCCTGGTGGCAAGAGAGGAAGTCTGGAAAAAGAAAAGGATGACTTCCCTGTGGTAGAGGAGGATTAGTTTAGGGATCTTTTAAGCAAATTTGAAACCCACAAATCCATGAAGTCTGATAAAATGCACCTATGAATCCTGAAGAAGTTTGCAAGTGTTACTGCTGATCCAATGCCATCATTTTTGAAAGGTCATGGAGAACATGACAAATCCCCAAGGACTGGAAAAAAGTGAATATTGCTCCAATCTGTCAAAAAGAGCAAGAAGGAGGACCCAGGAAATGAGTCAGCCTCATCTCCATCTCTGGAAAACTGATGGAACTGTTATCCTGGATGTCATCTCTAAGAATGTGGATGAAAATAAGGTTATCAAGAGCAAGTAGATTCACCAAGGTGTAATCATGCTTGCCCAATCTGATGGCCTTCTGTGGTGGGATGACTAGCTGAGAAGGGAGAGCAGTGATTGTTAGCCTTCACTTCAGCAAGGCTTTTGACACTGTTTCCCCTCCATGCTCATAGGTAGCTCAGGAAGGGTGTGTTAGCTGAGAGGACAGTGAGGTGAATTGGGAACTGGCTTTATGACAGAGCTCAGAGAGCTGTGACCAGTGGCACAGGGTGTAGATGGAGGCCTGTAGGTGGTGAGGTTCCTCAGGGGTCAGTTCTGGGTTCAGTCTTGTTCCACGTGTTAATCACTGACCTGGAGGCAGGGACAGAGTGCTCAACCCTCAGCAAGTTCCCTGACAACACAAAGCTGGCAGGAGTGACCAATACCCTAGAGGGCTGTGCTGCCATTCAGTGGGACCTGGACAGGATGGAAAGCTGGGCAGAGAAAAAACATCTGAAATTCAACGGAGGCAAGTGCAGGGTCCTGCACCTGCAGAGGAACAACCTCAGGCACCGGCACAGGCTGGGGTGACCTGCTGGAGAGCAGCTCTGTGGAGAAGGACCTGGGGTCCTGGTGGACAACAAGCTGTCCATGAGCCAGCAGTGTGTCCTGGGGGCCAAGAACAATGGGATCCTGGAGTGCATTAGGAGGATCACTGCCAGCAGGTTGAGGGAGGTGATCCTGCCCCTCTGTTCAGCCCTGCTGAGGCACATCTGGAGTGCTGTGTCCAGTTCTGGGCTCCTCATTTCAAAGAACTATTGTAGAAGACTGAGGAGAGGGCTATGAATATAATGAGAGGACCAGAGCATCTCTCTTACGAGGAAAGACTGAGGGAGCTGGGCCTGTTCTGCCTTGAGAAGAGACGACTGAGAGGGGACCTGATCAATGCATGCAAGTATCTGAAGGGGCAGTGCCAGAGAATGGGGACAGCCTCTGCCTGGTCGTGCCCAGCAACAGGATAAGGACCAGCGGGCACAAACTGAAACACAAGATGTTCTATATGAAGATGAGGAGAAACTTCTTTACTTTGGGAGTGACAGAACACTGGAAGAGACTCCTGGAGAGGTTGATGCATCTCCTTCTCAGGAGATGTTCAAAACCCACCTGGATGTGATCCTTGAAAATCTGCTTTAGCAAGATGTTGGACTAAAAGATCTTCAAGAGTCCTTTCCCATCCCAGTGATTTCATGGTTCTGTGATTCTATGAAATGTTGAAAGAGCACGCTCTTTCTTCAGTAATAATTTTTAGTAGCTTGAAACAAAAACATTTTTTCAATTTTTAACCACCCATGTAAGTGTTTTCTAACATGCCAGTTTTCAGGTTCAAATGCACATCTGATGGGATGTGGCACATAGTTTGATTTTGTTTTTGCTTTTAACGAGAGGATGATCAAAGCATTTGTTCTTAAGTCAGCTTTGGCAGATATGCTTTCTGTATGTAAACAGACAGGGGAAGCAGAAATTCTTAGCTGGATTTCCTAAATCCAAAAAGCTATAGATAACAATTTGCCAACGAAATTTTGTTTTGCAAAGCATTTGATATGAATTCTGATACATTACAGTGATATTGAAGCTTCTGGGTGAAAAAAAAAATGTTTTAATCCTGAAGCAGCAGAGGGAGCTATGCCAACGCAATTAGCTGCATTCCCAGGCTTCTGCAACTGTGAATGGAGACTTTTGTTTGTATGCTGCCTTTTCCTGACATCTGTAAAGATTAATATATTTGGAACATACTAAACTGTGATACTCAGGGAATGGATAGACTGAGAGTTAAGCAACAAGACAAAAAAGTAAAACAGGACAAAACATTCAAGTATTCTTAGGTAGCAAAACACCTAAAAGACCATGCAATTCAGTGGGATGCACACTTTTCAGGAACTTTGACATTTTTGGAAATCACATTTTATTTCAAGAATTTGGGGAATTCCAGTCATTACTTCGGGAGCCCAGTCTGGCCTTTTAACTATCACCTACATCTTCCTACATCTTCATCATGACAATGGCACCAACTCACCAAGCTTTTTGACATCTCCCCACAACATATATTCTGCTAACTGCTGCAAGGTGTTGCATTAACAGCAAGACACATGCTTAAACACATGGTGGAAAAAAGAAAGAGCTTAATTGATTTACTCTAAGCATATGTCCAAGCCTTTTATAAATCTCAAAAAGATTCTCTTGTAAACCTGTTAGTGCAAAGTGGTAAATCTTCTGGGAGTGAAATATCTGGTAAAGCTTTTAAGTCTTACAGATAGCCACATGGACTCTTCATACATGCTGTATGACTTAAAATGTGCATACACATTCAGGTGTGTATGTGTATTTGTACATGTATTAAAAAAATTCTCATGAAGCTATGTAACAGCATACATATATCTCTTACTACCTTACTTCCTACCTGCCTCCTACTGCCCTGCAATTTGAAGGCCTGCAACCGCCAGGGGAAATATGTAAATGCAAAAAGGGACAGTGTCTCAGAGGTCACAACAGAGTCTTTGGTTCTCAGTTCAGTAGAGTAAAATTGACCAAAGCAATGGAAAAACTAAAGAAAACATAGCCCTGCGGAAACTATAAGCTATAATATATATATATATATATATGTGGAAATTATTTGACTGAATTTCAAGTACTTCTCACAGAGGTATAGAGGAGAGGCCAGAAAAACAGACTATTGATTTTTATAAGAATTATAAAAACATTGGTTTGTAGTTTTCTTCAGTCAGAGCATTCTAGTATCAAATTATTTGTTCTTTTTACTCAATGCATGATAAAGTCAGGGAATGACGGAGAGATAAAGGAGGGTTCCAAAGCTGCCTACCAAATAGATATTTTCTGAAGCATTTCCCTGAATTCTCTCAAAGTTCAGGGGAAAAATGGGGACTCATAGCACTGCAGGCAGGGAGAGCAGGAGTGTGTACATGGGGAATCATGAAACCATAAATATGAGGGTCTTTTGATCCCACTGCAGAGGACCTGTCCAGAACTGAAGGTCCCTTCCTCTCCATCATTGCTCTTGACAATTGTTCATGCAGGTATTGAAACAGAAGGATTGAAAGGTTGCCCATGTTTGACAGGGGAACTGATCTAAGTCTAGCAAAGAACATATGGTTGCTCTTCCAGTATTGTTACAGGCCTCACAGTAAGATGGTTAAAGGAACAGCTCCTTCATCTGTTTGGTAAATTAATGTTTTTCCTCCTGGTTTTCCTCACCATCGCTTTCTCTCTGTTAATTCATGCTTTTGTTTGCTAAATGTGAAACCTCCTGAAATCAGACACTGCAACTTCATACAGGTTACAGCAGTGTGAATCATGTCCCCAGACTCATCTCTCAGATACATCAACCATTAGTGGAAATCTCCTCAGGTTGGGAGAATCAAATGCCACAGTTCTAAATGCAGGCTTGGGTATTCCATTACAAATGACCTCACTTTTTTGTGTGTGTGTGTATTTCCTGGGGTTTTTTTTGAGAAACAGTTATAGAACAGGAGGAGTGAACAGTGCAGTTCGTTTGAAATGCCCTTTAGTTGTACCAAACTGTTACTAGAGAAAAAGTCTGAAGCACTGACACAACTCATTACAGCAGAGACTCAGTGGCCCTCAAAATCTTTACCATCCAGTCAATAAACAAGAGATAAAATCAACAGCAAATGTCAACAGTGTATTTCCATTACACAAAAAAAAAAAAAAACCCAACCAAAAAACAAACAAACAAACCAAAACAAACAAACAAACAAAAAAGCAGCAAAGTTAAGATTGACATAACTAGATAAGCACTGTTTGGTAGTAAGGGGTGATAAAAACTTATGGGGATTTAGTACGCGGCTGAATTTCTTAATCATCCACATATAGACAGCCATATAGCTCTGGGCATGAAACAGATGTGAGGAAGAAGGGTTCCTTCCTCTAGTGAGAAAGCTTGTCAGCAAAACCTATTGTGAAGAACACTTTTTGTTTTTCTTTTTTTTTTTCCCCATACAAAAATATCATCTATAGTCATGTAGATCTATATTTTCCATCCTGGGGCAAGGCAAGAATTGCAACTTGAAGCCCCTCTGCATTCTACAGATCCTGTCAAAAGCTCTCAAATTTGAAATGTTTTTCTCTGAGTAAAAAGAAATCTGCAATTTTCAAGTAGTAACTGAAACTACTAGAAGGAGCTTTAGCAGAAGCAATGCATGTTCTTGAGCTTGTAATGACTTTACCATCATTGGAAATTCTGGTGTGTGAAATGGGAGAAGTCAATCCAGGTGTTTGCTTTTTCTGGAAGGCATAACTTCTTTAAGGTAGCCTTTGCTAGAACTGAGGTTAGTTATGTTGGGCAAAGATTTCAGGTCCTCCTTCAGAGGGTGAGAACACTAGTTGTACAAATATTAATAAGTTTTGGGATCAAACATTAGCATACCTACCACCAAAAAAAAAAAAAAAAAGTGGATTCTTCACAGATTACACACAGCTTGTCTGATGCAAATGGCAATGTAAAGATGACTGTTTACCCTAACAAACTTCAAGGATATTATTTGCAGTATTTAAGTGATGGACATTGAGGAAACATCCTTTGAGACTGATTGGAAACTTGTTGGCATGAATTTGTTCTTATACCTAAATTCTTAGTCCCTATGAATCCTTGACCTTTTTTAACATGCCACAGCCTTACCTATAAAGAGATTTATTTGTAAGTTTTAAAACAATGCGTGGATGAACAAAGAATTGCTTAATTTGGTCAACAGACTGAAATCACAATGCACAAGGAAGCAGAATGTGCAGTTATGTACTTTGACTGTATTCTACTATAAACATCATCTATCCTCCAAGGTTGCATTTTCAAGGGAAATTGGGATCATAACACAAAAAATCCAAAATTATAATCTTCTCTTTATCTTGTCTTCTCAGCTGGGAATAACTCATTTTCATTTTATCACAGATTTGCCATTTCTTACTAGAAAAACAATGAACAACTCTGCCATGCCTTGTAAAAAAGGTTCCTCTCTGAGTTGGTTTATAAAGGTTATAAAGTGTTGGAGTTGCTGATAGCACTGAAATGGCGTAATATTATCCCACATTTTGAGTTTAGCCAATTTCATTCTCTATGCTTCTCATGAGAGGTGTATACATTTCTATAGGTTAAAGATGTTAAACCACCAGAGCAGCTTAAAGGCAGCTAACCACAAACTGAGAGTTTCCAATCAAGGAAACACGATATAACACAGGAAGACCTGGAAACGGGATAATGCTGTCTGCAGTTGGACTGCTGTGGCCAGGTTGGGTATTTTCATAGCACTGGGCAGCGTTCAGGCTATTTCTGTGATTTTCAGGCACAGTACCATGTTTTGAAGGAAGAAGAATTTTTCTAATAAAGACTTTTGTCAGGGTTGCTGGGAGAAGCACACCCTAGGTTTCTTCTGGTGCCACTGAACTGGGATTTCCATGTTGGCACAACTTTCAATTAATGCATGGATGCAGTCTATATTATGCTTACTGTGAGTCTGAGACAGTGGGAAAAGCATGAGAAACTTTCAAAAGCAAATATAGAATTGCCCAGTGTTTCGAAAACTTGGGAATATTGTGAGGACACGTCATTACATGGCTTGTTTCTCTTCTCCGTAAGTATTGGGTATGCAAGCAATTCCAGTCTTATGAGCCTTTCTTTAGAAATCCTTCTTTTGCTTATAATTGAATTTCACTACTGATACAGAGGGTCAGATTAGAGGTCCAGTAAGCCAAGTAGCATTATTTCAAATGATTATGTTTCATGAAGGAAATAGTAACAATCCATATGCCAGCTCCAGAATTAAAGATGAAGTAATATCCCAAAGCATATGGGACATGGTCTCCACAACAGGACTATACCGGCTGATCCTGTACAAATCTGCAGAAAATATAGTAATGGGTTAAAATACTCTAATGTTTTCAAAGGCCTGCTCTTTTTTCTCCCCCAAGCCACTTAAGGAAATCAGCAGGGTTTGGAGGAGTTTATCTCCCTTACATGTTTCGAAGTTCTCATTGGGGCATTACCCTGACAGATACAAATTATTTCTAACATCCTTGCCTCATCTAGTGAGCTAATGAAGGTGGAGACAGTGGCACTGCTGTTTCAGGTGTTGAGATTCCCTTCTTACCATATCTCCCTCAGTCACAAGAAGTCCCTCAGCTACCCCAGGAAGCAACACAGATGTACCAAGTAACATTGATAATGAAGGAAGTGTTGATCAAGGCTGAATCAGCTACAGAATTGGGGATTTGCATTTGCTCTCCTTAATAAATGAAAAAGTGAGCTCAGAAAGTGACAATGCTTGCCTGGTTTAGAGGAAAAGTGTGAAGGTTACACCTTCCCTTCCCTTCCTTCCCTTCCCTTCCCTTCCCTTCCCTTCCCTTCCCTTCCTTCCCTTCCCTTCCCTTCCTCCTTCTTCCCTTCCCTTCCCTTCCCTTCCCTGAAACTTCCCTGAAACTTCCCTGAAACTTCCCTGAAACTTCCCTGAAACTTCCCTGAAACTTCCCTGAAACTTCCCTGAAACTTCCCTGAAACTTCCCCTGAAACTTCCCTTCCCTGAAACTTCCCTTCCCTGAAACTTCCCTTCCCTGAAACTTCCCTTCCCTGAAACTTCCCTGAAACTTCCCTTCCCTGAAACTTCCCTTCCCTGAAACTTCCCTTCCCTGAAACTTCCCTTCCCTGAAACTTCCCTGAAACTTCCCTTCCCTGAAACTTCCCTGAAACTTCCCTGAAACTTCCCTTCCCTGAAACTTCCCTGAAACTTCCCTGAACTTCCCTTCATGAAACTTCCCTGAAACTTCCCTGAAACTTCCCTGCCCTTCCCTTCCCTGAAACTTCCCTTCCCTGAAACTTCCCTTCCTGAACTTCCCTGAAACTTCCCTGAAACTTCCCTTCCCTGAAACTTCCCTGAAACTTCCCTGCAACTTCCCTGAAACTTCCCTGAAACTTCCCTTTCCTGAAACTTCTCTTCCCTTCCCTGCAACTTCCCTGAAACTTCCCTGAAACTTCCCTGAAACTTCCCTTTCCTGAAACTCCCCTGAAAGTTCCCTTCCCTGAAACTTCCCTGGACTTCCCTTCCCTGAACTTCCCTTCTGTCATGGTTTCAATTCGAAAGCAGGCAGAAACACCAATTTCTCTTTTGGTTTGAGTTTGCCAATTTGAAAGTTTCCAATCAAGAACAAAGCAGGCTTAAGCTTAAAAGTAATAAGACTTTATTAACTAACACTAAAAGAAAGGAAAACAACAAGAATGAGGATGAAACCTTCAAAACACTCTTCCTCCCTCCCCAATCCTTCTTTTCTCTCCAACCAACAACATAAAACAATACTCAGAAATCTCAATCAGTTTTCCACCTCTAAAACAGTCTTTCTTTAGTTCACTTAGGGAGGGAAGCACCTCTCGTTCACTGGTAAATTTCCCCACAAGGAAACAGTTCTCTTGTAGATCCATTCTTCATGCAACCGCCCGGATCCTTTGCGTTCATGAAACTCCTCCCATGTTCACAGTTGTGTCTCTGGGCCACATCGATGTATGGGGTCTAGTTTAAAGATAAACATGTCCAAAACAAAGGTTCTCTTTGTCTTTGGGATCACCTTCACCTCCAAGGAACAGAGATTCACTTCTTTTTCAAGGGCAAAGAGTCTTTATCACTTCATCTCTCTGTTCAACTTCTCATGAAATCAACAGTCCCCTCAACATTTTACTCCTTTGCTCAGGTCTACAGTTTGAACTTTTTTATCTCCCCCATATTTCTTTATAGTTTAAAGGAAACATTTCAATATGTTATAACCAACCACCATAGCTTGCGAGAGTCTTTTACAGCTCAAAAGCAACTTCCCACACTCCTTCCACCTGGACTTTCACTCTTGACTGACTGTGATACTTCATGTGGTCTTTACACATCTACATTCTGATTTTCTCTCACTGGAGAGAGGATGGAGGCTTTCCAGGTCCCATCTGTGCACTGATGCACTGAAAGAGTTAACGAGAGACAGTGTCTGACCTGGCAGACAGTGCTAGAGCTGTGCCAGGCCAAGCTGGGCAGTCCATGGTGTCAGATTTCAAAGCCGTGCTGGGGGTGCAGCTCTCAGAGGGTCCAGGCCCAAAGGCAGCCGCTTGCCTGCAGCCAGGAGGGAGAGTTGGACAGATCCCACATTCCTTTTCCACCCCTCGGTCTCATCAGGTGTTCCGGCCTTATTGTGCCTCCCCCCCTCTCCCCAGGCTCAGCAGAGGCAGGTTCAGCTGGGGCCAGCAGCAGAGCAGACTCTGTGCCGCAGATGTTCCCAAATCAGCTGCCCCTGCCTGGCCCCCGTGGCCTCTCCCTCCCCCCACTCAGCCCAGGGCAGAGAGGGCAGAGGTGTGTGCTCTGACAGCCAGGAGGAAAGAGACCTGCCCGGGCTGCTTTCAAAGGGAATAAGAACGAGAAAATGCTTTCTCTTTGGTCCAATAAAATGCCAATCTCAAAACCAGCCAGTTCACTTCCCTGGTGTCAAAGGTTTGACGTTGGCACAAGGCCAGTGCCTCTATAACGATATACTGTCCCTGGTATCTGTTGTGAGATGTGACTAAAAACAGAGCAAAACAGTTTCTAATTTAGAAAGCAAAAGGAAAAAAACTTTATTATTTATAATAGGTAAAGAAGACACATACAGAAGAACATGGAAACTTTAAAAAAAACACTCTTCCTCCCCCCCCACCAGTTCCCAACTTAACAAAACAAATTGAAAATTCTTCATCACGTTACTATCTTTTAGATAATTAATCTTTAGTCTATTACCACCCTTCTGATAATCAGTACTCAGTTCGTTGAGGAGAGATAGGAGTCTTTCTTGCACTACATCGTGGCCTCTTCTTCTATGTCTAGTGCTCTCACCACTGTGTATGGACTAGAGCTGCTTCTAGGGTTTCTCTTTTTAAAGATGCTTTGGTTAGTTCCAAGAAACGATAGCTTCTCAATTTTGGGACACCTCTCATCTCTGTTCACACTACTGTCTACTCTTGGCTCCAAGCCAATGCCTCTCCCCAGATACAGCTTCTATGTTACAGGAAAAAATGAGTCCGTCCATGGTTATACAAAAGAGTCTAGCCAAAGCTACTCCATCATCTCTTCCCACTTAGGATTCTTTTCAGCGTTCTCTGACAATCTTCTACTTACACAAACTTTCATAATCTTTGCTTAGTTCTTTCTATCTTTCTTCTTCAAATTCAGGAGGATTAGCATTTATAAAGTTTCCATCATTTACAAAAAGGGTTAAAATCTTGGGCTTTGTTTCTCTAGAACTCTCACGGTATCTTTGCTGTTGGGCACTCTTTTCGTGCCACCCCCCTATACTCCTTCGGCTGTGCTGTTTAGTTGATATCAAATTTCAAGGTGACGGAGATCACAGACACGGTTTCTCAGTCTCTCTCTCCGGGGGGAGGGGGGGGGGGGAAGGGAAAAGAAGGCTGCCGGGGTTCTTCTCGAGGTTCTTGTACTTTCTCTACCCTTCCATCCTGTAGGATTTTCCTCTCCCCCTCTGTGCCCGAGGTTCTAGGCCTACCTCACCCAGGCCGTATGGCTTCCCCTCCCCCGCCCAGCCAGCCGCTGGGCAGGGGAGATCCCTCCGTCCTCAGGGACCGGAACCAAGAGAGAGCTTTCCGGGGAGTTCTCTGCTTTTAACCCCTTGTGTTCTCAGAGGCGGATCCTTGTCCTCAGTGGCCACACCAGGTGTCAGTCTTTAAACTTGAGTACTCATTGGTTTGACCACTGAAGTTCAGAAAAACTCATTTTTTCCAAACTACGACACCTGGGCTGGTCAAACCAGGACACCTTCCCTAAACTTCTCTTCCCTGAACTTCCCTTCCCGTTAATTTTGAGAACTAATAGTCTGGTTTTTAAGTGTGCTACGCTCTTGGGAATTAACATTGAGCTGGGCCTGGACCTCATAGCTGCGATACACCACAGATATCCAACCAATCTCAAACAGCACACGTTAAGCATATTTTTACTTCTGTTCCTCTCACCCTCTGCTGTGAGAAGAGGATAATAGCCTCTAGTGTCATCATGGTGATAATTGCATGTTTATGAAGCGTTCAGATAATAGAATAATGAAAGCCATAATTGAGGAAATAAATAGCAGTTCATTTTCATCCAATTTTAAATACTTTGTAACTACTGGAGAGTGAAAGCAAACAGAGAAAGATAAATGTGTAAACATCAGAATGGGGGTAACTCCACACATTGGAATGACAGAGAAATAATGATACATTCTTACTGCATAAACCACATTACTTCTCTCCTGAACACCACATAAATTTCAGATCAAGCTGTTGAAACATGAATCAGGATCCATCTACAAAAAGCATACAAATGCATGAATCAGTGCTTAACAAAGTAAATTTAAATTTCTTCTTGTGTGATTGTCTGTGCAAAAAAAAAAAAAATACTGAGACTAAGAGCTTAATTTTTTTAGTTTTTACTTTTGATATATAGATCTTGATAATCTCATATTTCTAATTAATACAGCTGTAATTCTGTCACAAAGTTTTTGTGGTAACAGAGACCCCAAGATGAAAACCCCAGATGCCTTATCTCCAAGTTGCATATAATTAGATGGACCTTGTGAGACCTGAAAGTGGGAAGTAGTCTGAGTGCTTATTTAATAGTAGTTTTATTGGTGTTGTCCTTCCTACAGATTTTATCTGCAGAATCTTGGTGATATCCATGAAAGATGTGTGTTGCACTGGGCGGGGATAAGCATTCATGCCTACCTGTGTGCTCTTTTGAACTCCGCTAGGATGACAGAAGCCAACACTGGCCAGCCTGGAACCTGCCCTTTATTCCGCAAGGCCAGCAGCAAACTGCGTGGGGAAGATGGCAGTGGGTTAGGGGCTGTGGCAATGCCACACCATCTGTGAATCAGGAGACTGTCTTCCTGTTTCTGAAATGACATGAGTTTGTTTCTTGCATGTGTTTATCTTCAAGACATATACAAACAAAGAGATCTACCTTCTGTGGCTAACATTCACATTTCCCTCACACCTGTGATCTGAATCACTGTCTTTGCTAAAAGTACTGCAGTGTTTTACAGGCAGTGGAGAGGGATATTCCACCTGACTAGCAATATAGAAGGAATTAGTAGGGTAGCTGAATGTTCCCTACCTGCTGCAGGCACCTGCCTGGACCACCACAATGTGCTAGCATGTGGTCTTCACTGTCACTAACACAGTTTAGGGCCAGAAAAAGGAGACACTTTCCTACTTCATTGTGGCATGCCAGATGTTCCTCTGCAGAATTGTCCCAAAGCTCCCTGGAACTGGTCACATCTGACTATCAGATGCTTTCACCTTGGCAAGAGCTTCCCAAATCCTGTCCCATCAGGTGAATGCAGTCCTTGAGGAAGGGTTTTCAGAACATGAACACAGACTGTTTCACTGAAGTTCCTGATCCTGACTGAGGAATTGCCATTTCTCCCTTACTTCGCTGCTACACATGGTTATACAAACTGCTTTTCCCAACTTCTTTTAGGCCTGTGCCAGTTAAATAAATCTGAGTGAAATGAGAATAAAATTCTGCTCCTTTTGCAGTGTCTTTTTCAGGAAACCGGACCCCAAAATCCTCTCACAGACCTATACAAGTTCAGAATGCTTTGGATGTGCATTAAAGAATCACAGGATCATTTAGGTTGGAAAATACCTCTGAGATCATCGAACCCAGCCTTTGATCAACACATTGTTAACTGGACCAGAACACTTAAGTGCTATGTCCAGTCATTTCTTGAATACCCCCAAGGATGGTCACTCCACCATCCCCTGGGAAGCCCATTAAAATATTTAACAACTCTTTACATGAAGAAATTCTTCCTTGTGTCCAACCTGAACTTCCTCTAGGACAGCCTGAGGCAATGTTCTCTTGTCTGGCCAGTTATTGCCTGGGAGAAGAGGCTGATCCCCACGAGGCTGCACCCTCTTTTCAGGCTTTTGTGAAGTGATAAGGTCACCCCTGAGCCACTTTTTCTCCAGGATAAACACCCCCAGCTCCCTCAGCAGCTCCTCATAGGATTTATACTCCAGACCCTTCCCCAGCTCTTTTACACTTTTCTGGACATGCTCCAGCCCCTCAATGTCCTTCCTGTAGTGAGGGCCCAGAACTGAACACAGAACTCAAGGTGTGGCCTCACTAGCACTGAGCACAGGGGAACAATCACTGCCCTGGTCCTGCTGGCCCCACTATCCTTGATAAAAGCCAGGATGCCATTGATCACCTAGGCACTTGCTGGCTCATATTCAGCTATCTGTCAACCAGCACTCCCAGGTCTTTTTCCACTGAGTTGCTTCCTAGCCACTCTATCCTAAGCCTGCATGGTTTTTTGTGTAGGAAGTGTAGGCACTTGGCCTTGTTGAATGTCATACATTTGGCCTTGGCTCATTGAGCCAGCATTTTCAGATTCCTCTGCAGAGCCTTCCTGCTCCCCAGCAGATCTGCACTACTGCCCGACTTGGTGTCTTCCATGAACTTACTGAAGGTGCACTCAATCCCCCTCATCCAGATAATCAATAAAGATATTAAATAGGACTGGCCCCACTACTGAGCTCTGAGGTACAGCACCAACAGGGTGCAGCACCATTGACCACTATCTTCTAGGCTAAATCATCCAGAGAGTTAACACAGCAAAGAGAGCTCCTGTCCAAGCCATGGGCTGCCAGCTTTTCCAGCAGAATGCTGTGGGAGACAGTGTCAAAGGCTTTACTGAAATCTGTATAGACAACACCCACAATCTTTCCATCATCTCTGGATGGGTCATAGAAGGAGATCAGGCTGGTCATGCAAGACTGCTTTTCCTAAGCCTGTGATGGCTGGGCCTGATCCCATGGTTGTCCTGTATATGCCACGTGATCACATGCAAGTTGATCTATTCCATAACCTTCCCAGACACAAAGATCAGTATGACAGGCCTGTAGTTCCCTGGATCCTCCTTGCAACCCTTGCAAATGGGCAACACTGGACAACCTCCAGTCATCTGGGACCTCCTCAATTAACCAGGATTGATGATAAAGGATGGGAAGTATCTTGGTGAGCTCTTCTGCCAGCTCCCTCTGCTCTCTTGGAGGAATCCATCCAGTCCCACAGAATTGTGAGGGCTGAGTGCCACAGCAGATCACTAGTGATTTCCTCCTGGACTGCACAGGGTCTGTCCTGCTCTCTGCCCCTGTTGGCCAGCTCAGAGGGCTAGTTGCCCTGGGGATAACTGGTCTTACAGCTAAAGATGGAGGACAGAAGGTATTAAGCCTTTTTCTTACGCTTGGTTACTATGTTCCACCCTGGGTCCAACAAAGGATGGTGGTGTCCTTGGCACTCCTTATGTTATTAACATATTTATAAAAATGCTTTTTATTATACTTTACACCAGTTTTGAGCAGATTGAGTTCTAGTTGAACTTCTGTCTTTCTGATTTTTTTCTCTGCATGGCCTAAAAACATACTTATCCGCTCCCTGAGCTGTCTGCCTCTTCATCCAAAGCTCATAAACTTTATTTTCTCTGAGTTATTGCTAAAGCTCCCTGTTTAGCCAACCTGGTCTCCTTCCCTGCCAGTTCATCCATTGGCACATGTGGATGGCCTGCTCTTGCACTTTTAAGATTTCTGTCCCAAAGTATGTCCAGCCTTCCCCTTTGTTATTAAATGCTGTTTCCCAGGGGACTCTGAATCAGTGTCCCAAATAGGCCAAGGTTCACCCTCTGTGAGTTCAAGGTTCAAGCATTTTTATGACCTTCTTGCTTACGTCTTCAAGAATCAAAAACTCTGTGACTGATTCCATGGTCAGTGTGCCCAAGATGGCCTCTGACCATCACATCTCCCACTGCCCTTCTCTGTTTGTGAACAGCAGGTCTGGCAGGGCATGCCCTGGGAGGCTCCCCTACCAGCTGTGTGTGGTTACCTTCAACACACCCCAGGAACCAGGTTAGATATTTTATGTCCTCTGTTAGGAGAACAAAATTACCCATAATTGTGACTAGTAACTTTTGTGGTATTTTTTACCTTGTCAGAAGAAAAAATTCCTCAGAACTTTATAAATTTATGTCCTTAGTTATTGTCTTAAACAGGGCTTCCAATTGTATAGGCATTGCAAAAACATAAGAAGTAGCAAGTCTTCCTCTTCCAAAGCGCTTAAGACACATTATTGCTACACCAGGAGTATTTTACTGGTATCTGTGTGTGAAAAATACTGCCTTTTTCCTTTGTTACATTTGGCACAGACTAGAATGGTTATATTCTAACTTTTCCAATCTAATTACATCTTTAGTGGGATGACCCGCGTCTTTCTGTCAGTAGGGACCATCTTTTCTACCTCTGTCGGAAACTGTGGCAAAAGAGCACAGATGATCCTGTTGAGCATTATGCACCTATCTCAGATGTCTCAAGGGCTGATTAGAGATCCAGCATTTCTAAGCATCCCTGACAAGGCTGTCTACAAGGCTTGTTTTTCTTTTATGTTACAGTTATGTGCAGGAGGTCAAGAAAGTGAGCAATCCTATTTTACTGAGATTTCCCAGTCTTAGTTCCCAATAGAATGGGAGGAAGGCAGAGAAAAGGTCTGATCCAAATTGGGCTTTTGGGATTTTTGATCTTTCCTTCTATTTTTTCCAAGTCTGTTCTTTGCACAGCTTATATCTCTAAGATAAGGGATACCCTAGATTGCCATGACCTCATATTGTACCTATTAGAGACTGTTTAACTATGTCCAAAGACTGCTTCATAAACAGTATCTTTCCCTACAATATGTTCTGGCAGCCAGATGTGAAGGTTTATTCACTAGTACACAAGGAATGCGTGACAGCCTTTTGGGATTTTACAAGCTGAGTCATTGGATAGTGACTAAGAATGGTTATTCATCAGTAGCTGACTACTAAACCATCTTCCAGCCTGATGGGACAGCACCCATCAAAACTTTGCACAAAATTGACTTTAACCCCATATTTAATTATCAGGTTTTAGGTCACATTATGAATAGCATTGTGATTCAGATGTCTCAGAGATGTTCAGAAACCTCTTACCATAAGGTTTCCTAAGTAGGAAAGTTTACCTACCTAAGTGGATAATGGGAAAAACAAAACAAAACAAAACAATTCCCCAGTGCCCCCCCCCCCAAAAAAAAAAAAAAAAAAAAAGAACCAAACAAAAAACTAAAGCAAAACAAAACAAAAAAACCCCTGTAGATACTTCCTCTGAACAGGAGTAAGGGAAGTTTCAGTAAGAACTACTGACTTCAACATACAGCAAGGGTATTAATTTTTCATTGCTTCAATATTCAAAATTGGGTGATCTTACTTTTGCTGTCTCTGGAGTTTGTGTCACTGGTGGAAGAGCTGCTTCCATATCCCTGAGTGAAGACAATAGATGCAAGTGTGCAAATCCTTCACCTTCTGCGTATATGGGGGTTTTCAAGGGAATTTGTCACAGAGATGTTTGTGCTATGCAGAACAGCAGGCACTTGAGAATATGCAAAGAAAACTCCCTCCCCTACACTACCTGCTCTGCATGAACAAGGCCTGCCTAGAGTGCTTCAAGGGACAAGGACAGAGATCCTTCAGAACTGTTATGAGACATATGTCCTGAGACATAAAGAAGACTTTGCAAAAGAGTACCACCACTGTAGCCAAAAAGACATTTTTTCCAGCCATATACATCTGCTGCACCAGCATCCAAAGCATATATAGTTTGAGTGAGAAGTTGTCAGAGGAAGAAAAAGGAAGAAATATTTTCATTCCATGTAGAAAAAAATAATTAAAATTTAAACTTTATTTCATTTAAACTCCAGTGAAGAAAACTTTAAAAAAAGAAATGGGGTTTGAAATTGGAAACTCAAGTCTGTATCTAAATCAAAGCCCTTATTATTGTGTTTTTTTTAAAACTCATCCTTGAAATCTGCAAACCTACTAAAAATTACTGTCACGTTCACATGAGAAATACCTAAATTGCCAAGTATTTGTGGGATAATTGTTGTTTACTTGACATTTGTTGCTGCCCTGAATTTCAGCAGACATATGCTTGCACAGTTCAGCCATTAAGCTTAACATCAGCTACTTTGCAAAGTTAAATAATTCAGCTGTTTGCATTTGCCTACTAATTGCTGAGAGCAGCCATCCACACAAAGGATTAAGTGACTATTATTCTTCAGAATAATATAAGTCTTTTATTCTGTAGGAAGTCTAAAAAATGTCATTTGGTACTTTCATGTATAACATCTCTAGGAATAAGTTAATGGAGTACAGCAAGTTAAAAATCTGTTTGGGCCAGTATATCAAATTCCATCTTGATGTGCTTTTAACTCTAGAAAAACATTTTGGAAAGGAAATAGCAATTGGCTCTTAACTTCCATCTACTACTAGTGAAGTGCTGTTTTACTTCTAGAATGAAACAGCTCATTTAAAAAAAACCCAAAGCAAATAAGCTGTCATGTCCAAAAGCACTTGAAAGCTTGCAGTAGGCATTAATGAAGACAGCAGACTCTTCTGTGATAGGGGTGCTGAAAACAACACAGCAATATATAATCAAATGAATACTTTATGAGTCATTATAAATCTGTCTTGAGATAGTGCCTAAAAACCAGAATTACATTCTTCCCCTAAACACTTTTAACTTAGTGGACCTTATTGCAGAATTTTTACAAGCACTTGTGACTTTTAAAAGATTTCCTTCTCTTTGTATTGATAACTCCTCCATAGAGTTCATCAGTAAGAAATCAAGGCATACATCTCAAGACAGTAATTTTCAGACCATTCTGCTCAGTTTGACTGATCTGCTATGTATACATCTCAAGGGTTCTTTCCCTGGTTAAATAAATACGGAGGCTTCCACTAATTCTTGCACTTGCTGCTCTGTGAGTAGCAATAACACTAATTTAGCAAAGGAAAAACAGTTGCACTGTATTTAGCTCTAAATTATTAGATGGTATCTCTTTCATAAATAAAATAAATTTTATTTCCTATGTAGCTTTCACAAAGTGATGATGTCTAAGGTTGAGTTTGGACACTTTAGTGACTTCTACATGGCCTTGTGAGCAAGGGGTTGTCTCTGCACAGCAGGGTGTGATGCTGTGCTGCAGCACCACTGCGGGTAACACCAGATGCAGCTGAGCAAATGCAGTGCCAGAGCTCTGCAGGTGACTTGAACTTGGAGTAACTCTCTGTCCAGCCAGGCAGGCCCATGAGCTAGTGCTGGCTCAGAATTGGCTCCTGGACTATCACTCTGTGATTCATGGTTCTCTCTCATGCTTTCAAAAATACATGGGCTTCTAAAGTCACATCTCACAACCTTTAGTTAGCTTGTGTATCCCTCGGCTTGTTTTCCTGAGAGGAATAGAGCTCAGTCTTGGCATTCATCATCATGCTGATGATCCTGCTGCCTTGTGCCAACACCTTTGATGCCAGGTGACACTGGCTAGTGCTGCTGGAGGAAGGACAGATTCAGATGGATGGCTTAGGCATACAGAAACTCCCAGAAGCACCATCTCTGTACTAGTGGGAGCTGCATTCTCCAGACCAGTTTTGCAATTTCAGCAGTTACTTTACTTCCCTCAGCAGCAGCAGCATTGCCTTGGTGTAGCAGCTGTTGCTCACCTTCAGGCAAAACTCAGTATTGCCCCAACGTCTGAGAAGACCCTCTATTAATGTCACAGGCTTGCATTGTTCTACTGTACTCATGGACCTGGCTTTCTGAGTTAATTACCTCTGTCCATGTCTCAGCAATACCTCATAGACCCTCATAGCTTAGAATGTCACCTGTAGGGCATACATGCACTTGCTGCAATTACTGTGGCCTGGAGGATGATGAAAAAACCCTCACTTCAGAGAAGCTCTCAAATGTTACTCTTGTTTTGCCTTCCATAAAATCTACTGAACTTCTGTTATTCCAAAAAAGTTTTTTTGGACTGTTTGCTCTTGTGTAATTTTTGAACTGCAGAACGTGTTTCATGATTTCACATGATTGTTTGTCTATATCCCCATGCCATCTGCAAAACTGGCCATGTTGCTATGTTCTGGAAACAAAGTTGGCTCAGAGAAATGTATGACTTGTGATCAGTACTGGTAATTTTGAAAACAAGTTTGAAGCCATTTCAGTCCAGGCACTGCCTATAGTGCAGCACTGAGCTGTGCAAGAACCAGCTTCTGACTTCTGGGGGCTTCTTTCCTTGCAGAACTGAAAAGGGGAAGAGCTTCCAGGCTTTATTTTAAGGTTACATTCTTGCAAGAGCAGTATGTGATTAATGAAGGCTTTGAGCTTGTTACAGGCATGATCAGTCTATGCTGTAAATGGCTATAAACAAAGCAGGGGAAGGTAATGTAGCTAATTCTAAGCCAATGTTTATAAACAACTTGTCAAACTTTATCACTGTTGGTTAATGTCTATTAGTAATGTATTAATGCTTTATAAACTATTTATAAATGGAATCTTAATATAGGAAAAAACTTATGCAACTTGGTTCAATGCTTGTTGTTAAGTATAGAATCTTCTTCAGCCCCAGCCTGCACAGGTATTTCTTCTAACATTCAGAGACATAGTACTGCACTAACACCAAAGTTTGGCAGCCTTGATAAATGCAAAGCTGGTATGCTGATAGGAGAAATAAAAAGCTCACCATTCAGAAGGTTCTGACCAGATACCTACTTACTGCTAATTATATTCCTCCTGATACTCTGCTCTGATGCCTCTCCAAATGACTGAATGGTTAAAGTTTGCAATATTTGGTTGTTGGTCCAATTTTCATGTTGGATAAATATACAGAGGATAATTTTTCTGTGTAGCTTTAAGTAACCAGATCACACTACATTTGATCTCCTAATCTATGAAGAAGATAAACTGCTACTGAAGAGGAAATGATTCATTTACCTTAAGAAATGAGCAGACAACCCTCTCAAAATGCCACAAGGAAACGTTAGGATCAGGTATTTCACTGGAACTGAGCCCAAGTGAATACACTTGCTTGACCCATCCTTTCCACATGATACCTGCAGTAAAAAAAAACTTTTTAGAGATTTGTTGATGTCATTTCTTCCTGTAGATGAACACTGTTTAGTGCAAAGTTCAGCCTATTGGATGTGTCATAGGAATGTGACATGTTACAAGAACATATTCAATTTAAAAATATGATTTTTACAGATCAGAATAATGCTGTGATGAATATTTCAGGACAATAAGAAGCAATAAGTGTTTTTCAAAATGTAGTCTAGACCAATGTTTCATATCTGTTCTTTATAAACAGATCTTCAATATCCATGACTGGATTACACACTTTGCAATTTAACTAAACCATGCTAAACATAAAATAAAATCAACTTTTTTTTGTTTTCTTTCTCTACATTTATGAGTAATTTTCTGATTATTTTTTTAAAGATGGCATGTTGTGCTAGCCTAATTAACACACAGTGTGAAATGTTCTTTGAGTCCTTTCCTCTACAACCTACCTCCCCTATCTGGACTATCCATCATTTGTCCTGGGTGTCTGACACTTGACAACGCATCCACCCTACCACAACAAACTGTGCTTCGGAAGAGCAGCTTTAATGAGTCAGAACACAGACCAAATGCCTGTACAGTACAAGATACTTGTGACCTAGCAATGGATGTTCCTTCTGACATCCCACACCGCTCTCTAGACCACACCACTCAGAGTCCCAGCTTCCTTCCTTAGCCTCGCTCCCCAGTCAGCATCCCATCAGCTAGGAAGAGAAAGCCAACATGAAAGTGAATGCATTCCCGAGACACGTATTTTTAATTTTCTTGGGTTTTTTCCAGTTTGATATGTGCTGTATTGTGTTAAGGTTGACAAAAAAGGCAGCATTGATGTATATCAATGAGGCAGTGCAAGTCTTGACATACGTTCAGAGTTAGCTTGAAATTAAAAGATAAGGGGCTGTCTGACCCATTTAGTTGTTTCTGATTCCTGTAGTGTCACTAAAAGGAATGACCTGTGCTGTTTCTCTTCATCTGGAAAATACAGTCATTAATGCTAGACAAGACAAAATGGCTCTTCTAGACTGTAAAGCAGTTTCTTGAAAAGTGATCTAAGCATGATGTTTTACGGAACTGCACCTAGGTGGGGAACACAAATTGCTAAGAACAAGAAATTTGTTAGCATTAGTGGAACTCAGGGAGAAATGCAAAACAGTGAGATCTTCCAAAAGCATTTGGTAGTAAAGAACCCAAACTTGTGTGTATTTTTTTTTTTTTAAATTAAAGGTCTGTCAGAGGAACTTGCAAATTCACTGTCTATGCTGGAAAAACATGCACTAAGAAAGAGATATGATATGGACCACACAAAGAAAGAAAATCAAAGGAATATTTTTAAACCATCTCAGTGATTTAAGAATTATTGCCATCATCTGGAAGAATTATAGGCTTGTGAGACTAAAACCTTTTGCTCATCAATGAGACACTGGTTTTTAAATGCCTATAGATCCCTTCCTGAAAAACATCAAAATGGAATTAGAAGTAAGTGTCCAGAGCGTAGGATATTGGGATGTTGGCAGCTCATGAGCCTGGGCTCAAAAATGTTCCACCTCCACTATGTCACCCTGCACTGGGTACATTAAAGGCAGACTTCAGCTAGCTCTGCAAAAATTACTGGTTTGCCATAAGAGGCTGCAGAATGTAGCAGATGAGTGCTTGAGTCTTCTTAGAGACCTGCTAAGGCCAAAGTAGACAGTGCTTGTGATATATGAAGAATAAACTTTCATAGCATTTCTGTGTTAACTCGTGGTCTGTGTACCCCTCAGGATAAAGTATCACACGTGACAGATTGGGGACATTTTTATCACCTACCATGTAAAGAAAAGGGAAAATGTGAAACATTCTCTTTCTGCCTCTTTAATGTCTCTTTTGGTTTTCTTCCCATTAACAAATTTTGCTGCTTGACGATTGAGACAGCTCTGTTTAACAATGCTGTGGTCTGGTTTCATGGGAGATATGCTTGAAAGAAACATCTGAAAACAACATGTCAGACAATTACGCTTCTGAATCAATAAAAGCTCTCCTTCTAAAAAAAAGTGATAGGAAATTATCCATCACTCTACACTGCTTCGTTCATTTTTCCCACTGCTTTCAGCTTTAGAGATTGGCCAACAGCATCTCTTAATCTGCTCATATTGTCCCATCATGAACTCTCTGGTGGACTCCATTTGGTGTGAGAAAGAGACCTTACAGGTTAGCTTCTTGACAAGTTTTATTTTAAACCTGCTGCTTCTATGAAAATGCAGAACTCCACCAAGCCACTCATGTCTTCTCTTTGCACTGTGCTCTCCTGCCAGCCCGAGTGGCAAACTGAACAAAGCATCTTCAAAGCAGAACTGTGACCAGGCTTAAGCACACTTTCTTTTCAAACCAGGAGCATTTGGACAATTGAAGAAGCTGACCTTTGTGCTCTCAATGCAGTGAATGGGCTTGAAAACTCTTTTGCTGAAAAAGAGATCTTTTGACACCTTGCACATTAATACAGACAAAGATATTCTCCCACAGTAGCAGCCTGGCAGTCAGTGAGGAGATGAGTGAAAAGATGCTAGCACTTCTTCATAGACAAACTGGAACAGCAGGCCTCTCTTGTGGCAATAGGGACACCAGGTTTGCACTGACACAGAGGAGAAATCTGTGTCACAGATCAAGTGCCACTTTACACTCACAGTTTAGCAACAGTTGAGCATTGGTAAATGATGCGCTGCAGGATGTATACAGCATACACTTTTAACAACCAACTGTGACAGTTCTCAAGAAGGCAGGTAAAGGGCTTCAATGCAAATTAAAATGTGTGAAAAAATGAAATTAACAACATCCAGAATTCAGGGCACTTTTATTTTAAAGTCAGGACTCAAGGTCTGCACACCAGAAAAGTTCCCTATTTCTCAACCAGGTGAAAAGGATGTCTTTCTTTTTATCTTTATTTTGTTAAATGCAAAAAGGAATTAACAGAATAAAACCTTTACCTAGGTCTCTTACTGTTTTGGATCTGGATACAAATGTATTTTGCAAGGGCTCTTTCTCTCATTCCAGGCTGGTTTTTTCTAAACCAGCAAATTACTGAAACTTCAGCACAAACAGAAAGCTGCATCATTGTGATTCTAGCCACTTTCTGATGAAACTTACAACATATCCGTACACTGAAGGAACATTGCTTATATTTAAACAAGAAGTCACAATTTCCATACCAAACATGGACAGATTTTAGTCATAGTATTACTGAGAGAAACGTGTTCCTGTAGTTCCTGAGATCTCAGATGTCCTGTGCTGATGTTTCCTCCACATCTACTGCAAAGATCAAAGCTGTAGAAGGTGAAGTTTCTGTCTATTTTTCAGGGGAGTGAGGTACCATAAAGGCAGCAGGGAGGGGATAGGAGCTAAATAAGCCACATAACTGCCTCCTAGTTGATGAATAATGGAAAGAGGAGCTGTCTTTCCTCCATGCCACCTACACCTTCCTGTGATAAGCAGTCAAAACACATATATCTGCCATGGACTGAGCATCATAGGTATAAATCTGACGTCCCACATGATGGTACAAAGATAAGGACTTGATCCTTTGCTGTGTTACTGAACAGTCATTTATCTGTTCTGAGTCTGGTGTCAGGGACAAATCTGAGGAACAGATCTTTGAAACACCATTTTTCAATTAATTTTAAGACCTGCACCAAAAAACACTTTCCCTCCTTGGGAATTCTGTTATAGTTTACATAGAAACAACTAGGAATTTAATTTCAAAGTGAAAGTTACCCAGTTTTCATACACAGCACTGAGCTAATTCTTTGGGTAATCTCTCACTCTGTCACAAAATGAAATAATGGGAGACTGGTTCCATACATCCTTCAGTTCAGCCTGTTGTGAAATTATCAGTCTTATTTCTCTGAAACAACATATGGAAGGAAATGTGCAATGAAATTATGCTGGTGCTTTCCCAGTGATCAGTGTTACTAAGCAGAAGAAGAGAGGCAGTGTGGCCATTCACTGCATTCTCGGTTTCAATTTGAGAAATTAATACAAAACAGATTAAATTGTGTTCTGCCTGTATTTTTCTTTTTTTTTCTCAAGTGAGGAACCATTTTCTTCCTAGGTTCTAACTTCATGCATATCCCTTCCCTTCCCTGGAACTTCCCTGAAACTTCCCTGAAATTTTCCTTCCCTGAAACTTCCCTTCCCTTCCCTTCCCTGAAACCTCCCTTCCCTTCCCTGAAACTTCCCTTCCCTGAAACTTCCCTGCCCTGAAACTTCTCTGAAACTTCCCTTCCCTGAACTTTCCTTCCCTTCCCTGAAATTCCCTTCCCTTAACTTCCCTGAACTTCCCTGAACTTCTCTGAACTGAACTTCCCTGAAAGTCCCTTCCCTCTTCTTCTTTTTTCATCTAAGTAATGGAGAGAATGAGGTTGAAAAATATAGTAGTATGTTCAAGAAAGATTTGGCCGTAAGAGATCCTGTGGAGGTAATTGAGAGGGGGCTAGAGCACACCCCCTGCTAAAATAAGCTTTGGGATGTGTCTGGCTCAACCGGGAACAGGGTCAACTTTATCATGTGTTACTTTAGCATGTACTCCAGTGTCTGTGAGTTGGGGATCATTAAAGCTTACGGGAGATGGAGAGAGAGTGATCATGATTTGAAACAGGAGAGTTTGTAGCTAGATATACAGGATGAAGAAAAACACCACAAGAATTATCAGACAACAGAGCAGGGTCCAGAGTGGCTGTGAGGTCTCTCTTGGAGGTGGTTTTCAAGAATTGATTTGACAAAGCTCTGAGAAACCTGTTCTGAACTAATAGGTGGTTGCTCTGAGCAGGAGGTTGGACTAGCCTCTCTTCCAACCTGAATCATTCTGTTATTCTAGGAATACACATCAGAATCAAGTGAACATTTTTTTGTCAAATAAGGACATCAAATAAAATACACTGTACAGCTTCCTGTAGTCTTGACTACAAGTTATTCAAGCATATATATTTTCTCATTGCTGTCTATGCTCTAAATCCATTGCAAAAATCACAAAAGAGCAAACAAATTCTCCTCATATAAACACAGTACACAGTTGTTTAACCTTATGTATGGATTCCACTGGAATGGCTTTGAGGGTTGACCTCTGCCTTGGTCTAAGCCTCCACAGTATTAACTTTAAATTTGCAAGACTTTTGCCATGGTACTTGTCCCACAATCTTAGGATGATCTGAATCTCTTCTCTTGAGGCAGCAAAATGCTTAGACTTCTGCTTCAGTCTGAGTCCTTAGCTGATATTTTATTGTTGATGCAGGCAAGCAGTTTCTTTGCTGATCTCAGGTTGTACAAAATGATAGTCTATAAAAAGTGATAGTTGTGTACTGTCTTGGTCAATGGGAGTGGCAGATACAACTTCAGTATCTTGGCAAGCATCTGCCCCAGAGTGCTGTGAAATGCCTGCACTGGGCTTGATTAAGCTACTATGGCATTAGAGCTAGTCATTCGCTGCAAAATCCAACATCAAACTAAAGTTTTGCATACCCAAAATTTGTGATGTGCAGTAGTGACTTGCCCACCCTTTCACTGAAATGTGGTTAGTTTCCTACATTTTCTCTGAAAGTGGGAAGGTCACTAGCTAGAATCAGTAAAGACTCAAATACAAGGAAACTTTGCAGAGCCTGTAGGAGTTGAGTACACTTTGAAAAAATGATAGTAATTTATCTTCGTTAACAGTGCTAAGGATGTTGCACAAACTCATAAGAAATTTCCATCCCGGGCAAAGAACAGCATTCCTTCCACCACCTTGTGTTTGTATTGTAGCTCTTAGGACACAAACTGTTACAAAATGACCCTGAGCTGCATCACAACACAGTAGCCAAAGCCATTGACGCGTCTTGTAACTCCACTCCCCTAGCCCTCTTACTAGGTGAAGGTCAATGCAAAGAATTGTGAAATCATACCTGTGATTTGGAAGAAGATATTTAAAATGTAATCTGCTAAAAAAACTGAAAGCCACTACTGAAGTTGGAACAGTCTTTTGTGGGTTTATGATTTCTCAAGCTAATTTCAAAACAGAAGAGGATGAAGGGCAAGGGAGTAGCTGACTCAGGTTTTGATTTTTGAACTCTCACAAATGGCAGTATGCTTTTCAAGGATTTTGGTCCCTATTCCACCATCAAAATAAAACTCCCACATTTATGAAACTGTTCCATCACCACCCTGAGGCATGTTCTTTGAAAACATAGAAAAATTGTAGTTTCCACTTGTTTTGCTAGATACAGAGAATGAATCTGAACTCTTTGGTTTTAACCAAACAAATGGGAACTGAACATTTATAAAAAAGTACATTTTCACATAGGTTCAGTTGCGACTTTTGTTATCATTTCTGTGTTTCTTTCATTACCTAGTGAAACTGAAAATGTTAAGAAAAAGACTCTTTCAGCCTGTGAAGGCCAATTCTTTACTGGCAGAATTACTTGTCTCAGAGGTTTTGCTGTAATAGAAGCAATTGTGGTTGTTTAGTATGTCTCTTAGGCCACACGTCACTGTGGCAAACACAGTCAAATGATGGAGGTTTGTTTTCCATTGCATCAAGAACTGATGTATCTCTGAGTTCTTTGTGTTTATTTTTCTGAACATTTGCTAACGTATAACCCAGGAAACTGGTACATTCTGTTATTAAAATAATTCTTATTTTAAAGTGCTTCCGCCACTTTAAAGTGGCATCCACTTCCTGACTTAGCAGATTCCTGTTCTGTTGGACCTACCCTCCTTACATTAACACTCTGCCCTGTTTCAATAGGGATTCATTGG
Organism: Sitta carolinensis; assembly: GCA_032173965.1. Classification (NCBI taxonomy): domain Eukaryota; kingdom Metazoa; phylum Chordata; class Aves; order Passeriformes; family Sittidae; genus Sitta; species Sitta carolinensis. The sequence goes on from CM063313.1 coordinate 47,753,255, forward strand.
TGTCCCATGCAGATAGTTTAAATTATTCTAATGGTGACAGGAGTGAGGCAGTATTAACTTTCTCACAATTCAATGGATTTGTTCATAGAAGCTGAATTAATTTGCCAAAGCAGTTCTATTACACACACAGGCAAACACGAAAACAGCTCAATTTAACCAGGGGTGAAAAAGAGGCCTTGGTGCAGCACCTGTAGTAGGAGATACCAACACAATGCTACGTATATCGGGACAAAGACAATAACTGCACTTTCTGGATCCACTTTCCCCTACTTATGGAAAATTTTACCGCCCCCTGGGAACAGCATTGCTTACATTCCTGAATTGCTTTCGTTCATTCAGATCTGAGATGGGCACGCAGTGCTCAACCCTTGCATTGCATCTGGCCCCTGTGGGCCAAGACCATCCCATTTCAAATTAGGTAATACAACCCTGAAGGTCAGGCTCACTAGACCTTTACAAGTGAGGTGGATATCTGCCTGACTGGACTGACACCCGAGGAAGGCATTGCAGATGACAGCTGCTGATTCTTGGTGTATAGAAAAATGTTTTTCCTTGGCCTGTGATTCCTACTCTCATACACAGATCTGCCTTCCACCCACTGACTGTGTGTTGCCTTCTTGTCCACTTTTTCTCAGACATCATGAGTCTCTCCAAACTATCTGGTATCTCTAGAAAGGGCAGGATTGTTTCACCCTTGCCAGTGTGCCTGGGAGAGAGGAAGTGGTGGGAAGTCTGTATGGGAGTGGTACAGCAAGTCCATTGTCTCTGTTTCTTTGTGCTTTAGGATTTCTGAAGGGCGCCCAAAAGGGGGTTTCTGTGCCTAATGTACAGTCCTGCCAATTTAGAAAGCAAAATATCTTATTACATCCTTATATCAGAGGATTTCAAACATGGAGGAGGAGCTGTTCAATGCAAGCTTGAGAAAAGTCCTACCAGATAAAAATATTTCTCCTTTACACCTTCCTGAGTAAAATTAATATAAAATCACTGGACTCATGTGGTGGAAAACTGGATTATGTCCTGGATCTCTGCTGTTTGTATACCTGTAATCAAGTATTTAAAAAATATTTATGAAGGAATAAAAATCTCCCAACTACTGACTTCCATCAGAAACTGGAACTAATCATGCATACCCTCTAGTAGGTTTTTTGCCATAATTTCAGAATACAGATTGAGGTGTGCTTTGGGTTTAAGCAGCTCCCAGAAGTATTTGAACCTAATTTTTGGCTGAGGCCTCACCTTTGTAGTAGTGCAAATAAATTACTCATTTATCTCAATTTCAGAATTTCTTGAAGGTAGAAGTCTGTGCAGAAAATAAGGAGATGGTCCTGTGCTCCTCACCCTGACTTCCCTGTCCCCAGCTGTTTCTTGACATCTTACAACAGCTCTAGTGGCTATGCACATACGACTAGACAGATCAGGGAGCTGATCTGCCTAAAGAACTTAGAGTCTGCTAAAATAATTTTTCAGGGTTAGTTCTTTGTCACATCATTTTCCTTGTCCCTTGTTGTCAACACAAGGAAGGAAAAAAAAACAAAACAAAAAAACCCAACAACCAACCAAACAAACAAACAAAAAAAAAAAAAAAAAAAGGCAACACAATCTCTTCAGAAACAGATTGCTGGATAGAAGTCTTAACCTTCACAAATAGAATAACTTCAAATTCCTTCATGCCAAGGAACATAAATAATTGCTGCTATAGAAAACCCATTTGCTTTCCTTGATTATTTTATACACAAACCACATAAGTATGAATTGGTCACAGTGGTTATAGTTTTAGGCCCCACTTTTGAGCAATAACACCGTGTTCTTTTTGCTGTAGTGGGTGCAGTCCTTGGATTACCAAAAACTGTATCTACACCTGTCTCCTCAAATTTATATCACTTTTTCACCATGTGCTTGGAAAAGAAAGTAGCATTGTCATACTCCTAAATACAGCATGATAATCTGCCCCACAGTTCCAAAGTAGAAGTAAAGTGGAAGATTCTACTGGCTGACAAAGATTATCTTCTGTTTCCTGTTTTAGGGAAGAAAAATGAGCAAAAATAAAGGTCATCTGTGTTTATGTTAACTATACAACAGTTCCACTATGTTTCGTAACAAACTTGAGTCATTATTTATCCACTTGTCCTTTATATCACAGCTTTGAACTCTGGGTTTGCTTGTCATGATATTTCTAAAATCCGTAAACAGTCAGGGAGAACTATTCTAGTTTTCTAAATAGAGTATTAGGTCATTTTATTATCAGAGAAATATAACGCTGCCCATCTGTTGTTGTTTCACATGTGGAACAGCAGGCAGCCTCCTCCTAACCTTAATTATTTCAAGGAAGTCATTGCAGCAATTTTGCCATGAGGGCCCAGTTTCATTTCTGTTCTTCGTGATAGCTTTCCCCACAGCAATCTGTGAGGTAAGGGTAGTGCTGTGCTAAGAAAACACCCATTCATGCAAATCCCCAGCTGACAACACACTCTTGGTACAATTTGCTTTGAATGTTTAAATTTTGTAATTGGAGCAAAGGTAGAGTTTAGTTTTTGCTAAGGACTTTAATTCATTTCTTGGTTCAAAATCAAGTTTTCATCTTCCTTGAAGCTTCTGGAAAAGGTGAAATTCTTTACTTCCTAACCCTGGCATATCATCACCTGTTAGATCACTGTACTGCTTCCTGCAGCAAGATGTCCCTCTTGTTACTCTCATATACCATGAAACACAGGAAAGCAGCAATGAGAAATAGTAGTTAACTAGATCCCAAAATACTACGTCCCTTTGTGGTTCACTGAAATCATATTCTTCCATGTCAGAAGGTAAAAATAATGTTGAGGTAAACAGTTCAGTCACAAAGTAAATAGAAATCCACTGTGGTTAGAAGACCCTCTCAGCAAGCATTGTATTTCTGCAAAATATCTGTGTGGTGCTTAGCAAAGTTTGCTAGTTCTTGCAAGTGCTACAGTAGTGCAGAAACAGAAGATGTTATTTCATACAGATAAATACAACTAAGGAGTTATCAAGTGGTTTTGTCCCCCCTTCAATTTAGGTAAAAGAACAATTTGCATGTGAACTTACTGCAACCTCATACAAGTGACCTTCTCATATACTATTCTTCCCAGTTCCAACCACCTCCCATTTGCAATACCAGCTTTTTCAGGCACATCCTGTGCCCTGAGAATTCATTGCTTCCACAACATGAATAACTTACTGTGCATCAAACTCCAAACTGTTCATCAGGATGTGGTGCTTCTGTTTCTGTCTAACCGTCACAAAGATTTAGGTTGAAAATGTCTAGCAAAACTCAATTACCAGGTTACTCCTACTGAAAGTGTAAAATTAGACATAGCTTGGAGGTACCACTTGAGCCTCTGTGGGGTCTCTTTTCTTGTCAGGATGTCTCAGAGAACATTATACTCTGCAACACACTGGGGCTAGCCTGTGCCATGGAATTTTCTGGAACACCTGTGGTGTCTCTTTCCTGGGAAGATTATGCTGGGGTGGAGGCTGCTTTTTTGTTTTAGTTTGAGTGACCTTCTAGGGAATTGTGATGTGTAAGAAGTCCCAAACCTCTTTTAGGTGTCCTCTTAGAAATTTTTCTTAGAGTAGTAGGCATGGAAAAGAAAGACTGAAAAAGATTTGATGTTCCAGCAGCATTGGCAAGAAAATATTAAAAGAAAGCTTGCAATAGAATGCTTGTGTCACTATTATACAAACTTTACAAAAGAATGTAGACCCAAGTGGACCAGTTTGACTAGGGTAATTTTTCTTTAAAGATAGTAGGATGGGAATATGAATATTCCAGGTTTATATCAAAATATCTATTAGCTATACATAGGTGAACCTACATCAGGACATAGCTTTTTATATTTTCATGCTGTAAGGATAACTTTTTTTGTTGTTTTATACAAGTAAATCACATGCATTATCAATACAACAAATAAGGTACATGAAAAAAGCATGAGGAGAAGTTTAGAAAACAGCACTCACCGGAAAACTACACAGATCCTCTCATAAAGAAATGAAGTGGACAGGAATTGGAAGACAGGTGACTTCGGAATTGCTCAATAGCTAAAAAATGTCCCCTGGGAAATTGATGCACCATCTTCCCCTTGCTGCAAAAGGAGGAGTATACTCCTAGCTTGAGGAAAAGTAAGTGCAATGAGATTCAGCCCTCTGCAAATATCTTAGACGGAATAGCCTGGGCTGGGCCCCCTGTTCATACTGTTCATCTACCATGGGTAAAATCCAAGCTAGATTCTGGTTTACTCCATTTACATCCTTTCATGACACTGCTGATGTTGCCTTTAGAGCCCTATCCTTATCACTGAGAATTTTCTGAGCACAGACCTGACCAGAAAGTAATTTTACTGGGAAAACCATTGTCTTCTTTGAGATCTTACTGTAGGTAACTCTTTTGTCCTGTGAGTATAGTTTTCAATGTGAAGACTATCTTAGTTGTTTTAATGTCCTGGAGAAGAAGCATCCTGCTGGTTTTTGTTTTTTTTTAATCTATGTAATTTCCATAACTCTTTGCACAAGCTTGCACCACTTATAATGTATAAAAAATACACAGTAATGTCCAAATTAAATGCAAGTTTAGATTAAATTGTTTGTTTTCTTTTGTTTTGACATGTGGGAATGTGGCTGTGATTAAGGCTTCACATGGACCAGGATGCAGGTGACATGACTTCTAAGTGTGTTAGTATTGTAAAATGTATTCCATTCTCAATTATAATCCCCCGTAAGCAGTGGCTGCATATTTTGTATAACAGCAAGGACAATCACAAAACATGTGCTATATTCAGATAGTGCATTATTTTAAACTAGATGCCACTAGTAACACATTTAATATCTCCTTCTTTTATTTTCCCTCTCAGATTGGCATGTCTTTCATCCAAACAGCTTGTTACATGTTACAAAAGGTCTTTAGCCTAAATCTTGACTCCACCTTACTCCACGTTGGGAGTATAGGTTGTGCTTGTTTTCACACTTATCATACAATAGAATTTAATGAAAGTTTAGCCTTGAGATCTTTGCTGGGTCTCTTAAATGTTATATTTTCTCTTAATTATGTATCTAACGACTATTTTTGTGTGACTCACTGGATGTATCTCTGTTCATTTTGCAAAGGATAGCTTCCTGCTAGAAGGCTTCCCCCCAAAGAGTGGAGTCTGGGCAGAGGAACCAACTAATACTACCATGATTTTCCATCAGGAGATGTCTGTCCTTAACCCTGCCCTCTCCTTAGATCCCCATTACACAGCTCTGTATCAGCACCAGCACTACTTCCAAAGGAGGGAGTATTGCTAAAGGCAAGGCAAAGTTTTTCCTGCAATCTTACATTTCTAATCTTCTAAGTGAACTTTATGAAACACATAGTAAGCATATAATAAAATATATATAAAGTAATAGAGCAGCAATAAAGTAAATTGGAGTAAGAATGAGCTAGGTTCTTGCAGGTAAGCAAAGAGACTACAAAATAAGAGGAAATAGAATGAAAGTCACCATTTTTTTTTATCAGAAATCTAGTCCAGAGCTCCAAATCAATTTTCTCAAGGACAAAAATACATGTGTGACCCGTGAGGAAATGAACTCTCCAGGATGTGCTTTGGGAGTGCTTTAGGATAGAGGCATTTTTGGAAAGAGGTGATAATAGCCTTAAAAGGGCAGTGATGAGATTGTGGAACTCCTATGTGTGGGTTCTGGAAAAAAAGATACATTTGAAAACCAAAGAAAAAAAAGCTCCTGGAAAATGTGAGCAGCTAAGCTAATTGTAGAGACTTGGAAAATGGAAAGATGTTTCCTTTTTTGCCTTATTTTTAAATAGGAGCTTTTGTAATCTGGCTTCTGTTCAAGGCATAAGGATATATGTCTTGATTTCTGTGTCTGTTGTGTGCACTCTTCACAATCACAACCTGCAAACCTAAAATAAAGAATATTGCTGGAAGGTAAACCCAAAATATTCCAAAATACTGCTGATCAGTCATTAGGAAGAGGCCTTTTTCTGTGGATAGGTCCATACTGCTATTTCCATTTTACCCATCCATCAAATACAAGCTTAGAAATACTTGTATACCTAACAGACAAAGATATCAGCTAAGTAAATACTTAAGTAAACTTAAATTGCAACTCTGAATTGCAGTAATTAAAATAACATAAATTATGGGGAAGTTGCAAAAAGATGTCTCTTGAGTCCATGACCAACTCCAGTAGACCACGTCAGACAATGCTTTATGCTGATGTGATGTATGCAATGTTTGGTGTCATTTTAACTGAGGTTACAGCGTTTCTCTTGTGGAAGTACAGCCAGATCTCTATCAGACTACATACCTGACCAGATTCCCTCTGAAATCCATATTGCTTCTTCCAGTTAACATTTATCATCCAGAAGAAGCAAGTCTGTGAAAATGGTGCTATATGGTAGTCTTTCAGAGATAGTTCTTTATCTGAATCAACTTCAGGAATAATTTCTTTGTTTCATGTTTCATTACAAGGAATCAAAAAACCTTGAAGGCTCTGAAATTGCTGCAAAATATCCCCATTCTCTTGGTCGCTAGAATCTACAGTGAGACCTATTCTTCCTATTTTCTAAGGTTGCTGAAAAACTAGACAGAGGGTTTAAATTAAAATTAGAAACTTGTATGCTCTTCTCTGCAGTTATGGCTATTTTTTTTTTTCCAGCTCTCAGTGACTTCCTATTATGTTTACTGCAGGACTGCCCTAATGTTGATAACAGTGCCAGGTTTGTCTTAAACCGTGATGTGATTATCTGTTGCTCTTGTATTTGGTGAAAATTAATGATATGCTAAAGTGAATCTTGCTTTATATTCCACCTGTATTTGCTACTTAGTGCTGGAATGATTACATGATTTATATGATTAATAAAGTTATAGAATTGAAATCCTCTTTGAGAGGAAATTAGTCTTGCATAGACAGTTTTCTTTGGTTGGTATAGCATCTTTCTGTGATCTCTGGGACTCACATCCCATTATGTCCTTTGGCAGGCATTTTGATGTGAGCTGTTCTGATGCATAATGGACTTCAATTTAGTGCCAGAAGCTCACAGTAAACAGCAACAGGAAGAAGGCTCTAGAAAGTAACACGGTGCTGTTTTTGAAAGCTGCTGTCCAGCATCTCAACTCTTCTTTACCTGTCCAGAAAGAGCTATCACTCACAAAGTCTTTATTACCACGTCTTTCCTGAGCTTTAGCAGCTCTTGAGACACTTAGTAAAAGCACTGCAATATACCAAAAAAGCCAGAAGAAATCTACAACACTGAGTCTAGAACTGATTTCTTGAATCACATTTGAAAACTGCAGTTTAGTCAGCAGAAGATCTTGGTGCACAAGCCATATCTTTGTCTTTCTCTTCCTTCGTTTAGGCCAACAATTAATCATGGCACAAGAGGTAAATGAGTGGGGGATTTCAGTGTAAACTGTGCTGGCGGACTGGTAAACATTTCTGGTATTGTTGCAAATAACTAACACAAGTGTAAGGAATGAAAGTTTAGCTTTAGGCCTGTATGTTTACCGTTACAATTTTAAACTGTTTATAAGAAGAAGAGTGCTTTAAATGTTCCTGAGGAGATGGGCAAAACCACAGGGCTGCTAAGGGTTTAACTGAGATAAAGTGTTTGCCTTAAAATTCAGAGAAACCTGGTCATTTTGCAGACATGGTTTGTCATTTAAAACATTGCTGTTGACATTGTGTTGTGACACCAGCCTAAAACATTTATGGTAACTCCAGAAATTAGGTGTATTAGAAGCTGGAAGGCAACATCTGGATTCGTCCTTGTCAGTGTGTCCTCAAAGAGCTAATTCAGAGTTTTCTACGTAAAATAACAGTGTGGTCCCACCAGCATCCCTCCACCCTCTTCCCCCTACCCTCTCCACCCCCCTGTTTTTATTGGAGATGTTAAGATGTGGATTTAAATGTCTTTCAATACAGCCCTATATCCAGGATGCATAGCAGTAGGTGAATTTGTCTGTTTTCATGGTGAACAGTAAAACATTGACTGGGGTTTTCCACTAGCCAAGCCACTGGCTAAAAGTTAGGCTACAAGTAAAAAGAGCTGGGTGCTGTTCTCCTGGAGAATGGGAACTGGACGTGCCTCTTTCCACATGTCTGCCAAGAGACCTGGTCTGGCAGCTGCCATCCATGTCGGAGCCTTTGGAGTCCATAGTTCAAATTCTTCCTCTGCATGACAGCCCTTATCACCATCAAGAGGTTCTCCAAGAGATTAGGAACATGTTCTGGTTTGAGATTATTTTCTATCCTGTTTAATCCTGCAGACAAAACCAGGAATCTCTAACTGGATTTTACGGTGTTGGTATGAGACAGCAAAGACGTTGGTTCCAGTCAGTGTTCCAAGGTATTTTTAAACATCCTGTGAGGTTTGGAGCCCTGACTTAGGATTTGTAAACATGTGATGTTGGCAAGTAAGAAACCAAGCTTTGCTGCCAAAACAGGTGGGGAAGGACATTCGAAAGACAAAGACCCTCACCTTGGTGAAAGGGATCTTCACAGCTCTTGTCAGTGTCCACTAAGCAGCAGTTCACAGTAGCCTGGTGTTACCTGAGGAGGAGCTTCTATTTTGGGACCATACAGACGAAAAGGACAAACACCTAGCTTGTGACAGCCTGAAATTAAAAAAATAAAACCATTTTGTGTTACTTTGTAAAACTAAGTGCTCCAAGAGCGCATATCAAGCTTACATCAGTGTTCATTAGCAAGGGGAACACAAGGACGGATGTAAACAAGACAGCAGTCTTCACCTGGGAGCTCTCTCTTACTTTTTAACATGCTGATCTGATTGATTTTTTTTATTAGGATGATACCAAGAAGGCTGTCTGACCATGGTAAACTCTGTAGAGAGCTGAACTGACAAAAAATTACATCTGCTTGAAAAATCTTTAATTTAAATAGAATAGACCAAATATGAAGGAGAAGGGCAACGTCCTTATCCCATGTCATTGGTTTTGCTCTTTGACCTTTTTTTTATCCACAGCTGGATATGATGCCTATCTTTTTCTGCATGTGCCACTCAAAAGAGACCATGCAATTTTGTGTGACTTTCACGTGCGGGTGAGAGTAGCCTCTCTCATGCTGCCCTGAAATCAACCCTTACCAGCTGGTGTTTTGCTGTCAGCAAAAGTTTTTCTGGATTGCACACTGAAGTCTACAATCTTCACTGTGTTTGTCCTTCCTTTGTCCCTGTGCCTCGAACACATTTTAGAAAACTATTTCCCAAGATTTTGACCAGCACCCAATCCATTAAACCTCCTCAGTATTGCACGCACTCTCTTACTGAAGCAGTACATGGGAAAATATATTCCATGTCATGGAGCATCTCTGTGAAATGAGGAAAATATTGAGTAACTGGAGAAGGAAGATGCCTTTAATACAAATGATTTGAGGTAGACATGACCTCTGCCAAGTTCCTGGAGGAATTCCTCTGATTTAGAAACTCTTTCAATGAGGGCCTCCTGGATAACCTGGAGCTTGCTAGGCACCATCTTAGATGGAAAATACAGTGTAGTCCCTATCATATGGATGCTTTTCTAGTTTTGATAAAGTATTTTAATGTAGAAGTAGCCTTTCAAGACTATGCTACCTGGGCCAGTATTTAGACTGAGCAGTTAGATCTTACTTTTCAAACTGTCTCCAGCCCAGAAAAGGGATCTTTGGTAGCAATGGGGTGTTTTTTAGCTGTTGTAAATGTGCAGGGTTATTTGAATTGCCAAGCTTTCTTTAGCTGATGAGCTGATCAGGAGGAACTATCAGTGCAGTTATAAACAAGCAGTCATAAAAATATAGCTAACATCCACCTAGAGCACTGCTGACCTGGAGACACTGCTGAGATCATAGACAGACCCATAGCAATATGTTTGGAAGAAGGAGATGATTAATTACAGACTGAGAGTCTCAGTTAGCAGAATTAACTTTTGCTGAGTTATACAGCAAAAGCCCAACTTAATTGTCTCTGGTATACAGGATAGTTGTATGTGTCTAATGGCCTTTGATCCTTCCTGGAGGGAAGGATAGTTTATTGTTTGCTACTTCCAATTCTCCATTGAAACAACCTGGAATGATTAATCCTGCTTTTATTTGCCTTTCTCTCTCTCAAAGTTAATAATAATTTTAAAATATACTTGTCCAGAAATTTATATATGAAGTTTAGTTTATATATTCATAATTTTAAACAGTTTTGAGTTTATATATTCATAATATCAAACAGACATGTATCGATTTATATATGAATTTACATCTGTGTACAAATATATCTGTGTATGTACATAGATACAAAGTACAATGACAAATATATACATATATACAATGTATGTGTTTTTATACACACTCTCACACACACATCCACACTACCACCCTGTTACTCGTAGTAGCCATTCTCTGAGAGAAATCACATGAAGAATTTCCTTACTGACAGTCATCTTTCAACAATGCTTCCTTTATCAGAGTATAGTGGTAGGTTAGTGGAAGGATGATCTGTTTTGTGAATGAGCTGTTGCAGTGGTTTCAGGCTCCTCATGGGGAGAATTTGCCTGTGAGATCTCTCCTTTCTCTTTCCAATGAACCCTGTAAAAGCAAAAGTTTATAAACAGCACTTCATTGAAGCCGCAGGTGAACCCATGCCTAGGGCAGGGAAGAGTAGAGGATCTGAGTGTTCTTTAGACTATGGTTCACAGCAAGAAAGCAGAAGAAGACCTGAAAGATTTCTAAAAAATGATAATGTGTCCAGTTCTGGACTCCGCAGGACAAGAGAGAGATTAAGGTCATAGAGTATGTCCAGGAGGACTATAAAGGTGATTAAGACTGGAACATTTCACTTATGAAGAAAACTGAGGGAGCCAGGCCTGTTCAGCCTCAGGAAGAGGTGACTGAGAGGGAACCTTATCAATGCATGCAAATGTCTGAAGGGAGGGTGTTGAGGCAATGGAGCCAGGCTCATTTCAACGGTACTCAGTGACACAGCAAGGGCCAGTGGGAGTAAACTGAAACACAAGAATTTCTATATAAAGGTGAGGAAAATCTTTTTTTGAGAGTGACAGAGCACTGGAACAGACTGCTCAGGGAATTTGAGTAGTCTCGTCCTCCACAGATGTTCACAGATGTTGTATCCACCTGGATACAACCCCAAGCAATCTGCTTTAGATGAACTGACTCTAGCAGGGGGATTAGACTAGACATCTCCAGAGATCCCTTCCAACCCCAGCCACTCCGTGATTCTGTGATTCTGGTAGATTTCTGTAATGTAATCACTCCACAGTCTTGCCTCAATAATGAGGAATGACTCAGCAAAGTTTTTCTCTAAGCGTATATTGTGTGAAGGATTCTTCATAATATAGTCTTCAGTTTCCTAGGCTTTAGCATGCACCATGGACAAGCACTAAAACCCAGCAAACCCCACTTCAGAATAGAAGTTCATGCTTGGACACCTGGGTCTTGATTCAGGGTGATGTTTAACACTTCCTAACTCCTGATTTCTAAGAAATTAACGCAAGTTCTTGGGAGTTAGAATGTGTGTCTGCAAGTAGCTTGTCGAATCCATTAATAACAGCTTATGTTCCCATCATACCTCAGTCCCTGTTCAGGTTAATCATGCTTATGAAATTTACCAGATATATAAATTTACTCCTTGATCAAACAGCCATGAAAAGTCAAACATATTTAAAATATAAATTGCATTTGTAGAAATTATGGCCATGGCATTCTGTTCAGAATTGCTAAAACTTGTACTGAATTTACTCGTTGTAAATTATTTGTTTGTAATAAACAAGTAGTTTTCATCACAAATCTTGGACTGTTCTTCTAAAAAAATGAGATATAAACTGAAAACTAGAAAGATTCTTGTAAATGGATATTAATGAGGCACTGTTTTCTATGTCATCCAGATATGAAGCTGAATATTTTGAAGAGGTTTTATTAGACTAAAAACCAACAGCAAAATACTGAATTGACTCTAAACCAGGGCTGATTTAGGAAAAATGGGAGCTGTGTCAACCCCACATCAAAGGGCAGAATATATTCAAAAGACTGCTCGGGCAAAAGTCTGGAGTGACAGAGAAATCAAGTTAGAGAGAAATTTATTTTGTGATTAAGACTGTAAAAATACTGGTTAATTTAAGCCCTATAAACATCCAAGTATTTGCTTCCTAAAACTGGGTGGTTATGGATCCTTTGTATATCCTGTCTGGGTCGACATATACAATCATTAGAAGGTTCCATTGTTTCTGAGGATTGATGGTAATGGAATGATAAAAGGACATTAAGAAAGAGAGACAAAGATGTTGTACCTGTAAGGTAATAATATACCTTATATTTAGTAACATTATTACAAAAAAATATATTTGGTAATATTATTACCAAATAATAATAAATGGTACAGAATGGCCTTATTGCAGGTGTGTGGCAGTCACACTTGGCCCTTCAGGAGTTACCTGACACAAATTCATAGGACTCCACCCCAGGAGATACTCTGTAGATACTACATCTCTGGGGATACTGCTCCCTTAGTGGGGCCAAGCCTTAAGGAATCAATTTATATCAGTTGGTAACCTGCCTTGGTAGGACAAATCTTGCCAAAATTAGTCCCTTCCTTTTCCTTCTTTCTGAACACTTTCCCTGAAACATCTAAGCAACCTAAACAATCGAAAGGAAACAAAAGACATCCCCAGGAAGTAAATGGAACAAAAGGCAGACAAATCAGTCACATCTTTCATAGAATGAAGATGAGCCTAAATGCAAAGTTTTTAGATACACAATACTGTAGAGTATAAAGACGTGGGAGTCGCTATCTATGCAGTGCGAAGACGGGAACAGAACCTAGGCACAGGGCAAGACCTTGTGACAGTCATCCTCAAATAAATCTGTTTCTTGGTTTGAAGTTCATTTGACTATCCTTGTGTCAAGGTATACAAAAAGTATTTTTTTCAGTTTGAGAACGGAATTAAATAATGCCTTACACTGCATGAGGCTTTAGACTTAGATCCTCAGATATATTTTTCTTTGTAAATTTAGTGCCTGAATAGTGAATCCATACTTTACACCTTGGATCAGAAATGCCTTCAGTTGGTTAGTTTGGGCACTCTTTTGAGTCAGCTGTTCAGGTGGAGGTGTCAACATCACCCCAATGGAAATGTGTCACCTCTGCAATTCTACTGGCAATTCTACTAGAGGTTTCCCAATATGCTGTAAGCAAAAGCAGCTGGCATAATGCACACCTAAGCCATGTAGCTTACACGTGTAAACCAACCTGGATGATTTTCATTGAGGTGATAAGCACCTTGGGGATGTTAAGATCATCATCTGGCTTAGGTCAGTGCAGTGCCAGAATCTGCATGTAGCTGTAAGGCATGGCACCAGCACCATCACACAGACTGCAGTGATTTGCCTGCACCTGGCCTTCAAGATCTATATGGGAAAAATGTGAAAGCAGAATTAACACCTTAAAAATGTTGAAAGAGAACAAAGAAAAAAACAATCTATAATATGACAGCCAAGAGAAGATAAATAAAATTAGAACTCTTTTGAAACAGGGAAGAGCCTTCTATGATTTCAATTTTGTTTATTCTGACCTTATTTTATTAACACTTTGAAACCACTGTTTTGGGGACTATGGTTTGCTTTTCTTCTCAAAGGGCAGCTAGATGTCCCAGGAGATTTGCAGTAAGACCTTTTCCCATTCCTGAGTCACACAGTCTCCCTTCCTCATAATACTAATAACTGTTCATAACAAGAGGAGAGGTTTTGCTCAAGAGATTTGACAGACTATCTACAAGACACTGACAGCATGGCTGGAATTCACAGTGCAGCAGGCAGAGCACAGAATCCTGTAAAGGGTATGTGAATATATTTGCAGGAGGGCTACTTAGAAGAAGAATTAGTGGGCATCAGGACCCACTCTCAAACAGCCTGCACAGAACTGTATTTGCAGTTTTTGGCCATCCCCTAGACTGAAATGATGGTGATTTAAATCCTCATGCCTACCCACCTCCAACATTTGTATTTCATTTCTTGGTGATTTTTAAAGACTAGTTCATGCTAAATTTGAAAAAGAAGTGTGCGTTTTTGTATAATTCTTAGAGGTCAGAACTGGGAAATTGAAAACTCTGAAAGAAAATAAACACAGTTTTCACATCCACCAGCCAAAATACCCATTTCAGTGGAAGTCAGGCAGTATTACCCACACTTTAATTTAGAGTAATGTAGCACAAAAGCAAAATACAGCCAGAAGACAAAGGAGCAGAAGATCCAGAAAGAACTTAGCTAACAGCAATCATCCACCCTTTAAAATGTAGTAAATTGTAGCCTCAAACTAGCTTTTGTCTTTTCTGTAAATAGCTTTTTTCTAGGTATCCATATATAGCCACCTCCATGGCCTCAGGACTCAAAAAATCATGGAAAATCGTGTCTCTCCTTTGTCAACAAGAACCAAAAAGGTCAAATATTTTCTGCACACATGATGTAAAAGAAGCTGATGTTTCCCAACAGATAGCTTTGCATTGCCTGCTCCACTAAGGCAAGTCCCCCTGTATTCTACCCTCCGAGGCAAAGGCAACCAGTTTCCACATGGATTGAGAGATCCTCTTATTCCCTGACGGAGGACAGACGCACACATGGTTGAATCAGACGCCTCTGCCATCCATCTTCCACAGCTGCACAAATGATTTGCCCACAGCACATGTGCTGAAACACTCCCAAGCTACCTGGCCTGCCAGCCAACAGACTGAGGAGGGCTGCTGAGACCTTGGGCTGGGAACCCACTGTTCCCACCCTATGGGAGCTAAAAGCCTGACAAATTGCTATCTATTCAGTACACAACCATCTTTAGACAGTATGACTCATCAGTGGTCTGCTGTGGCTTCTCCCCAAATTCTGTTTGGTGTCCTTTTATTTAAGAAAATAACTTCTCAACCTTGAAGACTGATTTGATTTCTTGAATATACAATATTGATTTTTTTTCTTTGCCCTTCTGCTAATATCTGCTGTTATAATGGACCAGCAAAGTAAAACTGATAGTTAGAGCAGGTATTGAGCTAAAAGACAGCAAAATACACCTGACTCTACAGCACCTTCCAGCCTTTCTTGTAATCACAAATATACAAGATTGTCATATCTGTAAAGAGCTTGTTGCCTTTTTCATTTTTATTTTATCTAGTTGCTCTTAGAGCTCTGGGTCATCAAATAACATGGCATAAAAGAATCAGGCACAAAACCTGAAGGTGAATCACAAACAGGTCTGAATCTAAGTTACAGTCAGCACTCCAGGCCATGAGGGCTGACATCTTTATTTGGAGCAAATCAAACTGTTACTGCTCCCAGCTGTCTGCACTGCTTCTCTGCCAGAAGATGCTACTCCCATGGTGGAGTGAGAGACATGCATGTGCCTAGGCCACAACTCAGTGTATTCCTCAGAGTTATAATCAAAAGGGTGGAAGGCAGAGCATGACTACCTACAGCATATGAAAACACCAGAGTTTATGATTCAAAGTCCACCTGTTCCAGCTGCACTTCGCAGGTAGTATGAAATAGCCTTCAAGGCGTCATACAGTTACAGGAGCAGTGCTAATGTGCCTCAGTGCAAAAGAGATTCCTGGTCCATTTAGACATAATCTTAGATTTATAGATTCAAAAGAAATCCAGCCATGCAGTAACTGAAACCACTCCAGTTGTGTAGAGAATTCATATCCACTTTGCATGAAGTTGGAAGTATCTGGAGGAAAACTAACAACTGTTCTGAGTATTTCAAAGTTAAAAGACACAACTGAATTGTATCTGTTTTCTTTAAAAGATGTCAAATCTCTAGTGCGTTTCTTCCCTTCACTTTTTGAACAAAATCTTAAAATCTGTTTTTATAGATCTGCTGTACTTTCAAGGAGCTTTAAAAAAGGTTGCATGGTTTTCCTCAGAGTTTTTT
The DNA here is from genome assembly GCA_032173965.1 of Sitta carolinensis. Taxonomy (NCBI): domain Eukaryota; kingdom Metazoa; phylum Chordata; class Aves; order Passeriformes; family Sittidae; genus Sitta; species Sitta carolinensis. The sequence continues at coordinate 47,769,177 of CM063313.1, forward strand.
GAAGCTTTTGTAACTATCTACCAGCTTGATGTCAGAAGAAATTGCATGCATTCGACTTTCTACAGAAATGATTGACTACTTCATGCAGATAATCGATTGGACAGATGAGTCCAGTCCAGTCTGATTGATGATTTTCCCTTTCTTTCCTGGTGAAGCAAAGCAGACATGTGTCTCTTTTGTTGCTGTGGGAGCTCCAAGGCTAATGTAGCCTTTTAGGTAATTTCACCTTCGAGGCAGGAAAAATGGGTCTTTGCAGTCAATGTGTGCAGGTGCAAATAAAAGACAAAGAGTTCATAAAATGGGAAGCTGAATAAAGGCTGGAGGATAGATGAATCAAATCGAACTCTAGTTTTGGCAGCCAGGCAGAGCACCCACAGGCCTTTCTGTTCCTGCAGCTCAGAGTCATAGATTCAACAGAGTCATCGAAGTCAGAAGAGACTTTTGAGATCATCAAATCCAACTGTCAAACACATCACTACCACTGTAACCCCTGAACCACATCACCCAGCACCAGATTTAGATGCCTCTTGAACTCCTCCAGGGATGGTGACTCCAGCCCTTTTCTATGCACTTAACATTGGAAAGGACATCTCCATCAGCTATCTTCTGTGATGCTTGGGAAATCGTTTTTCCTAGGAAGGGGAAAAGTCTAGAAACATCATATTAATACTCACAGTTTCTTGCATACATCTCAGATGGTTTTGGGCATGCTGATCCCAAGCCTAATTGTCAAGATATCATTTTGAAAACTGAGGCCTAAGGGGCAGCCAGAGATGGATGTTCAAAGTTCAGGTGGCCCCCCATGCCTGAATAGAGTCAGTGGCTGAATACAGTGATAGCATGGCATTTGGCACCTATAGAAGACCAAGACACACCTATGACAAGCTGCTGAATGGTGGAAAGATGCAGTCATCTTTTGAGGACAGTGCAGTCATACTCTCCTTTAAACAAAATCACTTTAAAAAATGTGGCCAAAGTCACTGGGTCCCTTGGATAATACTAAAAAGTGTATCCAGAAGCAAACCACCTTTCTGTGTGGTTAACATTGAGCTGAAGTAGAAGTTAATAGTTAATATTACATTCCCTCAGTAAGAAGAACATGAAGGTTCTAATTTCTGTGTGTTCTCTTTGCATTGTTGCAGGAGTGTGAAAAGGGAAGAATGCACAACCAATATAAAGCCACAATATGTTGTCAGGGTGACACAAAAGGGTATCTTAGCAGAATAAATGGTTACCTTGAGAGTTCATTATTTTATTTACAGTAGTAATACAGCCAAAGGGTTATAAATCATCTTGAGATGCAAATTTATTTTGGCTGAAGGTGATTTAGCATTCAGAAACAGGCTTGGTAGAGATCCAGGTAGCACAGTCACAGTACCACAACAGACCTTATTTCTGTCTTGTGTATTTCCAAGCAGGAAATCCTCAATAAATGGCTCAAACACATTCCTAGTATCATGGTTTCTTAGTTCAGATTAATACAGCAAGAAACTTCCTTCCCATTGCAATGTCAAAAAAAGGGGTGAGGTCTACCTATTGAGGTGCAGTTTTGTTGGGGAGATAAACATAAAAGAGAAACATGTTCCAGGTTAAGGTACCCTTTTGGATGGTGTTTCAAAATTCTGCCTGCTGGCTCTTTTCTCTACTTTAATTTTGATATACCCTATGGTGGTATCAGCCCCACAAGACACTGACAGCTCTACATTTTATATTCAGTGCTCTTGAATTATTTTGCCTATTCAGGAGTCATTCCATGGTGGACATGGTTTTACCTTTCTCAGAGGTACATTGTGAGGACAACCTGTAAAGAGCTTTGAGATCCAGAGTAGGAAAAGAAAAACACTACAGAAACACTTGCAGAGTATTTTCTTTATAACCACTTGTACATGTTTGGATGTTGGATTACTCCAGCCTTGTTCCCCATTGTGGCTGATAACAATTCCCCCATTTGGATAGATCAGTAGAAACTTTGCCTTATATTCCGGGTAGGGCAGGCTACAGAGGAGAGTTGAGAAAGGGAAACCGTTCGAATCCTTGGGACATCACATCATAACTCTCTTCTGCAACATACAGTTCTCCTTGCTGGGCAGTAGCCATTTGCCTGCTGATCCCTAGGGAACAAGGACACTACTTTTATAATGCAAAACAGGGTGTCAATTGGAGCCTCTTATGACAGGAAGCAGGATTTAAAATTTCTTTTATATTTCTTTTGTGTTCTCTTTTCCTCTTCCTGTTTTTAGAGAGTAGGAAGAAGTGATTGAAAGTGAAGCCTGGAAACAGCTGGCTTCTCTTTCGAGTCACAGAATTATCCAAACTGTTTGCAAACTCAGGTCTGTAAAGCTAACAAATGGAGAGTCACTAAGTCCACCGTATACTTTAGGTTTCATTTGACGCCCACATGCTGAAACTACCTCACTTGCATCTGCTGATACAGAGAGATCCTGGCTGGAGTGAAGTATCATCCTTGTACTGCTTGTCTGAACATGCTGATTTTTACTTCTGAAGATTTTTCTTCAGCTTTGGGCACAATTACATCTATGATTCCCTCTCCCACTTGCTTGAGCATGAGTGAAGTCACTTGCAAGTTCCCTTTACATGTTTCTTTAACAAAGGTGTTATCTTCATAAGAACCAGACTTTGCAGAGCAAGGCACATGGAAGAGAAAGCAAACACTATGGCTATATGTTTCCATAACATCCAGCACTGCAGCTTTCCGTCAACGTAATCTTTGCCTTAGGGGAAAATAAATCCCGGAGAAGCAAAAGTATGCTTCACTCTAAAAAGAATTGGAGGGAGTGTATGTAACTGTCTCACTCCTTCAGCTGCTCTTTATACCTGTGCATAGTGGAACCCAGTGAGTGCTAAAATTAAGCATATTTAAGAGTTATGATGTATGCTGGATGCCTCCACTATAATGCCAGATTGATTAGGCTGGCTAAATGCTTTCAAACATCTTAACTTTTCCGATGCAATTTCTTCAACATGATTATTTTAGCTGTGTTATTTACACATCTGCAGTATGAAAATTCTCAAAGCCTATCTCAGCCTGTGCTGTAATGATCTAGGATTTCAATGTGCACAGGAGAATGTTGCAGAAATATGTCCTTCAGCTTCATTAAAATATACCAATGATCCTAATGTCACAGCTTGTGAGGGACAAAACTCTCCAGCAAAAACCTGCAGCCTGGAAGACAAGGCATAGCAAATGAATTTCAACACTCACATGATCAGAGAGAAAAGGCAACACAAAAAAGTGAGTTTTAGAATGGCCTGGCCCTATGCAGGGGGGCCTATCTGTATTTAATCTTTGTGACAGCTTTGGTAAGGGCTTTTGTAAATGGAAAAGGTGTCCCTGGTGCACTTTCAGCAGTTAAGGAGTTTCTCAATCTGTTCTACTTAGGTTTTATTTGTTAAACTAACAGTGGTTATCCATCAACAACTGTCATCTTAAAAGGAGATCCTCACAGGGAGAAGGAAACGTACCTTTCTAGATTGCATGACTATCACTTCCATCCAACCACAGCCAGATCAACCAGGACATCAACAGTCTCTGAAGCACTTCTTTGTGGTGGAACTAATGTTGAGGCAGGGTTTCAGAAAAGGTACCAAATGTCTCATACTAACATAAAGCTAGATAAATGAAACGGGTACTTCTCCATTTCAAGGTTTTCAAACTTCACCTCAAAGTTGGAGATGACATTTTTGTATACACACTGTTTGTCATGCACTTGGAAGGATTTTGGGGGTTTGCATGTATGTCTTTTAATATATCCACTTAGTTCAAATGCATTATTTGTAGTTTCACTACATCAAAATGATCAAGGCCTAAACAGATAAGTTTCACCGTGTAACTGCCTTTAGGTAGAGACAATCAGGCAGTAACCTAGGTATTCTGACATGTAGTTGTAGATGACAGCCCTACTGAGATCATCTGTTTCCCCTTTCCTGTCTTTAGGGAAAAGGTAGACATATCTGCTTGAGCAGCATAGGCTACCTGAAAAGGTGATCTCCTGCTCTTGCATGCACAGATCTGACCTTACAGGTGGCACTAGAAGCTGAGGAGGGGTGTGAGGGATAAGGGACACAACTCCTTCTCTTCTCCATCTTCACTCCTAGTGAGAGGTCTCTGCAGAAAGAAGGACCAGCAGGCTTTGGGTCTACCCTGATCTCCCTCTGCCTTGCCCTGGCCCTAGCCTGCTCACACACTAGCAAGCCAGGAAGAACCAAGACATCCAATAGTGATGAACAGAGAGAAGGTCCTACAAAATCATTCAGTCATGTAATGAGGTGCATGGTGTGGAGGAGGCAAGAGCCAAAGGATAAAGACACGTGTGGCATTATACAGAATTGCCTGAAACCTCCCCAGACAAAATTAATTTAATATTGAATTGCAATTAAAAAAAAAAAAAAAAAAAAAAAAAAAAAAAGGAAATTCCTAGAATGTTCGGCAAAAAAACTCTACAATTTTAACTTCTAATTTTTTGCCTAATTTATTTTTCAAAAGCCCAAGCAAAAGAATAGAAAATTACTTATTAAATGTATTTATTGAAATTAAATATTTGGCTTTGTGTTCATTAAATATTTTGACTGCCTACCTATTTTAAATTTTTGGTGAAAATACTTAGCTGTGCTATCACAGAACACCAATTGGAACCTTCTAAACTATTTTTATTCCCAAAATTATTTACAGCAGTTGAATCCAGAAATGGCTGCTATTAGACACTGTGAGATTTTCCAGCATATTGAGAGGCACCATTGTAGAGAAGCAGTTCAGTTCATCAGGGGTCTAAGGAAAGACAGGAGTTCACAGGAAAGATCTATAAGCTGTAGACATGGACAACAGGCTGAATTATACTAACAAAATCAATGTGATTGAAATATGCAGAAAATCCAGTTTTCTTGGTGAGCACTGACAGAACAGCTGAGTAAACATGCATTTGTTCTTGTTTACCCCAACAGTTCAACCCACTTCAGCTGAGAAACACCAAATTCACAATTATCAGTATGCAGTCCCTACTGTTGCATTTTTCCTCAGTATCTGGTGGGGACAGGGCAGAGGACATGCCTCTGTCATTGAAAATTCTCTGGACATATTAAGCTCTACATATGTTATTACCCAAGTGAGAACCTGTCCACAGGAAAGGGAGAGCTTATTTTAATATCATCATTCAGCTGTGCAGATCCATTGCATGCTTGGTATGGGTGTTGCCCACATTGGGCTTTTTGTGCTGCAAAGGGAAATAAATAAGTGATGCTGCCTCTGAAAAGCCACCAAACAGAGATGTCACCATGACCGACATGGTCTTCTGATTTCCATGAGTTTTCAATTAATGATAAAGCTGTACTTGTTACTTTAACTCAGTTCTTCAAGTCCTGTCCTGGCCATCTGTTGTACGAACAAATGCAGCAATCATTCTCATCATGGGAAAATGTGACTGGTAGAGCTGCTTGCTCTTCCAACAGGTCTTATTCAGATAACAGAACTGGCCTGGTTTAAAGGCATTGCTGTGACCTTTATGAATGAGTAACTTACACTTAGGAAGTGCAGTCATTACACAAAGACCCTGGATAACAGGTCCCATGGTTTAGTAGAGTGATCCAAGAAAAACTTTAAAATAAGTATAGAAAGCAATTCCTTAGTCTATTTAATTGACATGGAGTTTGTATGGAGAAATCAAATCTTCTATCACAGTAGTTCCTATATGAAAAAATACAGTGAACCTTTTTAGACCAATTTTTCTCTAGCTCATCAGTTTTTTCCAACTGTATCAATTATTTCAATTTAGACACAGTGACTCTCCCTTCCAGCATTGACCCACTTCTACCTCTAAATGATCACAGTTACAACACAGTCCTACCAGTTTGTCCATCTAGTATTTTCTGAAGTATTTTCTGACATGATCTATGGCCTCTTTTTATGACATGAACTAGCATAAATGTTATTATTTTATCAGCTTATATTTAAAAGTTGTATTAAAAGAACTGTAAGATTATAAAGTCAAAAACTAGTATTTCTATGACCACAACTTGTCTGTTCATTCATGGTACAGTCAGAAAGCACACTTTTTCCCTTGTGAATTCTTCATCCACTACAACTCTTGATTTCTTAGGCTGGATCCAGTATTCATCTTTAGAGAAACATGTCTCAGGAATTTACTGATGCTTTCCTACCAAAGAATTCCTACCACAGCTTAATCTTAACGCAAGAGTACTAGGATCTCTTCAGAAATCTGATCCTGATTGCTGCTGAGAGGAAATCAAACCTCACTTATAAGAGACTTTGAGTATCAAAAATTGGCTTAGCTTGCTTAAAGCACGAGGCAAGTTTTCCATGCCTTGAAGTAAACGAAATATCAATTCTTCAGATAAAGGATTAAGCAGTATTGAGTTTGAGACCATTTAATGGAAAGTACAGAACACTGTATAAAAGGCAATTGAATGGATTATGTTCTCTACATTGTGTCCAGACATTAAAAAATTGAATGTGGCACACCCTTGTTTTTAATTCCCGTCCTACTTCTTTCTTAAAAACATTAATCTAAGTTTTAGTGTGGATTTTAGTCAGTCACGTTTCAAGCAATGAGTTGTTCTCCTCAGGGCTCAAAGGCTTCTGAAGCTATGGAGACGATGTTTTATCCATGGCACAGGAGTGATTTCACCGGTTGTAAAGTCATTAACTTTGAAAATACTAAAAATACTGCTGTCATTGACTACCTGGAGAAGTAAGAATCCAAAATGGCAGGCACCTTGACTACAGTTCTAGGTGCCATTGTTCGCTTGTATCACTGGAATTTCAGCTATGCATGTCAATAATCACAGAAAATGGGTAGGGTTTGACATGAATTAATATATGCATGTTTGTCAGGTAATTTGGAAGTGATCAATTTGGTTTAAACAGAGACTTCTCAAGACAACACCAAATATATGTAAAAAGAGGAAGTTTTTGCCTTTTTTCACCTCTAGGGCTAGGGTTTGTGGGTGGAGAGGCTGCAGGAGTTGTGCCTTTGACCCACTGCAATTTCCCCTGCCCATAGTAGGGTCTCAGATAACATTCAGGGGTGGCTCTGCTGGGGCAGGAAATGGGAAGCCTGCCCCTTTTATTTGCTTCCTGGCTGCAAAAACATATAAGGAAATGCCCCCTCTATGAGTGGCTGATTCCTGCTGGACTGCAAATGAGTGAAAGGCACAGGAAAAAATCCTGATGCCTACGGCATGAGCACCTAAGGGACTATTCTCTTAATGTGAGCATTTATGTACCTTCAAAGTAAGTCTAAACAGTGATTTTCCACCTTGAAAAGTATCAGCTGGGTGGAACAGAAAAGTAAAGGAAAAGAAAGATCCCTCTCGGTAAATTAAAAAATAAAGGCTTTAAAATTGTGCCTAACTAGGCAATCATAAAGAGACGTAATCATCAAATAATTCATCTTTGTTCTAAAAATTACTATCTGTATGGTTTTCACACCTCTCTTCTGTTTCCCAAGCTCAAACAAACAAAAAACCCACTTTGCCAGTTCTCTGCCTCTTAAATCAAGGTGGATGCTACCATGAAGTGAGCCTGGGCCAATGCCTGAGGGTTCCAGCACCCTTTGTGAGGATGTTTCTTGTAAGGATTTTGTTGGGCTTGAGTTCAGCTTTGCTGATTTTTTTTTTTTGGCTATGAGGGACAGCCAGACATACTGTTTTGCACCATCAGGGAGAAAAAGCAGATATGAAAACTACAGATCTGGAATAGATCTGGAACAGAACCTTAGCAGCAGCATTAGCAGTTTTTTCTAAAGAATCTGCAGTTTGAAATCCTTGGTCATCTCTCCTATGATTAAAAAAAAAAAAAAAACCTATTTTAAAAAACCCAGAAAGAATATTTATAAAGAAGAGTGGTAAAGGAGAAAGAAGGTGTGTGGCTTATGCTAGTCTCAAGCCTGATCAGCTTGGTTTCTACAAAGAGAGAAGATCAGGGCCCAGACAAATGGCACTACTTGAAGTAAGTCTGTGCAGGCAGAGTCTGGACCATAGAAAAGTAGCCAAAATGTTTATTTTTCTCTTCAAAATACACATCTGTCCAGGAAAAAATATTGTCCTTCCTAGCTATGCATCAGGCAAATGTTTTTCATGATTCACTTAGTCTGATGTTTTCTGTTAGGTTTCTTCAAATGGTGCTACTAAGCACTCTGAAGCTTCCTCAGCAGAGCTGGCAGACAGCATCAGGATCCTGCACAGTTGAAAGGACATATCTCAAGGGCAACCGAAAAATTAGTGAGGTCTTTTGTAAATTCTCTCAGCTGGCCTAGGGCCCTGTGTATAATTCATCCTCCATGATAACAAGGGAAGACTTTGGTTCTAGACACTAGACTCAGAAGCCTTCCTCACCTGGCACTTGGGACCCAACATTTTCTTGCCCGGTCCCTGCTTTTCAATTTTGTCATCCAGCTGGTCCAACCTCATGGAGTGCACACACAACGCAAAGCATCTTGGATGAAGGTGATAGGAAAAGCTTCTTACAGTGCAGGGGAGATGTTCTTAGCTCTTCAAAACACAGTTTTAAAAACTGTCTGGCTCAGGAGTGTCTTGAAAAGTGGTGTGATCCAGGTAACTCCTGTGCCTGCTGAAACACTGCTGCAGGGCACAAACCGGCCCCAGCATGTGTCCTGCAGTGTGCTGTACAGGAAGGGTGTGAGCTTGTTTGAGGTGAAAGGAGTTCCACAAGGAAATGCTTGCACTTCCAAGAAATTACTCGGGACATGAGTTGCCTGTGAAGTGAATGCCAGGGTTGGAAGAACAGCAACCCATCTGACCAAGCTAAAGTGAAGAGAATCCCTCCTCTTTGGCAGCAGGGGCTAAGTCAACCCTGCTGAAATTTGAAATACCTTTCTGTGATTTGCATGCATCTATGATGCTTGAACTGTGACCAAATACTGACTGCTGTCACTAACCGCTAGGAAGATGTCTAGCAGAACTGCAAAACAGAAACAATTTGGACATATCATACACTACAAAGATAAAGACAATAAAATTGAATATAATATCTTAAAAGTTTCTTCACAGTTTGTATCATAAAATCTGTAATCCAGGCAATTCAAAAGAATGGTGTTAGTGACATGCAGCCTCAGTCTGCAAGCTTTGTTGCTCAGAGAATAAGGAGCTAAAAACCCCTCTTCTCCCTGGTTTCCTGTTCTCCAATACAATAAAAATAGTGGTACCTTTCCCACTCAGTAAGTATTTTACACATATGTCAGATGAGGTACGCAGGGCAAGTACCTCATGAACATAATTTTCTATGCTTTTTGAAGCAGTCATTTATATTAAAAAAAGTGGAACATTTTCATTGGTACTAATACACCAGCTCAAAAACCACCCAGATATTGCAAATCTTTTCACTTTCCTGCTTTTTTCTTTTGTTTTTTGTTCTTCTTTGCAATGTTTTGTTTGCCTAGCCTATGCTTTTTCCTTGCAACACCAAGTCAGTCAGGCATTCCTCTGACTTTTCAGATGCTTGTGGCTGTTATAAGACATCATCTGAAGGTGTTTAAATCATGCCTAATGCAGACACACACAAATTTAATCATAATCAGATATTTGTGGCGTGCCTGGAGTACCTCTTTCCCGGATGAGTAGTGCTATAGTGAGTAGTCCCACTAACATAAATGAGATGACTCAATCACTCTGTGTTGCAGTTAAGAGGTTGAACACAGGTGGAACACCAAGTAGTGTATGAAAATTCTTCTCTGCTGAGTGTGTGCCATGAGCAGCCAGTGCATGTGTCCACAGGTCCCTCTGTAGAAACACATCCTTCCTGGCTTCACTCTCTGCTGGGAATGAGAAAAAAATGTCTCCCACTACCTTTTCAGTGCCTACTAGCCAACACCTGTATTTTTAAATGGAATTTTGGACAGGGAAGTGGGAGGAATAGCTGCATAAAGCTGGACAGAGAACAGCTGGACAGGGTCCCTAAGAAATAATGCTCCAGACACTGATTTACTGGGTGCCAGTGATGTGTAACAGCTGGGAGCTTCTTTCTGGGAGAAATTTAGCTTGAAGACTCAAGGCTTGTTCATCATTAAAACCACGCTGATAAAGGCCGGCTTCGGCTCCTCCTCTAAGCACAGCTGTTGCTGCCAGCCAGGACATTTACTCTTTTCTGCTCCAGCTAGAGAACACAGATTAAATGCTTCATCACTGTATTGTCTGTGTCCTCACTTTGTTTTGGGAAAAGAGACAAAGCAAAACAGGTGCCTGGCAATGCTTTATTTTGGATATGAATAACAAGGAGAGTGACACCGATAAGGTCTAAAGTATGCACAAGCATATTTTAGGCCTATAGAGGACACCAAAGCTAGTTTAACACCGAGCTTGCTGGTAGATCTTTCATTATTTCTATATAACGGAGAAATTTGGCATTATACTGCACCCGTGGCAATAGTGCCAATAATCTAGCCCATTAGCCTTGGTCATTCCAATACAGAGCAGGATGGATGTCTGTAGTTAGCAAATCCCAGGTAAGAGCCATTCCTCTTTAAAGAGCATGTTTAGTGTTAAAGAATGCTCTAGGAAAGGGAATCTGTGCAGCCAGGCCAGCGCCCCGCTGTCGGTCCCAAGGCAGCTCTGCAGAGAGCTGCTCGGGATCCCGCGGCACAGCCGATCCTGGTGCCTGCACACCGCTGTCCACCCAGCAGCACCCTCCGAAGGAGAAGGGAGCCTTGTCACCTCAGCAACAGGAAGAGGCAGCATCAGGCTCCTCTCCCACCTCCTCCCGCCCTGCCGAGACGCCAGGCTGGCCTCCCTGCCTGCCGGAGTGAGGGTGGGAGAGCCTGCATCCCTTCCAAGCGGGGCGGCCACAAGCACAGCCCGGTGGGCCAGCGAGGCCGCTCCCCTGCCCCGTCTGTCTGACTGTCTGTGTCCGTCTCCACGCCCGCTGCAGTGCCGCACCCGCCTGCACTTCGAGTGGCCATCCCCGACCACCCTCCCACACTCAGGCAAGCGAGGGGGATGGTGAGGGGCAGAAGTTCGAGGGCAGACTTGGAAATGGTGCAGCTCAACACAGCCTCTTGGTTCCAGTGACACCCCTGAGAACCTGCTCTCTGCTTTTCCCAGAGTGTGGTGGTTTGAAAAGGAAATGAGTTTTTTTGGGATTCAGTGGTCAAACCAATGAATGCTCAGGTTTGAATATTGGCACTTAGTGTGGCCACTGAGGACAAGGATCCGCCTCTGAGAACACAGGGGGTTAAAAGCAGAGGGCTCCCAGGAGAACTCTCTCTTGGTTCCGCTCCGTGAGGGAGTTCAGGCCTCCCCTGCCTGGTGTTTTCTTAGGACAGGGATGGAGTGGTCTAATGGTAATTACTGTTAAGGAGGAAGTTGAAGTTAATATCTGTTTTCGCATGAGTATAAATGCCAAGGCCTGAATACATACATTTCAGAAGCTAAGAGAAATTACACACCAAAATGATAGTATTTCATTTAATTTACATTATCTTTGGGCCCAGAGGGCTCAGCAGAAAACAGAGTCTAAGAGCTCTACCCAGGCTTTATAAGGACTTTTTAAATTGGGTCTTGAAAACCTCCAAGGATTAGAGAAGGCTTAGCCTCCCCGGAAATCCTTTTGTCCTGCCTGGTTATCCAGGTGGGAAAGAAGCATATCTTTATATGCAGCCTGAACCTCTCTAGCTTCAACTTATGCCCATTGTCACTCCCCTTTCCACCAGCCACTGCCAGGATACCATCATGTGCCCCAAATGCATCTCTGCTCCAGGGGAAACTAGCCCCTCCTCCAGTCCCACACAGCTAGAGACCAACTGGAGCCCCTCTGTTTTGTTGCTGTGTCACCACTCTGGTGCTTTCCCAGATTCCAGGAACTCAACTCTCATGAATGATGAGTTTAGATTTAACAGCTCCTGAATCACTTTTTGTCCTTAAGTTTATCAGATTGGTTTTGAACTCCATGCAAATCTTTACCATTTACAATGTGCTGTGATGAGGAGTTCCACAATATATTTAACTAAATGATGCATGAAAAAGTACTCCTTTTCATATTTCAAACAGGGTTCATGTTTGAAACTGCCACTTTCAGTTTTATTGATGTTTCTTAGTTCAGTAGTTCCCTAATAATTGTCTCTCTCTTCCAACTATATGGCGTGCATGGGACTCCACCACATCCACCAGATTGTATGACTTCAGCCATCTGTCTTGTTCTATGTACTTTATTCAGAGCAGATGCAGGAACAAGAACTGCACATGGTTTGGGGTTTTTTAATGTGGCTGTAAACCATGTTTGGCAGAGCGATGTTTTCTGTTTTCTTCTCATTTTCTTTCCCAAAGGTTCTTGTCATAGAGTTTGCTGTTTAGGTGGAGCACCAGCCCTGCTGTAGATAGAGCTATCTGTTTAAAACTCAAATGCATTGAAACCATGTACCAGTAAAAACCATGAAATCCGTGCACTGGTAAAGGTCAGAAAGAGTATTTCATCTGTAATCTTCCAATCCCTTTACCTCCACTCCAATGTCCTGCCTTCTAAGTTTAGCTAACCTTGCTGCCAAGAATACTCCTTTGGAGTATTTCTGTTCTGCTCTCATGTTCTTTCACACGCCTAACACACTCCAAATGTTGCCCCTCTTTGTTAACAACACTGTAATAGGTCAACGAGGACTATGCCCCATTTTTTTTCTATTGAATGGAGAGTTTTATTTCATCTTTGTATTCACTTCTTTCTGCAACTCTGCTGGTTGCTTTAGGCTTCACATTTACAAACACCAAAACTTCAGCTTTTGGAGTAATGTACCTCAGCACATCCATTCCCAAGAAAGCTGAGAGGCACTGAAGAACTGTGGGGAGAGAGAGCACGTGAAAGAGGGAGTGAGATATCCCCTCTGAGCACACAGTCATCTATAACCTTCATTATGGTAGTGACTAACCTCCATGGACACTGTTTCACAGACAGTAAAATGTCTCCAGCATGAGCTGTGAGTCCACACATTGGCATTACTGTTATGCTGAGAGTCACCAGCTTCCACCCCAGGGCAGAATCTGGCCCTCTGGGCACTACTAGGAGTTTAGTACTGGTGGGATCAAATCAGTGCTGTCTTGAATCATTGTCCATGAATAGGGAAAAAAAACAGCTTTCACTGTTTCACCTGTTTCAGAGAATAACAACATTTATGAAAGTTGACGTACAGTTAGTCCATCAAAGTATAAAGGCCCCACTCTGGTTTTATTTTCTTCCTTTCAATGTCTTTTTCTGTGTCTGGTGCAGTGCTGTAATAATAGTTGTCACTGTTCTCTCTGCGAACAACATATATGACATTTTACCATTAAATTGATGTTCAGCCTTCCTCCAAAAGGTTCTGGCCTGTGGTGTGTTGTGGGTGAAGCCACTTAGTGGAGTAGCCTGTCTGCACAGACTGGCAAAAAGGCCAGAGCAGTTCTCATGTGTCCTGCACCCTATCTCAAACTGGGACTACCTGAATTTACCAGCAACACAGCCTGAAAGAAAGAAAAGATAATATCTTTCATCCTGAGTAAAGACATCAGATAAAACAGCTCTGTAGATCAATGACACTGCATTATGAAGACCTGGCATCTTTATGGTTCTGCCATAGCTTTCATGTGCTTTCCTGAAAAAATTGACGTATTCTGTCATGTTTGAGTTTCCACATCTGTTCTATACGGAGTAATAGAGGATACTTCTTTCAGTTAAATCAAGGGAATGGTGCTGCTGACGATCTTCAAGAACAGATAATATTTCACAGAATCATAGAATGTTAAGTGGTTGGAACGGGCCTTCAGGATCATTTAGTCCCAACCCTTGCTGCCATGGGCAGGGACACCTCTCCCTAGACCAGGTTGCTCAAGGCCATATCTAACCTGTCTTTGAACAGTGCCAGGGTTGGGGCACCCACAGCCTCCCTGGACAACCTCTTCCAGTGTCTCGCCATGCTCACAGGAAATAATTTCTTCACAGTATCTAACCTACATTTCTCCTCTTTCAATTTGTACCCATTACCCCTTGCCCTATTACTACAGTTGCTGATGAGAGTCCTTCTCCAGCTTCCCTGCAGAGCCCTTCAGATACTAGAAGGCTGCTATGAGGTCTTCACATAACCTTCTCTTTTCCAGAATGAACAGATCTAATTTCCTCATTATGTCTTCATAGGGAAGGGGCTCTTATCAACTTCCTGACCTGTCAGTGGACTCTCTCCAACAATTCCATGTCCTTATGCAAAAACCCCAGAGCTGGATGCAGGGTTCCAGGTGGGGTCTTCACCAGAGCAAAGAAGAGGGGCAGAATCCCCTCCCTTGCCCTGCTGCCCATGCTGCTTTGGTTTCAACCCAGAATACAACCGGTTTTCTGGGCTGTGAGTGCTCATGGCTGGATCATGTTGAAATTTCGTCCACCATCACCCCCAAGTCCATCTCCTCAGGGCTGTTGTCAATCACTTCTCCACCTAGTCTGTAGATGTCTCTGGGATTGTCCTGGCCCAGGTGCAGGACCTTGCACCTCACTTTCACAGAACCACAGAAACACAGAATGGGCCAGGCTGGAAAGGGCCACACTCTCCTGGTCCAACCTCCCTGCTAAATCATAGTCTCCCTAGAGCACATGGCACAGGATCTCACCCAGATAGGTCTTGAATATATCCAGTGAGGGAGGCTTCACAACCTCTCTGGTCAGTCTGTTCCAATTCATGTTCACCCACAGAGTAAAGAAGATTTTCCCTACGTTCAGGTGGAACTTCTGTGCATCAGTTTCTGCCCATTGCCCCTTGTCATTTGCTGGGCACCATTGACAAGAGCTTGGCTCTATCCTCTAACATGGCTCCTTCAGATACTGACTCAGATACTGACAGACATTGATCAGGTCCCTTCTCAGCTGTCTCTTCTCAAGGCTGAACAGGCCCAGCTCCCTCAGCCTTCCCTCACAAGTGAGGTACTCCTCTTACCCCATTACCTTCATTGCTTGCACTGAACCTGCTCCAGGAGCTCCCTGTCTCTCTTGTCCTGAGGAGCCCAGAACTGGACACAGCACTCCAGATGTGCCTCACCAGGGCTGAGCAGAGGGAGAGGACCGCCTCCCTCAACCTCCTGGCAATGCCAGGATCCCACTGTCCTTTGCCCCCAGGACACACTGCTGGCTCATGGATAGCTTGTTGTCCACCAGGACCCCAAGTCCTTCTCCACAGAGCTATTTCATGGCATTGAACATTGTCATTTCCTTACTGATTAGCAGAAGGCATCTATGGATGTTAGAGTAAATAGAAACTAATTGACCATGTAAAACCACAGATGACTGAAGAAGCTGACTCACATCCCACCTTTTTGTTTAAACTTGCTGTAAATTCTTCACATTTTTGATTGGTAAGAACAAAGATAAACTGCTTTAAATGTAACCACAGCCTGTAAACATTATATGCAATGTCTGAAGCATGGGTTGGACTTTCTTTTGGGTGAATGGGTGCAGCTTTGACTGAGGCTGAGAGGTTGGATCGGCATTTTCCAAGCCATGAGAATTTCCTGCCTGAAAAAGAAAAAAAAGTGAGGGTTTCTGCAGAATGAAGAGTAAAACAGCTGTCTTAAGGCCAAAGGTGTGTACTGACAAACTGGAAGAAACGGACATGCAAGGGGGGAATTTTGCTGGAAAAATGTTTAGGTTCTTAAAGAACACAGGAGAAGTGAGGCAAAAGAGGCTTTTTATTGTGGTCTCTAGTCCCAAATGCAGATAATTAAAGGTTTTGAAAATATGATCCTAAACACATGAATGAAAAATAATAAGCACATGGGAGTGAGAAATCTCCTCCCCTCTTGTGAAAATTTTGCATTTCTACAGAACTACACCAGAACCACAGGAGATTAAACACTACTCCCCAAACACATCAGACACCAAAAGCTGCTGAATGATGATAATTCTATTTTTTTCAGCTTGCTTACTGCATCTACCCCATCCAGATCCTCAGGCAGCTTGGGCTGCAGACTGTGGGGTCAGCCTAGATGCTAGGGCACTCTTCTGCTCCAAGGGAAGTCACAATACATTATCACATTACAGCCTGCCAAAGCCATTAGCTTACCTGAGAAACTACAGTAAGTTCAGAAAAGTGACTTTTCAAAACTAGGCCTGCCTTCTCCAGTTGTTCACAGGGAACCATATTTGCATTTGATTGCTTTTATGATCCTTAACTATTTTGATTTTATTATATTATTACCAACTCTTGCTAGTTAATTATTCCCTCCAAACTAGTGCAGCTTATCCTCTCTCTCAGTACTTCACTCAGGATAGTTCTCTCATTACTTACTCTGAGACAAGGGACTAAAAATTAGAAGTTTCTTTTACAAATTTTACTAAAAGCTTGAACTATACCAAGCCTACAGACAGTAGAATGAGACACAGTTCTCCCAGTAGATGAAGCGTACATGCAAACAAAAACAACTCAGAACTATGCAAAAACTTATGATGAAGGGAAAATTGTTTACAACAATGCAAGTGCAGTGTACCAAACTTACAAAACCTCCAGATAACTGGAGTTCACAAGACCTAAACAACAAAATAAAGCCAACCTCCTAACTTAGACTGAGACCAGGAGCTCAGAGAGCATGCATAGAAACTTGGGGTGAAAAGTTCGACTCCAATGAAGACTACCTGCCTTCATCCCCAACAACAACCGTGCGACCCCCCAGTGGGCATCGCGCAGCCGCGAAAAGACTTACTAAGCAATTTGCATATGAAGCAGGGCTGGGCAGAGCTGGGGAATGACTATGCATGAAGAAATTACACAATTCACATGCATACAGAAATAAAAGAGAATTACAAGGGCCACAAAAGTTGAGCATGCTTTTAGAACAGTTATCCCCCGTGCGCCTTCAGCGCCGAATAAAGCATACCAAATTTTTCAACTCTCCCGAGTTGTAAATTACTTTTTCCACATATCAACTCATTTTTGCCAGAACACTGGGATCTGTATCGATGTGGCTTATTTTCTTGAGGTGTCCCTGACCATCAGACACTTCATCAGATTCTTTAATATCTTTTGCATCCTGTTGCTGTAGACAAGTCATGCACCTGCTGGACCATCTGCCGTTGCAGACTGCAATTCAACCCACGCACACAAGAGATTTCTTTATCCATTACTTTGCACTTTGTTAAATGGTAACTGTCTGTGCAGTGAGGCTCTAGTAAGGTTTCTCAGAAGGTGTTTGAAAAACACAGGCTGAACCTGTTTTTTTCCTGCCATTAACTTGAGAGGACTCTGGTTCTGCCTCTAGAAGTTGGAAAGAGCACATGGGGAAGCCTGCAAGGCGGTGTGGCATGTTGAGTGCTGCTCATCCTGCAGCCAGGGAAAGGGAGTGCCGTGGCACTAGACAGCCTAGATTTTCAGGACTCTTGCACAGAAGTGCTTTTATTCCTTTCCTAACAATTTTCTTTTGTGTTCCCTGCCTTTGTCTCATATTCTGGTTTTTGTTCATATTTCTGGAATGTCATGAAAAAGCTGTGCTGTAATCACCTGATATTTGCATGAATTTTCAGGGTGCTGTTTATTTTTTCTCCCCTTCTCTTTGTCTCTCAAAAGTTAGCCTACTGAGAAGGTTGTTTTGGAGATTTCTTAGGCAATTCAGATAAATACCCAGTTTTTTATGAAGCTCCCAAACCCTTGAATTCACAGTATTTTCTTTTTAAATCTCCTTGCAGTACAGGCTAAGAGTAGAATGCCTTCAATTTCTTTTGCTGTCTACCATGATCCTGCAACACTAAGAACTGTACAGCTAAGTTTAGTGCTTGCAAGTCAATTGTCTTTCATTTCTTTATCCTGTGTAAGAAGAGAACTTCTTCCATGAGAGAAGAAAATTGCAGGTATTGTTTTGGTAATTCTTAATGTATTGTTTTGGAAGTGTGCATTCCCTGGGGGTAATCTTCTTGGATGACTTACTTGCTTAGTCTTGAAAGGTCCTTTGGAGTTGGTTGTTTTTGTCAGTGTCCTTGGGCAACAGATCCCTTATGAAGAAACTTGACCAAAATATCTCCTATTAGTTTTCTTTGTTCAATATGTTGCAATCACTTCTGCTGTCCTACAACAGCTCAGTGGAAACACATCAGTTATAGCACAACTCAGAATATTTCAGGGAAACAGCTTTCACTGACAGATTCTTACCAAATCTACAGGATGCAGTCAATTGTATTCTCTTTGCTTTTGTTATAGTCTTTTTCTCGGGAGATACCACAAAATTAAAGCGGCGAACTTTATGAATACTAACAGGAAGCTGACAACCATTTACCTGCAGAATGAAAACTTACAGAAGATAGAATATTAATAACCCTTGACAGAGAGTGTAGGTCAGTATGGAGTGGAAACAGTGGCTGTTGTCTGCCTTCTGATTAGTTTTTTTTAACCTTGTTTTTGGTTATAAATGTTACCTTCCCATCTCCAGATATAAGCTTTGAGAATTTCGTTACTAGTCCCATAGCTGAGGTAGTGACTCTAGATTACCAAATTCTCTGCGGCAGCTGTGGCAAATAGTTCAGGGGCAAACTGCAGGATTAAATGGGTTTGCATAATGAGCCCACATAGAGCTACACATAGCAAACAAATTAACAAATACCACTTTCATATGCTCCCCTATTACCAACATATTTGCAGTTTTTCTGTGGGTTAATCATGAACAGGCAAAGGTCTGAGCTTGTGGAATAGCACATTCATTGTCAATTGTAACCCATGGGTAAACTTGCAGGAGGAATTGCCATTAAAATACTTTCTTTCTCTGCTCAGCGAGGTGCTCCCACAACTTTCACTGCTTTACTAGCAAGCTGAATAGAACCAGTACATTTAGAGTAATAGGATTCCTGTCTTGGCTCAGTTTTGAATGTTTTATGAGTCAATTAAAACCACTTGAAAGACTTTAGTGACAGAGGCACCATACATTTTATTCCCTGTCAACTATGTTCTGCATTGTTTTCATGGAGTAGGATTAATGAAGGTTTTTACAAAACTTTGCCCCAAAAGGAAGTACCCAGATTCCAGTTATTTGTGGTTTTAAGCCTTGAAACTTGGCAATACAGCATGCAGGAATTTTTCAATGATCCAAAGGAATCCTAAATATATATATATACTTGGGTCTTCAAGCATGCTGAAGTGTTGTGTTTACTGGGATCTGTGTGGCCCCACAGCACCTGATGAGTTGTATTTTGTTTGGGGTGTGGGGGTGTGTGTGTCTGACCTGAGAATCTGGAGAGAGTTCTGTCTAAAGAATATTTCACGACAGTTCATCCACAGAGGAAATCACACCAGTCTGATTACATCAGAACACTTACACTGCTGAGGCTCTCCCACCTGACTTCATATTCAGACTTCCTCTAGAAATGGACAAATTAGTCAGCAAACAGAAAACTGTTATCTATATATTTTAAACTAGGGATCAACTGGAAGTAGCCATGATGTATCAGAGACAAATTTTCAGGCATGAAAATCACTACCTCCATGGACTTAAAAGGAGCCATACTAATTTTCAATCCCCAGGGTCTGACCACTAGATTTTTCTTTCATGTTATATACACCACTTTCCGTACCACATCTTTTGTCAAAGTTATAGTTAGCCTTTTGTCTGATATTTTATGCTGAATTCAATTTTCCCACAACCATTACTCAACATATATTACCTTAATTTGTGATTTTGCAAAGCCATTTTAAAAAAAAACAGACAAAACAAAAAACCAAAGTCAAAATAAACAAACAAACAAAAACAAAACAAACAAACAACAACAAAAAACCCAAACCATCAACTTTTTAAAATATAGCCTTAAGTCTGCCTTGGAAAACTTCTATTAGGTGCACAGCTTTATAATTTCTGATGCCACAAAACTTGGAACTATGAGATGGTGACAGAGAGAGTCCAGTCACCTTGACTGTGACAGAAGGCTAAGAGAACATCATGTCTCTGCATTTGTGGAAGAACATAATTAGTCTGGGAAAAAGTAACAAGTTCCTATGAACTCTAAACCAGCACTCACTGATCACTAAAGTCACTTTTAAAAATATAATGAAGGCTCATAATGACCTGAAACCTTAGACACTTCTTTAATTGAATGCAAAGTGAAAGAATACTGAATGGTCATATCAGGTCAAACTAAAATCCCATCCAGCTTAATATCCATTTTCTAATACTGTCCAGGAGCAGGCTCCTAAAGGAGATTACAAGAACTAGGCCTGTAGAGAGCAATTTTCTGGATTTGCCCAACTCCTGTATTTCAGCCAGGTACTATGTTCCTAGGATAACTACTGAGTCCCTAAACTTATTTGGGGTACATTCTTCCCTCGGCCCAGTCCTCTCCCCCTCATCTTCCTTGCCTGCTATGGTTGGCAAGTTTCAAAACAAACAAATAAAACAGTTTTGCTCTGGCCTGTCTGCAGGTAAACCCCACCTTCACCCTACCCACCAGTGCATGGTGTTAAACAGAATTTCAAAACATTATTTTTTGAGGCTTGAAATAACTGGATTTCCCTGGGCTTTAATTTACCACTTGACTAGTTTCCTATTTAACCTTTCACTTCAATCCTTATTTCACAGCATGAAATGATACCCCTGCACACCACATTTCTCTTTTTGAGGCAAGCCTACCAAAATTATCTTTTGCTTGGATGTGATGGGAAATGCATGCAACTTTCTGAAACAACTCAGTGAAAACAACATATTGCTCATAGAAAATTCTCAGTAAAGGTTGCAGCTGAGAAACTT